>JAPFRF010000011.1:34611865-35211865 GCA_029282475.1 Phrynocephalus forsythii
TAACAAAATGAATAATAAATAACAAAATGAACTAAAAGTTTGTTTCATGCCCATCTCTGCTCACAGCCAATACTCATTACAGCCAATAGCATTGCTTGAGCAGATTTGAGGAGAGGCATTAAAAAGTGAAGGTGGATTATAAGAAGAAGATTGAGGCTTGTTTTTACAGTAATAATAATGTGAGGCAAATGTGGCAAGGGGTTCAGCAAATCACTAGTTATAGATCTAATAATGCTGCCCCTTCTGCTGGAAATGCTTCTTTGGCTGAAGAACTGAACAATTTTTGCTAGATTTGAGACAGAACAAACAGAGGTATTTACATCACAGCCATCAGCACAGTTGAGCCCCTTCCTTCTTGTTGAAACGTGGGAAGTGAGAAACGTCTTGAGAACTGTGAACTCAAGGAAAGCTGCAGGACCTGATGGCATTTCTGGTTGGGTGATTAGGGAGTGCACAGACCAGTTGGCTGGAGTTTTTACTGAAATTTTTAACTGGTCTCTAGCCCAGTCAACTATTTCATCTTGTCTGAAGATCTCCATTATTGTTCCACTGCCAAAGAAGCCATCTATTAACAGCTTAAATGATTACAGACCTGTGGCACTTACCTCCATTGTAATGAAGTCTCTGGAACGATTAGTCCACCAGCATATCATCTCTTGCCTCCCAGGCACATTTGATAAATATCAGTTTGCTTACAGAGCAAATAGATCCACAGAAGATGCTATAGATATCACCTTGCACACTGCTCTTACCCATTTGGAGCTGCGGGGGACCTATGTAAGGATGCTCTTTGTGGACTTTAGCTCTGCTTTCAATACAATTATACCTCACAAGCTAATATCTAAACTTACGGACCTTGGTTTTTGTCATTCCATCTGTGCCTGGATCATGGATTTTTTATCAAATCGCTCACAGAGTGTCAGATTAGGTGACTACATGTCGTCAGCCCTCACTCTCAACATGGGTACTCCACAGGGCTGTGTGCTGAGCCCACTATTGTTTTGTATTTACACCTCTGACTGCACTCATACTCATCCTGAAAATAAAATAATCAAGTTTGCCAATGACACAACAGTAGTGGGACTCATCTCTGGTGGAGACGAGTCAGCCTACCAAGAGGAGGTGCATCGGCTACTACGGTGGTGCAGAACCAACAATCTGATAATAAATATCAACAAGACCAAAGAACTTATAGTGGACTATCGAAAAAAGAAATCAGACACTCAGCCCTTGATTATTGATGGAGTTTGTGTAGATCGGGTGATGGACAGTAGGTTCTTAGGAGTTATTCTACAGGAGGATTTGACCTGGAGTGCCAACACTGAAGCAGTGGTTAAGAAGGCCCAACAGAGATTATATCTTCTGAGACTTCTCAGGAGGGAACAACTGTCTAAGAAACTGTTGGTAACCTTCTACCGGGGCTTTATAGAAAGCCCTATCACTTACTGCCTCTGTGTCTGGTTAGCTAGTTGCACAGTGGCAGATAGAAGGGCACTCCAGAGGGTCATAAACACTGCTGAGAAGATAGTGGGCTATCCTCTTCCTCCTTTGGAAGAATTATACAACTCCAGATGCTCAAGGAAGACATCTGGAATTTTGAGAGACCCTTCGCATCCCGGCCACCAATTTTTTGAACTATTGCCGTCTGGCAGGAGATACAGGACTCTTAGGTCAAGGACAAATAGACTAAAGAACAGTTTTTATCACAGAGCGGTATCCAAGTTAAATGCGACAGTTTTAGCACCATCTTAATCAGTTTTTAAGTAGTATTTTAACTTTTGTAAGCAATTTTAAGAGTTTTTAATATTTTGTATGGTGTTTTATGTGTTTTATGTGTTTTGTATGTTTAGAGTGTATAGTGGAACAGCACTCTAATTTCGTTGTGCACATCTTGTGTATGCATAATGACAATAAAACTCTATTCTATTCTATTCAAACATAGGCACCTTGGGTACAATATCAAAATTAGAGATGGGCATGAAATGAATTTTTAATTCATTTTGTTATTCGTTATTTATTTCATTAGCTAACAAAACAAATAACCATCCAACCCATCAAAGGAAAACAAAGGGAAATGGAAATTTCCATTTCATTTCATTTTGTTTTTTGTCTCCCCCCACCCCGTCTCCTACCTTGTCGCCGCCTCCTCGCTGGGAACTCTAGCAGCTGCCACAGGCCAGGAGGGAAAAAAAAACTTAAGAAAAGTTTTAATTTAAATAATAATAATAATAATAAAAAATTAAAAAGTTGGTTTGGCCTGTGAGCCAGCAAGCCAGAAGGGAAAAAAATTAAAAAAAAAAAATCCAGGTGCGGAGAAGCTAGCACCTCAAGAGCCGCTGGCCCCAAGCCAGTGTCTGTCAGCTGTGGGGGGGGGGAACCCTGGAGTCGGGGACTTTTATAAATAAATAAATAAATAAATAAATAAATAAATAAATAAAAAGGAGCACACATATGCAGGGGGAACCTTTACCTTCACCTTATCGTTTTTTTGAAGGAATCTCTTGCTTGTGCCAGTTCCTTTATTACCTTGTGAATATCCTTTTGAGAAATACTTTGAATGCTGTGTTTTACTATCCCACCCTATTCCTTTTGTCTCTCTCCACTCCCGCCACTCAACAAAGCACCACAGGACAAACAGAACAATAATACGAAAGCAAAAGTCAATGTTTCAGTGGCTTCATTTTATTTATCGGTTAAGCATTTGCCAGCTTGGAATAAAGAAATGGAAGCGAGAAAGCATTGCTTGAGTATTAGGTCGAAGGTGGCCATCTAAAATTAAATGACTTCTGCTCCACAGCTCAACTTAAATCTGTATACTTTCAGGAATTACGGCGCTATTTAGGGAGGGGGGAGAAAAATAAAGAAATAATAAATGAATAAATTGCAGACAACTTTTAGCTGAGCAGTCCACAAACATTCAGGGGTTCCTTGCACAGGGAGGACTGCCTCCTCCATGTCCCCCTATCCAAGAAGTCACATTTAAATATAATTTTAACACTTCCCCTGAATTCGTGCAGATTTGTGCTGCTTTTCAGGAAGAGGGGAGTATTCCCCAACACCCAAAGCACAATATGGAGTATCCTTGAAAAGATGACCTGTCACCCAGCTCCTTCTGCCTTTGCCATTCGGATTGCCAGGTGGAGTAGTGTGGATTCAGGGTGTTGTCTTTCAAAGCAATGCATGTCCGCAGGACCAGGACTGAAGAAGACTTGGCCTAACTTAGCTTTCAGTGTCTCCTCTAAGCTTATTAACTCCAAAGTAGGGCTACCTGGACCTAAGGACAATCCCACGTGTCTAGTGACATACTCCTTTCTTTCTTGGCTTCCCCTGTTCCCGCTAGGTTTAAAAATCTTGGGAGGTGACAAGGGGCAACGGGAGCATCTGGGGGTTGTTGGCATGGGCAGATACACATCTCTGAACTATGAATCACCTCCTTTTCCCCTTGGAAGCCATTTCTGTTATTTGCAAAAACAGCAGGTGGAGCAGGGCACTGGGAAATCACCCCAAAACCAAGAGAGCGCCTCCTCCTACCCCTTGTCATGAGCTGCCTGAACTTATTCATATTTTTCCCTTTCTCCGAGCATGACAGCTGAAAGCCCCATTAAGAGAAGTCTTAATGGACTACTTTCTCTACCTTATTCAGACTTTCTAGGGAGATGGTTGATGCTGCCAACAATTTCCAATCTAGAAGATTTTGCTCTGGTCACATAGCTTTTACTTGTTATGAGTTTGTTTGTATATTTCTTTACAAAATATTTCAGCCTACTTAGAAAAGATATGGACATTTTATGAAGTTGCTGGATCATCATCACATACCCTTGACTAATAAGCCACTGGATGAGTTCCCTTGCTTCTTTCCTTGTGAATTGTACACCGCCAATAGTTAATATGTCTTCGCCTTGCCTCTTCACTTTTGCAACAGCATGTTCGGCACCATGTCCCTCTTCAGAAACCAGCCTGTTTGGGAAGTCAGGCATGAAGAAAATTAGGACATTCTTGCTCCTCCAAGAACCCTGATCAGATCAACCCATGACTGTAGCGCTAATAATTTTTGTTGAATATAATTTAATCTTTGTTATCTAAATGAGTTAAGTTGCATCGTTTCATATTGTTGGATGCTTTAAGAAAATATCAAGTCTCTTTTCCTCAAGGCTTTTTCATCCCATCTGTAACATGCACACAGTCTCACTCAGAGGCACCATTTCCCAATGCTCCTTACCGTGATTCAATCGCCATTTGTCTCGTAGCGGGAAGTATAGTCGCTAGGACCAGACCAAATATACATAGCCACCCAATGTTGTTCATTTCTTGTTCGTACACACACAAATCTCAGAGGAAAGATGATTTCCACAGTGGTCTCTGAGGAGCCACCAGTCTAGAAATGCAGCAGTAGAGACTGCGATCCCCAGTCCCTTTTTAAATACTGCTGGTATCCTTTGCTCCACCTCTGCTCTGCCAAGGTTTCTGCCTAAGCCCCACCTACTTGTCTGGCTTCAGTTCTGCCCCTGCAGTCATGTCCATCCTTTGCCTTCTTGACAGGTAACCACCCAAAATGCCATTGTTGCTAGTTGGTGATCTATAGAAATCTAACAAATAAAATAAATAAAATAGAAATAAATAACAAGGCCCCAAACAGGTTTGTCCATGATAACCAATATGTTGAACCTAGCTTGGAGAGGCACCAGGGGCCAATGCAGATGGGCTCAAACTGGAGAACTCGGCTCAAACTTCATACTGCCCATAATCCATCTAGCTGCTGCATTCTGCACCTCAGCAGCTTTGTCCACAATAACCAATACATTGAATCAATGTCCTATGGCTGAGTGCAGGATCACCCCCAAATTTAAAACTTGATGCCAAAGAGGTAGTGTGAATCCATCCAGCTGAGGCAGCTACCATTTCTGGTAGCTGCCTCAAAAAAAGAGAAAGATCTTCCTCAAGGTCTTAAAAGAAAACCTTGAGGAAGATCTCCTGCCATTTTGGTGCCTCTAGGACCCAGGGGAGCATAGCATTTCATTTCATTTCATTTCATCACAAAACTACTTTAAAAATTCATTACTAACGAAATGAAATAACTAGAGATGGGCACGAAACGAACATTTTTTCGTTTCTGTTATTCGTTATTTGTTTCGTTACATAACGAAATGACAAATGAAAATTGTGATGAAAATGGAACAAAATGAACAGAACCACGAAAATTGTGTTCGTTACGTTTCGTTTTCATTAATGGCGACGCGCAATGAAATGAGCTGTTTTAAATGTTAAAAAACGCCCTGGACATCCATAAAAACGCAGCAATAATTATTTATGCTGTATGATAATACCTACCGGGGGGTTTGGGGTCCTTATAATGTGCATTTATGTCTTTTCTCAGATCACTGTATTTATTTCCTTTAAGGGGAGTTAGGGGACATCGACCCAAAATGGCTCCCAGATGCCTAATATTGATTTCTTGGGTATTAAAATGCCCTGGACATCCATAAAAATGCAGCGATAATGTGATAATTATTTGAAATTATTACCTTGCACCCTGGGCAACGCCCGCCGCTGCCTTTGCAGCCTCCCTGCATACCTAGTCTATATTGTGTCTCTGCCAGCATCAATTTCTTTAGTGTTTTCCCTCTGGTCCGGGGCATTGGGGGATGCCCCCACACGGAAATGCTTTACAAAACACGCAAAAAGTGGGTAGAAATGAAAAAATGAAAAAAAAAACGAAAAACCAAAATGAAATTTTTCCAAAAATTCACGAAAAATGGAAACAAAACGAAATGGACATCTCAACGACAAATGAAAAACTGAAATGCCATTTTTTTATTCGTGCCCATCTCTAGAAATAACACTAGTATAAAGAAATGAAATCAAACAATATGCTATATTTCAGTTTTGTGCCCATCTCCAGTTCATGCTACAAGACAAAATTCTCAGAGGTACTGCCAACAGCCTGTTTCAACCACACATGAAATACTGGTGGGACTTCATCATTAGGGAACCCCAATGGCACTTTTCCACCTCTTATACCCCTATTTATACAAAGGTGCTGGACAAGCACATTCTTCCCTTCCAACATTTCAGACAGTAGAAATGGGGTGCAGGCAGGCACCATATATTGACAGGAATAATTTTCTACCCAGGATGTACTTGCTATTTGTCAATTCTGTCCTGAATGAAGCACATACTTCCAGATCTTGAGTCCTCAACTGAATATGGATGTTGACTTTGTCTTAAGACTCACACACTATGGGGTGAATCCGTACAACAGAAAAACGTTCGCAATTAGGGATTAACCAATTTTCAATGCATTCCTATGGGAAATTTGTACAAAGGAAAATTTGCTTAACAGAATTTCATTTGGAACAAATTAATTCCTTTATATAGACCGATGAAGCTGTTTGGATGAACAGCGAAATGTTTCTATCTCTCAAAAAAGAAGTCCAGTAGCCATGACTCAACTTCCAGATAAACTCACCTGGATGACTGAGAATCTTCACAGTCCTTTATATAAGGTACCACTCTGATTGGAATGCCCAGGTTTTTCCATATAATTGTTAGAGGTACGTGGCCTTCAAACAGTATTTTTCTGATTTAATGACAGTTTCCTTGTTTGTATTTCTTTGAGATACAATCTAATGACTTCACTCTGAAACCAAGCAGAACATTTCCTGGAGGAAAAGTCCTTCACAGGTTACAAACCATGATGGAGACGTGTCATCTCCAGGCTTATATCTGGTGTACTTCAAGGACCAGATGCAGGGGAGTGGTATCGGGAGACAGATATCTAGTTTTTTGTGCTCCCAGACACATCTGATGGAGCTATATTTAATCCAGGAAACTGGATTAGATGGGCCTTTGGCCTGAACCAGCATGGCTCCTCTTATGTTCTTACGTTCTTATCAGCAACATTGTGAGGTACAAACTGGTCAGCTGTGTTCCTGAAGATTGGCAAACTGCTAGTCTGGGTTTTGGTATTTCCTAGGCACCTCCTGATCCTCATGGCATACAGTCTATGAGAGGCAGAAGGAAACGTTTTTTTCCAGAGCGGCTTGAACCAGCAATGGAGGGATGTAACAGTGAGCACCAATGTGATTTAAGGATATCAGCCAGCTTTGCTTCTACAAATTGTGGAATTATCAACTAGTGCATATTCACATTTACTAATACTATTCAAATGTTGAATGTGTGCCTGTGAATGGGTTGATAATCAAATTTGCAGAGCCTGGACAACTCCTCAGTATACATCTGAACTGCGGGCAATGAAGCCAGAGGGGAGATGGCTGGATCATAGGTGGAGAAAATACAGTATTTTTCTGTGTATAAGACTAAAAATTGAGTGTTGTCATACACGAAACTAAGCTGAGGAGAGAATCATATGGCTGCCAAACTGTAATTTTGGTGTGGAAAAGTGGGATCAGCCTATACATGGGAAAATACAGTCCTGCTGTGAGTCTGATCAAACATGGCTTAAAGCTGAACTTGTTTCTAGACTGAATAATGGACTAGATGAAGTGTAATAAATTGAAACTCAATCCAGACAAGATGGAAGTGCAGTTAGTGGGTGCTTTGCTGGACAGGTTAGAGGGTCATCTCCCTGTCCTGGATGGGGTTGCACTCCCCCTAAGGAACATTTATTGGACTGATTTGTGAATATTTTCACTAATTTAGTTGACAGTAGGTGCCAACGATAAAACATTTTATATAGCTTTTTTAAATAAGACATTGCCAGAGTTTATTGGCTGTTAATACTCTAAAGCAGGCGTGTCCAAACTTCAGCCTTCCAGATGTTTTGGACCACAACTCCCAGTTTTCTAAGCTTAGATTGCAAATGAAAAAGGACTGTGGGATTTGTGGTCCAAAACATCAGGAGGGCCAAAGTTTGGACATGCCTGCTCTATAGCTTTTGCCATTTCTCTAACTTAATTGTATAACCAAAGTTCTTGGCCCAGCATATCATTGTTTCTTTCACTTGCTCATCTTCCATTTCCCATTCTCGCAGAAGCTTGTAAAGTTTTTCAGTTAGTTCATCTTCCGAGGATAGTAATATTTTATCAAATTGTGGCTGTTCTTAATAAAATCCTTGTGATTTGAGATCTTCTTTTTACGCTGATCAAATTTGCATTAGTGACCACTGTGGGAGTATCAGTCCTTAGTTTTCTAGCTGCTCTTTAATACTTGCTTTCTTCTTTAGCCATATAATTCTTAGAGTAGTTTTATTCAGTTCTTCAAAAGTATTATTTATCTAATTGGAATTGTTTGAAAGAGAGACAATTCTTGGCAAGATATTCAATTTTATGGTTGCAATTCCTCCCAAACAGTAATTCCTCCCAGTTCTTGCAACTCAAACAGTAATGAGAATTGCTTTATGTTTATCTGAGTTAAGTGCAGGGGAAAGGACTTGAGTCAGAAGACTTGCTAAGATGGCCTGTTTTAATATAAGTTTACAATGGCACAATCTGGGGAGGAAGGTGACAGAACCTAAAATGTATATTACCAGCACAAGCCCAAAGTTCTGGATTATCATGAGGATGATTTTGATCTTCTCATATCAACACATGTGAGCATACAGCACCCCTCTGGCCTTCCCCACCTTCTCTGATAACCCCCAGAATACTGCCAGCTGCCACCGCCACACCGTTGGCTGCTGCAGCTGCCACAGAGGCCACCACAACTGCAATTGCCCTAGCAGAGACCACCACTTCTGCTAGCAAACCTCTATCACAACCCAGACACCACAAAGGGGAGCAGCACTGCCGTTGGCAGCTCATGCCCTGCAACTGCCAAGAATTCCCTAAACTCTAAAAAGCATTCGCGTCAAATCCAGATTTAAAATTCCACGATAAACGAGTGGTCGAAAACCCTCCCAAACTTAATCCTTCCCTCCCTCTTTCCCCTCCATCCCAATGCCTTTCATGCCCCGAGGAGGGGCTTCCTTTGTGCGTGCTCCACCCCATAAGTCCCACCCACAACAGATCCTCCTCATCTTCTTGCCCTGGACCTGGTGGGTGGTGTCAGTATGGGCCCCTCTTTCTGAACTTCAGAGCCCAACTCTTCACACTGAAGCTAACAAGAGGAGGAAGGGATATGTTTTTGGAGGGTTTTAGATGAAGTTATTCTCTGCAAGCATATTGGACAACATTCAAAGAAATAAAACAAAGCAAGGCAACAGCAGATGGCATCTTGTCCACTGTGTATAAAATGACATTCAATTTTTAGGCTAACAATTTTAGGAACAAATATTGTCTTATACACAGGAAAATACAGTACAGTAGGACCCCAGTATCCGCTAGGGATTGGTTTGAGGCCTTCCCATGGATAACAAAAACTGTGGATAAGAGAGAACACCCCCCCAAAAAAACTGCTGCACTATGACACTAGCTTTCTTTACGGCTGCTGTTTGTGACAGTAGCTTGCTTTATGGCTGTTGTTTTATGACAGTAGCTTGCTTTACAGCTGCTGAATTATTTATTTAATTTTTTCTCTGCCAACCATGGATAATTGAATTAGTCGTTAATGAATCAGTGGATACGGGGTTCCTACTGTAACTCTCTTGCTTGGACAATAATGTCTCACAAAAAATAGTCAAAACTCGAATTTGAACTTGAGATTTATAGAATTAACTGAAATACATAAATACAGTACTCCCCCGCTTATTGCAGGAGTTTGGTGCCTGAACTGGTGGGAACATCAGCCAACAAAGGTTATCAAAATGAAGTCATCAAGGTGCTCTGGATTTCAGAATCCAATGTGACAGACACTTTGTCCACAATACTCCAGATATTACAATAGTATGCTGAAAAGAAAACAAAGTTCAAATTGTCGATGTGGCAATACCAGGAGACACAAGAGTCAATGACAAAGAGTTAAAAAAGACAACCAAATTACAAATTAGAAAAGCTATGGAATAAGAAAGCAAGAACAATAACAATAGTAATAGGCATCTTGGGTACAATCTAAAAATACAGGGATCAACATCTGAAAACCCTCGGCATTCACAAGATCAACATCGGTCAACTACAGATGGCAACATTATTAGAAACACACATATATTCTACAATGATATCTCCAGTCATCCTAGGTTCTTGGTAAAAGCTTGATTATTGGAGAAGGCCAACTCCAGTTTAACACCTGGGCCAGCTGTTTGCCAGTTACTACTACTACTACTACTACTACTACTACTACTACTACTACTACTACTACTACTACTACTACTACTACTACTACTACTAATAATAATAATAATAATAATAATAATAATAATAATAGTTGGAGAAGTATTTGAAATATTGACGCCGCAAATAACAGCAACAGCTAGAAAAAATTGAAAGATCATATAGACTTATGATCCCACCAGTTCTTTGCTATGGGCAGATGATAGTTCTGACACAAATTCCAGTGGACCATTTGAGCAACTACATTATGACAATGTTTCTAACCAGTCTGAACAATTTTATTGCAACAACTCAATATATGGTCGATAGTTTCATCTGCCTCTTTACAGAGTCTACATGTGGGGGGCTCAGCTGATTTTTCTATTCTAGCCTTAACTGCATTTGTTCTGATAGCTTGTTCTTGAGCTGCAAAAATCAGGGCTTCTGTCTCTTTTTTCAGTGTTCCATTGGTGAGCCATAACTAGGCCTTTTCCTCATCTACTTTTCCTTTGAGTTTTTTGAGGAACTGCCCATGCAGTGCTTTGTATTGTTGTTTTCCTGTATTGACCCTTTGTTTGCTTTACTTTAAACACCTCCCTGTTCTTAAACTCCAGTAATGCTGGCTCTGTACTATTTTTTACATAATCTGCCAACACATGCTTCTCTTCTTCAACTGTCTGCTTCACTTGCAAAAGACCTCTACCACCTAATTTTGTAGGTAAATACAGTCCATCAACATCACTGCATGGATGTAATGCATAGTGAATGGTCATAAGTTTTTTTGTTTTCCTATCCAGATTATCTAGCTCCATCTGAGTCCAGTTTATAATGCCAGTAGTATACATGATGACCGGTATGGCCCAGCTATTTAATGGCCTTGATGGTGTTACCACCATTCAGCTTACTTTTTAGTAGTTTTCAAACCCTTTCGAGATATTCTTTACTGACCACATTTTTCCCTTGCCCATGCTTAATTGCAGTATGGCCAGATATTATTATTATTATTATTATTATTATTATTATTATTATTATTATTATTATTATTATTATTATTTTGTGCTCCTAATAATGTTGCCATTGGTAGTTGACCGATGTTGATCTTGTGAACGCTGAGGGTTTTCAGATGTTGATCCCTGTATTTTTAGATTGTACCCAAGGCGCCTATTATTATTGGTATTGTTCTTGCTTTCTTATTCCATAGCTTTTCTAATTTGTAATTTGGTTGTCTTTTCTAACTCTTTGTTGTTGACTCTTGTGTCTCCTGGTATTGCCACATTGATGATTTGAACTTTGTTGTCTGTCTTGTATACTATTGTAATTAGAGATGGGCACGAATAAAAAAATGGCATTTCAGTTTTTCGTTTGTCGTTGAGAGGTCCGTTTCATTTCGTTTCCATTTTTTGTGAATTTTTGGAAAAATTTCATTTTTGTTTTTTGTTTTTTCGTTTTTCATTTCTACCCTCATTTTGCACAATTTTTAAAGCATTTCTGTGCGGGGGCATCCCCCAACTCCCCAGATCAGAGGGAAAACACTAAAAAAATGATGCTGGCAGAGACACAGTATAGACTAGGTACGCAGGGAGGCTGCAAAGGCAGCGGCGGGCATTGCCCAGGGTGCAAGGCAGCCGCAGAGTGGCTACACTGCGGGGCAGGGGAGGGTACTCACTGAGAGGTATGCACGCACACACACAGGGAGGCTGCAGGACTGAAGCTAGAGTCGCAGAGACAGCAATCCCACCCTAACTCCCACTGGGGACTGCAAGGAGGACGGGGGCTGCTAGAACTTTTTATGCCCTCTGTGGCTGCCAAACCTGCCCAGTCTGCAACCTTGGCGTGCGATTGGTTGAAGTTGTCCAAGAATTTACATGATCCCATCACATGGCTTGCCTCCATGTTGTGGCTAGAGTCGCGACATCCATTTTATCATCCTTAAAGGGAAAAGAAAAATACATCACGATGAGAGAGGACAAAAACAAACATTTTAAGGATGCCAACCCCCTGGTAGGTAATAATTTCAAATAATTATCACATTATCGCTGCATTTTTATGGATGTCCAGGGCATTTTAATCCGCAAGAAATCAATATTAGGCATATGGGAGCCATTTTGGGTCGATGTCCCCTAACTCCCCTTAAAGGAAAAAAATACAGCTATCTGAGAAATGACATAAATGCACATTTTAAGGACCCCAACCCCCCTAGTAGGTATTATCAGACAGTATAAATAATTATCGCTGCGTTTTTATGGATGTCCAGGGCGTTTTTTAACATTTAAAACAGCTCATTTCATTGCACACCGCCATTAACGAAAACGAAACGTAACGAACACAATTTTCGTGGTTCTGCTCATTTCGTTCCATTTTCATCACAATTTTTGTTTGTCGTTTCGTTATGTAACAAAACGAATAACGAATAACAGAAACGAAAAAATGTTCATTTTGTGCCCATCTCTAATTGTAATATCTGGACAGAGTATTGTGGACAAGGTGTCCGTCACATTGGATTCTGAAATCCAGAGCACCTTGATGAATTCATTTTTAGTATTTTCAGGCACCAAACTCCTGCAATAAGTGGGGGAGTACTGTATTTATGTATTTCAGTTACTTCTATTAATCTCAAGTGTGTTTTGGAAACATTAACATCAGTGTCAGCCCCGCTTCTTATGAACAGGAATATAAGATAGTAAATGGGTCCTTGTTGACCCAGGCGTTGTCCAATCCAGTTTGGGATTCATATTTGTCCTTCAAACCATTTTGCTCAGGAGGCACCTTTTGTCTGTCCTCTCAACCGTGGCCTGTCTATTGTGGTTGAATCTGTATAGCAATAGCCCATTGCATCCTTGAAGGACTCAAGACTCCCCATCATGACAAGGTCACGTGCCTATGGGGGATGATGATGATGATGATGATGATGATGATGATGATGATACCTCACCCATCTGGCCATATGTATTTATATGAGTTTGCTAAGAAGGGAAGTACAGTAATACCTCCTAAGACAAATTTAACTCATTCTATGGGTCAATTCGTCCTGTGAAACAATTGTCCTACAAAACACGGTTTAATGCAGTTTCCCACAGGACTGCATTGAATTCATCTTGCAAAGCATCCCAGAGGAAAATTCATCTTACGAGGTTTTATTATTCTTGGACATTTCATTCATCTTACAATTTTTTTTATCTTAAGGGGCATTCGTCTTAAGAGGTATTCCTCTATATAATGTTTCTGTTTTCCTTTCGTTGCGTGGCTATGAAGCAGCCCATGCCTGAGGATATTAAAGTCTCTGTTACATAATGTTTGTACAGCTGCTAGTACAGCAGGATCCTAGGCAAGGCCTGATATGTGTTTGGATGAATAGCAAGAATTGGAGAAACATTGTTTAGAAGTTGTTGTTGCAGTTAGTGCCAACAATAGAATGATGTTGACAGGTAGAAGGCAGTATTGCAAATGGATGAGATTAGGTTTGTTAATAGACATACCGGTAATAAAACCCCAGATATTCAGCCTATAGCAGGCAGGCAGAAGTAGGAGGAATTGGCACCATCCTCTACAACTCATAGTTTTTGTGCTGGCCACGTTTTATTGGGTATGGTGAAGAGTTTTTGTACAATAATGTGTTTTTCCTATAAAATATCTGCACAAAAATATCACTAGCAGCAACAAAAAGCCTCAGCCTCAAAAATCCAGCCACAAAGGGTTAAAACTAAAGCTAATGGGTTGCTCTAATGAGGCAGCCCCTGGCAGGAAACTACTCTGCCACTTCAGAGCTCAGCAGGTAGCCAATCAACCACTTAACACCTAGTAAGATAACATAACATCCCATCAGCTTGCAGTTAGCCACAAATAGGATTAGATCAGGTAACCGGTTTGAAGAGGGATTATCTTACTGTCACTCTGCTATCAAGCAAACGCAGCTTGCAAGAAATCTGAAGCAGAGAGAAGGCTTTTCAAATACAAAGCAGTTTTTACTGTGGAACAAATAACACTAGGAAGATGGTGGGGCTTGGACGAAGTAGCAGTTTATTTTCCTTTGTTAACAGAATGCTTCCCAGGTCAATGATCTATATGCTTTTTAGTACTAAAGATGGAGTTGCAAGATGGCTTTGTTCTAGGGGAATTAGTTACACAGTAACAACTTTGAAGCAAAGATGGGTTTTGTAGTCACTGGCGATAGTGTTACTTAGATAGCTTTTATTATTTTCTTGGATTGCTTTTCTGAAACTGCTTAAACATTAAGATGAGTCTTTTTTTGCTTTGCTTTGCCTTGTTTTACTGTAACTTTGAGGTGTTTGCCTTTTTTTTTTTACTATTTTTCCATTTTTAATTTAAAAAAAAACCCAATATTTTTCCAATGTGCGGTCCTTGGAGAAGGAGAGTGAGTGTTGTCTGATGACAGTGCCTTCGCCAGAGGAGTAATTCTGGTAACGTTGGAGTTTTTGATATTTTGTACTACCTGGCATGGTTGGCATACAAGCTCAAAGTATGCAACCATGTTTATCTTCTGTCTTGGAAATCGAGACAGGTTGAAGATAGGGTCAGAGGACGACTACTGGCACTCAGACACAGATCCTCCAGGGTGTTTAAGGAGCCTGGGGCAAAAGGGTGGTGTTGTGGGACTGTGGCAGAGGGTCTTTGCCAGATGTAACTGGAAGCCAGGATTAACTCCAGGCATTTCCTTACTAGGGTTCTGGAGGATCAAAGGATGCTTTTAAAAAGACCCATAGCTCATGTACAACTGGGGGCTCACCTCCCAATGCTGGCAGCTATCCATAATTGGACAGCCAAAAGTGACAAATGCTTGAAACACTTGGAGAAGGACGACACAATTGACATGGTGACCTACCACCATTTATATCCTGGAGGGGCTGTCCCCTGCCTATATGGACTTCCCAAATGCACAAGGAAGGTGTCACCTTCAGATACCTCATTAGTAGTATAAAGTCAGTAATGTACAGAACAGTGTAACGTCACAAAAATACCCAGCTATAGTCCAAGCACCATTGGCTGGACACATAGACCAGCAAGTTAACAATTCAAAGGAGTTTGTTTTTAAGGTCAGGGAGCTGAAACTGGATACAGATGAAACCATGGTCCTAACAATGGTAAAGAAGAGACTAAGAGAAGACAGCAACCTCACTACTAGAAGCCGCCTCAGTCCAGACCAGATATGCCTGCTCCTGGACCTGTGTCTGAACACCACTTAGTTCAGATACAGAGGGGAATTGTACAGACAGCAGCATGGTTGTGCCATGTGTTCCCCAGTGTCACCCACTGTTGCCCACGTATACATGGAACAAATGGAGAAGAAGGCACTCAACGTTGTCCCAGGGACAACACCAACCTACTGGTTCAGGTACATAGATGACGCCTGGGTAAAAATCAAGATTCAGGAAGTACATGCATTTACAGACCATATTAGTGCAGTGGATCCAAATATCAAGTTCACCAGACAAGACACCAAAGACAATTGGCCAGCTTCCCTGAATTGGGCAGTTATCATTGGACCCAGTTGTGGCCTGGAAAAAGAGGTTTACAGGAAACCTACACACACTGATCAGCACCTATCATTTGACTCCCACCACACTTTACAACACAAATTAGGAGTCGTCAGGAGGACGCTAAACCACAGAGCAGAGAGCATCCCCATCTCCACAGAAGCCAAGAAGGAAGACGGGCACCCAAAGATAGCACTTAAGGTCTTTGGATATCCAAAGTGGGGCTTCAACAAGGCAGCATCCTGACCCAGAAAAACAATGAATTAGCCTGGGACCCTGAACCAATGGAAAAATCTGGTCATTTCTCACATGGCTGGTATGTCTGAAAGGCTTCAAAGGATTTTTGGCAAACACCACATAGATGTTTACTTCAAACCCACAAGCACACTAAGACAGCGACTCATCAACCCAAAAGACCAGACACCAAAACTCAAGAGGCACAATATAGTATAGGCACTCTATCAGATATTAGTTAGTGAAATATATGTATTAGAGAGGATGTTCTATATATATATATGATATGTATTTAATTGATTTAAAGATGGGGTCTGTAAAAGTGCAAAGTCACAGTGACTCAATGTACAGTTTTTTCTAATGGAGGATCGATGTTAAGAATTAACATAATGACTTTTGGCTGATGCAAGGGGTTGCAATAGCTATGAGGTAATGTCATTCATGATTGGACAGACATATGTATAAAAATGTTCTGTAAATTATTGTTCATTGGGCCTTCCATGAGTCAGGCACCCACTTTGTTTCTCTGTCATATATTTTGTCAATGTAATGTATGCTGTTATGCTGTTGAATTTTGTATAAATGTACTAACGTGACTTTTCCCTTTATGCCTTGTTGAACTTTAAAGTTCTGTGATGCTGTGATGCTTTTGTACAGTTTGTAATATAGCTGTTTGGTTTTAAGAAAACTCTGTCTCTGGCTCACTATTTATTCAATAAGTATTGCTTCTGCTGGCTGCTCAAATAGTACATACTCTGACACACTCCAATGCAGTAAGGAGTGTGCAGAGTTCTACACTGGAGAAACCAAACAGCCCAGCACAGGATGGGCAACAGCCCAGGACCAGACTCAGCAGGGTACCTTCACTTGAAGGACAAAGGTTACTTATTCAAAAATGAGAATGTACATATATTAAATAGAGAAGATAATTGGTTTGAGAGACAGGCTCAGGGAAGTCAATCACGTGTGTATTGAAAATCCCTCTCTCAACAGGGGTGGAGGACTTAGGCACAATCTATAATGAGCAATCGAATGGCTGACCAACTGAACAAACTTACCAACTTACAAAATTACAAACTTATGAACTTACAAACAAATTTACAAACTTTTGAATGAACTTACCAACCTATGAAGTTAAAAAGTTACAAAGTAATGAACACAGGAACAATCAAAGGAATGAAGGAACAAGGCAATGAACAAGGCAATGAACAAAACAATGAACAAACACACAAACAAATATATTTATAACCTCACCTGTCTGTCCAGAAAACCATGTCCTTAGTCTGCTCCTCTGCAGCAAACCATATGCGGGTTTTCTTGTGCATCATCTTTAGAAGAGGGTTTCTTCTGGGACAACAGCCCTGCAGACCAATTTGATGCAGTGTGTGGTGTATGGTTTGAGCAATGACAGGCTGACTCTCTACCCCTTCAAGCTCTGCAGCAATGCTGGCAGCACTCATACGTCTGTTTCCCAAAGCCAACCTCTGGATATGACGCTGAGCATGGGCACTCAACTTCTTTGGTTGACCATGGCGAGGCCTGTTCTGAGTGGAACCTGTTCAGTTAAACCTTTGTAGAGTCTTGGCTACCGGGCTGCAGCTCATTTTCAGGGTCTTGGCAGTCTGCTTATAGCCTAAGCCAGTGGTGTCCAAACTTTGGCCCTCCAGACGTTTTGGACCACAACTTCCCACAGTCCTTTGTCATTGGCCTTCTAGGCTTGGAATTCTGGGAGTTGTGGGCCAAAACATCTGGAGGGCCAAAGTTTGGACACCCCTGGTAAGCCATCTTTAGGTGGAGCAATGCTTTGTTTTATCAGATTCTCAGATAGTTCATGACCATGTGGTGCCCTGTGGAACTTCAAGTGACGAGTAGGAAAGAGCGAGAGCAATAACACCTGCTCCCCCTTCACACCTGAGACCTTGTGACACTAGCAAGTCTCATGGCACCAGGGAGGGAAAACAGCTACAGTACTTGGGCCCAATTTTGACATTGTCACTTAGGGGTGTACTCGCTTTTGTTGCCAGGGGTTTGGACATTAATGGCTGTGTGTTGTGTTAATTTGAAGGGACAGCACATTTACACTGTTATACAAGCTATATACTCACTGCTTTATATTGTAGCTAAGTGTTATTTCTTCAGTGTTGTCACATGAAAAGATATAGTAGCTCAAAAAACAGCTGCCCTCCAAGATAAATTTAAAAATCCCTCCCCCCCTCTCTGGTTGGGGAAAAGGCGGGATTTTTATTAATTTTTCCCCTCTGTCTGGTGGCTGGAAGACTCCCTGCCGAGAAGCCCCCTCCACAGGGACTGGTCGGTGGCAGCAGTGGCACCAGTTGGCCGGGAGGCCTCCCTGACATCAGGTAGGAGAAGACGCTGGTTGGGGGAACGAAAAATGAAATGGGATGAAATGAAAATTTCCATTTTGTTTCATTTTGTTTTTCTTTGAGGGGGCGGTCCATTATTCGTTTTGTTGCTTAACAAGACAAATAACAAATAACAAAACAAATAAAATTGTTTCATGCCCATCTCGACAGTGTATTAAATGTGTGGTCTCACGGGCTGCTAAGAAGCCCCTCTGCAACATTAAGATGATTAAGCCTGAGACCACAGGTTGTCTAATCAACATGGTCACAACCCTTATGTCATTGTGACAGTTTGCCAGAAGAGGGTGCTGTTGCCTTACAGTGCTGTTTTCCAATACTGTACTAGAAGAATGGGCAAAAGTTTTCTTTCTCTTTGATTTCAGGTAAGAATTTATCAGAGTTCACATCCTGCCCATCTCTCATGCAGAATATTAGAAGCTTCAGATTTAAAACATCTGGATGAGGGGACAACAATATCTGACACAATAATCTACCCACACACTGGACTTTTAGGGTTTAAATATCAGAAGTATAGCCTTCAGTCCTTGTGTATTCAAGCTGCAACAGTAAACTGGGGAGCAGGGAGCATGTGCCCTGGGTACCTTTTTTTCAAGGCAGATATAACATGGTCTTCCCCATGCTATAAATGAGATAGTCTCATCACATGAATTTGGTGACACAAACCGGAGATTTTGGATTAATTTGCCAATTTTTACAATTTTCTTTGTATTTGTACTTGTGGCTCTAAAAATTTAAATGTGAGACCGGAAAATTGGTAAGTCTGTTGCAGTTCTTTGACTTTGAGTCTGTTTGATCTCAAAAAACAAGTCATTTAGAAAGACTGTAAGATGAAAAAATCTGTACCTCACACTGGGAACCATGATACTAGATCCCGATTGTAAGTGTTGCATAGAATTCTTAGTGGTCTGTAAAGCTTTCTGTATAAGATACCAGGAATCATTTAAGTTTTTCTGCCCAACTCTTGTAGATCATCTTTGTATTGAGAGCCCCTGGTTTTATTTGGAATCTGTACCATTATTTTCAAAAACACATAATCTTTAAATCAACATGTTCTGCCTCATAAATCCTTTCCTTCTCCCCCCCCCCTTTACCATAAAACTCTTGCAGAGAATGAAGGAAAAATAAAAATGACACAGCTGCTGAAATAAATCCCTTTTAATATGACATCATATGACAACATATTAAATAAACTTCTCTGGTTTGCATCAGAAACATAGGAAAGCAAAGGCGTAAAAGTAAACAAATTCAAAGAAAAGGTCTCCGGGGGAGCTGTGGTTAGTGGTCAAAGCAAGGGGAAGCTCCATTCCCATAGTTCTCTTTCAGTCATATCTGCAAAAGTAACAGATCAAAGATGAAGAAGGTGAAACAAGTTTTTCCTCAGGGAGGAATTGCAGTGTTTCAGTAGGAACTGGGCTGCAGGCCAGTTGTTTTCATTTTCAGATATTTTTATTTAAACAAATTATCGAATAACGAGAAATCTTTATTCACCCTGTCGTATCAGAGGGAGAGATGAGAGGCAGAGTCCCGTTCATTTCCTTGACCAAGGCCTTTTGGTTCTCCTCCTCTCCCTGCCTCCCAGAACTCACTATTTATTTATTTTTTGCCAATAGACTGGACGGTAGCCTTACTCCAAGACTGGGAATCCTACAGCCATCCAGATGTTGCTAGAATCCGATTCCCATTTTCACTTACTCACCTGGCAAGTGTTGAGGGATTGCAGCATACCGCCTGGTATGCCTGCACTCACTTTTCTCCTCACCTGCTTTTCTCCTCGCTACAACGGCTGTGTGGTAAACTAGGGCGAGAAATGGCAACTGGCCCAGGTTATCATCCCATGAGCTTTGCAGCCATTTTAGAAATGTTTCCCATCAGTAGCCCACTCTATTGCGCCCGTGCCTTCCCTGGGAAGATGGAAGCACTCGAGAAATGAGCCACAGATCATGGATCCTAGCGTGAGAAGGTGCGGCTCTGGCATGGCTAGAATAGGAGTGTGAACAATTAAGGGAGAAGGAAAACATAACAAGGCTTACCGCAACCAGACAAGGCCAGATGGGTACTTCAAGGTCTTGGGTTTTTCTTTGGCGGACCTCTTTGTAAAGCTGCAGATAAAAAGAAAAAGACAAGGACTAAGACAGGCATGTCCAAACTTTGGCCCTCCTGATGTTTTGGACCACAACTCCCAGAATTCCAAGCCTGTATTTCCAATGGCAAAGTACTGTGGGGGCTGTGGTCCAAAACATCTGGAGGGCAAAGTTTGGATATGCCTGGACTAAGACATTGAGGTCTAGTACTAGGCAGGGCTACTCAGAAGTCAGTCATGCTTAGTTCAGTGAGACAAGACAGTTGCTACTAGTCCTTGGCCCCATCTCTCTTTTTCTAAGGACCACATCTAATCCCCTACCCCTCTGGGTATTCATTAGGGCTAATGGATGTATCCCCCTTCCTGGCCGATTGCTGTGGCAGGTGGATTTTTAGTGCAGACTAAAAATTGTTGCCCCTGCTTCCTAGCGAGAGTGTATAATAGGGATGGGCATTTCATTTCAGAACCAGTAGGTTATGAAACAAACCACACAAGCCCAAGTGGTCCTCAGAACCGGCTGATACACGCAGATCCAATTGCTTTACCTTTCTCTGTCTAGCGCAATGAGGAAGCATGCTGCAATGTCATCTGTGCTTGTTCTGCGATGTTAGCCAATCAGGAACTGTGCAGGGACAGGCATCATCCCGCCTCCCTGTCTAATTGGCCAGCAGCACGAAGGAGGGAAGATGATGCACAGTGTGCTTCCTCATTGCAGCTTAGCTCCGTGCCAGCAGAGAGAAAGGTAAAGGAATTGGATCAGCGTCTATCAGCCAGTTCCAAGCACCACCTGGGCTCTCATAGATTGTTTCGTAACTTACTGGTTCCAAAATGAAATACCCATCTGAAGTGTATAACATTGCACCCTGAAAAAGAAAGAATCAGTTCGCAACTCACTGAGCCTCCAAAGCCTGACTCTTTTGCATCCATTTGAGCAACTACAGGGAGCCATGCCAGAGAAGACTGACCTCCTTGTTACTTCACTTTCATTAGAATAATAATGGTCAATTACAGTGTTTGTGTGTTGGGGTTTTTTGATACACTCAGAGTAGCAGTAATGATGATCAATGACCACAATTTAACCAGAAAACACATGGTTCGGGTTCGTCTGGTTCAGGCCCACCCTTGTTTCAGTTCAGGTTTGGTTTTTTTTTAAACATTAATTTTTATTAATTTTTTAGAGAAACTAATAAATAATACATACACAATAATACGTAATTAATTTGCTTATTTTTATATCCCCCGTCCCCAACACCTCCCCAACCCCTGGAACCAAAGAACAAATTATTTTCCATACTTTCATACAAGCTCTTTAGGACATTCCACCAATGTCTTTGGCTTCCTCTTAAACCTCCTTACTTTATTCATAGCTTAAGCCAATCCTTCAGTTTTTTACATTTCTCCCATATTTCTTTGGATACTTTTTCTTCCCAAATCCATCTAAAGTAACTATACCACTTTTCTTTTTCTTTTATAGATTCCAATTATTCTCATTCCATTTAATGGAATCTTTCCATCCCCATGTGATCACTGCATGTGCCGCTATCAGCATTGCTTTCAATAAATATTGGTCTGCAACCCTTAATTTTTCACAACCCAATATACCCATAAATAATAAACTTCCATTAATTTCTAATTTAATTTTAAACCAATTTTCTATTTTCCTGAGGATTATATTCCAAAACGATTTAACTTTAACGCATTCCCACCAAAGGTGGGAATGCCAGCCTGATTCATTGTTACAATGCCAACAATTTGGTTTGAATCCTTTTATCATGTATGCAAGTTGTGTCGGTGTTCTATACCATTTGAATGTAACTTTCCTTTCTAATTCTCTAAATTTCACCAATTTTATTTCTCTAATACCTTTCATCATTTTCCTTATATCGTCCTCTGTTAATATCATTTCATTGCTCCATTTATTTTGCAATGTTTCAGTTTGGGTTTGTAGGAATTTTTTTAAAAAAAATTCGTACGAACCCGAAACGGTTTGTTGTTTGAATGGTGCTTACCGGTGGTGGCGGCTCCTGGCTCCTGCAGCAGGGTTTTTTTTAGGCACTGGCGTTTTGTTTGTTTGTTTTTTTTGAGCTTCTGCTGCCCAGCAAGAAGAGGGCTTGGCTGGCTGGGCAGGCAGGCGCCTTCGGTGCCTGGTGGTGGCCAGCAGGACGGCGGGCAGGTGGAGCTTGTTGGGGCACAGCGGAGGCTTGCCAGTGGCCAGATATGAGTACTCCAGCACGGTCCAGTCAGGCAAGCATCCAGTGGGGTGAGCAAACTCAGAGGCTGGGCACCGGGTTTGTGGCATCCGCGGGCACGCTTGGCATTGGCTCAGCGGCAGACCCGCCTGCGGTGCTATACTGCGGCAACCCATGCTCGGGCTGTCTGCTCAAAGATGCTGCCAGCTAGAGGAAGAATTACCCTGAAAGTAAGAAAAATAAACAAACAAAAAGCCCCGCGCCACAGCTGTAGCACAGGGCTGTTTTTGTTTGTTTTTCTTACTTTCAGGGTAATTCTTCCTCTAGCTGGCAGCGTCTTTGAGCACATAGCTCGAGCACAGGTCACCGGCTTGCTGCAATATAGCCCCACGGGCAGGTCTGCCGCTGAGCTGATGCCAAGCGCGCCCGCAGAGGCCACAAATGGCGCTTCATTATCCTTCTCCCAGGCCACCGTGCTGGCACCGGCAAGGAGGAACCTACCAGGAGTCTGGGACAGCCACTGCCTCCCAAGGCTCAGCCTGCGCCTGGCCAGCAGCTCACCTTGACCGGTCCCACTCGCCCCACAAAGCCTCCGAGAGGCCCCGAGGAGGGTGAGGGCAGTGGTGGCGTTTTCAAGAGGGCTGGCCTTTCTCGATTTTTAATTGTTTTTTTTCACTGTCTTGCCGACCACATGGCTGCGCTACAGCTGTAGCACGGCGGTAGGCTTTTCTCCCCCTTCCTGGTCGCTGTCTCTGAAGGACTTCCAGACCAGCACCAGGTAGGTGACATCTCTGACCCCCCCATTAATGAACCGAACTGAACTGAACCAATTTTTCTCGGTTCAGTTCGGTTTGTGTTAAATTTGCCCCTAGGGATGTTATTCGTTCCGTTTAGTATAAGGGATTTCAGTATAAGGGATGTCTGTGTGATTTGGGTGTGTTACTGAAAGAAATACAAGGAGGAAAGTTGATGCCAAAGATGCCCTTAGCTTCGAATCATGGCACTCAGCTTTTGGTGATTAAAGTATATGCTTTAGCTTTCTTCCAGAATTTTAGGCAGGCAGCCAAATGGTTTTAATGTGTATTCAGAATGTCATACTTTCTCAAGAGTCAATTAAAAATTATAATTCAGGTCTAAATCATGGATGGTTCAATGCACAAGCCTCTCCAGCTCTCAGAAATGCCTCTGATTCATGGCCACTAGGGCAGAGAGAAAAAGAGAGAGAGGGAGGGAGAGAGAGAGAGAGAGAGGAGAGAGAGAGAGAGAGAGAGAGAGAGAGAGAGAGAGAGAGAGAGAGAGAGAGAGATCTCAGCTCTGTACCTGTAGCGTTTGGTATTGATGAGCCAATGCACGAAATCCCTGGCTTTCATGTGGTCCAGATGCCGAGTAAAATCACTGGTAAAGGTCCCTTCGGAATGACGCTTGACATTAGATGTGAAGCTGTGGGCACTTTCCCTTTCATAAGACTGCCACCTATTTGAGGAGTTAGGGATCAACATAATTACATGCTCTCTTTCACAATGACCCCTAAATTTTCTTTTTAAAAAAACCATCAATGACTCTCTGGAATCAAATTAGTAATGTGGTGCTAAGCAGCAGAAAACTACCCAAGAGAGTCATCTGTGTGCCCATTTCACACGGATTTTTGTTGTTGTTGTGTTGTTACAATCACAACAGACTCTTTGTGACCCCATGCCCATGGAGTTTTTCTTGGCAGGAATACTGGAGTGGCTTGCCAGTTCCTACTCCAGGCGACTACAGCAACTGGTATTCCCTGGTGGCTGCCCATCCAAGTACTAGCCAGGGCCGACCCTGCTTAGCTACTGAGATCAGGCAAGATAGGATGCACTCAGGGCATCTAGGCAGCTGTTCACACAGATACTTGCAATGCTAATTGATGGCTTTATTGTTTGCACTAAAATATTATTGTCTTTGAGAATTCTGTCTATGTTCACACAGATACATAGACATAATAATTCTCAAAGACAATAATATTTTAGTACAAACAATAAAGCCATCAATTAGCATTGCAAAATAGCCATTTTTAAAAATTGCCTTTCACAGACACCCAGGATGTTATTCAGATGTGGAATATGCACCAAATCTGTTCCTTAGATTACTGAATGTTCAAAGGTCATAGTGACCCAAGCCCAGCGCTGTATGAATTTCCTTTTATATATCATGTACAGTAATATGAAAATAGGATTGTAATGACGACCTACATAAGGCATGATGATGTTACAAATTTAAAAAAACCCTCAGAAAATCCAGCTTTTCATAACCATTTAAAATTCAGAATAAATGATCAGTACATGTCTTGCTGCCATATGAAGTAGTTTGACTGGTGCCTGTTGATATTATATTCGAAATGAGCTGCAGCCACTGAATGGAGATGTTCATAATTTATCTTACAATAGATGCTTAAGTTGCCTTTATTAATGGACTAGAAAAACCATTCAGATGTGTAAGAATCAGATTAGATAGACAGTGTTGCAGATCTTTTCACAACTCAACAGCCAATCACCAAGAATCCTGATTTTTGTGATTCCCTACCCCTGGCTCAGTTTTAATACACAGATTATCATTAAATGCCCTTTCTTACCTAGACTCATCATCAGTTGAATCTTTCAGGGCCATTTGCCAGCCAACTGGGAATAAAGCTGCAATCACCAGTCCACAAACACAAAGCCAACGTCTTGCTTCCATCAGGTCTTCTGCACCAAAAGACATTTAAAAAATATATTGCAGCATTGCTTCTAATATATTTACATCTTCTTACCAAATTTAGATGATGCTCTGATAATACATTTTTTCTGGGTTTCGAATGAAACCTCAAGGTCTGAAATGAGGTTTTTTCAATCCTATGGATTCACAGCCTTACTACAAAGAATGGATAACAATGGTGTTGGTTTGATATCCATTCAGGTCCACTGGAACCGGGGTCCTGATCTTCAGTTACATGTACAGAAAATAAACTGTCCCATCTAGTGCCCAAAAAATTAACGTATTGCTCATGCAAAGACTACTGCCTAGTTGAGCAAACTCTTCTCAGATTTTTCCTCTGCTCAAAACATTGCAAAATACTTCAAAACCCTGTAAGATGATGGAAACTCTTCTATCACTGGCCCATATTTTAAATAAAGGTTGCTTTCAATATGCTTATTTTATTGTTGCCACCAGCTTCTTGGATCTCTTAGAAAGGTGTCACTGAAATCCAGTAAGCAAGCATAGAAGTAAATATGGATATTCAATCCTATAAAAAAGCAATACCTGTATCATGCTAATTTGGGCTATCTTAAGCCATTGCCTCCCTCCATAGTTTTGACTAAGTATGTGTGGCACACCAATGGCCTTTCAAAGGTGTATAAAGCTTTTACTCATTGGAACACCACAATCACTTTAGACGTTCTGTGAAGATTTCCCAGTCAACGGTTTTAATGCATTGGACATTTCAGAAATGCCTCACTTTTTAAAATAAAACAGCTGCTCTCACCTAGGAGAGGGGTCTTCCTTCTTGAAGTAGTAGAAGGAGGGGATATATCCCCTCCCCTACTCTAAATGTAAGATTGCCTCACTGTGATATTGTTAATGCCTTCTTCAAGATTAAGTCGATTCTTATGAACTGAAAGGGGGATACTTTTTAAAAAAAGTCACTTACCTTCCGAAAGATGCAAGTTCTTCCTTTAAACCCAAAACCTTTCTCTTCGTATGAGCTGTTTTGTGGCTTATTGCTATTCCTCATTGTCCTTTTAAGCTTGTTAGTGGAATGCTAAAATATGACAGGTGGGTCACTGGTGTTCTTGATGCTCGTTGGGTGGGTCATTAGTGAATCATGGCCAGATTTTCTTCTTCCTCTTCTTGTTCTTCTTTACAGAAATGTGGATACACAGAAAAAGATGTTTCTCTTGCAGACGTTCTTTAGCAATATTTTCATCTTGGTCTTCAGAGAGATCAACCCAAACATAAGCCTGTAGGACTACAACCCTAAGCAAAGAAAGGCAGGAGAAGAGCCTATTAAAGATTAAGAGCCTATTAAAGATGACATTTTTTCTGCAGTTCCTAGGAACACGTGGTGAATTCCAGAATAACATCCTTAACTGCCAAAGTTTCCAAGATGAAGCTGTTAAGGCAGAATTTATTTATTTATTTATTTATTTATTTATTTATTTATTTATTTATTTATTTATTTATTTATTTATTTATTTGACCACCCGACTTTCCAAAGGAACTCTGGACGGTTCACAACATAGGAGCACAAAAAGCAAAATAAATAAATAAATAAAATTAGCAATTTTATGCTGATTGAATTGGACTTCAACTGGGGTTATTTTGTTCACTGCAGAAAGTAGTCCTATTAAACTGGCACTGCACACCAAATAAACTGATCACTAGGGGCAGCTGGTGAGAATGGGCCACCCTATCGACATGTGGAATATGAACAAAGGGGAGGTCATATACATACATACACTGTGAAATAAAATGGAGATGGAAATGAAAAGGGTGGTTCACTTATATTGAAAGGGTTTTAGTCTGGCTGGTGAAAAAGACTGAGAGGGCAAGCCAAGCTGGCTGATGGAAAAGGGGACAAATGGACACAGGAGATTTGGGGAGTCTGAAGCAGGTATCATTACAGGCTCGAAATCAAAGGAAGAGTAATATCATGTGATGGGAGAGAGTGATCTAGGCTAAATCAATACACATCCACCATAGAAAATCCTTGCTTTCACCATAACACAATAGCCTCATGCTGTAGAGATGGGCACAAATAAAAAAAATGGTGTTTCATTTGTCGTTTGTCGTTTAGTGGGTCCGTTTCGTTTCATTGCCGTTTTTCGCAAATTTTCACCAAAAAATAGTTTTCATTTGCGTTCATTTCGTTATCATTTCGTTACCATTTATTTCAATTTTTTGTGATTTTTTTTTTAGCTTTTAATGCAGTTCAATGTATTGCCGTAATGAAAACGAAACGGACGACAAAATTTCTGGTGTTTATGTTCATTTCGTTTCATTTTAGAGATAAAATTCATTTGTCATTTCGTTGCATAACAAAATGAAAAAACGAAAACGGAAACGAAAAATTGTTCATTTCGTGCCCATCTCTATCATGCTGGCATTAATTAAAACAGAGGGGCAAATCATCCTTTGGACCTAAAGTCACTGTCTTGTGAGGCCCTGGTCCTAAGGTGTAGGCAGCCATTCCCATTCTCTTGTTCTCTGACATTCTCAGCCTGCGCTTTTCATTCTGGGCGTGCTCTGGTTCCACTAAAATAATTAGACTTCTCCATACGATGAAATTTCATTTAAATGTGAATATCATTTTCAAAATATCACCATCCAGGTGGAACACAAGAAGGCTCCCACTAATGAGGGAAGCAGCTTGGGACAAGCAAAATGACCACCTCGAGGGCTTGGGTTACTCATTAGGGGCCACCTTTGGTTTGATTTTCCATCTTGCTGGTTTGCTTCCCCCACTAGGCTTCTTTGTTTATTGTTGCTGCTTAATTAGCGTGCAGGAGCTCCACTAACGTCTTGACCTTGTTCCATTGCAAGTCATGATGAGTGTTAGAAAATAAGTAACTCTATACCGACTAGTGCAGAGCAAAAACTCTCTCCTTACCCCTGTACTCCTGTTTTTGAGTGTGTGTGTATATACATGTATTTACCATGCACATTTTTTAAAAGTACACAAATAGTGAAGATGGAAGACGTTAAGGGATAGGCAAGAAGAGATCGCTATAAGGATTCTCCATCCCCGTGCCTTGCATGCTTAGAGAGGAGGATTTTCAGGTGGCAACAAGAAAGACTGCATGGGACAGGGGCCAGGAGTCTCTTCAGGGTGGGCTGCCCACTCCCTTTGGTATGCTCACACCAGTGTGAACTTTTGGCATCAGATCGGGTAGTCCTGTTCCCTGAGTGTCCCCACCTAATCTTTATTGTCTTTGCCCATTTGCTGGCTTCACCCTCTGGGCTTGATCCATGACAATTTCCAGATATATGCAAAGTTAGTCTATCTAATTCATATCTCTCACTGCTTGTGCATTTGGACAGGTCAAGGGAACAGTCGGTCACAGTGAAGAGGGGCATCAGTGGTGGGACCATGTGGTTCTTGGGCCTTAGAACTCAGCAGGTACTTCAAAACTTCTACCAGTGATCTGACTGGTTTAAATGAGCAAATAGTGGTCAAAATCCTGTTGTGTAAGTTATTCCTGCAGAAGGGTGACCAATCAATCAATCAGCCTTTATTGGCATACATAATTTAACAACACAAGTTCAATATAGATTACAACAATAATAGTAGTTGAAGGGTTAACTACTTGGAGCATCTCTGCCTGCGGGCCCTAACCAGCTGGGCTAAGAAAGATGCCACATTTTCTATCACCACAGTGTCTCCTGATGACAGAAGAAACCTCAGTATAATCAGTGTCTGAACACTGCCTCTTCTTCAAGAGAAGTGGGTCAAGGAGTTTTTTACGGAAGTGATTGTAAAGAGGACAATAAAATACTATATGAGAGAGTGATTCCACCCCACCAAGTGCACCGTTGCAACACCTATCATTATAAGCAGTCCTATTGAATCTCCCATAAAACACCGCTGATGGAATGGCATTGATCTAGCAGGCGTGTAGGCCCTCCATTCCTCTGGGCATTCTAAGCAGGTAAAAGTAAGGTGCAGGGTGCTCTGCTGTTACTGGGATCTGCAAACTCAATGGTGAACATGTTGAATTTGCTGCTTTGTGTAAATCCTGCAGTTGTATATCAAGTAACGCTTAATCAGCTTGTACACTTCCAACTGGGGGAGCGAGCTGAGAGTATCTATCGTAATACCCAGGACACTGATTTTTTAAATTAATTTGGCAGAACCTGTTGGGGCTATAGAGTCTTGAAGAAGTCGGTAAAGCAGGCTATCATGATCAGTATTATAGTGTACTCTAAGCCAGAATTTAATAGTTCTGAGCCATGCTCTTGTCTCTAGGGTGATGATGTCACCAACAGGGTATTTTATGGTGTGTTCTGCAGGTTGCCTGACTTCTGAGTAATTCCTTCTATGCTGAAGCTCATCTGGCTTGTAAGCAATCAAGTTCATTGCATGAGACCCAGGGGAAGCCTTTAATTACCACAATTGCTTATTCTGCCACTGGCAGATACATTTTTTTTTAATTTAAAGAATTCCTGCTTCCATCCTGCAGTTCCCACTGCTTCCACACAACAACATTGATTACTCATGAGTTGGAGAACCCACTGGACAGAAGGAGGAAGCCGATAGCTAGTGAAAAGTACTGTCCCTGCTATTGATATAATCATCATCTTTCCACTGGCGTGACTTATGCCACAGGAAGTTGGCTGTTATGTTTACCATTGGCCAGCTCTGGAATCCAGGGTCCAAGTGATATTGTAGAGTAACAGAAGCCCATTTTCTCTAGGCTTGCATCTTCACTATCAGTTAGTACTAGAGATGGGCACGAATCAAAAAAATTGCATTTTGTTTGTCGTTTGTCGTTTGGAGGGTCCGTTTCGGATCATTTCCGTTTTTCGCAAATTTTTGAAAAAAATTCATTTTCGTTTTTGTTTGTTTCATTACCATTTTGTTACCATCTATTTCATTTTTTGTGATAGTTTAAGGATTTTAAGCAGTTCACTCATATTGCAGTAATGGAAACGAAACGTACAACAAAATTTCCGGTGTTTCTGTTCATTTTGTTTCATTTCAGAGACAAAATTCGTTTGTTGTTTCATTATGTAAAAAAACAAAAAAACAAAAACGGAAACAAAAAATTGTTTGTTTCGTGCCCATCTCTAGTTAGTACCATCTGTCCACTTGCAGACAGTTCTTTCTATCTCTCCCTCTGGAGGGAAGAGTCTAGAACTTGTCTTTGAAGTCATCAGATACTGTTCCTTTGTGATAGATGTTAATTGCCAGACGCTTTGGACAACAATCTTGGCTGAGAAACAGGATGCAAAGAGAACAGATAAGAAAATAAATACTGGGGGCATCCTAGAAGGCAGACTTTTGCATGAATCTACCATACATGAGCACATAGACTTTGCATTTATAGACTTTGTGATTGCACTGACACTATGTTTTCAATGTTAGTTTCCATCACTCATAACATCTTTCTAAATATTTCAAGACCTGACAGGAGAAAACACGCATCATTAACATTGTTTAAACTTGAAGCAGAAAAATACAATGGCCTTAGAAAATTGTAACTAGACTACAATACAAATTGTGATGCATAGAAGAAGGGCTGTGACTTTATATGAGTACATGTGATTCTTAGAGACAGTTATCAAAAAGGAAAGTATGTATCTATAGTAAGAGCTATTTTAAAGCCAAACCAAATATATTTCTTCATTTAAAAATAATAATCCACGTTTTTTTATAACACAAACAAGAACAAACAGTGAGGAAGGTTGTTATATGACTTCAAGCCAGAACCAACATAGAGCCCTAACAGAGCTTTCAAGTTCAGTGAGATATTTAATTTGTGGCTTTTGCCAATTCCACTCCTCCAGTGGGTTTCCATAGCTGAGTGGGGATTGGAACCCAGGCCATCTCAATTCTAGCTCATCTCTCTATCCATTGCAGAAGAAAAACTTACCTCTTTTTCTCCACCAGGTGTCTCCATAGGACAACAATAATATGGAGCACATTCTGGAAATATACCAAATACCCTCAGAAACCGAAGAAGAAATCAGTTCAACACACTTCGAAATTATTTCAGCACAAGTCAGTCCCAACAGGGGGATACAAATTAGATTGGAGAATATTCAGACACACTTACCGGATTCCCCTCCCCACTCTCTAGTGATACTGGGAAATTTCATTGTACAGCACAATGAAAGTAGCAACCTTGTCTTCTAAAACATCAGGGGATGTTCAATCTGTTAACTATACATTACATACATTTTGTCAATTCTAACATATTATGACAAATTTAACATACAGTGGCTGCTGGTAAGAGTGTTGCTAGGACAAGAAAGAGTTTGACGGATGTAACATGAGCCTTATCAAGCCGAGTGAACACTAAGACGGTTACCTCACCTCCTTCCTCATTCCGAGATTACGTTCGTTTTGTGATAACGTTGTTTGCGGCCATGTGTTTTTGTCCCGGCTCTGTCCCTGTTTCTGTTTACCCACGGGCATGATTGATGGTATCGTGACAACTGTCACTTCACATCCTTGTTTCGTGACAATTACTGAATTTTCCTGATAAAACATATGTTATGTATATTTAACAGAATGTGTAAAGTGAATTGTAAAATGGAGGCAGTTAGATTCTGCAGTGTCATGATGTTAATCCACAAGTGTTAGAGATTAGTAATCACAGGCATGTTAAGTGGTGAAGTGCAGGTGGAACTGATTGTAACATCATGGTTTGTAATGGATAGATCAGATTGCATCAGATTGTTAATTAGTGATTGCATCAGATCTTATGAGTGCTGAATATGTATAAAAGACACTAGCTTGTCATTTGTAATTTGGGGACTGTTATGGTAAAAACAGTTTACCCCATACTCTGTTTGTCTGTTTGCTATATTGTATATAATGCTTGGTTGTTATGCTGTGTATATTTTGATGTATATATGAATATATGAGTTTTTACTCTATTCATTATCATTGTCTTTCTGATAGACTAACTCTGCAAACCCTTTATATCAATACTAACATTTTATCTACGTTACTGCTGCACTGCTTTGTGTCAGGCACAAGTATATATTATTATTATTATATTTGTTTGCTGCCCCCTTAAATCTGCTGACAGGGTTATGGGCCCAGCTGGTTCAGCAGCCTGATGGGTTTTGTTGTACCTGTATAGATAAAGTGTGTGTTGTTTAAAGTTGTGTTTTTGCAGAGGAAACAGGTTGGAGTTGGAATGGTAACAAAGCAGAGCTGCAAAGGATTTTTCTCAGAGGCTTGGAATGAGAGCAGAGGAGAAAAGCAGCTGATAAGGACAAGCCAAGCAAAACAGAGTGTGATTTAAACTGGAAGCTGTGGAGGCTGAGGAAATATTTGCCAGAAGAAGCTGAAAAAAGTGTTGCAGATAACGGCAGATAAGGAGCCGGCACATATCAGCAAGAATGGCAAGTATAAATTTAAATTTAATGCCTCTTGTAAAGCTCTCTGACAGTAATTACCTGAATTGGTGTCTGCAAATGAAGCATTTCTTGATTTTCCATGAGCTCTATCAGTATGTAGATAAAAGGCTTGATGAGGAAGCTGATGAGGAAGATTTGAAGAAGGATGAGAAAGCCTTGGCAATTATAATGTTATCCTTGGAGGAATCCCAATTCGTTTATGTGAAGGAAGCAAAAACAGCTCATGAGGCTTGGTCGTTTCTCAGAGCAGCTCACATCAGAGACACAGCTGGGAGTAAAGTATCTCTAATGAAAAAACTATTCCAGTTAAGGCAGAGCCCAGGTGAAAATATTTCTGATTATATAAGGAAAGTAAATAGTATATTTCAGCAATTGTCTGAAGTGGGCATAAATCATGAAGAGGAGTATAAATGTCTTGTTATATTGTCAAGCTTGGATGAGTCATATGACAATTTAGTAATGGGATTAGAAGCTATGAAGAGTGATGAATTGTCTATATCATATATACAGTCAAGACTCCAGCAGGAAGAATCAAGAAGGAATGATTCTAAAGTAAATAATAAGCCTGCTCAAGTGTCTGGAGAAACAATACAAGTAATTAGAAGATGCTATAATTGTGGGAGTAACCAACATGTTTTTCGTTACTGTGATAAGGTAAACAAGCGGCAAAAGCAAAAAAGAGTTGCCGGCACAGGCTGGAAGAGTGAAGGTCAACAGCTGTCTGTAATTAATGATAATGAACAAAAGGGCTCAAGACAGGAATTATTTATTGTTGATTAAGGAGCCAGTATTCATTGTGTAAACAAGAAATGTTTGTTTGAGAAACTAACTTTGTTTAATTGTAGAAATGTAACCTTGGCAGACGGGACTCAGGCAAAAGTCTGTGGTGAAGGTAATATATTTTTCAAACCTCTTAAATCTGTATTTGATAAGGTCCTGTATATACCGTCTTTAAAGAATAATTTATTGAGTGTGCCTATGCTTGTAAAACAAGGTTTTCATGTACAGTTTAGTGAGAATAGTTGCAAGATTGTAAAGAATGGGAAAACAATAGCAACTGGAAGGCTCCAAAACAGTTTGTTTATGATAAGTACTTCTGAGAAAGTTTTGAACATGGTTGAAAATAAGCCTCTACATGACAAATGCATACATCTGATGCATAGAAGATTAGGGCATCTAAGTTTTGAAAGCATTAGGAAAACTTTGCAACATGTGGAACATGGGTCTGTGCAAAGCTGTAAAAAGTTTTTAGATTGCCATGTTTGTAAAGGCACAAAGGTGAAGTCTGCACCCATATCAAAAAAGAGTTTAAGAAAGTCACATCAACCACTACAGCTGGTACATATTGATGTGATTGGACCCATGGCTAATTCATTTGGTGGTGCCAAGTTTTGTCTTGTGATAACTGATGATTATTCACGTTATTCTTGGGTTTACATAATAAAGCACAAAAGTGAAGTGAGTGCTGTATTTAGAAAATGGTTTGTGATGGCAGAAAGACAGTACAGGCAGAAAATTTTAGCTGTACAAAGTGACAGAGGTGGTGAATTTTTAGCAAAGCAGTTTGTTGATTATTTAGAAAAGAAAGGGGTGAAACATAGATTGACTAACCCTTCTGCTTCTGCTGAGCATGGATTATCTGAGAAGAAGAATGGGATTCTTCAGAATATCATGAATGCAATGTTGGCAGATGCAAAATTTCCCAAAGGTTACTGGGCTGAGACAATGAAATATGCAAATTATGTGTCTAATAGAGTGTGGAGTTCAGCTGTGAATGAAGTTCCATATACTCTAATGCATGGAAAGAAAGCTACAATCAAATATCTCCATTTATTTGGCTCTGAAGCCTGGGTATTAATTCCAAAGAGGTATAGACACAAGAACAGTCCAAAGTCTAGAAAGCTTATGTTTATTGGTGTTCAGCCTGCAGCTAAATCCTGGCGTTTTTGTGACAGTCATGGAAATGTTTATGTAAGCAGGTCAGCAAAATTTTGTGAACAGAAAAATTGGGAAGCTCTACATGCTAATAATGAAGTATTTTTGCCAAGTATTTGTCCCCACACTGAGGTTGAAGAAGTTGCCAGTGATGGAGGGGAGTTTACAGCATTACATGATGGAAAAGTGAAAGATGAGATTGCCAGTGATGGAGGGGAGTCTACATCATTTCATGATGAAAAGGTGAAAGATGAGGAGCCAGTGTTGATCAGAAAATCTACAAGATCTAATAAAGGAGTGCCACCTGAAAGGTTTGTTGTGAATAATGTATTCCATGAGCCACAGAATTTTGAAGATGTGCTGCTGATGCCTGGAGAAGAAAGGAAGCAGTGGATGATGGGCCATGGACAAAGAGCATATGTCTCTGAAGGAACGGCAAGTGGATGCACCAGTAGATGGCGCCAAAGAGCAAAGGACATTTTGCAAGTGAAATAGGTTGCTTGTATACAAAAGGTTTTTTGATATAGATAGTATTTGTTGATGAAGCATTAGAAAGATATAAAGCATGTTTTGAAATATCTTAAAGGAACAATGCATGAAAAGTTGAATGTATCCATATGTGATAATCTTGATTTGATTAGCTATGCAGATGCTGACTGGGGTTCAAGTCCAGAAAGGAGGTCAATGTCTGGATATGCCTTATTTTTAGGTAACTCACTAATTATCTGGAAAGCCCGAAGACAAAGGTACATTTCGTGTTCTTCTACAGAAGCTGAGCATGGGGCTGTGAGTGATTTGTGTTGTGAGTTAACCTGGGTAGTACAGTTGTTAAAGGATGTGAATGTAAATGTGAAACTACCAGTCAAAGTATATAATGATTCTTTTTCGTGTATCCAATTAACACAGAATCAGAAAGTTGGATCCAGAAGCAAGCACATTGGGATCCGTTACCAGAATGTGAAAGACTGCATAGAACAACATTTGATTGTATTGGAATATTGTACAAGTGTTGATAATTATGCTGACATATTTACAAAACCTTTGTGTAAAGATAAACATGTATGTTTTAAGAAAAGGCTAGGAGTTGAAATCTGTTAAATATAGGAGGGGTGTCAACATATGTAAAAGTTGATAAAACATATGTTATGTATATTTAACAGAATGTGTAAAGTGAATTGTAAAATGGAGGCAGTTAGATTCTGCAGTGTCATGATGTTAATCCACAAGTGTTAGAGATTAGTAATCACAGGCATGTTAAGTGGTGAAGTGCAGGTGGAACTGATTGTAACATCATGGTTTGTAATGGATAGATCAGATTGCATCAGATTGTTAATTAGTGATTGCATCAGATCTTATGAGTGCTGAATATGTATAAAAGACACTAGCTTGTCATTTGTAATTTGGGGACTGTTATGGTAAAAACAGTTTACCCCATACTCTGTTTGTCTGTTTGCTATATTGTATATAATGCTTGGTTGTTATGCTGTGTATATTTTGATGTATATATGAATATATGAGTTTTTACTCTATTCATTATCATTGTCTTTCTGATAGACTAACTCTGCAAACCCTTTATATCAATACTAACATTTTATCTACGTTACTGCTGCACTGCTTTGTGTCAGGCACAAGTATATATTATTATTATTATATTTGTTTGCTGCCCCCTTAAATCTGCTGACACATTTACCCCTCCCCATTTTTGGCCCGGCATTCCATTTTTCGATATTTCGAATCTCCGCAACTTTGCCTTTCATGCGATGCATTGTTTACACCATTGGGATTGTACTGGAGAATGCAACTTTGCACTCCTGCCACTAGATGGAGAATGCGTGTGTTGCGTGACAATTGTTACTTCATGGGCACTTGTCTCGAAACAAGAACCGAGACGAGACAATTCCCAAGGCCAGGGAGAGGTATGTCTCATCACGCTCTGTTCCCAGTTCAGGGGGCATGGTTGGGACAAACCCCCGCCATCACGCAATGGATGTGGAGTAACCTTTTATTTGTACCAGTCCCAAGTGGGACAGCAAACCGCAACAAGAGGGACGTGAAGTAACTGTCTAAGATGCCTAAGCAACAGAAGGAGGCATGAAGGCCTTTCCAATCTTGACAGGCTCATTTTGGAAATGGTGCCTGAGAGTAACAACTTGGATGCAGCACAGTGTCTAATTAACATTACCAAATTAATTAGTGCAAGAGAGATGTAGCGATGAGGAACTGCAAACCATCCCCTCCGCCCATCTTACCCTTTTAGTAGACACAATATTTTGTGGTAGTAACAATTCAGTGGGTCTGGGGAAATTGCTTAACATATACAATTTGCATAGCTTTCACATGCAGTGTAAAATTGTGATAGCCGATTCACAGAATTTTAAAAATATGAAGCACCAAATGAGTGCTTTCTATCTTTTTAAACAACCAACTTGTCCTGCACTTCCTGTGGAGCCTCGATGCGAGAAAACACACATTGTATTATTCTTGCCCCTGGAAGAATCCAGTGTGGCGTTCAGGCCAGCTGAAATTGATGATGATGATAATGGTATTAAATTATTTTCTACAATATTAACAACCATTTGCAGATCACAAAAACAACACCACCAGAGCTATAAAAAACAGCAGTATTAGGAAAAGCACATATACTGCACCAATATTTAGTTTATACTTAGGGGAACCCTAAACCACCAACTGCAATCCAGCAGTTTGATGTTCTATCTTTACAAAGGCACATCTTTTTAAAGTTATGTAACAAATAAACCAATGTTAATTGGGGAGGGGGGCAATATTTTTTTGTCATTTTGCCCCCAAATCTATAATTTAGAAAAAAGCTCTGAGTCTGAGTAGTAACATCTAGGCAGGAGAAGCAGCAATTTGCCAGCCATACAGGGCATGACAACAGTTAATGAACAAGCTGCAAAACATCCAAAGGTCTTCCTGCATTCTGGTATCTCTTTTCAGCTGAAGTCCTCTGTTCCAGAAAGTATCACGGAGCTGCAATTTCTGAATAAGCCATGTTGTTGTTGTTGTTGTTGTTGTTGTTGTTGTTGTTGTTGTCGTCGTCGTCGTTCGTTGTGTCATTACAGTCGTGATGGACTCTTCGTGACCCGGTGTCCATGGAGTTTTCTTGGCAGGAAGACTGGAGTGGCTTGCCAGTTCCTCCTCCAGGCACCTACAGCACCTGGTATGAATAAGCCATGGCTCTACCATGTAAATCATGCATAGCCACAAACGATGCACAGGAACCTCTTGAGGGCTCTTGTTTTGGAACAAAAATCAGTTTTCTGTATAGTAACTCAAAACTGCAGTTTATAGGGAGGTCAAGGGAACACATATATCAGTTAAACATATGTGAATGGGATTATGAAAGGAGGTACAGAACACCCCTAGGTACCTATTCCAGTTCCCTCTAGTCTAATGCAACAAGGGAATTAGTTGTAGCAGCCCTAGTTGGAAGTCACTGTTCTGGGCTGTTTTTTCAAAATATCAAATGCTTATCTCGAGTACATTTTGTGCCTGGTTGCATTTGTGTCCTCCAGTGAAATGGGATGGAGGAATTTGGTTCAACTGTCCTTGTTGGAGGTTGCTATTTTTGGGGTGTGTGGAGTGAGTAGGTGGGTTCAGTATTGATTTTACAAGCAGAAGAGGTACTAGAATGTTTGGTCCTGGAGATGTTTTATAGTCCGTTGCATTGGTTTCCCTCTTACTAGATGGGACAAGGGAATTTGGTTGGAATGCAACATTGCAGGATTTTTTTTTTTGCAATACAGTATCATTCCCCCCCGCCCTGCATGACACGGGTACTGGAATTTTGTTCCTGGTGGGGTGTTCTGTGGCTCACGGCATCAACCCCTCCTCTCTGGTTGGGTTTGGTGAATTTGGTTGGGCTGTCTCCTTGGAAGCTGCTGTTCTAAGGCTGTATTTTCCAATTTTGATTTTCTGGGGGCGCTTTGTAGCCGAATGCATTTGTCTCATTTAGCCACATGTGTGTTGTGAATTTGGTTGGGTTATCTTACTTAAAAGCTGCCATTTCGGGCCATTGTGTTCCATTCTCATGGTTTTGGAGGATAATAAAGGATTAATGAAAGTGCCATATTCATTAGGTTTATTGTTTAGATGTCCCCCCCCCAGTATATCCCACTGTTTTAGCCCTTGTTCCATTCCATTCCAACTTTTAACTAACCCTGAAATAAATATAAGAGCTGCGGGCAATCTCAGCCACAAGACAAATGTATGTGTTTGACTGAAGAGCTTGCAAATACATGGCCATTATTTCATATTTTACATCATAAAGCAAAGTTAAAACATTTTGGATTTGCCCCTCCAAAGGTGGGCCTACACAGTGTTTGCAAAGAAATAGATACTTGCATTCTCTCAGTTCCCATTGCTATGTGTGTTTGGAAAATGATGAGAACTCTCCTGGCATGTCTGTGGAAGTTTTCTTCTCTACTGACAAATTTAAATACACCCCACTGAAAGATGGGTTCAGCCCCAAGAGGATTCACCTCTACATTATTTGCTCCATTCCAGAAATTCCAGAAATTAAAATTAAGATGGTAACATTTTAGTCTGATCACACTTAGGGGAAATGGCCTTAGAGTAAGTCACACTGTTGGCCTATTTAGGTGGGTATACCAGAATGGGCAGCCAGCCCATGGTCTTCCAGTGTTGTTAGGCAGAAAGGATATTGTTGTTGTTCAGTCTTTCAGTCGTGTCCGACTTTTCGTGACCCCGTGGACCAGAGCTCGCCAGGCCTTCCTAACTTCTACTGCCTCCCGGAGTTTTGTCAAATCTATATTGGTTGCATCGATGACACCGTCCAACCATCTCATTCTCTGCCATCCTCTTTTCCTTTTGCCTTCAATCTTTCCCAACATCAGGGACTTTTCCAAGGACTCCTCTCTCCTCATGAGGTGGCCAAAGTACTGGAGCCTCAGCTTCAAAATCTGTCCTTCCAGTGAACATTCGGGGTTGATTTCTTTCAGGATGGATAGGTTTGATCTCCTTGCAGTCCAGGGGACTCTCAAGACTCTCCTCCAGCACCACAGCTCAAAAGCATCGATTCTGCAGTGATCAGCCTTCTTTATAGTCCAGCTTTCACTTCCATACATCACTACTGGAAAAACCATAGCTTTGACTATAGGTCAAAGGATAATCAGCCCTAGATAGCACAGCTGCCTGCGAGGCACAGCTGATGATGAAGAATCCTTGAAGCTGCAATCCAATAACATCTAGAACAGTGGTTCTCAACCTGTGGGTCTCCAGATGTTCCTGGACTGCAACTCCCAGAAGTCTTCATCCCTAGGTGAGCTGGCCAGGATTTCTGGGAGTTGCAGTCCAGGAACATCTGAGGACCCACAGGTTGAGAACCACTGATCTAGAAGATGGCACTTTGCCTCCCCCCTCTCCCGGCCTACAGTGGCTGATAACAGCTACCTAAGATTTCAGAGATGACTTTCTTACCAGGCTTGAAATGGGATGTAGGAGATTGAATCTGGCACCTTGCTGCATGCAAAGTGTACACTTTACCCATAAATTGGAACTACTACTTATTGGGACTAGAGCTCCCAGAGTCTTCAGGTTAGCTGGTGGATTCTGGATGTGGAAGTGTTAAGAATAATAAGAATAAGTCCCTAATGCCTCCCAGTCCTGGCTCTGCCTTTTGTTTTTAGCCCCTACTGGTGATTATAGTTACTGTAGGGTACCCTCTCCATATGCAATCCATAACTTTTCCTCATGATAATCCAGTGTAATCTCACTATAATTTAGCATAATTCCCAAAACTAGGCTATGTGTCATGCTCAACCCATCAAACATTTTGGGAAATGGGCAGTTATCAGAGGGGAAGGACATTAGTGGCCAGTAGAAGCCCTTTTCCATCTCCTGCTACTAGAGGTGGGCATGAAGCAGAAAACCCATGGTTCGGGTTCGTCTGATTCGGGCCCACCCTTGGATTGGTTCAGGCTCGTCTGATTCGGGCCCACCCTTGGTTTGGTTCAGGCTCGTACCACATGGGGTGGAGGGAAGAGTGAGCTCTTTAAACTCATTTCCAGCCTCCTGAAGGTAGCAGCAAGCAGCTGGAAACAAGTTGAAAGAGTGCACTCTTGGGGTCTCCCCCCCACACTTCTCCCCCTCCCAGAGCCAGCGCCCAGTAGCTGCTTGGTGCTAGCTTCAGGAGGGAAGAAGATTTTAAAAGCCCACTCTGTCCTCCCACCCCCCAGCCTGCGGCCATCAGCTATTGGGTGCTGGCTTCAGGCCTGCGCTGATCAGCTGCTAGGCGCTTGCTTCCCCTGCTGGGGGTGGAAGGAAATCTTTCCCATAGGAATGCATTAGAAATGGGGAAACGAAAAACGAAGCGGAACAAAGCAGAAATTTTTAGGAATAGGAAAATTTCCGCTCCGTTTTGTTTTGTTTTTCTGTGATGGGTCAGTTCATTATTCATTTTGTTCCCTAACAAAATGAATAACGAATAACTAAACGAAAAATAAATTCATTTCGTGCCTATCTCTAGCTGCTACATCCTATCCACTTGAGATCACGAAGAACACCAAAGAGAAATAGTTCTTCACATCCTGTCAGGTTGTCAGGGAGACTGTCAGGGAGTTGAATACAACAGATCAATGTGCCTTGTGGATAAACGGGTGACAAAGCAGTGATTTCACAATTTTGTATCAGACTAGAGCTTGATGTGATTAGACAGTGTGATGTGATTAAACAGCAAAAACACGTTCCACACCTCAGTACAATCATTCCATTCAAAATGAGGATGTCCGGGTCAACTCCAAAGTAAACAAAAGAACAAGGAGTAATATAATGTCACTTACCAAAACTCAACTGCAGGTTTCATGGATATTTGCTCTTCAATAGAACGAAGCTGTCAGAATTCTCTATTAGTTTTGGAAAGGTTTGTTTTGTTCCTTTGTGCTGATAGGGACTATTTTTCCTTCTTTGCTCTGAGTCATTACAATAATATATCGGATTGTGCTTTGTTAGTGACTGTGACGGTAACCCCTACTTCTCTGTAAAGGTTAACCATACAGCACAGAGCCTCTAGTCATTTCACAGACCATTGGCCTGTACCCACTCCCTTTTAATTTTCGCTGCCACCATCCAGGGTTCCCCAGTTTAAATAACTGAGCCCCAGTCTAAATGTAATGTGGAAAAAATAACATTTATTGAATACTACAAAATGTCTCAGTTTCAAGTTCTGTCTTGTGTACAGTTAAATAAAAGCCCTCAAAGCAGTAATACTCAAGCTCTGTCCTTTACTGCAAACCTCTCTCAACTGTCTCAGCCCTAACCTTATCTCGTCATCTGATCTTATCCCTAATGTTTCTCTACCTATCTGACCACACAAACCTCAGGTTGAGCCTTTTAAACACATGGGCTCCACCTCCACGCTCCTTATTTAGTTGCCAGTGTTAAGCCTTTACCCTCCCCCTGTACAGACACTTTAGTCAGGAAAAGGGTAGACGCCACAAGACAAGACATGGCAGCAGCAACTGCATTACATTCTTCCACCTGAGTTTGAGATAAGCAGTTATAGAAATGTGGAGCATTATGTCGTTGTGATGCAGCCAATCCTGTGGTGGCCAATCAGGATGAAAGAAGTGCATGATCTGGCTATGTCATGCCAAGTCCTATTTCCTCCTAACTGTAGGCTGCCAGCAACCAGCAAGGTGGAGGAAAACTGAACAGGAGTTTACATCTTTCAGTGGTAAACCTGGCTGTGTGATACATTTAAATGGAACAATTTACCATTTCACATTGTTCGAAATTGTGAACAAATGGTATTCACCATAGGCTGGCAGGTGGGTGAATGCACAGAAATAGCAGGCCCATCTCCTTGCAGCCAGTTCTTCTATCTACACCAGTGGTGTCCAAACTTCGGCCCACCAGGTACCATCGTAAAAGAGGAACCATGGACAAGAGACTGGGTCAAGCTGAAAGTACCTAGAGAACCTGCTGACCAGGAGTGGAGGGAGAAGAAGTATGGAAACCTCTCTATTAGGTGTGGACAGCAGATAGAGGAAGGAGAAGGAAGGAAAGGGAGAGCACGGGAAGCCCAGAACAGAGAGAACACAGTAGGTTTCAAGGAGCCTGGGAAATCCCTTGGGGTGAGTCCGTTTCCACCCCAAATCCATCCAAAGCTGGGCATGAAATCATCAGAGCCCTCTGGGGGATGGGCTTGCCAACCACCAAAGTAAGAGAGGCACAGGACAGCCTTACTGAAGTGGGCACCAACCCCAAGAGATGATGAAAAGCTGGTTGTTTCTAGTCCCAGGACTGCTGAAAGGACTCTTCTATTATGGGATCAAAACGTACAGCTGGAAGAATCTCTGAAGGAAGAGGCTTTGCCAGTTTTTTTTTTTAATCTGTTGCCATTAAGGCTGTTGAAATTAAAGAATTGTCTTGGCAAACAGAAGAGCCTCCAATGTTTCCTTCAGCAGCGAAGCAGAATGGCCACTGGTTGTACATTCAAAGAATTAAATCTTTTTCACAGACCATCTTTTACATTAAATATTATTTTTATTCATCTTCCCAAACAATGGAGCCCCAAAGTGCAAAATGGCACTGGCCTCACTGATGTTCTCAGAGGGCTTGCTTGACTGAAATATGGGCCTCCCATTGAGTATCTTCAGGATTATAATCTAAAAAAGGCCAGTATTCAGCAGATTTCAGGAAAGCTGAGTTTTCAAAGCACTGAATCAAATCCACCCAAAATCTGTAACAAGGGAACCACAAGTTTGGCTATCTGGGCAAATAAGGCATTGTGAGACTTCTGGCCTTAAAGCATGTGCTGGAAGTATCATAGTATTAATATTTGGAAGTATCCTAGCATTTAAAAAAAGAAGAAGCAACTGCCTATCTACAGTAAATGAAGAATTTAGCGTAGCCCTCACAGCAGAGAGAATAGGCTTCTGGGGAGATCTCATGTTTATTTGTGAGACATTTCCCCATTCTGGAATAAACTGAAATAAATTAACATCACCATAAAACTCCCCAAAGGCATTTTGTAAACCAGTTGGATCTCCCAACCTCTGCTAGCTGTGCTTCCTAACTGGTCCCTTCCTTACACCTGCAACCCTAAGGATTAATTTTTTAAATTAATTTTTTGCTTAATTCCCCCCCCCACCATCGAATCAATTAGTTAGTCTTATTATCTTAGTTTGCCAGTAGAGACGGGCACGACCAGGAAAAAGTATGTTTTGAGTTGTCGTGTGTCAGAGCTGGCCCGTTTCGGCTCATTTCCGTTTTTCGCAAAATTTTTCAAAAATTTGTCGCTTCGTTTCTCATTTTTTGTCTGTCATTAGTACTGGTTTGGGGGGGTAGCGGGCTCCTGGAGGCACCTCTCTGGGGTGGGTGCCTCCTCTGGCCTGCTACAAAATGGAATGCATAGCCAATTGGATATATTTATTTATTTATTTATTATTGAATTTATATCCCGCCCATCTTCCCAGCGGGAACTCTGGGCGGCGAACACTAGAGGCAAGTCATAATACACATAGTTAATACAACAAATACAAAGGCATAGTCAACAGACAAACATGAAACAATAAAAGCAATTTGGCGCACTTTAAATCTAGCCTCACCGCTGCAATTGCAAAAAGTCCTGATTATCGATGGCGGTAGGAAAAAAAAAAAGTTAGGTTAAGCTGGGTTAAGCTAGGTCACCAAAGGCCTCGGCTCCACCGCTGGGCCAGCAGGGACTCTGCAGAGCGCACTTCGGGGTAGGCTGCTCCATAAAACTGGAGCAGCCACCGTGACGGGACCGCCTGGCCTCTCGGATAGATGGAACCTGAAGCGAGTGCGCCCCGCGACTGCCGAACCAGTCGGGCCGATGTTGACCGCTGGGCGATCCGCTCCGCCAGGTAATCCGCCAGGCCATGGAGGGTTTTATAAACTAAAACCAGGACCTTGAATCTGATCTGGGAGGCAAAATGCCAATGCAGCCGGGCCAGAACCGGGTGACGCGGTCAAAAATGGCGCACCCGCCACCAGTCTGGCCGCTGCATTTTGCACCCGCTGCAATCGCCGGAGGAGAGTCAAGGGCAACCCCATGTAGAGGGCATTACAGTAGTCAGCCTCGAGATCACCAGCGCCTGGACCACTGTCCTCAGGGAGTCCCCTGTCTAGGTAGGGGCGAATCTGGGCGATCTGGAAGATGATAGAATGCAGACCTGGTCACAGCCGCCACCTGGGCATCCAGGGACAAGGCAGGATCCAGGATCACGCCCAGATTCCGGACCCTCTCCGCCAGCTGAAGGGAAACTCCCTCCAAGCTGGGGAGGGGGCCCTCATACCCAGACGGGGAGCTCCCGAAGAACATCACCTCGGTCTTCCCAGGGTTGAGTTTGAGCCTGTTGGCCCTGGTCCAAGCCATGACCGCCTCCAGACACTGGTCGAGGGACCGGACAGCTTCCACTGCAGAGGTGGAAAACAGAGATAGAGCTGCGTGTCATCAGCGTACTGATGACAACGCAGCCCAAATCTCCTGATGACCCCGCCAGCGGCCTTACATAGATGTTAAACAGCATGGGGAGAGAGACAGCCCTGCGGAACCCCACAAGGAAGTGTCCACGGGGCCGACAACTCTCCTCCATGCTGTACAGGGGCCGACCCTGAAGGAAGGACCGGAGCCAACTGAGAACGTTGCCTCCGATCCCCACCTCCCGGAGCCGGTGTAGGATACCTGTGACTCACAGATGCATACCAAGTTGCAGTGGCAGGCAGAAGCACCTCTCTTTCGGGTGCCTCTGTGACTCACTGCCTGCCTGCCTGCATACGGTGCACTTGGGCTGGGGAACAAAGTGAGAGAGGACCCCTACGGGCGCCCTGTGACTCACTAAGAAGGGAAGTGTACTTGCTGTAGTGCAATGCGAGTACACAGATTGGGTTTACTGGTTAGGGGTTAGCACAAGGGCTAGGCTTAGGGTTACAGGTAAGATTAGGGTGAGTTAGTGGGGTGCACCTCTGGGTGCCTCTCTGACCCACTAAGAAGGACAGTGTACTGGCGTATGGGTTAGGGTTAGGGTTAGGGTTCGGGTTCGGGCTAGGGTTAGTGGGCTTTTTATGCCCTACTGGCACATCCTAGAAGTCTCGGTCAAAACCTGGCCAAGTGGCCATGCAATTGGTGGATTGGCTCCAAAAATTTGCATGGTCCACTCGCATGGCCAGCCCATCATTGCGCAGGTGTAAAAAAATAAAAATAAAAATAAAATAAAATAAAATCAATGGAGACGTTTGGTTGCAAGAAAAACCCACTGCTGCTACTGTAAAAATTCAGGCAGTTTTAAAATAGCAATTTTTGCATGTTTCTGTGGTGCTTTGGTGTGTTTTTGGACCACGATTTCAAAATAAATATTGCAGTCGCCCCATTTTGGATCCCCCGCCCACACCGCATGGCATGGTGAGCGAGTTGGCGACACGACGAGGATGCCCCCCACCAGAGCAGCCCAGGAAAGGAGAGAGGGGGGAGGCCGGGGATCCCCCCCCAGAAACCACCCCTCTGGTAGGTGCCCTCACTCAGGCAGGCATATTTTCGCCTGCTTTTTTGGCCGGGAATCGGGTGTTTTTTTAAAACTTTTTTTCTGTGCCGCGCCGCTTGGTGAGTTGGCGAGACGACGAGGATATGCAGCCCAGGAGAGGAGGGGGGGAGGCCGGGGACCCCCCAGAAACCACCCCTCTGGTAGGTGCCCTCAGGCAGGCATATTTTCGCCTGCTTTTTTGGCTGGGAATCGGTTTTTTTTAAACTTTTTCCTGTGCTGCTTGGCATCGCGCGATCGCTGCGATGCCGCCAGGAACGACCACGACAAATCAGACCCACTTTTTCTTTAGTCGGTTCGAGTTCGAGTTCTGGCAGAGTAATTGTCGTTCTTCGTTTTGTTACGTAACGGAAACGAGGAACGGAAATGGAAATGAGGATTTCGCCGAGTCGTGCCCATGTCTATTTGCCAGGGTTAAATTGCTGTTTTCATATGTTGTCACTCTGTTGATTTTATTGTTCTGAATTGGTCGTTGTTGACCTATTGTAAACCGCCTGGAGTTCCTTCGGGAAGACGGGCAGTATATAAGCTCTATAATAAATAAAAATAAATAAATAAAGGAGGAATGACATTTCACCAGGTCATGCTCATTCCAAGACTCAGGAATCATCACAGATGTTTGTTGGCATTGTGGGTTGCAACACGTTGACAGATTCCTCTCTACTGAGAGGGGACAAATCTGTTCATTTCCTCCCTCTCAAAACACACATTTGTGTTTCCAAAGATTTTTGCTCATGGTTCCCATTGCCCAGGAAGTCTGCCACGAAAATGTGTATCCATTTTTGGTGCATTCAAAATGTTTACATATTTTGTAGATATTTCCTGTCAGTATATACATTTTTAACAAGCTATTTCCCCAATGCATACCTTTGGACATGCTATTTCCCCGCTTAACGTACACATTTTTGCAGGAATCAGAAATCAGAGGACTCACAAAATTCATGAAATGGCATATGTCATAAGAATGTCATATCCATTCTCCCCCCACCTCTATAATTCAAAAGCAGTGTCCAGGGCCGGCGGGTCCATTAAGGCGAACTAGGCAGTTGCCTAGGGTGCCAAAATGGACAGGGGGCGCTGCCCAGCCAGCTGCCGACACCACTGCCGGACCCCCCTGCCGCTGCCGCTCTACCCCCCCACCACTGCCGCCCGACCCCCTGCCGCTGCTCTCCAGATGTTTTGGAAGGCATCTCCCACAGTCCTTTATCAGTGGCAATACAGGCTTGGTATTCTGGGACTTGCATTCCAAACCATCTGGAGGGCCAATATTTCCCCACCCCTGTCCTAACTGATCTCTTTTAAGTCTTTGATTCTTTCAGCTGCTATTTGCTGGGTTTTTTTCAGTTCTCTTTTGGGGTGTCAAGAACAATTATAAACACTGCTCCAATTGCAAATGTTGCCCACGCTATAGATTTGTATGATGACTTTATGACACTGGCAATTTTATTGTTCACCTTCTTCCAGATGATTTCAAATATGGAATCTTCCATAGAGTCTGGGTGGATATTTTAATTCAATTCTTCACCGCTACCTGATTTCTCTTGTTGCAAGAACTGCACTTGACTTTTAAGCTATTCCATCACACTTTGGGCTCCTGTTTAGCCCATGGTTTACTTAAAGCCTTGCAAATTTAGCATTGTCAATCCAGGTTGTGAATCTTCCTACGTAAGAACATAAGAACATAAGAAGAGCCATGCTGGATCAGGCCAAAGGCCCATCTAGTCCAGCTTCCTGTATCTCAGATGTGTCTGGGAGTGCATGAGACTAGATATCTGTCTCCTGAGACTAGATATCTGTCTCCTGATACCACTCCCCTGCATCTGGCTCTTGAAGTACTCCAGTTTTAAGCCTGGAGATTACACATCTTTATCATGGTTTGTAACCTGTGATGGACTTTTCCTCCAGGAATCTGTCCAATCCCCTTTTGAAGGCATCCAGGCCAGATGCCATCACCACATCCTGTGGCAAGGAGTTCCACAGACTAACAATGCGCTGGCTGAAAATAATATTTTCTTTTGTCTGTTCTTACTCTCCCAGCCCTCCATTTAACTGTATGTCCCTTAGTTTTTGTATTTTGTGAAAGGGAGAAGAGCATCCTTCTATCTACTTCAGCTTCCATTTCTCTCTGCTTTCTTTTTCCTTTTCTTTTCCTTTCTTTTCCTTTCTTCCTTTCTTTTCCTCTCTTCCTTTCTTTTTCACATTCCTTTCCTTGGCTGTGGTCCAGCTCTCCATCCTGTTAATATCATCTGCAGTGTTGTTTTTAATTGTATGCTTAGTTGATTTTAATGATGTCTATGTTGGGGCTGGTTTTATTTGATTCAAATGATTTTACAGTTAAATTAAGATTTACTGGTTTTTATTAATTTGCAAAGATTGTACACTCCTTTGAAGTGGAAAAGAAGGGGTATAAATGTAATCAGTATATTAATAAATAATTCTCAAAACCTGTTTCTGTCCTCTGTGATATTAGGGATCCCATGGAACAATATGTTATTTTCAAACTTGATGATTTCCTTTTTATTACATTGTAACATTGTGGTGCAATGGTTAAATGCCTGTACCTCAGCTAAAACTGTGCTCACGGCATGGGGTTCAGTCCCAGATAGCAGGCTAATGGTAGACTTTGCCTTCTGTTCTTCCAAGGTCAGTAAAATGAGTACCCAGTTTGCTGGGGAGAGGGCAATGTGTAGCCTGCATAAATAAATTGTAAACTGCCCATAGAGTGCTTTAAGTGCTATGGGGCAGTATATAAGCAGAACATTTTTGCTTTGCTGAAGTCTAATAAAAACAAAAATATTACCATAGAACAGTTTAGCTACTCTGTCATGTAAGTTTAAATGTCTGAAGACCTTGAAAGCACATGGTTCCTGCTTGCTAATATGCATAGAATTGAATCAGTAATAGATTATCAACATGAGGCAAGACATAGAATTACTTACATGACAGAAAGTCTTTCCTGATTGTCACTTCTCAGTATGTTGCCAATGTGCATTTAGTGAACACTCTTTTGGGTCTATCAACCAGCTACAAACCCACCAGAAAGTAGGGTGCCATTTTTCAGGCCAAATGACTGACAATAATGTCTTTGCTTCAAATCAGCATTTGTCTCTCCTACCAACCTAGGAAGTCTGTCAGAAGAAAGAGGCACAGTGAGTGTGGCACAATCCAAACTTGCAAAAGCACATCCTGCTTTCCACTCACTCCTGATGCCTAGAGACTGTTCCATGCTCTGCTCGCTTCTAAAGCCTTTCACATCTGAAGCCTTCCAAAAGCTGTGCACTTGTCTCAATGCACCCTCCAAACTTCTCATTGAAGGACCTTCAAATTAGTCCCGTCCCCAAATTAGTCCCGTCCCCTCCCAAGATGAAACAAGGAGACATGCAGCTGCTAAATGTTTTTCATTCTTAGAGATTAACTTGATTCACAATTACTGAATGTTTATGGGGTTATTAATTTTTATAGGCATGGCAGTCAGCATGATTAATCCACGGGAAACAATGTGTCAGTGTCTTATATAGAAGGCAGCACATGGCTGTGCTTCTCATTATGACATTCTCTATCTCCCAATGACCAACCCACCCACCTGGGGTCAAACCTTCTATAAGTACTTTCTTTTAAAAGAAAAAAGAAAAAAAGACTGTCATGTTGAAATAAGCACTGCTTTATTCTCTCTTGAAGGCAATATATAACATGGGTGTTTAACAAGGCCCAGAATATTTTTATTTTTCTCTTCAGAAGTTGAACAACTCATAAATAGAGCAGCCATATCTAAAAAAAATCCAATAAATAAATAAATAAATTGAAAAAAAATAAAAAAATGTAAGTAGAGCAGACCACATCTAAAGTTAGTAAGGCAGCAGTTAAAACACCAATGGTTTTCCGCTCTTAAGTCTAACTGCTCATAAGTAGAGCCACTCGTAAGTAGAATATTTAGTATATATTCTTAATTGAGATGTGTTTTTCCACATTCTGAAGTTGTGAGGTATCGGTGCTGTATCTCTAAGCTGATACTGTACAAATATTCTGCTTTAATTTTACAGAATGTTAGGCTGGACTAAGTTGTTGCTATCATTTTGAGGTGGCATGCATATTGTTGCACGTATCATCATTTCACATTACTTTGGGAACATTTTGTGGAGGATGTTGTTGACAGCTTCTTTAAATGTCTGAAGATCTTGAAAGCACATGGTCTCCTGCTTGCTAATATACATAGAATTTGAATCAGTCATAGTTTTTCAACATGAAGCAAGAAATAGAATTACTTACATGATCATATATGCATCTCTGTGCAGCCTTTTGTCAAAACACCAATGTACAGAATACCTGTGTGAGGCATAACTAGCAATGTTAACACCAAAATACATTGAGTCCTATTGGTTATGCTTGGGTCACATAAGACTGCCATAAGCAGGGACAGGACAGGGGAAAGGAATGGAACGTCTGGGTCTGAGAGTTCTGTGGGCTTCTAGTTTCTGTTCTAAACTCATTTAGTAACCTTTGGACATTGAACCCAGCCCCTGTCAATGAGGGGTAGTGGGGAACCAAACCCCTAATCTCTGGCTCTGCAGCCAGAGACTCAAGCCACTGACGTACTTCTTTGAAATTTCCTTCTGCCCTAGAAGGAGTGGCAGGAAGCGGTGTATGCGCTCAAGGTTTGTGCCCTTCCAGCACTCATTTTGTGCCTTTTAAATTTCTGCAAGCCTGGATTGCTTCACTCAACATACAGCTCCGCATAGATGTAGGAAAATAATTCTGCGTGTAGTGCCTTTTAATGTATGCTGACTTGGAATCAGATAAAATTGTATTTTTTGATCAGCATTGCTGATGCGACATAAATCAATTAGCTCTGAATCTAAATGAGTTCTGATTTACATGTTCTTTCTCGGTCTCTCCATGGACATGGAAAGCCAAAGGTAGGAACATGTTTGGGTAACACTTTGTTGACATGACCGTATTATTACACTTGACAGCAAGCGGACAAGTTTTCTTTTAGGTACTTAAAGGGCTTAAGGCAGTGGTTCCCAAACTTCTTAATGCTGCAACCCTTTAATACAGTTCCTCATGTTGTGGTGAGCCCATGCCCAGCTTGGAAGAGGCCACAAGCCCCCTTTGGCAGGCCACTGCCACAGGTGCCATAGAAAACTTCCCTCTATAGGCACCCTTAGCCAATGGCAGCCTCCGGTGCCATTGACTGACATCCCCTCCAACCTATCGAGCTGTAACTCACTCCCCCCCCATTCCTCCCCTTCCTCCTCCAAACCCAAACCATTTGTGCCTTTTTTTTCACTGGCTCATGACAACCCCTGTGAAATGGTCATTTGACTCCCAAAGGGGTCCCGACCTCCAGGATGGGAACCTCTGGCTTAAGGTATCTTCAGCAAGCATATATTCACAACATGCCTAGGTTCAGGTCTCTGAAAAATAATATCATGTCCCAGCCCTACAGCCAAGCATGTATGAAAGGAGAGGACATGTACTGGCATGGCCAGTCACTCAACTCTAACGTTTAGTTAGCTTTTTAAAAAAATGAAAACAAATTAAGAGAGATAAGAGAGTCTTTATGTTCTAATATGTGCTTGGAACATATTGTGGTGAACTGGGAGGATAGGCAAAACTTTAGTGATTTGTGGCTGCCTTTAATTAATCTCATAAGGACAACAGTAAATTGTTTAAACAATTAGTGGTTAATATGTCTGAGATATATTACCATGTGCAACATAGTCAGTATTATAGTTTATAATCTTGAAGTGTTTTCCTGCAGAAAGCTTGATCTTTTATTGCACATTAAGGTTTTTTTATTTAGAACTTAAACTCATGAATTTTTGGGGGCTCATTTTAATCAGTTGACAGCGATTGGCCTACTTTTTATCATGTTCCAAGATACCAAAAAAGGTTATATATATATATTTAAAAGAATTTATGTATCTGTTGTTTTACATTACTGTGTGGATGGCACACTCATGATTAATGGGTCAGCCTCACGTCCATCCCTATCCCACCTCAGTTACAAGGTCCAAGAATGGTGCCCTATAAAGCCAGTAACAAATATAAAAAATAAAACAACTATGTTTGGATATTCTGAGTGCTTATGAAATACTGAGTATCTGAGGGCAGGCAGAAGAGAACTGTATATAGAACAGGGGTAGACAAATTTGTTTTGCCTATGGATGGGCTTAGCAGTGCATCCCCTTAGCATCTTCACCTCAGGGCCGCTGCCATTGCTGCTGAAGCTTTGTGGTGATTGGGGCGGCTCTGTGATGCAGGAGAGTGCCAGATTGTCTTACTGTGCCATGAGGCCAAAGGTTAGAGCGTGTTTGCTCCCTTCAAACGAACTTTTAATTCATTTTGTTATTTGTTATTCATTTCATTAGCTAACAAAACAAATAATAAACCACCCATCAAAGAAGAAACATTTGAACATTTTTAATTTTTCATTTTTCATTACCCCCCCTCCTACCTTGTGACTGCCTTCCTGGTCCTTGAACTCTGGAAGCTGCTGCCTGTCACCAGCTGGGGGCTTAAAAAAAAAAAGGAGTGCCAACCCGGTGCCAGGGGCTGCTTGGTAAGTGCTCTAAAATCCACCCAAAAATAAAAAAATAAAACAAGCGCCGACCCAGACCCAGGAGCTGTGCGGTCAGCGCTCAAAAATTAAAATTAAAATTAAAATTAAAAAAGAGCACCGACCCGGCCCCAGGGGCTGCTTGGTCGATGCTCTAAAATCCCCCCCCCAAAAAACAAAACGAGCACCGACCTGGCCCGAGGAACCACGCGGCCAGCGCTCAAAAACAAAACAAAACAAAAACCGAGATAGTGGCCCCAAGCCAGTGCCTCAAAAAGCCCCTGGCTGGGGGCTTTTAAATATTAAAAAAATAAAAAAAATAAAAATAAAATAAAAAGGAGTCCCAACCCGGCCCCAGGGGCTGCTTGGTCGGTGCTCTAAAATCCTCCCAAAATAAAGAAATAAAACAAGCACCGAACCGGCCCCAGGAGCTGTGCAGTCAGCGCTCAATAAAAATAAAAATAAAAATAAAAATAATTTTTAAAGGAACGCCGACCCGGCCCAGGGGCTGCTTGGTCAGTGCTCTAAAATCCGTCCAAAAATTAAAATAAAAAATAAAACGAGTGCTGTGTGGTCAGTGCTCAAAAACAAACAAACAAACAAACAAACAAAAAATAACCAAGCCAGTGTCTCAAGTGTCCCACCGCCACCACCTTCAGGATTGCCGCCTCCTCCGCTGCTACCACCACCGCCGCCACCAGTAAGGCTGGTTCGGGTTCATACGATTTTTTAAAAATTCAAACTTAACCAAGGGTGGCCTGAAACAGAATGAACCGAACCATCGTTTTTCTTTTTCATGCCCACCTCTAATATATAGATAGTGCGTTCTGCATCATTGCTACAGGGATTTGGGAGTTACAGGGGCTTCTTATGACCCCATGACCTGTGATTGGGTGATTGCAAGGTTGCTCAGTTGGAATGTTGAATAACAGCACTCTATATATTGTAACTTTTTTTTTTTTTTGCTGGGCCCACAAAGCTAAAGACAGCAGTGGAAAAGGTGGAAGGTGTTGGAAGCCATTAATACAAATTTCATTAGCTTGTATGATATTGCCCTTAACAAAAGCACCTATTATACTATTTCTCTCACTGATGCCAGAATTGATGTAACTTCTGAAAGGAACATGCAAAGCCTGTCCTTTGAATTCAAATATATTTTCCTTCCAACATGCAGCAGCTGCATATCCAGGACACCTGTGAGCAAAAGCTGATGCAAACTTTTGCAATGCAGATCCTAATCACACCTGTGTCAGACTCCCCCAAGCACCACGTGGCCCAATTGGACACAGATATCCTTTCAGTAGTGTAATGTGGGTCTGAATCATGGCTATCAACCACACAACTGTAAATAAATTAATTGGCTTAATAATTTTTCACATCTAGTAAACACATGTTTTCCCAGATCCAGTGATAACAAACCACATTTCAAGAACACTTTTCTGAAACCGTATGTAATTCAGTTACTACTGATGTTACGAGGGAAGCAGAATTCCAAAGCAAACATGCTTTCATGATGGTTACATAATTCACCAGATTTCATGTACAGCAAAATACGGAGCGAATTTGGAGGTTCTGCTTCAGGTGAAACATGCGAACACAGCTACTGAAAGGTTGCTCAGGGAGCTGCATCAAGAATTTCCTATGAGCCAGTGGTTTTGCACATCCATGTTTAAGGGAGATGTAGAGTTAGGAAGAGTGGACCATCTGTTCTTAATGATGCTTCACTCTGCTTTAAGAAGCTTGGAGCTGCCTTCTTGCACAGCTTAGATGCTATCTGGAATCTAGTGCCGATTTCAGATGCCCATATGATGATGGTGTGAAATATTTTTTTTTCAGATTAGAGAGGCTCTGCTCTGTCCTTTGGCAGGTGTCAATCACACCGGACAAATTTAATGTTATTATGTAACCAGACCAAAGGCTGATGTACTTTCTATAGCAAGTACATATGGACATCTCGAAAATATAGAAAGTACTAGTAGGGTACTTTCCATGCTTTTTGTTTTCCTATGTTGTTTGCAAGGTTTCTGCGATATTTTATCGGACACAGAGAGAAGATGGATGACTCTCTCTTTCCCATACAGCTCCAAGGTCATGAGAGGCAGAGAAAAACAAATACTGCATGCCATTCTTAACTGCCCAGTACAGGAAGTTCCCATGCAAACTAATGGGTGATGTTTGAAGAAGTTACATTCCTGGAGTGGAGTTACTGAGCAATGAACTTGATTTTGATTGGCTAACACCTTGATAGGAGGACTTTGATTTGAAGCTTTGATTGCAACATTCATTCAAAAAATAGCTCCTTCATCAATTCCTATTTGTACAAATTGATTCCCCCAACAAATATGAATTAACAAATTTTAGCAACTTTTTATTTGTTGATTTGTTGGGCTATAGCATGTCTCTCATGGCACCCAGACAAACCAATTTTTCAGGGAATCTTCCCATGACTCTTCTCTGTAATCTCTCCAAGTTTGGAAAAGATTGGTTTCTGGTTTCCAAGTTATGGTCCCCCAAACAGTTCCCCCAGGAAAGTTTTGCCAGGTACATGGAGATACCAAACTTGCAGAAAAGCTTCCTCTAACTCTCCTCTACATTTAAACTTAGAGGGATTGTAGAGGAGAGTCTGTGGAGGCATCTCTTTAAATTTGGTGTCTCTAGGTGCCCTGGCACCATGTTAAAGAGATTTAAAGAAAAAATGACTTTAAAATTTCATTTGTCAATTCATGACAAAAAACGTATTTTCATTTTTGTGATTCATTGACCTTGATGAATCACAAATCTAAACCAATCACAATTTTCTGATTTGTCCCCATCTCTATTCACGATTACTTAGATATAAATGAATTTATTGTTTTAATGGGATTACTGCCTTTGAGCTCACAGAATAATCTGAATGTGGTAAGCTTTTGCATCATTTTGAAACTATCAAACTATCTTTTTGAATCATTTTGCTTTTTACAATTAATAAACTTTTAATATTTTACCAAGGTGTGGTCCTTGTGAGTGAGGGGGAGTGCATGCCTAAAGAAGGTGACTACCCTAATAGCTATGTTTCTTATTTTAAAGTATTTTGTGGTGATCTAGCGAGTCTGGTTGGTGTGCAAGGTTCAAAGTACACACTCAGAGGGATTTCTTTTGGGGAGCAAATCGGACAGGCAAAATCTAGTTTTGAGAAGCTTGCCCATAGTTTCCATTAATACATTCTCCGGGTTTTACTCTGTGCCTTGGTTTAAATGGTGGAAGATGGGAACTAGAGTTGGCTCCTTCACCTAATAGGAAAATCCTAAAGATGGGCACAAAATGAAAAACAACATATTGTTTCATTTTGTCATAAGGTCATGAAACATTTTGTAACTAAACAAAACAGCAGTCAGCCTTTCATTACAAAATGAAATGAAACACCATTTTCCCTCTGTCTAAAATGAAATGATTTGTTCTACAGGAAATGGCAGGGACTCCGGGGAGCATAGCATTTCATTTCATTTCATTTCATTTTGTAAAAAAAAAAAAGAAGAAGAACGAGAAAACATGGCCTCTTGTGGCTGATTTCCTAGACTCACTCAGACACCAGATCATGACCTGGGATGATCTGGTGGGGTGGGTAGTTATCCTTAGGGAATGTATTGCTTGTTGAAGGATTGCCATTGTTGCCTCCAATAATCTGAGAGGTAAATTTGGTTGAGTTTGGTGGGACATGCTCCCAGATAAGTGGGTCAATGGATGCAGGTCCACTCTAGCATTAAGAACAGAAGTGGGGGAGGGGGGATTTAGGGTTTTTTGTTTTGCTTTGCTTTGCTTTGCTTTGTTTTGCTCTGTTCTGTTATCTTGCCGAGCATAATTTGTTTTTTAAAAATTGGTTTAAGTGTTTTTAAATTTAATTTTATTCTATTGTATCTTTTAATTGTTTTCTCTGATTGCTGTACACTGCCCTGAGTTCCTTCTGGAAGACGAGCGGTTTATAAATAAATAAATAAATAAATAAATAAATAAATAAATAAATATAAATATGATGTTAAATGGAATCCTGCTGAGAGGGATAGGAAGGCAAAACTGATTTGTAAATGACACTCAACATAATACAGACACGATAAATATTCCACTGCCTTCTGATAATTCCTTGATCCATAACAGAGCCTGATTCATGGCTTTGAAAGATTTGCCAATGGCAAAATGCTGATGGGGCACAGGGTGCAACAGCAGTTAAACATGTGAGCGGTGATTGGCTCTGGCAGATTAATAGCTTTCTTATTAACCTCTGAAAAGCAAATTTCAGAGAAATTAATTGTCATGGTACCCAAACCATTCCCTCTTCAAAATGCAATGTTTGGCTTCGTTCTGGTGCCGGCAAGACAGCTTGGAAAGCATGCATTACTCAAGGGACGGATTTCCATCCAGGGGAAGGCAAGTGAGCCCCAGTTGTTGCAAGCCACTGCAGGATCTGTGGATCTGCTATAAATCCGGGTGTGGTTCTGCTGATCTCGGCAGTCTGCAGAAATGGCGCAAGGCTCATTGCTGCTTTTACGAGAGCTGAGTGTTCTGCAACCAAGGTGCTGCAGATGCAAATATTTTGGCTCCTTGTGCCCCTGATAATTTGACTCAGCACTGCATTGAATGGTTGCACAGTGTGGCTTTTGCTGTGCAAACAGGTCTGCGCATTGGCTACTATTCCTCACATTTTAAAATCTCCTGAATATATATATGAGGCAGATAATGCTTAATTAATGGAATTTGACATCATTAACGTGATGATAGGCACAAGCACTAAAAATAAAAATATTTTTCTAAGGGCAGAAAGATAAAGCAAAAGCAAAGTGTTCTGCTTATATACTGCCCCATAGTACTTCAAGCATTCTCTGGAAGGTTTACAATTTAATTTTTGTATGTGTATATATATCACTGGGGTGTGTGTGTGTGTGTGTGTGTGTGTGTGTGTGTGTGTGTGTGTGTGTGTGTGTGTGTGTGTGTGTGATAGACAGACAGACAGGAAGGCAGGCAGGCAGGCAGATACACACACACACACACACACACACACACACACACACACACACACACACACACACACACACACACACACACACACACACACACACATTTTGTTCCTTCCCCCTCATTGCCTTTATATATCATTACTAGAGATGGGCACGAAATGAACATTTTTTCATTTCCGTTATTCGTTATTCGTTTCGTTATGTAACGAAACGACAAACGAAAATTGTGATAAAATAGAATGAAATGAACAGAACCACGAAAATTGTGTTCGTTATGTTTCATTTTCGTTAATGGCGATGCACAATGAAATGAGCTGCTTTAAATGTTAAAAAACTCCCTGGACATCCGTAAAAACCCAGTAATAATTATTTATACTGTCTGATAATACCTACTGGGAGGGGTTGGGGTCCTTAAAACGTGCATTTATGTCTTTTCTCAGATCGCTGTATTTTTTTCCTTTAAGGGGAGTTAGGGGACATCGACCCAAAATGGCTCCCAGATGCCTAATATTGATTTCTTGGGTATTAAAACGCCCTGGACATCCATAAAAATGCAGCGATAATGCGATAATTATTTGCAATTATTATCTACTAGGGGGTTGGGGTCCTTAAAACGTTTGTTTTTGTCTTCTCCCATTGCGATGTATTTTTCTTTTCCCTTTAAGGATGACAAAATGGATGTCGCCACTCCAGCCACAACATGGATGGGCTCATGTAAATTCTTGGACAACGTCAACCAATAGCATGCCCAGGTTGCAGACTGGGCAGGTCTGGCAGCCACAGAGGGCATAAAAAGCTCTGGCAGCCCCCGTCCTCCTTGCAGTCCCCGGTGGGAGTTAGGGTGGGATTGCTGTCTCTGCGACTCTAGCTTCAGTCCTGCAGCCTCCCTGTGTGCGTACCTCTCGGTGAGTACCCTCCCCTGCCCCACAGTGCAGTCACTCTGCGGCTGCCTTGCACCCTGGGCAATGCCCGCCGCTGCCTTTCCAGCCTCCCTGCATACCTAGTCTATACTGTGTCTCTGCCAGCATCCATTTTTAAGTGTTTTCCCTCTGGTCTGGGGCATTGTGGGACACCCCCGCACGGAAATGCTTTAATAATCGCGCAAAAAGCGGGTAGAAACGAAAAACGAAAAACAAAAAATGAAAACGTAATTTTTCCAAAAATTCATGAAAAATGGAAACAAAATGAAACTGACCTCTCAACGACAAACGAAAAACTGAAATGCCATTTTTTTTTATTCGTGCCCATCTCTAATCGTTACACATCCTCTTCGGTCAAGAGTAAAACTAACCTAAAACCTGGGCTGAGTTTCTTGGTTATGTTTCTGCCCATAGAAAAATATTTTTATTTTCTATCTCCTAGTTCCTAAAAAAAAGAAAGACAACAATAAACCACACTTAGTACAGCAAGCTATGCATTCACCTCTTGTACTTTACTAGCAACAGTCAAGTGAGAATCAAGTGTAGGTATATAATTCTCTTTCATTTTACTGTCTTGGCCGACAGGGCTTGGACAGAGCTAAACTACAGTGGCTTATTCAGTAACATTTTAAACAGCTGTCTAAGCTAGAGCTTGTGCCTATCATCATGTTAATGATGTCACATTCCATCAATTAAGCATTATCTGCCTCATGTTTTGCCAGTGATATCTTTTCCGTGCTGCCTTATTTGCCATCAAGTCAGAGCTGGCTTTTTACCTTTTTAGCAAAACTATTGCGCTTTAAAATTAAGTGCAATATTTAAAGGCTAATTTTACTAGGACGATGCGTTCCCCAGGGTCTCGTTCTATTTCAAAACATGCTGAATTTCAAACAAGCACTAAACCCCCCTTCTGAGGAAGCGGCTCTTAGCAAAGAAAGGGTGAATGTTTTTGAAAATCAAGCAAAGAAGAAGTTATTGTTTTCACATTATTTCATGAACTTGCCGTTCTGTGTATTCTTCTCTTCTTGTGGAAAAATATTTTATGCCTATGCTGCTCTTTATGTCGTGGATTTAAAGATAAAATTTAAAGGAAACTACCTTATGCTTCTGTGCTTTTTATATGTTGAATTTAAAGACGCAACTGTAAGAGCAGTGTTGGGAAAGTTGTTTTTTCAAAAAACATCATCTGACCTTGGAGTAACCACATATTTTGAAAACAATGGTTGAAGGCTGTTCCTTGCTGCTTTGACTTCAATCTAGTCTAGTTGCTCTCCTCTGTACCTCTCTTTTTTGGAATCTAAATGGCTGAAACTATTACAAGCAATATTAACCCTTTCTTGTGATATATAAAACACAATGGATTGGGAGGCCATCTCAGAAGATTTTGCCAACATAATTCTATCCGGTTTGCAAAAAATTATAGATATCTACACAGACCCAACCTCTGAAGATACAGAGATTTTCAATTCTGATAAAGTCCCAGAGACAAAACAGATAACTCAATGGAGTGGTGGATAACACTGGGTCTCTAGAAAAAACTGAAATTAGTTCTGATCAGGAGATTGTGCTAAAACAGAAAGGTGATCTTAATCTACAGACAAACACAACAAGATTGATACAGGGTAAGTCTTTGGATATGCCAAATTCACAAAATATGATAAACATATCTACTGAAATCAGCTCAAATCCAGAGATTAAACTAGGATTAGATAGGCTATATTCTATGTATTAAAATAAATGTAAGTAAAGATAGATAGAATAGGGATGAGATAATAAGCAAACAGTACGAACATATGCTCATTTAAGCTGGGAATGGAGATATGAATTATATTGAGCTCAAATGTTGGGAAAAACTGTGATTGAAGTGATAACATGACAGGAGACAAGAAATATATTTGTTTTATGTAATTTAGTGTAGAAAATAAATAACAATGTGAAAAAGCAGAAAGTTGGGCCAGAACAAAGCACTTTTAATCCTGAGATGGAGGACAAAATGGCCTCTGCATCAATTCCCTGGAAAAAAGCCAATCTGACTAACAATTTGATCTTCATACTGATGAGACAGCAGTGTTCTCCATTGTATCTCAGGGCAACACACATATCTAAGGATGCAGGGCAAGTCCCCGGCACACCCAGCTGTTTCCTTCAAAATCTCTCTCTGCACCTCAGCATTAATTTGCCTTATGTGGCTGCTGCACATTACCCAGTGATTGGGCCAGAAGGAAGGATATTACAACATGTGTTGTTAGTTACACCACAATCTCCATTTCAACCCATCTGCCTCCTTACTGCAAGTAGGTCTGCCTTATTTGCCATCAAGTCAGAGCTGACTTTTAGCAAAACTAATAGGCTTTCAAAGTAAGTGCAATATTTAAAGGCTAACTTTAGCAGGTGATGCCTTTCCCAGAGTCATCGTTCTATTTTGAAACATGCTGAATTTCAAGGGAGGCACAGTCACAAGAGAAATAAAAGTAATGGGCTCCCAAAGGGTAGCATCCTGGTACCATTACTGTTTAACATTTACTCCAATGATCAACCAACATCTCCATACTGTAGGAGTTTAATAGATTCTATGCTGATCTTGTCTTGACAGTCCTGGGGAAACCTTAGAGGTCATTAAGCACCAGCCAACTTCTGCATTAGAAGATAATTTCTTGTATTATAAAAACAACCAGATGAAACCAATTCCTTTTAGAAACACAGGTCTGTGCCTTCCATTTAAAGAACAGAGAAGCAAAGAGGAAGCTCTGAGTGAGCTGGGAAGACTAGATTTTGGAACTTTGCCCATAGTATTTGGGCATCACTCTGGATTGAACCCTGACCTACAAAAACATAAACACCAAACAGAAAGTTGTAGCCAGAAGTAAGACAAGAAATATATTTGTTTTATGTAATTTAGTGTAGAAAATAAATAAAAATGTAAGAAAGCAGAAAGTTGGGCCAGAGCAAAGCACTTTTTAATCCTGAGATGGAGGACAAAATAGCCTCTGCATCAGTTCCCTGAAAAAAAGCCAATCTGACAAATAATTTGATTTTCATATTGATGAGACAGCAGTGTCCTCCATTAGTTGCAGCCAGAAATGACATACTTAGGAAACTGTGTGGGTCAGAGTGGATGCACCTGTTTGTCCTTGTGCTACTCCACAGCAGGTAATGCTAGTATTGTATTGTATAAACCAGCACATGCTGAAGAAGTGGGTGTCACTCTTAATGAATTATGCAGGATTATTCCTCGCTGCCTGAAACCTACCTTCACAGAACAAGACTAGAGATGGGCACGACCAGGGAAAATGACGTTTTCGAGTTGTTGTGTGTCAGAGCCGGCCTGTTTCGGCTCATTTCTGTTTTTCGCGAAATTTTCCAAAAATTTGTCGTTTCGTTTGTCGTTTTTTTGTCTGTCGTTAGTACTGGTTTGGGGGGGGGAGCGGGCTCCTGGAGACACTTCTCTGGGGTGGGTGCCTCCTCTGGCCCGCTATGAAGGGAAAGCAGGCTCCTGGAGGCACCTCTCTGGGGTGGGTGCCTCCTCTGGCCCGCTACAAAATGGCATGCATAGCCAATTGGATATGCATACCAAGTTGAGACTCGAGACACCTCTTTTTTGGGTGCCTCTCTCTGTTGACCACAGGCCCACTGCTAACTGCAGTGTCACAGTGTGCACACTGGGGGAAGGCTCCTCCTCAGTCTGGGCGCTCTGTGGTCCACTAAGAAGGGAACTGTACTTGCGTGTGTAGTGCAATGCGAGTACAGATTTGGCTTAGGGTTAGGGGGGTTAGTGCAAGGGCTAGGCTTAGGATTGTTACGGGTAAGGTTAGGGTGAGTTTGTGGGGTGCACCTCTGGGTGCCTCTCTGACCCACTAAGAAGGACAGTGTACTGGCGTATGGGTTAGGTTTAGGGTTCGGGTTCGGGCTAGGGTTAGTGGGCTTTTTATGCCAGACAGGCACATCCCAGAAGTCTCGGTCAAAACCTGGTCAAGTGGCCATGCAATTGGTGGAATGGCTCCAAAAATTTGCATGGTCCACTCCCATGGCCAGCCCATCATTGCGCAGGTGTAAAAAAATAAAAATAAAAATAAAATAAAATAAAATCAATGGAGATGTTTTGTTGCAAGAAAAATCCACTGCTGCTACTGTAAAAATTCAGGCAGTTTTAAAATAGCTATTTTTGCATGTTTCTGTGGTGCTTTGGTTTGTTTTTGGACCACGATTTCAAAATAAATATTGTGGTCACCCCATTTTGGATCCCCCGCCCGCACCGCATGGCATGGCGAATTGGCGAGACGACGAGGATGAGCAGCCCAGGAGAGGAGAGGGGGGGAGGCCGGGGACCCCCCCCCCAGAAACCACCCTTCTGGTAGGTGCCCTCACTCAGGCAGGCATATTTTCGCCTGCTTTTTTGGCTGGGAATCGGGTTTTTTTATTTTTAAAACTTTTTTCCTGTGCCACTTGGCATCGCGCGATTGCCTGCCTGAGGGCACCTACCAGACTTTTATTTGGATGGCATGCCTCTCTCAATCCCCGAGAGTATGTCAAGAGATGATAACAAATGCTGAACAAAATAATATAATACAGCACTTCATGGACACCAACCGTTAGAATGATGATGGCTAAAATCGAGGAAAAGTTATTCTGCACACATTTCAAGCCCTAAATCTTAAACCAGAAGAGGCTAGGCTTAAACCTATTGATAATAAGAACAACATGAAAGCTGAAGAGTGTTTCCCAGACCCCAGCCGGATGATCTGGAACTCAGTTAATTGGCTTTGAAGTGAAAGAGGGAAACCAAAGAATGATCAAGTAAAATGTACTTAATGTGGTCAAGTATTCTATGACTAAGGAGAAATTTAATCAATGCAGCACATGTTTGCATGCAATTCATTTGCCACTATGAGTACAAAAGAAGACCTAGCAAATGGCTGAGATAATGCTATTGAAACAGCCTGCTTCTGTTCAAAAATAGCCTGACCATCTTTAACTTTTAAATTTTACCTATATTTCATTTATGCCCACCGTTTTTAGTAGAGCAAGGCCCTGATACAAATAAACCTCCAAGAGTCTCTGTGGGGGATTCAAAGCCAGGTCTCCGGAACCCTAGTCCAACACTTGACCCATGACACTACACTGGCTAACCCTTGTGTTCTGTCTGCTTGGGAGGATAGCATAAATTTTGTTTTTGAAAGCCTGACTATCACAGCAGAGAGACTATATTTTCCTGAGACTGTGGCTGTATAGGAAGGACATAACGCCTTCCCCTTTCTGGTCATCCTTCTGTGACTATGAGAACCTCAGACCCACGTTTGTGGTGATGGGTGACCTTGGACCACTCACTGTCTCTCATCCATGACCTACCATAGGGTTATTGATGAGGACAAAGAAGTTGCCATGAGCTCATTGGAAGAAAGGCAGGAGATAAATGTAACCTCATTATTTATTAATAATAACAACAATGAGGAATCCATGACATGATCATAGGCAATCAAAAGGTTAACATAATCAGACATTTGGCCACTTGCTTAGGTAAACAGGTTGTTGTGTAGCTGGTTTGCCTAAGGGCTTCAGCTGCAGCCAATTATTCCCTCCCCTTTCCCCAGCTGCCCCACAATAAAGGTCAATGCTACTGTCGGCCTCCAAGATGGTTGGGCAGGCTTAGGTGGAGAGGGGAGGCAAAGCCCCATGAGTCAGAGCTACCCAGTGGGCCATGCCTCTGGCTTAGTGGCGAGGTCTTAATGTGCCTTAGCTGATGGGATGAAGAGATTAAGCCACCTGCCTTTCTTGAATGCCATTTATAAGCCCTTCTTGCACATGTAAACATCATGCCTATCCCCTTCCAGGGTACAACATATGGAATCTCTTGAACATCTGGCGGCAGGATGGGCTCTCTGACAATTGTTTTGCATGCTATTGGTGTGGTCTTCAGCTGCATATGGACTAACTTGTTTGAGGAGTCATGCCAGCTGGTCTGTTTTGCCTCTAGAGTGCCTCAACATACTGTTTCCTTTTGCCGTGGTTGGAATAGACATGATTCCTCTGTGTTCGGCCTCATTGTACCCATTATGTCCAGTTGCCATTACACCCAGGTTGGTATGGTAATTATCTGCCACATGCTCAAGTCCAGTTTTGTTCCATTTCCATTTCTGAGGTCTCTCTCCATTCATCTTCTGGAATAAATAAACCATTCACAATAGCTATTCTCTCTTGCATGCTCAGTTTGTGAGGGTACAGCAGGTAGTTATAGGTGATGGAGGCCAAACTAGCACCAAGGAGGGGCCCCAGCCAGAAGACCTATAGAAATAAGATGAAGAGTCATCTTTTTTTAAATAGCTTAGTTTCACCAAACCAGAATATACTGGTAAGCTGTCTAGTATGGGATCCATTTTACTTTACAGAGAATAATTGAAGGGCTTTCAGAGGAATGTCTTCTAATTAGTTACGTTCTCCATTTCAAGAACTGCTTAGTAGGGTAGCTTAGAGCACAATAACTCTTAGATGAGAGAGGAGGAAGAGGCCACGAAGTTTCCCATCAACAGCACGTGGACAGTAAATGGGGTTGGAATAAAGGCCACCAGTGGTCAGACATTTGAATTATGGTGAAATGCTGTGTATTTCTATATAAATCTGTCTTATTTTTTTGATGGATTTCCTCTCACATTTTGGTTGAAAAACATGAGTCCTTTCTTCCCTATCTCTATGGAACCATTTCAAATCAAGTCACACATCAACTTTGCCTCAGAAATTTATCTTAAAAATGATCCAGGCCTCTCAGAGATTTGAGGAGCTCTTTACTATTTAGCAGTTATAAGCTCTGACCTTTCTTAAGTGCCTAGATGGAGATTGAGGGCTCGGTAATACATAAAAAAATATACTGGACTTGCATCTGGTTTAATGTGTTAGAAATTGATTTAAAATATCTATTTACATCAGAACAACAAGGTTTCACTGCAACTTGAAACCTGTGGTTCTGACAAATTCCACACAGTTGAGCACTTATACCAGCAGAAGAGTGGGTGGGTTTAGGACAAAGCCTTAAATGCAATGATTCTAAATACTCTGCAGTGCCTCTTAGGCTCCTATCCCACATCCCCTTAAATGCAGATTAAATCTGTAGATAAACCTTGTCCAAAAATGCCATCCCCATGGACACCAGGCTTTTGGGGAAAAAAAAAAAAAGAAAACCCGGTAACGCCCCCTTAAGCGAGGTTTCCAATATTTACTGGAGAGGTAAGGAATTTTTTGCCTTGCTTAAAAAAATCCACCTTTTAAGGAGGCAGCCGTGGGACCGCATAGATGATCCAGTTTTCTTTCTTCTTTTTTTCTCATAGCGCCAACTGGCTGTTCCTGGGACCGATCGGCCTCTGTTTTTTTCCCACTTCCCCCACTCTCCTAGCACCAGGAAGCTGGCCGATCGGCAACTTTTTAAACTCCCCCCACCCCTAGCGTCAGGCAGCTGGTCCTTTTTTAAAAATACTAGCGCCACCTGCTGACCATGGGGCTGAACTGTGCTTTTTAAAAAAACTTTGCTCATGGGAACTGCTATCCCACATCTTCAGTTACGTGATGGGAGGAAGAGGAAAAGCCGGACCTTCCGAAGATCAGGATCTTCCCCGGGTGAGATAGCAGCCTTAATCAATGTGCAACACAGCTTCAAAAGGATCAAAAGTTGTCTTAAGAAAATGCACACACTGATCCAAGGACTACATAATGACAGAAGATTTAAAACCAACTTCAGAAACCGTGATCTAGCATACGATTTATTTCAACAGTGTAACTGTGTCCTGTGTCTCTACCATAGCCTTCCAAACCATCTTTCTGCTTTGTCCACTGCAAAGGCCACACAAATTGTGGTCTTTGCTGTGCTGACGACCTGGGGTTCAACCCCAGGTAGCAGGCTCATGGTTGACTCAGCCTTCCAAGTCAGTAAAATGAGTACCCAGCTTGCTGGGGGCAATGTGTAGCCTGCATTATTGTAATTAAAATTGTAAACCCCCAGAGACTACTTGAAATGGTATGGGGTGGTATATAAGCAGAGGAAAAATCTGCAAGAGCTTAATAACCCTTTCCCTTCCACTGGGCGCCTTTGGCCACTCTAGAACTCACCAGGCATGATTCTAATTTTTTAAAACCAAAGATGATCTGTTTGTGTTTCTTGACACTGCCAGGAGTGGCACTTCTCATATTCGTGAAAAAGCCCCCGCCCCATCCCCATTCTAACATTCAAAACAAAACTAGACATGTCCACCTGGGTGTTCCTTTCTTCTGTCCCTTCTTTTTATATATAAAAAAGTCTGTTCCAGCATTTTCAAGGCCTAATGCAGGCTATGAAAGGAGGAGGCTGCCTAAATCAGCCCAGGTTGCCCTTAATCCTAAATTGGGAAATAAATAGCATGCAGAATCTTACCCAGTGAGCACCACTGAACGTTCCCATGATGACGGCAGGACCAAAGGATCTGGCTGGATTTATGGAGCAGCCGGTATAATTGATCTGTTAAAGGAAGAAAGGGGGATGGGTTTTAGATTTGCTCTGCTCCTCTAATTTCTTGTGCACCACCACCCCCGGTAGCTGTCAAGATCACTTCATTAAGTGTTCAGTGAGACTGGACTTAAGATCCTTCAATTTCAGCATTCTGCTGAACCTAAAGTTTCCTGTTTTGCAGGGAAATGGATAGGAGACTACTCCCCCGAGAAGATGATCCTTCCTTCTTCCTGGGGGACAGCATGACACTGAGCTGAAAACAATTTGCTGCTCAATGAATTGTCGTCTATAAATCTGGTTATGAAAAATCCCTGGATTTGGTGAATTTTCCAAGAACAGATGATCTGAATATCAGACATTGAGTCATACTTTTTGATAATCATTTTTTCAATTCACTATTGGTCAGTACTCCATGGCTGGCATGTCATTGGTCAGAGCCCTAGAGAGATGGCATCTTATGCTATTTGCTTTATACTATATTACACAATGACATGGAACATTTTACTTTTATTTCATAGTGGACACTAGAGATGGGCACGAAATGACAATTTTTTCGTTACCGTTGTCCATTATTCATTCCATGATGTAACGGTATGAATAACAACCGTTGCGATGGGGCAGGCTCGAACTGAACAGAACCAAGAAAATTTTCTTTGGTTCTGTTCGTTTCCGTTACTGGCGTCGCACTGCTTGCACGATAAAAAATGGAGCAGCGGAGGGCGGCGAGAGGGGGCTGGGATGCCACCTCTGCGTGCGGAGGTGGGATTCCAGCCCCCTGTCCAGCCATTTTCGATTGGTGAATTCAATAAACAGAGGGTGGCTAGAGGGGGCTGGGCCTGGCGGAACCTCTTTGCCCCCTCTCCACTGGAGCCGATACGAGACTTTGCCGGTCTCACGGGAAGAGGTGGGATCCGAGCCCTTAGGAGGGCTGGGCTCCGGGATCTCGGCCTCTTCGTTGGCACTCGGCAGACTTTAGAGGGAAGGACGTTGGAGCTCAGCTGCGCCTGGCACCATCTTGGCCACATGGTGAAGCGGTGACGGTGCAGCCAGCTCGGAAGCAGGAGCAGGAGGGCACCGTTGGAGCATGGGGGGATTGCAGCGGCACCCCCCCACATGTTTTCCGGGTCTAGGCCTGTGGTGGGGTGCGGGGCGGTGGTCTGCTGGGGCGGCGGCTCTCAGGGCGGAGTGGTTCCCAGGGAGAAGGGCCCCTGTTAGGGCGGTGCTGCGTGGGGCTCTGGGGTAGCGACCCAATGGGGGTGGCGGATGGAGCGGCGAATCGGTCCTTGGGGAGGGGGCCCAAGGGAGGGCAGTGCTCGGTGGTGCTCTGGGGGTGGCGGCCTGTTGGGGGTGGTGACCGGAGCAGCACCCAGCTCCGGGAGGGCTCCCCATGGCCACAGGATTGCTTTCCCGGCAGGCTTACCACCGGCTCCGGCGGTGCCCGGCCCTGGGAGGGCTCCCCCTGGCTTCTGGACGGCTCTCCCAGGAGGCTTGCCCTGGCCCCGGGAGGGCTCCCTGCGACCGCAGGAACACTCTCCTGGCCTGCATGGCTCCAGCTCCGGTGGCACCCGGCCCTGGGAGGGCTCCCTGCGGCCGCAGCTTGCCGCACCCAAAAATGAAGAAACGTAAACGAAGCAGGCCCCAGGGCCCAAATAATAAACATGAAATGCCATTTTGGCGTTTCGTGCCCATCTCTAGTGGACACAGCATGGCAATATTTGATAGCTCATTATCCTTCATATTTGATACATACCATTTTTTAAAAAACCAAATAATGCAAAAAAAAATTCTACAACATCCAGCTTTTTCACTCACAGTAAAATTTTACTTTTTAAAAAGTAAAACATGAATCTCATTCTAATCTTCATAGCTGCGGAACCCCTTTGGACAAATGATGAAGACAATGTAGAACAACATATGCCCTCGTAGTTTCTCAAGAAATTTCTGAAAACTGAGGAAAACACGGGGAAAACAATCCACAGATAAATTGAGTTTTGATAACTTTCCAAAACCATGTTTTTCTCTGAAACATCAGGCTAAATCCAATTGGTAGTCTAAAAAAAAAAATAGACCCATTGAATGGCTTCAGTTTATGTAAATGTTGACTTATCAGTAGAGATGGGAATGAATCAGAAAAATTGTAATTTGTTTCAATTAATGATTTGTCAGGGTCAACGAATCACAAAGAACAAATTTATGATTTATGTTTTTCCCTGATGAACCAATGAATTGATTTGCATTTATTTTTGCTTAAAAATTATAAAATGGCCTTCAAGGAATCTAGAGACACACTGCCTTGAGTGATACTTCCAATTACATTCCTATACAGCCCCTGCTAGTTTGATAAAGATTGGTTTCTGGATGTCTGGGTTACGCACAACAGGAACCCAGACACACCAGATATGCAGGGGATCCTCCCATGACTCTTTTCTACAATCCCTCCAAGTTTGGTTAAGATTGGCTTTCAGACATCTGAGTTACACACACCCTTAGGAAAGTGCTATTTAGCAACTGGCTTATGGAAACCCAATCTTCACCAAACACGGAGAGACTGTAGAGGCCAGTCAGAGGAAGCTCCTCTGCAAGTTTGGTGTCTCTGGGGTTCTCTGCTTCTGCTTATACTATTTCAAGTAGTTTCTGGGCGGTTTACAGCTTAATTATGCAGGCTACACATTGCCCCCCCCCCGCCAGCAAGCTGGGTACTCATTTTACCAAACTCGGAAGGATGGAAGGCTGTGTCAACCATGGTCCTGCTACCTGGGATTGAACCCCAGGTTGTGTGAGCACAGTTTTACCTGCAGTACAGGCATATCTGGGAATAACTTTCCAGGGGGAGGGGGGCTATTTGGAGGTACATAATATGGACACCAGAAATCCGTAGAGGAATTGTAAAGAACAGTCATGGAAAGCTTTCCTGAAAATTTATAGCCCAATGCATTGAAGAATGAAAAATAGCTAAAATTCATCAACCCATATAAGATGTAAAAATAAATAAATACATAAATATTAATTGGGAGTATTAATTTGTAGGCATAGAAATTGATGAATTAGTGATTTTTGAACAATTTTTGCAATTCATTTTTATTCATGTTTGTTTTTCCTTACCAGTCAGCAATTAGCACTTATGGGTGTGCGCTCTGGCTGGGACCAACAACTGAATGTAGGCCATGGATTTTTCTTTCCCAGCTTCAGCAGTAATGCTAGGATAGGCAATTTTTAAAATGTATGGTTTCTGATTCTGTTTGTACCTCACAAGTTAACATTTCTGATGTCTTGCTCACAAATCTCTTGGAGAAATTACCCTAGTTTTTATGGTGAACTGCTGGATAGTTCAGTAGTTTAGGTACCTGGCGGCAGGTTTGGAGTTTGAGTCCCCTCTGTGTTTTCTTGAGAGGGGCTGGAGTCTACAATTCATAGGGTCCTTTCGAGCTCCACAATTCAAAGGGTATCTTTACTGGTCCTTGGGGCTTTTGCCTGCAAGGTTTTGCTTCCAACTTTGCTTCAAATACCACCTTTGGTAATATCTAGCAATGACCTCTAGAATGTTTGGAATGAGTGCTGCCTCCAGGTCATTGGACTAGCTTTGTTAAAACACTTTGGAGGGCCTTTGAAGTTCACATATAGGGAGAGGATTATCTCTGAAATGCCATAGATTATTTTTTTAAAACCTAAACACAAAATATACATCATATACCCTAGATTTTTCTTTAGGTATCTCAGTGCCTGATTCTTAAGTAGATACAATGGTCTCAAAATGTGGTCAACCTTGATCAAATTTGATCTCATCTAGTTTCATAAGTTAAGCAGGAGAGATCCTGGTAAGCATCTTGGATGGAGGACAACCAGGGATTAGAGATGGGCACGACTTAGCGGTATTCCCGTTTCCGTTTCCGTTACTCGTATCCGTTACTCTACGGAAACGGTAACGGGAATTACTCCGCCAGAATTCGAGCTTGAACCGACGAACGAACAATTTGGTCTGATTTGTCGTGCTCGTTACTTGCATCGTGGCGATCGCGCAATGCCAAGCGGCACAGAAAAAAAGTTTTTAAAAGTTAAAAAAAACCCCGATTCCCGGCCCTAAAAGTATGCGAAAACTGTCTGAGGGCACCTACCAGGCCAGAAGGGTGTTTTATTTGGGGGGGGGTTCCCCGCCCCCTCTCCTTGGCTATTGCTACTGCTGCGCTGCTGGTACCAGGCTGGGAGGGCGCATCCATTTGCCATGCAGTGCGGGGGATCCAAAATGGCGACTGCAATATTTTTTTTTGAAATCGTTGCCCAAAACCCCACCAAAACACCACAGAAACATGCGAAAATTAGCTATTTTAAGTGCTTGAATTTCTACAGTAGCAGCAGTGGGTTTTTCTTGCAAAAAAAAAAAGTCTCCGTTGATTTTATTTTATTTTATTTTATTTTATTTTTTTACACCTGAACATTTGCAATGATGGGCTCGCCCATGGGAGTGGACCATGCAAATTTTCCACCAATCGCATGGCCACTTGGCCAGGTTGACCACAGAGACTTCTGGGATGTGCCAATCGGGCATAAACAGCCCACTAATCGTAGCCCAAACCCGAAGCCTAAGCCTAAGCCTAACCCATACGCCAGTACACTGTCCTTCTAAGTGGGTCAGAGAGGCACCCAGAGGTGCACCCCAATACTCACCCTAACCTCACCCATAACTAGCCTAACCCTAGCCCTTGCGCTAACCCGTCTTAACCCTAAGCCAGATCTACTTGCATTGCACTACATGCAAGTACGTGAGACACAGCGGGTGCAAAGAGTCTGCCAGTCCGTCACTTGTGGCTCTGGCTGACTCCTGCAGCTCCCTCCAGGAGCCCGCTACCCCCCCAAACCAGTACTAACGACAATGAAAAAACAAAAAAACGAACCGACTAATTTTTGCGAAATTTTGCGAAAAACGGAAATGAGCCGAAACGGACTGCCTCCGACACACGACAACTCGAAAACGTCATTTTCCCTAGTTGTGCCCATCTCTACCAGGGATCTCCAGAAAAAGACCAAGGGGGGGGACAGGTTTGAAACCCAGGTTATCATCTTCATTCACAATTGACAACATTGAGCCAATGGTCTGACTCAATATAAGAGACCTTCTTCTCTTCCTATGTTTTGTTTCCATTCTTTCCTTAATAGTGTAAAAACTGGGCTTGGCCATGAAAGCTGCCATTTAAATACAGCAGCTAGTCTTTAACGTGCTACAACATTTTTGTCTTCTTTATTTTTTCATATTTTGTTTTAGTTTTTGCTGGACATGTTAGCATTTTGAGACATTTTGAGACCTGCTTGCTGGCACTTCTCATGCAGAGGCATAGCTAGGGTTTCCAGAACCTGGGGCAACAGTCAGTTTTTGCATGCCCCCATTGCAAAATATAATCTGGATGGTGGGTGAGGGGCAGTGTCGGGGGGGAGGGCAGGAGACAATTTGGCACCCCCTAATTGCTGAGCCTGGGGTACCCCACCCACTTGTCCTCTATGAGATATGCTCCTGTTCTCATGTCTTGCATCTTTGAATGATGGGAAGACTTCAGTTTGTGAAAAAGTTAAGACAAACAAACAAACACAGACACTCACCCCAATGAGGTGAGCCATGGTGACAGCCAGTCCAATCGACAGAGCTGAATTGCCTCTGCTGTCTGTCCTGCGTTTATCCGTAGAAGAGAAGATGCACATAACCACAGAGAAGGTTAAGATGATCTCCACCACCAATGCCTCACCAGGAGATATCTCAGGAGAGAGCTGTAAAGTATAGGAAGCATATTTTTTAAAAATCAACAACAGCAACAAACAAACTTGAAAATACAATGAACTCAGCTGTGGGCCATTATTAGTTTCCCTTTAAACCATTTTTAGTACTGTGATCCTAAGAAGACATGTGTGATGACGTTCTACTGAACGTAAGGGAGCTGATGTCCTTACACTTGCATTCTCACACATACTTCAAGTGTGTGTGTGTTGTGTCGTTACAGTCGTGACAGACTCTTCATAGGTCCTGTTAAACATGTTGGTCCTAACTCCAGTAGACCCACTGAATCAACTGCTGAATCAAGAAGTCAACATTTATGTTAATTCAATGGCTCTACTCTCTTTGGGACCACTAATAGGTTTCTACCCATAAAGACTTACTAGAGTAGATCCACTGCATGATAAAGCAACACATAGATAAATTCCATTGATCCAATGGGTCTGCTCTAGGTTGAACTGCTAATAAAATTCTTGGAATTGAAATTTAGGAATAAGGACTTACTTGAGTAGATCCACTGCATGATAAAGCAACACATAGATAAATTCCATTGATCAAATGGGTCTACTCTAAGGGCGTTTATACACGACCCCTAAACTCCGGGGCAAATGGCTCCCAGCTCCGGAGCTTAAAAATGTTTCCCCACCAGCTCTGGAGTTTACAGGAAATTAGCTGCGGCCATGCCCACTTTAGCGCGTCCCAGCGCACCTTTCAAGTACCTGCTCTTTGGAGGTGAAAATTCCTTGATGCGGTGTAACGATAGTGAGTGCGGGGCTCTCCTCGCTTCTGTTTGTTGTTTTTTTGGCTCCCGCCCCTTTAAGAGCTACTTTACAGAGACTGGAATGTTGCCGGCAAGAGCGAGAGGCAGAACGGAGATGAGCAGCATGCTTTTCTTTCTCTTTTTCTCCTTCCCCTCACGCAGCCAGCAGCCAGGAAGTGCGGAGGGGTGGGGACACAGGAAGAGCGACAAACCCCTAAGATCTCTGGTCCGAATTTAAGTGGTCAGTGGATCTTAGGGGTTGTGTGAAAAGGCCCTAAGTTGAACTGCTAATAAAATTCCGGGAATTGGAATTTAGGAATAAATGTGGATAGGATGGTTCTATTGCTATTCTCTGTTTTTCTGTTCTCACAGCTGGTTCCTAAAACCATTCTTTCTGGTTGTAGGAACTGGCAAGCCACTCTAGTATTCCTGCCAAGAAAACTCCATGGACATGGGGTCACAAAGAGTCGGTCACGACTGTAACAACACAACAACAACAAAAGCTATTCTAATTTTTGCAGTCTGGTCAAATTAGTCTGTCTTATGGCTCATTCTCAAGTGAATACTTGCTCTCTACAAGGTTGTGTCTATTATTCTTTTGCATTCTGTTACAGAAATCGGATTTTAGATTCAGCCAGCTTGTTCTGCCTTGGACGGTTACTTCACGTCCCTCTCATCGCGGTTCGCTGTCCCGCTTGGGACCAGTACAAAAAAGTTTACTCCATGTCCATTGCGTGACAGCAGAATCTCGTCCCAACCATGGCCCCTGAACTGGGAATAGAGCGTAATGAGCCCTACCATTCCCTGGCCTTGGGAATTCTGTTGTCTCGGTTCTTGTTTCAAGACAAGTTGCCGTGAAGTAAGGCTTGTCACACAACATATGCATTCTCCAACTAGTGGCAGGAGTGTGAAGTTGAATTCTCCCGTACAATCCCAATGATGTAAACAATGCATCGCAGAGAGGGTAGAAGGCATGAAACCAGGACTTTTGCCACTTAATGCATGAAAGGCAAAGTTACAGGGAAATGAAATATTGAAAAATGAAAGGTTGGACCAAAAAAAAAAAAAGGAAAATGAAGGGAAGTACAGAAATTGTCACGAAACAAGGACGTGAAGTAACAGTTATCACGATACCATCAATCACACCTGTGGTTAAACGGAAACAGGGACAGAACCGGGACAAGACCATGTGACCGCGAACAACATTATCACAAAACGAATGTAATCTCAGAACAAGCAAGGACGTGAAGTAACCGCCTTGGTGATTTTCTCAAGTCTTTCAGATTAGATGAGGCTTGACATGAATCTATATTTCATTTATCACAGTAGTTTACTTATTTATTTATATACCACCCATCTTTCTGAAGGAACTCCAGGTGGTATACAGCAATTTCAAAATAAAAAACAAATATCAAACATATCATCCAATAAAAAACAAGAAAAGACAAATAATAATACTCAGCAAGATGGCGGAACAAAAAAACAACAATATGAGCAGGGCATGAAGCGGTAGTCTTCCCTTTACTATATCCCAATGATACAGTATTTAAATATAATGGTGGGTCAGTTCATCACAATCTTAGTCCCAAATATTCTTGGACTACAGCTCCCAGAAACCTTTACTACAATCTATGCTGGCAAGGACTTCTGGAAATTTATTTATTTATTTAATTTTATTTGGAGTATTTTTACCCCACCTTTCTCCTTGGAAAAGGACCCAAGGTGGCTTACAGTAATGAGCGACAATATACAGTACAATTTTGTACTGCACAGTACAATTAATTGCAATTCCTATCACTAGGAGGCAATCACTAGGAGTGTATCCTGTCTGATTAATAGTCTGACCCAATCTTTGTGACTCCATGTCCATGGGAGTTTTCTTGGCAGGAATACTAGAGTGGCTTGCCAGTTCCTACACTAGGTGCCTACACCACCTGGTATTCCCTGGTGGTCTCCCATCCAAAGTACTAACCAGGGCCGACCCTGCTTAGCGTCTGAAATCAGGCGAGATCGGATGTGCTTAGGACACATAAGCTTATTGCAGTCCAATAATATCTGGGGACTCAAGGTAGGGAACCACTGCTCTAGTTTAATCTCTCTTGGGACTAGATTGCTATCTGTATCATGGGTGGCTTGGGCAAGATAGCATTTCAGTCCCTTACGAAACATCAGTGCAGCTTGTGTGTGCCATATTGCAATCCAGGAACAAGCCTCATCTACCTCAGCCCTCACAGAATTGCTGATTTTGTTTGCATTATTTCCTTTGCTCAATCAGGGAGGCTGGAAGTCCCTCTCACATAAGCTTATATCCAATTAGTCACTGCATTGATAACAGAAAGACTTACGTCATTTAGGGCTATGGTTCTGCCGACATCTGGGGGCGTCACTATGTAGAGGATTCCAGCACCAATGATGGCACCTAGCAACTGCAACACCACATAAAACACCAAGCGGATGATGGAGATCTGGTTGCCAACAAAGTAGGCAATGGTGACAGCTGGGTTGAGATGGGTGCCGCTGACATGACCAAAGGCTTGAACCAAGGAACATACGGTGACGCCAAAAGCCAAGGAGATTTGGAGGACACTGGGCTGTTCTAAGGGCCACCTCAAGGCTGCGCCAAGGGCAATAAAAATGAAGATCACAGTGGCTACAAATTCACACACAACAACTTGGGCAAATTTTATGCTGAAGAATTCTTGTCGTCTTGATCGAGGGCCATCCATTCCCAGATCTGAAAAGAGGTAGATGCAGATTAGGTGATGATATAGGACATTCCTCGGCTTTGTAAGTCACCAAGGAACAGAAATCTATTGCATAGCCCTGCATGGGTTTATATACAGAGAGGGACTAGTTTAATGGGGTGTGGGTGGAGCCAAGAAACCAGTCACTCATCCTAAAGGCTGCTCTTGAATTAGAAATAATTTGAGGCTGAAATAATTTAAGCACGTTATGATTTGGAGGTGACTTCTCATCATCTTCAAAACATTAGCCTCCCCCTCCTCTCTCTCTCACATCACACACACACACACATATACATATATTTAATGCTTTCTGGAAATGTCAAGTGCCCACTAGACAATTGACCTTTCTTCTCTTTTAAATTCCTTCTGTGTGAGAGGAGACATTTTACACATTTTAGTTCTGTGAAACACATGTCCCCACACCTCTTTTATTGTAATACACACTCATTCTCCTCACATCCATAAAGCACACTGACAGATAGTCAGTGCAGAATATTCACTTGGGGTATAAACAAAACTTGGAGGGAGGCTAAAATGTTTCTCTTGAAACTGATATCTCTTCCAGCCATTTTTGTTTCACTTCTCACATTATGTGTTTCCCTTCTGTGCTGCTCACCCTTTCCCAGTACTTGTCTGTTCTTTCCCCCTGACTTACAGGTGCCAATCATATACTGATACAAATATATGTGTTTAAGGCACAAATACTATTAGATTTGCTGGTGCAGTGGTTCTCAACCTGTGGGTCCCCAGATGTTCCTGGACTGCAATTCCCATAAATCCTGGCCAGCTCAGCTAGTGATGAAGATTTCTGGGAGTTGCAGTCCATGAACAGATGTAAGTCTGAAAGATGATAAAGATTCTCAGACTATTTGGGTGGAAAAGTAGAGGATATAAAAGAGGAAGGAGGGAAAGCGAGGGGGCAGTTAGAGGAAGTGGTTCTCAACCTATGGGTCCCCAGATGGTCCAGGACCGCAACTCCCAGAAGTCCTCCTCATCACTAGCTGAGCTGGCCAGGATTTTTGAGAGTTGCAGTTCAGGAACATCTGGGGACCCACAGGTTGAGAACCACTGTAAGAGAGGCAATTCAGACTAATGCAGGTAGCAATAAGTTGCTCCGAAAATATTTTTGTCTGTTTTCACAACCCTCATAAAACTTTCCAGATTGGGACAATACTCAAAGACCAAAAACGTGGGTGAAAGACAATAGCACATATTTGGATCCTTGCAGTTTGAATAGACTTTGTTTTGGAGCTGATTTAGACATTGAATAAAGACAAATACAAACATTTCATCACACCTTTTGGCTGATGTGCATCTGATTTAAGATAAAATTCATCTCACCACTTGACAAGCTAATAACTGGAGCTGAAACAGATGATGAAAGCACGTTGAGTGAAATGACACCAGAGATGAAAAGAAATCAGGTGGCAATCAGCCAGCATGATATATAAAAGCAAACCCTATGACATGTTCAGAAAGCATTTATTTCTGCCTGTGTGTGGGAGAAATAAAGTTTAAACTGGGCATTCCAAAGATCAAGTTCCCTTTGGCGAAAACTGGTCACGGTATACAAATGTAAAAATAAATGAATAAATAAATCAGAGCCTGCCTCAGGGGTGGGCAAGTCTGTCAGTCTCCCAGTGGAAGGTGGGAGCAAAAGGGAGCAAAGTGGCTGCATTTTAAAATCACATTTCTAAAGTGGACTAAGCTGAAGAAGACGATGACCTTAGTTTCAACATTACATAGTGTTGCTACAAAAATTAACTTCCTGCCTTAATTTCAAGCCTGATACCATCTGCACTCAGTAAAATAAAGGAGGTAGCAACATGGCCCTCAGCAGCACACTTTCCCTAACTCCTCAAACCATCTGAGAGACCTTCAAAGCTGGTACAGGGAGAAGGGAAGACTCCCCCTAGGGCTCCCATATCTATCCCATGGGAAGCCATAGTTTAGCATCCAACACATGCCTTTTTCGCAGATAACTATTTATGAAATGGAAACCTGGTGCTGAAATGTTTCGTAGGGCACCAAACTGAAATTGGGAGATTGTACCCAGGCAAAAGAATTTGAACACTCTGTAGAATCTCTTTATGGCTGCTGTTTTACGACCGTAGCTTGCTTTACAGCTGCTGTTTGTGACAGTAGCTTGCTTTGCGGCTGCTGGATTATTTATTTAATTTTTTTCCATAGCCAACTGTGGATAACTGAATTTGTGCTTAAAGAATCAGTGGATATGGGTGTCCTACTGTAATTTCTGCTTCATACCCTCAAGTTATTCCACATGCGAGGGGCAATGGCGGAAAAGGCCCTATTTCTGGTTTCTTCGTTTTAGACCTCTCTCGGTGTTAATTGCCTCAAACCTCTAGCCTGGGAAGATCGGGTATTATGGGCAACTTTTGTTGGGAGAAGGGAAGGCACTCTGGCTTGCAGAAGTAAAAGGCAGAGCACACACGTTACTATTTGGGCCACAGGTTTTGTGAGATATGTACCTACTTTCCCATTTAATTAGCCAATGAGCGAAGTCACCCTGCTATGGCAGCATCTCATAGATATATTAATCAAAGGTTTGAGCATAAATTTTGCTATTGTCACAGCTAGTTTGTCAACAGCTCAAATTAGTTTACTGCACTGTCTGGAGGCTATGGCTGGAAAGCAATGAAGTCCAAGGAATGAGAACAGGCTGAGGAATTAGGGGAGTTGTGATCCAGAAAAAGAGTAACTTTTCCATGTTACTGGAAGTGTGTATATTTACTGGCCTTCCAGAAAAGCCATTTTATTTTATGGGAACTTGGGGGTGGGTTTAGGGTGGGAAAAACAAGGGAGAGGAGGTGGTGGAAAATAAATGATTAGAAACATTTGCTCATGTTGATGATGACGATAATAACAACAATTATCATCATCATTATTGCAATCACATTCACTCAGTTTACAGGTGCTGTGAATCTTGAATTCCTGAAAAAGGAATTTATCATCAACTTCAAAAAATGACTTAGAAATTATAGTGTCCTATGTGAAGAATAAATTTTACATGCATTTGTCTTCAAACTGCTTACTCAGACGCACTAGTGACGTAGCTCTGGTAGTTTGTTTCAATTCGTATATCAAAATGTATACAGATGAACCAACCATTTTTTTCCTTTTCCATTTGGATATCTGCCATGCTGGGTTGAAGAGGTCATAGACCTCAATAAATGTGAACAGAGGATGGCTAGATCTGCACTTATTAGAGAAATAAGATCGGCAGTGTTACTTTCTTGAATGAAACTATCCAAAATACCCCTAGCTAAAATGACCAATGACAATCACATTGTGTCCCATGTTATGCTTATAACATGAAACAAAATGGCAGTGAGATTTTGGATACATTTATAGAGAAGCTTACCAGAGCTGGGGAACCTGTGATTAGAGGTGGGCATGAACCAGAAACCCATGGTTTGGGTTTGTCTGGTTCGAGCCCACCCTTGGTTCGGTTCAGGTTCAGGTCCATACAATTTTTTTAAAAATAATTCATATGAACCTGAACCGGTTTGGGTTCTTACCGGCGGCAGCTTGGTGGCAGCAGCAGATCCTGGCCCCTGCGGCAGGGGCTTTTTGAAGCACAGGCTTGGGGCCAGCACCTCTTTTTTGTTTGTTTGTTTTCAAGTGCTCACTGTGCGGCCCCTGGGGCCAGATGGGCACTTTTTATTTATTTTTATTTTTTTCTTTATTTTAGAGCACAAACCTGGCCACCCCTGGGGCTGAGTCGGCGATCCTTTATTTTATATTATTTTTATATTTTTATATTTTTAATTTTCTGGTCATGCTACAGCTGTAGCGCAGGGCTTTCTTCCCCCCAGGCGTTGACTGCGCAGCCCCTTGGGCCTGGTCAGTGCTAGGGTTTTTTTAGATTTATTTTTGTGATTTTAGGGTGCTGACCCGACCACTCCTGGGGCTGGGTCAGCGCTCCTTTTATTTAATTTTAATTTTAATTTTAATTTTAATTTTTACACCTGTAGCGCAACCAGCTTCTTTTTCCCCCATGTGCCGACCGCGCGGGCCCTGGGGCCTGGTTGGCACTGGTTTTTTTCAATATTTGTGATTTTAGGGTGCCGACCAGGCCACCCCTGGGGCCTGGTCAACACTCCTTTATTTTTATTTTTATTTTTATTTTTATTTTTATTTTTATTTTTATTTTTATTTTTATTTTTATTTTTATTTTTTTACTTCCGACCACATGTTGGCTTTTCCTTACAGCCAGGAAGACCAAAGACGTCCAGCACCAGGTAGGAGACATTGCCGCCATTAACGAACCGAACTGAACTGAACCATTTTTTTTCTGTTTTGGTTCGGTTAGTTCTATAATCACTCTGGGGTTTGTTATTCATTTTGTTATGTAATGAAATGAATAATGAATAACAAAACAAACTAAAAGTTCATTTCGTGCCCATCTCTACCTGTGACCCTCTTCATATTGCTGGCTCACAACCCCACCTTTGGCTGTACTGCTGAGGATGGGTTGTGTCAGGGTCAGGGAGTGTGTGTATCCTCTGAAATTCTGTGGGGGGCATTTCTCATTCTGCTGCATGAGACACCCCATCAATGCTGCTTTTGGGGTTAAGGAAGTTGTAGCCCACCCACATCTGAAGAAGAGAGAGCAGCGAGGCCTCTGACTCCTCAAATACTAGGAAAAATGTGCTGACTAGGGATGGGCACAAACCAGAAAAATTGTGTTTTGTTTCATTCCATTTTGTCTCCCCCCCCCGCATTTGGTTTCATTTCGTTAAGTAATGAAATTTTTCAAAAAAATCTTTACTTGAAACAAAACAAAACAAAATGAATCCCTCGGGGCACCAGCGCTCTAGCCTCCTTGCAACCACCTCCTAGCTGATTTTGACAGCTTGATCCCAGCGGGGAGGCAGGCGGTAGGAAGAAAGGAGCAGCCAGGCAGAAGTAAATTGTTTTGGACAGGGAGTGCTATAAGCACTGGGGATTTTTGACAGGTCAGGGTGTGTGTGGGGAGGGGCTCCCCTCTCCAAACCCTGACCTGTGAAAAGCCCCAGCTGGGAGGTGGGGAGGGGAGAATGGCAGAAGGGAGCATTAAAGGAAAAAACCCTGCTCCATTCTGCCTTTCGCCCCTCCCACTGCCTCCCAGCTGGGGATTTTTGAAACATCAGTATATGGGGGGAGGGGTGCCTGCTCTCCAAACCCCAACCTGTCCAAAAACCCCAGCTGGTAGGTGAGTGGGGTGAAAGGCAGAAGGAATATCGATGGGGAAAAAACCCTGCTCTGTTATGCTTTTCACCCCTCCCCTGCCTACCAGCTGGGGATTTTTGACAGGTCAGTGTGGGGGAGGGAGGGTACCCCCTCTCTAAACTCCAGTCTATCAAAAATCCCCAGCTGGGAGGCGGTGGGAGGGTTAAAAAAACAAACAAAAAAAATAAAAATAATAAGAAAAAACTCCGACCGGTGGGGTTCAAAAAAGAAAAAGAAAAAAAGAATATGAACCCAAACTAAAACAAATTATGAAACAAATTTTTAATAAATATTCATTTCGTAATTAACAAACTGAAGCGGGGTGGGGGAACGAATTACGAAACAAAACACCATTTGATGTTTTGTGCCCATCACTACTCACATGAATGGCTCCCCTGACCCCTCCTATCTTCTCTGTCTAATATGTGTACATCTTCATATTTGAATGAATGCCCCTTGTCCTTCAAGTGGAGGTGTACTGACATGAGGTCAAAGTAAACTATAAAATAAGAAGACCCACAACTAGCTGTCTTCAGACTGATGAAGCTGTTTGGATGAGCAGCAAAACATTTCAGTCTCTCAAGAAAAGAAGTCCAGTTGCTATAACTCAACTGGGATTCTGTAGCAGAGAACTTAGAGAAGGTAGCCGTATTAGTCTGTGCAGGAATTCCAGGCAAAAATCAAAGAAAAATAAAACAAAAGGCAAAAAAAGCATGTGGCACCTTAAAAATAACTTTCATATTTTAATGTAACGTTTTGTGGACACGTCCACTTCTTCAGACATATAGCAGCAGAATGAGGTGTACAATAGGATATGTAATGGAATATATGTTTCATGCCAAATATCCATTTTCTGTAGCAGCAGAAGTTGGACTAGAACTGCAGTTCTCTACCTTTGGTCTCTTATAATCATAATCATAATATGCCATTCAGTCAATTCTGGTTTATGGTCACCCTTACCAGGGTTTACCTTGTATAAAGGACTCAGAACTTTGCCAGTGTCTCCTCTGGGTCACAGGCAAGGTGTTGTCCCTAGTGGACATAGTACAGAACCCAACTCCTTGACCCCTGCTTCCAATCCACTGAGCTATGCAGCCAGGTTAGATAACTAACAATCCTACTTCATTACTCCATTGCATGTAAACTAGGAAGGATATGGGAGCAGCATTATTGGGTGCATATGCAGGCAGGGAAATCTTCACAATTTCTTTCAGGAGACTGAATTTTAATTTCATTCACTCGCAGCAGGACACAGAACTCAAGGGGGAGGAGATTCTTTGTCAGTGTTATGAGAAGCCTTGGGCGCCACCGAGACTGCTTCTGCATTCCATGGATGGTACACGTACCACTGGTGAGACTGAGAGCCAGCAGAAAAGACAACCTTTTGCATTCCTTCCTGGGACTCTAAGAATGGATTCTGCCCCCCCTTCCCCAAGGTACTAGTGTTTTGGGTCCTTTGAAGCACTCGCTCAACTCACAACACAACAGTGAGGCATTTATTGTGGAGCCACAATCTTTAATGATCACAAAGATCGAGAGCATGTCAAAGGTCCTTGTCACAAGGTTAAATGTGATTATTTCTGACATGAGCCAGCCATTATCAGGTCAGATTCATAAAGAACTACTATGCAGCTGATGATATCAAAGCTTTTAATCAATGCATTTTTGACATGTCATTTCGACTGTAATAATTCAGTGCCAGCAGCAACCTTACCAGTAAGAGCGAATGCCAACTCTTAGACAAACATGAGCTAAAATAGAAGAGTGGATGTGTGTACCATTGCTAAAAGTAGGTGGAGGTGTTAGAGCGCTTCCTGTTGAAATCACTTCCCTATACAGTAATACCTTGGTTTATGAGCATAATTCAATCCAGAAACGTGCTTGTAAACCAAAACACTCATATCAAAGCAAATTTCCTCCAAAGAAATAATGGAAACTCAGATGATATGATCTGGGATCCCATAGACTACATACTGTACACACAACATGCCAAAACTCGCAAAAGAAGTTGGCTAGAAATCCATGTCCACACCATGGTTTAGATATTTTGCTGCGGAATCTGTTTTGTGTGGGACTAACAACAGGATTTTACTCTGTTTTTTAATGTGACAAAAGTGCAATTTGTAGCCCTAAACACAGTTGACTAGCTGCCCCGTGACTAGAAATGGTTTGAAAAAATAAGAAAGAATGTCAAAAACAAATAAAATATAAAGAAAATAAAAAGAAAAATAAAATCCTAACCTGAACGCTCCTTTGAAAACATTAATGGTTGGTGTAAGAGAGACCTCTATTCCTCTCTCCTCCCTCTGCTTTGGAGGCTACCTGAGAAATAATGTTTCAGACAATCACCCACAATCCCTCAGGGGGAGGGAGGGAGAAAGAAACGCCACTGACTCACTTGTGATCATGTGACTGGCTAAAGTGCATGTATATCAAGACATTGCTTGTTGATCAATGCAAAATTTAGAAGAAATGTTTGCTTGTCTTGCAAAACATTCTTAAATCAAGTTACTTTTTAATTTATTTATTTTTATCCTGCCTTTCTCCTTGGGAAAGAACCCAAGGTGGCTCACAGTAATGAGGGATAATATAAAGTCCAGTACAATTAAGGCCAAGGTATTACTAGCCTTAATTACTAAGGTATTATTATTATTATTATTATTATTATTATTATTATTATTATTATTATTATTATTATTATTATTATTATTATTATTATTATTAAACCAAGGTATAACTTTATTTAAAACATGAAATAAGAGATGTCAAATTGTGAGCCAGCGCACTTGGGTTCAGTCTAAGCAATAGGTTTTGCTTCTATCCACTAGTTCCATTTTAGGGTTCTTGGGTGATAATAAAGAACACTGCTTGTATAGTTCTCCCGCCACCCCCCCAGAGGTCCAGCAGTGGTTGTGCCGGGCAGCGGGAGGCCTCACTGCCAGCTCCAGAGCCCTGGTCACGGCCATGCCAGGTAGCGGTGGACTGTTCCACCATCGCCTCCAGAGGCCCAGCTCTTTTTTTTTTATTTATTTTATTTATTTTATTTATTTATTTATTTATTTATTTATTTATTTATTTATTTATTTATTTTTCCACTGCCGACCATAAAGCCCCAGGAATTGGGTCAGCACTTTTAAAATTTTATTTTATTTAATAATAATAATAATAATAATAATAATAATAATAATAATAATAATAATAATAATAATAATAATAATTAATTAATTAATTAATTAATTAATTTTCCCAGCACCAACCACGTGGCCCCAGAGGCCAGTGTGACACTTTTTATTTATTTATTTTTTTAAAAAGTCTATGGGGTTCCCCTCCCCCCCATAGCTGAGAGGTGCTGGCTTGGGGCCAGCGCCTCTAGAGGTGGTAGCTTTATTTTTTTCCCTTCTGGCCCAAGGCAGCTGCCGGAGTTCCAGGCGAGGAGGTGGCAACAAGGTAGGAGACAGAGGGAATGAAAAATGAAACAAAACGAAACAGAAATTTCTGTTTCATTTCATTTTCCTTTGATGGGTTTGATCGTTATTTGTTTCGTTAGCTAATGAAATGAATAATGAATAATGAAACAAATTAAAAATTTGTTTCATACCCATCTCTAGATGGCACCACAAAAATCCAAAAATTAAATTTGGGTAGAGAAGCAAACCTTTCAGCTGTGGCCAATCTCAAAAACCTCCCTACATAATGAGATCTTTAACTGCATATGAAAGGCTATAAAGGTGGGAGCTAGACGAAGCTCCACAAACAGTTGGTTCCATAACACTGGGACCACCATTGAGAAGGCTGCATTTCATGTAGTGACCTTGCAAGCCTTCCTCAGTGTGGCCATCCAGAGCATTTTTGTTTGAGACACCCTAGTGGGATGGGCAGATGACATTGGGCTGATGTGCTCTGACAGGTACTGTGGCCCCCAAACCCATAGCATTCCTGTTATGCCCAAGTGTAATGACTGGAGAAAGGAGAACACTGCATTAGAAACACTGCTACAGTGAGAACATGTAGAGTCTGAAGAAACCTGGATGCCCAGACTTACTCCTGGGCTATCTTGCCATTGTGGATGGAGATGTGCCCAGAGCCTGAATGATATGGCCTTGTAGTACACAGAGGTGCCCAGCCCACCATAATAAGCCTAGCTACTGTAGCATAATAAGCAGTCTCTGGACTCCACAGATCACCCAGTAATTACAATAAATCATGGCCGTCTGCACTGACATAAACATTGCTTCTCTGGTGCTAAGGGAGAACTATGTGGCATACAGAGCTCTTGGAGCGAAAGCTGCTTTGAAAGCACTAGGAACAAATAAATCACCAGGGATAAATGGGATACTGATAGAATTGTTTCAAGCCACAGAGAATGAATCTGTCAAAATCCTAAAAAGAATATGCCAACAAATTTGAAAAACAAAACTGTGGCCCAAAGACTTGAAACACTCAATGCATTCAAATCCTCAAGAAAAGAGATGAGAGAAGCAGTGCAGTAATTATAGGACCATTGGCTTCATTTTCCATTCAAGCAAAGTGATGCTCGAGGTAACATAAGAACATAAGAAGAGCCGTACAGGATCAGACCAAAGGCCCATATAGTCTAGCTTCCTGTATCTCACAGGGGCCCCACCAAATGTGTCTGGGAACACATGAGACTAGATATCTGTCTCTTCATACCACTCCTCTGCATCTGGTCCTTGAAGTACCTTGGTTTTAAGTCTTGAGATTGCACATGTCCATCATGGTTTGTAACTTGTGATGGAGGTTTCCTCCAGGAATCTGTCCAATCCTCTTTTGAAGGCACCCAGGCTAGATGCCATCACCACATCTTGTGGCAGGGAGTTCCACAGACTAACAACAAGCTGGGTAAAAAAATTCTTTTGTCTGTTCTCACCTCCCAACACTCAGTTTGAGTGGATGTCCCCTAGTTCTGGTATTTTGTGAGAGGGGGAAGAGCATCCCTCTATCTACTTTACTCACGCCCTGCATTATTTTGTACTTCTCAATCATATTCCCCCCCGCCAGGCGCCTTTTTTTCCAGACTATTGCAGGAAAAGCTTTCACCTTTTATGGAACAAAAAATGCCTGGAGTTCAAGCTGGATTAAAAAAATGAAGGAGACTTTGAAATCATATTGCAAATATCTGCTGGCTTCTAGAGAGCACCAAAGAACTTCAGAAGAAGAAGAGTCTAGTTTTATAGACTGTATATATCATGAAAAACTATGGGTTATTTTGCAAGAAATGGGCATCCCTCAGCTCTTGAGTCTACTGATTCATAACCGGGACAATTGTGGACAAGAAGCTACCATTAGGGCAGAATATGAAATGATAAAATGGTTTCCTATAGGCAAAGGTATCATTAGGATGGATTTTACCCCCCTTATGTGTTCAACCTGTATACCGAACATATCATACAGAAAGGCAGTTTAGATTCAGATGATGAAGATATTGAAGATTGATGGAAGAAACATCAATAATTTAAGATCTGCAAATCTTATTGGCACAAAGTAGTGATAACTTAAATGAATGGGAAAGTAAAAGCAGAGGCGTAGCAAGGGTTTGGAACGCCTGTGGACAACTTTTATTTTTGCGGCCCTTCTGCCTCCCCCCCCCACTGCATCGCACCCACACAGCAACAAGGGCCCAATCCTGCATGCATGGTGTGAGCATGTGCGTGGGCGTGGGCTGATGGGCAGATGGGTGTTTGTGTGTGTGTTTATGTGTGTGTGTGTGCATACTCATGTGCTTGCATTACACCTCTCCAGAATCCCACGGTGGCCTGAAGCAAGGCTAGGAGGAGGGGTGCTTTGTCCATCATGCTCCCCGTATGCCTGCCTGCCTGCCTGCCTGCTTTGCCACTCACCTGGCATGCAGAAGCGGAGGCGGTGGCAGGGGTCCCGTCGCCAAGCCTCAGCCAGGGGAAAGGATTACTGCTGGCATGAGGGCGCTCGGCTTCCTTCTCCTGCTCCCCCTCCAGGCACCCCAGATTGCTGCACCCAGGGACAAATGCACCCTTCCACCTCCCCCCTAGACACGCCCTTGAGTGAGAGAAGGAAGTGTCAAAGCAGGACTACAGCTAACAGTTAAAGAAAGAAAAAGCATGGCTATCGAAGAGCTACACAACTTGAGAACTCAACATAGTTTGAGATTTTGTGTGCCTTGTTTCAACCATCAATCCAAATGGAGACTGTAGCCAAAAAATCAGAAGAAGGCTGAGACCCAGAAAGTCAGCAGTGATGGAAATAGAAAAAAATTATCAAGCGTAGAGATGGGCACGAAATGAGCCTTTACTTTGTTTCATTGTTTGTTATTCATTTGGTTACCTATTGAAATGAATAACGAACCCCAAAGTGAATTTAGAACAAAAGGAACCGAACCGAAAAAAATAGTTCGGTTCAGTTCGTTTGGTTAATAGCGGCGATGTCTCCTGCCTGGTGCTGGTCTTTGGTCTTCCTGGCTGCAGGGAAAACCCAACCAGCCCATGCTACGCTATAGTGTGAACCACGTGGTCAAAAGTAAATAAAAATAAAAATTAAAAAACAAAACAAAACAAAATAAAGGAGCGCCGACCCAGCCCTAGTGGTGGCCACGTTGGCACTGTAAAATAAAGAAAAAATATTAAAAATAAAACCAGTGCCAACCCGGCCCCAGGGGCCGCACAGTCAGTCCTTGAAAAAAAAATCCAAAAAACAAAAACAAAACCCAAGCAAGGAGCCCCAATCCGGCCCCAGGGATGGCCGGATTGGCACCCTAAATTGAAGAGAAAACTATTAAAAATAAAACCAGCGTGAACCTGGCCCCAGGGGCCATGTGGTTGGCACTTGAAAAACAAACAAAAACAAACAAACAAAGCCGACCTGCCCGCGCTACAGCTGTAGCATGGTCCAGGAACCCAGAAGTAAAAAATAAAATAAAATAAACGAGCACCGACCCGGCCCCAGGGGTAGCCGGGTCAGCACCCTAAAATGAATAAAACATATTAAAAATAAAACCAGCACCGACCCGGCCCCAGGGGGCGCGCGGTCGGTGCTTGAAAAACAAACAAACAAACAAAAGCTGACCGGCCTGCGCTACAGCTGTAGCATGGGCCAGGAACACGGAAGCAAAAATAAATAAATAAATAAAATAAAAATAAAATAAAAGGATTGCCCCGCCGCCGCCGCTGCTGCCACTGCTGCCGCCACCCCATCAAGATGAGGATGAGGATGCGGATGATGAGGATGAGAATGCTGCCAGTCCAATCTGTGCAGTTGCAACATCTGTGTTTGTTTGTTTTTTTAATGCTTTTTCCTGCCCGTGTGCTGTCAAATTGATTAAATCATGCAAAGCAGAGAAAAATGAATAACGAATAAATGAAAAAATGAAACAAATATTTTCTAAAAAATTCATTAAAAATGACATGAAACAAACCAAACCCTAAAACGAACCAAACCAAAATGAATTGCCATTTTTTTGGTTCGTGCCCATCTCTAATCAAGCGTAAGGATGGTTTTTCTGGAGAAAAAGACATAGGTCATCCACACTGTGGTATTTCTGATCACCATGTGCGGATATGAAAGCTGGACAGTTAAGAAAGCTGACAGGGAAAAATGATTCACTTTAAATGTAGCGCTGGAGGAGGGCTCTGCGGATACACTGGACTGTTAGACAGACCAACAAGTGTAAATCAAGCTCAAACTATCTCTTGAGTCATAATAATAATAATAATAACAATGCAGAAGCTGTCCTACTTTGGACACATCATGAGAAGATAGGATTTCCTGCCATAACACATCTTGAAGGTGCCTTCAGACTTTTGGCTTTCTTCCCCAGCTTCTTAAGATGTCAGGGTGTTCCTATTAATCTTTTGGCTCCCTGCTTGTCAGCCAGGGATCAGGGCACCACTGATTTCCCTATTGCTCACTGTCACAGTCCTTTTCTCCTGCTGATTTCTCTTGCCGTGTCTTCATACACAGAAGCATTTTCTGAAAGTGCTCCCTCCCCTGGATATTGCTCTGTGTGTATGGTATGTTTTGCAGCTAAGCCCAGTCCTATTGTGCACCTGTCGACAATTAGAAGCTCACATTCCATTTCAGCAGCCTTTCCAAGGAGATTTTAAAAACCACAATGGCAGAAAAACAACTTCTGCTGGTTGGTTTCTGGTTTCTACAGGGTGAGGTGCTGATGTTTCCCATCTCTTCCTGACCCTGAAAGGCTAGCTTCTAAACTCCAGATGCCAGCTGGCTTGGTGTTTGCTTACACTGGCACGCCTCGTCATGGTTCTTAAGATGTCAGGGTGTTCTTTGTTTTATTCTCTTTGCACATGGACAACACAAAGCTGCTCTTTGTGCCCCCCTCCCCAAAGCATCTGTGGGCCTGATGGGCCTTGCCAAGATGCCACCTACTGCAAAGTGACACCCTAGGCAGCCACCTACAATTATTCTGGAGCTAAACCTGTTCGAAGCCCTATGGTAGGTTTCCTTAAACTGGTGCCCTACCAAGCTATCTGTGAGTGATACCAGTAAGGATGGAAGTCCTTATGTAATTCGTGTCCCCACCCCACTCCCACCATGGTTATGAAGATGCTGGAGGAAAACCCACCTTTCTTCTCTGCATACTTCTTCCTCAATGTTTTGTCTTGGACTTATTCACATTAAAATCAAATTCATGTGCCTGCTGGGTAGGTGACTGAAATTTAGTATAATACCAAATGCCTTGGATGGGGGGGAGAGAAAGTTTATTCCACTTAATCCCAATGAATGTCTGAGATCAATTGCCATAAATGAAGTAGATTTTAAAGAAGCCATAGAAAGGAAAATAGTCAGCGAAGGCCGGCCCCTCCTCCTTCTGATTCTCCGAATCACATAACCCTAGAATCTGAAGCCAATCCTGTGATTTCCCCATAATTAGACAGTGTGCCAGCATGTATATGAGCCTCACCAAATTTCTCCTGGCAAGGAGAGAAATCTATCTTTTATAAGGACCCGTCTTTCCAGCGCTATTGCCAAGTGAAGACAATTTATTTCTGAATTAAAGAGGGAAGAAGATTTCAGGTGATATGCTGTGAGAACCCGGAAAACACATCCCTGTATTTTGAGAGCTGTGATTGATTTCAATTAGCTCATCCCTTGTTGTGAGCTGAAACTAGGAGTAGGAGCAAATTGGAAAAAAAGAAACGCCAAATTAGGGTGGCTTGTACCTAACCACGAACCACCCACAAACCCTGGGAAAACCAATCGTGGCTTGTACCTAACCACGAACCACCCACAAACCCTGGGAAAACCAATCAGTTCTGCCTGAGGGGAGGGGAACTCAAGGCCCCTCCCCCTCCTTGCACCCCCCCCATCCCTCGCCTCTGTATCTGGTCCTGCCACCTCCTCCCCTTTCTTCTCTGCTGCCACCATCTTGAGAGGCAATGGCCTGGCTTCCCTTCCAGGAGCTAAGCCAGCTGTCTCTGTGCATGTGCACACCTGTCAACTGAAGACGGTGGCAGAGGGAAAGGGGCAGTGGGAATGAGGTGCAGCATCCTTTTTTGCCAAAGCAAAAACAACCACTGGATTGGGGGGGGGGAATCAGCATTTGTTTTGTTTTGACAAAATGGAACCCACAAGCCAAACTATGAACAAGTGTGGGTTGCTGTTTTACCCTACCCATCTTCATTTCTGGTACAAACCCAGCATATCTGGAGGGCAACCGTTTACTTTGTATGACAATATTCGAGCTCTCTCAGGCAACACCACTGTCTACCTACCCACCCACCCTCCCAACACTGGCTCATGAGTGCCTTCAATTGAGGAAGGGTCCCTTTGACCTGCCAATGCACAGCATTGCACTTCCTGCTGAACAGATTCCAAGGACTGCTAATATCATTGTAGAGGGGATCATGTTTGTGTTTGGGTGGGGGGAAACAGGGTTCAGGAACTGGCCCCCTCCAGGGCTCAAGTCCAGGCTTCAAAGGTACCAGAGATGGAGGACAGAGGAGGCCAGTCAGTACTTGTCTCAGCTTGTTTGGGGGCAGATGTTGTCCTGGAACCAGATCAGCACATGTATGGGGCTGTTGTGGTGCCAGGTGAACAGACCTGCAACTAGGGTTTGTGTTAGCAGGGTAAACATGGATTCTGTGCTCCCCCAGTGATGGGAGGGGCACATACATGCAGAATAGTACAAAGTACAGATACTATTGGTCTTTGATCCGCCTCTAGTGCCGCATCCATGGCACATGCCCTGCTTGCCCCTCCCTAGTTGAGGCCCTGCAGGTGAAGAAAGAAAAAAACACTTCCCTAAGGAGGTGTTGTATGCCTGACTGAAAAATTAAAAGTACAGATCTGTGAGAAGACCTGGTCGTAGTTCCAGAACTGAGGTAGCAAAGGAAGCAACATATCCTTCAGCATAGGACAAAATTAAAAGCTTTAAGGGCTCTAAGCACTGAAAAGATTATGGTGCCCCTTATGAATATAATGCACAGCAGCTACCATGGCTAGGAACAACCTATATACAGTGGTACCCCAACTTACTAGATTAATCTGTTCCAAGCAAACACTCGTAAGTCGGTTATCGTAAGTCGGTTATCTCGTAAGTCGGGGAGCGATTTCCCATAGCAATGCATTGAAAGTCAATGAATCCATTCCAGAGGAACGGAGTTCAATGCATTCCTATTGGAAACTGCTTTTTAAAAACCGCAGTTCCCCACCACTACCAGGCGCATTGGGGAGACAATTGGCGGGTGGTTTTAAAGGTCTTTAGGCACTGAGGCAAGCGGTTGCCTTGGTGGCTAAAGACCCTTTAAGCTACCCACTGCTTCTCTTCCCCCCACACTGGGAGCAGGGAGAGAAGTAGCAGGTGGTTTAAATGTGGTGCGCTGCTTCTCCTGAGCCCCCACAGGGGCTCAGGAGAAATCACACACCCTTTTAAAAATGCCTTCCAGTCACAGAGACAGGTTCTGCCTCCGTGACTGGAAGGGATTTTAAAAAGGGTGCACCACTTCTCCTGAGCCCCCACGAGGGGAGAGAGAAGCAGTGCGCCACTATTGAATTGCCTTCCAGTCACTGAGGCAGCATTTGCCTCGGTGATTGGAAGGCAATTCAAATCCCGACACCCCCCACCCGCTGCTCGCAAGACGGCAAATCCCTGATCTTGCTCGTAAGCAGCCGGTGGGTGGGTGGGGGACACACTGGAGAGCGCTCGTAAGTCAGGATTTTCATAGGTCGGGCCCCTTGTAAGTTGGGGTACCACTGTAGTATGCACTTTATATGCATGAAAATCCAGTGATTTAAGTTGTATGTGTGTGTATTGCGTCGTTACAGTCGTGACCGACTCTTTGTGACCCCATGTCCATGGAGTTTTCTTGGCAGGAATACTGGAGTGGTTTGCCAGTTCCTACTCCAGGTGCCTACACCACTTGGTGTTCCCTGGTGGCCTCCTATCCAAGTACTACCCAGGGCTGACCCTGCTTAGCTTCTGAAATCAGTCATGATCGGATGTGCTTAGGGCATGGCAAAAAGAACAATGTATCAAACTAATACCTACAATCAGATTATGGACTTCCAGCCAAATCTTGCACCTTCATGTTTTGATTAATGTAGACAGGTTTTGTTAGAATCTGTAAACCAAATTGCTCAAATAAGAGCTTGAAACCCCATTTGGGGGTGTTTTTGATATTGGCTGTTATTTCTTTGACTTACACATTTAATGGAGAGCCCATAGGGTCTAAAAGACCAGCAGCTGTTTTTATCCTTATCCTCTCCAACCTCCTGGGAGAAAAAAAAGTTAAAACCAAAACCAACACAAACAAATGAAGTTAAGAATCAGCAACAATGAAGCCACAGTTTTCCTGCTAGGCGACTCTTGATACTTTTTAGTTTTTGCTGGTTCATAATTACTTTTGGTAGGTAGGTGGTTTTCTTGCGGCTCCTTGGGAGGGAAAGAGCCAAGGGGGATGAATGAATGGTATGTGGATGTGGTTTGTTAAGAACAGTGCCTCATTTGTGCCATGGTCTGTGGGATATCTGGTATTGAAAAAAACCCACCTCTTTGTTGTCCCATTGTCTTGTTGATACCCAATACACACATCCTTATTTTGTTTAATTTTGTTAGTCTTTTAAACTTTGGGTTCCACTGTTGGTTGTTCATGTGCATGCATGGAATCGTGTGCCGGGGGACAGAGTCTTTCTGCTCCTCCACTAGAAGTATGATTATTTTCAAGGCAGATGTGGAATCAGTACCTGATACAATATGTTAATGCCCTTGATAAGAGGAGAAAAACTCACTCTCGCTCATCCACTCTCTCCTTGCATGCCCTCTGCCCCTCTGCCAGCCTGACTGTCCCTGCACCAGCCCAATCATTTCCCACCAAACTGAACCAATGTAAGATGGGAGCCCCCCTGCCCCCTTGATAGTATGATCACTCCATTTGCACAGCAGGATTGCTCCTAGCCTGATTGCCCCCCACCCAATCTCATGATTGCCCCCTTGATTACCCCCTGCCAACTCAATCACCTCATGCTCCACTGCCCCTTTGATTACCATTCCCCACCAGACTGATTGGTTGTGACCTTGGCCAATGAAGATCCCAGCACCTGGCATGGCGAGTGGAATCCACAGTCCTCCAGTGCGCCATCCACCCTGCATCCCACAAACCTCTGACACTATGTTCTTTTTGTCCAGTTTCTCTCTTTCTTTTTAATTGGCAATAAATAATACAATACAGTATATTACAGAAACCCAAATAATAACAAGGCACCCCCAAACATTGTCCTACAGCACAACATTAAAGCAGCAAGACAGCAGCCAGTGCAGGAAGCAGCAGTCTGCCTCCTCAAGCACAAGTTTTAAGGTTTTGGATTGGGACATCAGAGGTAACATCTGTTGTGGATGTCCGTGAGATGGAACATGGGGAACTGTTCTTTATTCTTCTTCTCTGTGTCGCTTCTTCTTCACCATTGCCTGAAATGCAAGGATGGTCTGGGTCTGTGGCTTCTGTGAACTCCAACCACAAAAGCCAACCTCAACTTTTTCTTATCGCCTGCGCTCCTATCTGCTCATGAAGCTTTGTCTCATCCTCTCCTAAAGGCAGACATCTAATCCTTCCTGGGCACCAGAAAAACCAGTGGCATTGTCTCTTCCACCCCCTCTGTCTCTCATCAGTTAACATTTAGTGCAACAGCACAGTCAGGAACCATCCATGTGTTTATAAAAGGAATACTGTACCATCTAAGGTGCATCCAAAATAATTTCTCTTCTCATTGGCTTCTTGCATGAACCAATGGAAGATGGGAGTCAGTTCAAAGCAAAAGTCTTCGCTTTAATTGGTTCTTATCTTCAAGTCTCCAGGCAACTTGGAATTGGAGAGCTAAGAGAACAGAGTGGGTTTCTCAGGTTCCTGAGGAACTCTGTTTCCCTCTGCCCCACCCCACATATATGTTGTACCCGCAAAAGCAGTTTATGAGCCTAAAATGAACTGATGGTAAGTGTACTGGTGTTTTGAAAGAAAGGCTGGCACACTTCTGTGGGATCTTGTCCCAATCCTCATAGCCCTTGGTTCAGAGAACTGCTGTAAAAATAATTTCCTCCCCTACTACAAGCCCACCTGAAACCTCATTCTGAGGCGTTCCAGTAAATATTTTTGCTATAAATGGATCAGTGGTGCATTATTAAGCATATGCAGACCTAACCGCAAGCACTATTATGTATATGAAATGGCACCAAGCCAAAGAAATTCAAGTTTAGCTCGCCGCTGCCCCATAAACTCTGAAAGCCTGAAAGTCTCTCTGGATTATGGGATAAGATTTGTCCCGGAATCCCATCAGGAAGGCAAATGTCAGTAGCTAAGCAAACAACTGTGAGAGTGGGGGTGTGGGTGGGTAATAATACCTGTAAAATGCCATGACCTCTTTGACACGGTTGTCTAGAACCACACCTCAGCCTTAGCAAGCACCAAGAGGTTAAGAAGATGTCATTTTGTTGTTGTTGTTATTGCTCTGATGTGGCTGCCCGAATGTGTTGCTCCCAAAATGGAGCTGGTTGGAAAAGCCCCTCCTTGGGCCACATTTCCCCATGTGCTCTCTCTCTCTCTCTCTCTCTCTCTCTCTCTCTCACACACACACACACACACACACACACACACACACACACACACACACACACACACACACACACACACACACACGCACACAGATCCAGCTACATGCTCACGACAGTTATTTACATGAATCATGGTTCCCTGTCATTCCCTCTGGAGACCCTCAGCACCAGCAGAGGTGACATTTTCTTTGGGTTACAAAGAGTCAGTGTTGCTTCGGCATCAGGGGCGTGAGATTCATCTCTTCCTTCCTGTCCCTGCTTGGCCCTTCTAGTCACGGGGAAGTCATCTCCATGCTTTTCTCTTTTTCCTCCCACTCTTCTTCTGACTCGTAGGTGCCTTTCACGATGGCTACCCTTTCGGACATATTCATCGAGTGGGGCATCAGGAAGTAGTTGTAGAGCAGGGAGGCCAGTATGCCTCCACATATGGGCCCTACCCAGAAGACCTGAAAACGAAAAGGGGGCATTAAAAACATTTCAAAGACAGTCACATGACATAAACAAGCTAATTTAATATCTCCCCCCCCCCTTAAAGTACCTTGGGGGCTGTAGTTCAAGGAATCTGCACTACAGCTGTCAGGTGTTTTTTTTTTAAGGATCTCACCAACCTACAGATCCCAGAATTCTCTAGGATGCAGTCCTCATAAACTGATATCATTGTGTTGTGTCTAGACTATCCCTTTCAGACTCCACTGTCCCCCTACCAGACTCCACTGCCCCACCTCTGTTCTCGGCAGAGTCAATATTGTTGTCTGCTGAGAGCAAACTATAATATTGTATTGACTCATCTTCTACGACATCTACAGTGCAACCAATACCTGGTGCCTCATGGCAAGCAAACCCTTCCCATAAAGCAGGAGTGGGGAATCTTCAGCCTTCCAGATGTTTTGGACCACAACTCCCACAGTCCTTTATCAATGGCAATATAGGCACAGTATTTTGGGAGTGGCAGTCCAAAACATCTGGAGGATCAAAGGTTCCCTGCCCCTGCCCTACAGTGTAAAAAAAAATATTTACCAATCACTTCCTTTTGCATAAGGCATATGGCTAGAGGACTGTTTTGGGACAATAGAAGAGCCTATTAGCACAAAAAGAGTTCTTTCCTATTAGCACAAAAATTTAAAGTTCTAAAATCCACAGCAAAGGTGGAGGTTGGTCTTCAAAATTAAAGGATTTTAATGAAGACCAAACACAATTTCAGGAGCTCTAACATTTTCAGGGAGCGATGTGTCAGTTTCCTTTTCCCTAGATTTCACAGTTTTTGGGATTGTAGATCACATTGTAGTGTACTCACATGGCATGAGGTCATGTTTTGGCTTTAATTATCATTAGCATAATCACTGTCACATTGTCATTGCATAGACCTTGTTACTGGAATAATTCTTTGACCATCCAAATCCTTTTGTGTTATACATTTGGACTTTGGTCTCCCTGCCTATAAAAGGTTTGCTGTGAAGCAATTATGGGTAGGTTTGCAATTGTTTCACCTGTTTCCCAACAGTTGTCATCCACCCCAAGGTGAAAAGAGAGCTTCTTACCCATTGAGCAGAGGTAAATCGATTCATGATCACAGCAGGGGCAAAAGATCGGGCAGGATTCATAGAGCAGCCAGTGAAATAGATCTGTGGATGGGGGGGGGGGACAGTGTGGGTTAGGTTTCTAATGTGTATGCATGCAGTTAAAGACAACTTCTAGCTGTTTTCTTTTAGTCTCCCCTTTACTCTCCTGGCTGATCCTTTATGGTGTTTCCCATCTAGCATTTCCCAAAGCAGGCTGGTGTTGTTTTTCTGGTAAGAACTTAGAAGCACCCACAGGCGAGGTGCTCTTAAACTCCCTCTGGGAAGCAGATCTCTGTTAAAACAAGGTAAGAGTGAATCCCAGAAGTTGCTTCTCTTGGCAAGGGCAGAATGGACTGGTCACTGTGGATCAGGGGTCTGGGCACTGCCATCTTGGGTTGCAATTGCTGTGCCACCCCCACCCTCATGTCAGTGTGTGCCAGGCTGCTTGTAAGAAAGGCAGCCAGCATGAACTTCACTGCACTTCTGTCTCTCTCTCTCTCTCTCTCTCTCTCTCTCTCTCTCTCACACACACACACACACACACACACACACACACACACACACACACACACACACACACAGAGAGAGAGAGAGAGAGAGAGAGAGAGAGAGAGAGAGAGAGAGAGAGAGAGAGAGAGATTTATTTTATCCTGGTCCTCCACAGAGGGGGGACAGAAAAAAGATAAAGGAGACAGTCCTTTCTAATAAAAGCCTATATTGCCTATACTGTATTGCCATCGATAAAAATTAGGAACAGCCTTAAAAAGCAGGAGGGGCCATGTGCTTTCCTGCCTCCAGACTACCTGGTCATTGTGTGAGGAGGTAAGGCTTGTGTAATTCAACACACTGCACCCTCAAATGACCCTGTTTAACCCATTCCAGCTGAAGGCACTTTGGCTGTCCAGTTACACCCTGACTCGGAACGAGGCAAGTTCTGTTGTTTCTTACTACTTGTGACACCGGGGCTCAGCTGAGGCCCTCTGAAGCCACACGATGTGTTAAGAATAAGAGGTCTCTCAGATGAGGGAAAGAAAAATGTCTATGTGTGTGTGCTATTTTAACAGCTGGGGTGGCATGTGTTTGTTTTCTATTCAGAGGTCCATCACAATCTGGAGTTGTGGGCTGTAGCTTAACCTTCGAGTCAGGGTTGTGCCAGGGTCCAGCACTGAGGGTAAAGCACCAGCCGCCATTACCCACCCTGAAGTCCCACCTCACACAAGTTGCTCCTTCACATAGACATGGTCTGGCAGGGATGTGATCCTAACTGCACACCTGCTTCCCAAACAGGCTGAGGGCTGCTGCAGAGTGTGAAATATGTGGTCTTTCCATCTCTTCCTTTCCTCTCTCCCTCCCTCCACCAAAGCTGGGAGCCATCATCTATAAAGTACTCACCCCAACCAGGTGACCCAGGGTGACAGACAGCCCAATGGAGATTGCTGGGGAGCCCACGTGGTCATTTCGGCGGCTGTCCGTTGAGGAGAAAATGCACAGTACGAGCTGGAATGTTAGGATCATTTCCACCACCACAGCCTGGCCAGGGGTTGTGTTGTTGTTGAGCTGTGGGGAGGGAGAAGCAGAGGCTTAGGCAACCCTTCTGACCTGGAAGTTCTCTGGAAGCTGAGCAATCCAGGAAACACTCCTCCAACTGGGGAAAGGTGGCTGAGAAGTAGAACTCTTATTATTTTGTGCTTGGGCAGAGCTAAGTTACCTTTAAAAAAATTACAGTTCCCAGATTCCCTCCAATCATCCTCCCTCAGGAAGATTTTTGGAAGGTAATGTTTTGTGTTGCTTTTATGGTCTGTACACCGCTAACTATAAGCTGAATGGTGATGGACAACGTAAAAATATTGATGATGGACACCTGGGCAACCAAGGACTTCATTCCAATACTTTTTAGGTTGGCTACATTCCCTGTTTTACAGACAGTCTCTATCTGGAAGATAGAGGGTTACCTGAAGAGTCTATGTGCTCAGAGTCTGGTTCAAAGAGTTCAGAAAAACCATAAAAATGCAGACTGAGCAGACACACAAAAACTGTAATGTAACCACAGTCTTCCCCACCGTCTGTGAGATAAGTTCTCATTCTCTGTATTTTACAATAGTTATTACAAGATTGGGATGTATATCGATATGTCGGCACCTGTTTTGTAGTGATGGGTGAGTAGGTGGCTTTGCCCTGGACTCTTGCATAATGCTGGATGAAAAGTGTCTGTAATGTGCATATAATCTCCCTTTGTGTAGATCTTGATATCCTTGGTTGCAGCAAGGTCCTGTCACACTACTCCCAATGGTTCCTTGCTGTTCCCTTGAATGTGGAACTAAGAGTCCTCTTAAGCTCACCGACATAATCCTCCCTGGAATTTTGTATTTCTTTCCCCTGTCAAAGTATGATGATGAGGTACCCCATCATGATTTGCTTGGCCAAAATCAAAGACAAAGGGAAACCAGTGCCCATTGGGAGAATGACTGGAAATAATGACTTTTTGTTGAGATCCAAAGACAACCACACACACCTTGGAAACTCTGTGTGTGTGTGTGTGTGTGTGTGTGTGTGTGTGTGTGTGTGTGTGTGTGTGTGTGTGTGTGTGTGTGTGTGTGTGTCTGTGTCTGTGTCTGTGTCTGTGTCTGTGTGTGTGTGTGTGTGTGTGTGTGTGTGATGTCTGTCAATCCTTCCTTTCTTGCCCATTGCCTCACGCACTATGCCAGCTGCTGCTCCCGAAAGTCTCCTGGTTTTCCTGAATAGTTTTGCAGGTGACATTTAGGGAGACACTTTAATAAACTATCTCCCCCCCCATCGTCCCTCCACAAGCAAACAGTCCATATGGAAGGCACTGCAGGATTCTTTGAGTTACTTCACAGGAAGGCTGAAGACAATTTGGAAACGTTTCTGACTCACTAGTTTCAGAAGGAATCAGGAAAAGGCCATGTGATTCCTCCCGACAGACAATACAAATGCAAGAGCAGGTGATACCTTTTCTGGAGCATTAAAAAATAAAATAAAATCAAGCAGATAGCTAGGTTGATTTCAAAAATTTCCCAGGGAGTTGCAAATGATTTTCAGCTCCCTCCTTCCTCAACCCCCTCCTCCTCTCCCCTCCTCTTCTTCAAGAGATAATGGTGGAGTTCAGGCATTTATTGCTGCTGTTTCCTTATCTCTGTTTGGTGTGTGTGAGAGAGTTACTGATTCATCCATCCCCTTAGGATATGATAAAGCTCCGGGATATTAAATGCTTCCTTGTAAATTGCCATTCACTGTTCATCTATGGTGCCCGTATGTTGCCAGGTGGAACCTCAGGGCAGCACAATGCTCAGGTGGAATCTTAGCCCCACCAAGCGGAGTGGGTGCAGTTTTAGCCACCCAGAGGTCTTTTCTTGAGAGGAACACTTCCCTTATGGTTATGCCTATAGTGTCACAAGAACCCTTCTGCAGAAGATGCCAAACCACCACCAACAACACACATCACACCCTCGGGAGCAGAAAGCACTTACCCCGTTGGCGGCCAAGTTGCCACGGGCGTTGATGGGAGTCACTCCGTAGAGGACGCCGGCGCCAGCAATGGCCCCTACCAGCTGGACCACAATGTAGAACACCATCCGGAGGAAAGAGATCTGGTTTCCTACGAAGAAAGCAATGGTCACCGCCGGGTTTATGTGGCCACCGCTGATGTGGCCAAAGGTCTGGACCATGGTGCCGATGGCCAAGCCGAAAGCCATGGCGATCTGGAGGACGCTCGGCAAAGCAGAAGGCCACTTCAAGGCTGAGCCCAAGCCGAAGAAGACAAACAGAGCGGTGGCTAAGAACTCAGTGCAGACAGCTCGGAGAAAAGCCATGGTGCAGATTTCTTTCCTCATGGTGGGGCCGGAGTAGCAAGCAGCAAGGGCACGGAGGGTGGCAAGGTTTCTCCTCTGCCTGGGATGCTAAGGCACTGGGGTGATATACAGGGTCATGCCTACATACCTACATATATATACATATATATCTCCAGGTGCAGCAAGACAATATTGTACCAAAATGTGGGTGGAGCCAAGAAACTGGCCAGTCCTTCTCCACTCCCCCCCTCCCCTTCACCTGTTCCCGTGGAGTTTGGAAACTTTCCATCTGCAGACAACATCTGAACCTTCCCCTTTTGGAAGGCTAGGCCCTGATTTTCTTCTTTTCTCCTCTAAACAACGAAGGCTCTATTGAATGGCCCTGCTGTCATTAGATAAATCACCGTGTTGCATAACGGGCCATAGAGATTAGCACTTTGTCTTTTTTTTTTTTTTTGCCCAGCCTTTAAAAAAAACAACACCCTTTTTATGTCTCTCCCCCCCTCCCCCATTTGTAAGAGCAGGCGTGTCACCAATTAAAAACCACAGGTAAAACATGTTATGGTGCTTAGATGGTTGTTTCTTTAATAGGCTGCTTCTCGGTTTCTGAGAAGCGGAAAGTCATCTGGCAGTAATTCTGGACAGCGCAGCCGAAATGGATTCTCCAGCACACCGACTGAAAAAAAAGAAAAAGAGACCCCAAAAGAGCTTCGTATAGGTCCTGGAGCTGCTGCTGGTTTGCCCTGAAGGAGCTCAAAAATTCGGTCCTTCGCCTGCTCTGCTCAAAACAAAAAGGCTTACAGAACGGCTGTGAATGCTGTATCAACACGTTGGGCAGCTTGCTGCGTGGAGACCTGTCCAAATGGGCTGGCATTTTAAGTGCAATGCTCCTCTTGGTTTCCAGCCTGCCCGGAGGCACGGCATAAGCAGCAACAGAGAAGTGCACCGTTAAGGGTTCGGTTCAGAGCTTCTCCTGTTGCTCTGAAGGCATCCGTTCCCTTCCCTCTTTCTGCAGTTGAATAATTCCAGGCAGCCTTTTGCCTGCACTTCTTGTATCTTCCGCTTGAGCTCCTCTTGTCTTCTGCTGGTGGTCTCTGGGCAGACTTGCAAGAGAGGCCCAAGGTGGCTGCCTTGTCCCCGGAAAAGCCGAAGATCTCCAGAGCTTGATGCACCAGTTGGACAAGGGTCTGGAGCCAATGGTGGTAGGGTATAAATGGGACTTGCAGACACACAAAGGTGCAGCTAGTTGTAATCTAGAAGATCTGTGATCAGTATCCCCCTTCTTTCTGTTCTTCAACCTTCCCCCTTTGCACAATTGCCCTTTGTTAATATGCTGCTGTTGATGGTGCTATAAACACCATTACAAAAGAAAAAAACCTACTGGTACCTGTGGGCTTTCATTTACAGAACAAAAAGCATTATTGAGGGAAAACCTGAAGTTAAAGAAGCAGCATCCCCTGGTGCAGCACCAGTTTGGCAGCTTACAAAATGGTTATGTGGGACTGCTGAGATGTTTCTCTCTTTTTTTGGCTCCCAGTCATGGATCTCCTGGGACATGTGGTCCCTGACCCTTAGAATAGAAAGGATTGGCTGCCTTGGATTGGGCTTCTGGTTGTTAACCCTCTGACACCAAATGGTCTTTTTCTGGTGTTGTGGGCATATTCATTCATTCAATCAATCATTCATTCATTCATTCATTCAATCAATCAATTTCTGTTCTGCCCATCTGGAATCATGGCAACTCTGGGTGGCTTTCAACATTCACAAGAAAGACAAATAGATGTTATAAATTAAAAGAAACTCACCACACATAATCAACGTTACAAATGATTACAAATATAAAGTAAAACTTTGCAAGAATTAAACATTGCATGATTAAAAGAGATGGTAGGCTGGCGATTTTAGCTGAAGATCCACTGCATAGCCATAAACCCATTTGCCACTCAGCTTTTGTGAAGGCCTGGGAATTGTTCTTTTGTCTGGGAGTAAAGGGTCTCAGGGGCAAACTCTAGGATGAGAAGTGGCTGCAGATAAGAGAGATTGCCATTAAGGAGGGTAAATGATAAGTTTAGAACAGTGGTTCTCAACCTGTGGGTCCCCAGATGTTCCTGGACTGCAACTCCCAGAAGCCTCCACCATTCGCTGTGCTGGAAGGGATTTCTGGGAGTTGCAGTTCATGAACATCTGGGAACCCACAGGTTGAGAACCACTGGTTTAGAATAACCACAGACTGAGAACCTGAGGGGAGGGTGGATAAAGGGCAGGCATGGCAGGAAATGGAAGCAAGAAGGGCCTGCTAGGTGTGGCATGAGTTTGGAAAAGTTGTTTTCTCTCTTCAGCTTCCAGGATGCATCAAATGATATCCCAGCCCTAGTATTCCCATGAAGCCAGTTGCTGAAAGATAGTGCCTGGGCTACAGGACATGGTGCAGAATCCAATGACTGAGCGTTGCTTTGTGGTTGCACATCACTACAGCTAGAAAGCATTCAGGCAGTAAGGAAAGAGGAAGAACAAGCAGAAGATGGAAAGACTTTCTCAAAGAAGACACAGGTTTGAGTTTGCAAGAGCTGAGCAGGGTGGCTGAACACATGCCATTTTGGAGATGACTGATTCATAGGGTTGCCGCATGTTGCGGGTGACTTGATGGCACATAAGAACGACAGCATTACAATTGCTCACCAAAACGGAGCACCAGAAGAGGCAAGGGTCACCTTGAGCTGTTTTTAAGTTTAACTCATTTTCAACATTCAAATAACAGACCTGTGAGGTAAGTGAGGCTGACCCGCAGTGCCTAGCATTAGGTGCTTGCTTTCATGCTGCTCAGTCTTATTTAAAGCCATGTTTCAAAGGTGCCACTAGGCACTCGTACTCAGCATGTGTTAACTCCTTGTGGTGCCCCTCTCTGGGTAGAATGGACAGCTTCAATAGGGATTCTGGTGCGGGAGCACAACTCCTGCAAGTTGACTAGTGTGCTCATAGCAAAGGCATGTGGCTGGTGAGTTGCTGTGAGAGAGCGGAGAAGGAAAACTGGCAGCGACACACAAACACATGAACGTGAACACAAAGGCACCCTCGTGCCTGGCACTCCCTTCTGATCACTCATGAGCTGTAATCCCGATTCCTGAGCACACAAACAGCAAAATAGCAACTTTCTTCCTCTGCACAATATGAGCAGGTGCCTGCTGGCTGGGGTGGGTTCAGGACTGGGTGTGGACCTTCAGGGTACAGGCAGCTGCCCGCAGCATAGTGCACGTGTTCTGATTTAGGTCTCCCTTCTCTGCAGGGAGACTTGCTGCCTTCTGCATCCAAGCTGAACATGGCCCTCTGGTTCTACAAATTTAGCCTCACACACAGCACTGGATACTTGTTAATAATGCCAGAGAGATATTGGGGAAATCATTGTTCCAATTCTCATAAAACCACTAAGCTCACTAGAGACCCTGTGCTAGATTATGTGTCACAGCCTGATTTCAACAATACCCAGACAAATCAAAAATACTTCTGGCCTTCACCGCCAAGGCTATAGCTAACGACCCATACTTTATGGGTTTCAGCACCTTAGGCCATGGTTCACCTGAAGGCCATTGAGACTGTTGTCTACTAAACAAGCCTATTCAGGCCATTGTGCATCTTATGAGTTTGTTTCCAACCAGGGTGACAAGAACCCAAAGTGGACTATAAGATGGAGGACTCGCAACTAGCTTTCTTCACACTAATGAAGCTGTTTGGATGAGCAGTGAAACATTTCAATCCAGTTGCCATGACATCACTTCCAGGTAAACTAACCTGGATGACAGAGAATCTTCAAAACACAGCCTGACCTATGTCAGAGGTTTTTAGTGGGAATAAAATGAAGTGAGCATGGATATTCATCTCAATTATTATTATGGCGGTGCTGGTGATTTTCTGCTAGGCTTCTTACAAAAAGAGATTATGTTATTTACATGTAGAAGTTCATTTTATTTAAGTAATTTAAGGATGTGTTCTCCAAGCCCACAAACATTCACTCAAAACTGTTTATATGATCACTTGAGGAATCAAGTAATAATGTAATGAAGTGATAATACAATCTTATTTGCAGTCTGCCCTAAGCACATCCGATCTGGCCTGATTTCGGAAGCTAAGCAGGGTCGTCCCTGGTTAGTACTTGGATAGGAGACCACCAGGGAATACCAGGTGCTGTAGGTGCCTGGAGTAGGAACTGGCAAACCACTCCTGTATTCCTGCTAAGAAAACTCCATGGACATGGAGTCATGAAGAGTTGGTCACGACTGTAACAACGCAAAACACACACACACACACACACACACACACACACACACACAGTTGGGTAAGGAAAATCACACAAATCTTGGTAGGACATTGCTGCTGATTAGCAAGATGATGGTTACATCCCCGGGTGTATGCCAGTATTTAGACATGTGCAATTTGGTTGGTTTATTTAATTAATTTGTTTATTTTGACTGGAGGAGTCAAAATAAACACTATTCTAAAATGCTAAAATGGCTTATTTTCCCCCCTTTGATTAATATAAATGAAAGGCTATCAGACAGCAATATAGGTATGGCAGGAGGAGCCTGGAGGATGGCTGCTCTTTATAAGAGTTGAGAGCATGGAACATGAAGAGTCCAAAGGTGGATTTCCAGCTGAGGTGCTTGTACTAGCTGTCAGAAATGATAGCTGTAGCAGGTGTAATGAGCCTGTGGTATGTGGTGATTCATTGAGCAAGTATTGTATGAATGGGAACATAGAAGCCCTTTAAAGAATTGGAATGGTGGTGGTGGTGGGGAGTAATCACATGCTGCAACTTGACCCTTAAGCCAACTTCTTTACACATCCTGAAGTGTTTGCTGTTTCCGTGGAATCCTGTCCAAGAAGGCCCAAGTAATAGGGACAATGGCGTGCAGAACAAGCGTGGCGAGAGCAAATAATTAAATTGTGACTAATGCCAAGTAAGCCACCTCACCTATTGCAGGATGATAATGGGGAAATAAAATCCCCTCACGAATGACATTCAGGGTGGCCTGCAGGCAAAACTCCTTAAGTTCAGATTCAACAGCTTGGAAACCCCACCTAACGCCTCGTTGTTTCCACACCACTGCAACACCACATGTTGCAGTTCCTTCTTTAGAGGAGGAGGAAAACACCCAAGCAGCTGTGTTCTGGGCCAGGGCTCTGAGAATCAGGGTGCAAACATCTACCACCACTGCCTGGCTTCTGTTTTCCCTCTAGGCTTAGCTCAGCTCCTCATGGTAGTTGGGAGAAAAGTGGATTTCCCCAGGAACAGTTTATCATTGCTACTTATTCCTGTTTAAATGAGAAGTGTTTGTGGTGCAGTTGAACTGGCAATTCAGAGCCATTAACTTTACCAAAGGCCTCTTTATTGATACAGAATGATCCAGGAACCTATCTTTTAAGACTTGCTTTATACAGGGAGTTTAGGTGAGTGGGTAGGCAGCAGGGAGTACTCTCACAGGAAGCACCTACCGTTCCAGATCTGCCACAACACCACTGCTCCAAAGGCAATATTTGCTAGAGGAGAAAGGAAGCTGACCTTTTCCAAATCCTGGTTGTTGCAGTATCAGTAAAGAAGTGCAGTCATCTTATAGATCAGCCTTGAATTCTACAAGGCTGGTTCTTTCACAATGGTGCTTTAAAAACAGGAAGATGTTTGCAGACCGAAGTACAGGTAAATTTGGAGAGAGACCGGCTAATTTCAAAGAGGTTCAGGATGAAATCTATAGAAACAAAGTAGAAGGGATAGATAACGGAACCCAGCAACTTCTTGGTGGTACTGCAGATTCATTCAACATCTGCCATTCCCCTGCTACCCACCCACCTACCCCTGCTCTAGTTATGAGATAGGTTGACATTCTCCCCAACTATGGTTTTTGTGCCCAGTGTTGCTAGTAAGGTGGTCACATATATATCAACCTCCCCAACCCCCCAACCCCAAAAAGGAGAAAAGAGGATTTCCAGGTTTACATGGAAGGTGCATAGGTTACACCAGGGGAGTCCAAACTTTGGCCCTCCAGATATTTTGGACCACAACTCCCAGAATTCTGAGCCTGTATTGCCAATGACAAAGATTGTGAAAGTTATGGTCTAAAACATCTGGAGGGCCGAAGTTTGGACACCTCTGGTTTACACCCTATGAATAGATGTAATTTCACAAGTATTATAATAATTTTAAAAAAGAATACAAGCCTCCATAGTGGGGAAGACTATGATGAGGTTACTCAGGAATGTGATCAGTGTGTAGTCCATATACTAAGTTCAATTTGTCAATTGGACTTTGGATTTTACCAGTTTCCAACTAAGATTGCCCTCAAATAGAGGATTGTCTTATTTGAAATAGGGCACATGGCTACCAGGGTTGTTAATAAGTCCTTATTTATTTAATAAAAGTGTATATTAGTCATTCTTCTCAGTCCTTTGGGTCTGAAATCAGTTTCAGTTAGTTATACTGCAAAAACGGATTCAAAACCTACTTAAAAGCTGGTTGAGAAAGTCAATCAAATGTTGAATGCCTCCGGAAACTCTGCAGGGAAGGAGCTGACTAAATTTCTGTGTTGAGCGAATAGCTTGCAAAATCTCAGCACCACTTCTAATTTGTGGTGAAGTTGAGCAAGCATCAAAGGCCATCACTCGGGCATTATAGCTGAACATTTGGAAATCCTCGAGGAGGTTCTCTGACCAGCCATCTTTTCTTGTCCACTCACCTTTCTCTTCCTCCTCCTTTTCCTTCCAAAAGTATAAATAGCTCAAACTTTTAAGAAGGTCATAGAAGCAGAGCAGCCTGCTGGTTGTTGGGCCTTCCCTCTGGGTATGGAAATCCTTTGTCACTATTACTGTGGCCTATTCAAAATGAGTCCTTTATCCTTGGAGAAGGGAGAATCCAGACTGGCTCTTTTGGGGTATGGGATGGATTGGGCTACAAAGGGCCTGTTGCGTCTTGGGGAGGAGCGATGTGCCATTGGGTATGCTCCTCCTGTCCAAATAGCAAACAGCTCCTTGTAGCCCAATCACCTGCTAAGCACTTTATCTGCAGGGAATCAGGGGAAGTATTTTTGTAACAATCATCCAAGCTCTCTTCCTCTGATGCCATTCTGTTTCCTCCCTTCCACCCTTCCTGCGTCCATTTCCTTTTTTTCTCCCCCTGTTCTCTCTCTCGGAATTTGCAGCCACAATTGGAAGTTGTCACCAAGTGAAACACTGATTGGGCCAAAAAGAATGAATGCCCTATGGCTGGGCCAAAAAGATGTGCAAGAGCTCTTAAAGAGGAAGGATGGATTGTTCTAAGTAGATGGATGGGTTCTTCTTTTAAAAATCCAAACTGTGCCGTCAGCAATCCATATCCATCTCAGTGATACCATAACAATACCATGGCACAATATGGCAAAATACCATATTGATATGCTGGTGTAGACAGGCCCAGTGAAAGAGCGAGAGTGAAAGAGAAGTGAGAGAGAAGTAGGACAAGATGATGCCTAACCAGAATTGAGGGGACATTTTCAAGGCATATGATATATCTCACTTGATCTTGCTTCTTAATTTAATTCAATTAAGCACTCTGCTTTCCATCACCCCTCCACTCCTAAACCCTGCTAAATGTCTAATTTAGGATTCTCAGAAAATTTGAAAAAAAAAAACCTTGACTCTTGGCTCTGATGCACAGTTAGAGAGTAACAACACACAAGCATTGTTTTAAGCCTTCCCAAATTGCACCTGAGTTAGGGTCACCTTAATAGGGTTTTCAAGATACATTTTAGGAGTCGTTTGACCTGTGCCAACACAGCCCAGTGAATTTCCATGGCCAAACAGGGATTTGAACCCTGAGCTGTAGTCCTCCACTCTATTACAGCACACTGGGTCTTAAAGTTTCAAGTAATACAGTATTCCTTACATTAATATTCTTAACACTTTTTAAATAGCTGCAGTTAGTGGCTTGGGGTGTAACTGGCAGAGTTGACAGTGATCTCTTCTTGGGGTAAATGTGGTTAATATGGTAGAAATCTTATACCCAACATACCATGTAGCTTCTCATCACAAAGAAATAGGATATTTAAATAAATTTGATCCTCTTAAATTTCCCCTTTCAACCTTCTCTTAATCAATCTCATTTCTGAGATGTTTCCTCATTTGAAATCATATCTGACCATGTGTTTTGCATTTTTTTGGCAACTTCCTATTGTTGAATCTAAGAGTAGCTTGGTCATGTAGAATCCAAGCAAGGCACTATGGAGACTTTAGCTTGCAACATGATTCCTTTCACACCAGTTGGAACCAAATCCTGGGCACTTTTTAGGGTTAGGTCTCTCTCTGTGTGTGTGCATGTGCGTGTGCGTGTGTGTAAAATGGGATGGACAGAGATCAAAGTTTAAGAATTCCTTGCCATAGATAACTTCACTGGTTGCATTTCAGTTTCATTCACCACACTCAAGGTCCTCTTAACAGAACTTGGTTGGACATACTGCTAATAGCAATTATCTGGAGAGGAAGACTTGCTGCCATTTGTGTGTGTATGTGGTGGTGGGGAATGGCTTCAGAATTTTCTGGCTTGTCTCACTTTCATTGTAAAATAAGATGAGTAACAGGTACAAGTGGTACCTTGTATAAAGGAATTAATTCATTCCAAATGAAATTCTGTTAAGCAAATTATCCTTTGTACAACTTTCCCATAGGAATGCGTTGAAAATGGATTAATCCCTAATTGTGACCATTTTTCTGTTGTACGGATTCGCCCCCTAGGCGATTCTGTTAAGTGATTTCCCCCTATCTCCAGAAATTTTTTCCTTTAAGCAGATTTTCTGTTAAACAAACCACATGTTATACAAGGGTCCACTGTAGCTGTAAAGCCTCGATAGCAGTAAAATTCCTCACATATTTGTGTGGTATGTGTTTGACAGTCTCCTCTCGGCCTCTTGCTGCCTCTTTACCCAATCATTTGTTTTGCTCTGTGGGAGATTGTCTCTCTGGACTATGTTGGATCAATCCACTGACTCCCAAATAATTCAAAATGCTTTACACGGGTATTATGTAGGGGAATTTTTTTTCCAGCTCTGAAGACTGGATAAGTATAAATATTTGTGGAAACATAAGACTAGTGATTCTGAATGTATACTGTTGATTTCAGCTGGAAGAGGCAAAATTTGCCATATTGTCAGAGGCTGCAGGATTGGGGTGGTTAAAACTGTGACCTTTCTTCATCTGCCATTTTCTGGGCCTGTTTCTGTCCTGCAAATGCCCCCTGGTAGTAAACCATTATCATGAGGCAGCATTCTTCTGAGGAAGCTTCTGTGGGGTAAAAGCGGTATTTTCTCTCAAAAGTTACCTCAGAAATAGGCAACGTCATGGCATAGAGTTCTTTCCCACAGCATGTCAAGGGAAACATCTGGCAGCTGTCAAGGACAGCTCAGGTGTTAATAATGCAAGTAGTACCACAGTTTTGGTGGGGGGGGGCTGTCAACAGGATGGCATACATTGCCCTGATGTATTCAGCCTGCTTCACTTCAGAGTGCCTGTGTTTCACTCCCCTTTTGCCCATGCTTCCTAGAATTTTAAGCCAACCTTCTCAGTACAGTAGGACCCCCGTATCCACTGATTCATTAACCACTGATTCCGTTATCCATGGTTGGCAGAGGAAAAAAATTAAATAAACAATTCAGCTGCCGTAAAGCAAGTTACTGTTACAAACAACGGGACTCATGTAAGTTTTAAAAAACAAAAGAGACCCAAGGAACTGCAGACATTTTTCATGGCAGGAAGCAAAGGTATCCTTTCTTCCTAGTATGACAGTGACAACCACAAACACAACAGTGTGCCATTATGTCAATTCCAATTCATGGAAACCTTTTCCAGGGTTTTCTGATTAGGGGATACACAGGTGTGGTTTGCCCTTCCTTTCTTCTGGGGTTGTCCTTTTGGACTGTGCAATTTGCCCAAGGCTACACAGGCTACCATGCCCAATTTCTGGGTATCACAGTGGGGGAAACTGAACCCCCAACCTTGGGCTCTACACAGCCATATGCTTAAACCTACCCAGCCAACTATGTACGGCATGACTGTGTATATAACACCTATCATTACCATAGTGTTTCTACAGTATAGTACTACACCCTAGATTTGCAATACTTATGGCGCTATCTGCAAACTGAAATTGTCCAAATACCTGTAACCTCTACAGGTTTAGACTACAATAAAGCAGTCACTATTTAATAATTTTATGTTTGTTTTTCATTCTGATTCCTTAGGTCAGCAAAAAGGCTCACTTGAAAAACTGTCATGGCCCTTTTAAAAGTTTTGAACATGAAGCCCTTTTATTTGCGTTACTGTTTTTTGTGATTATTTGAGATCAAAGTGGAAATAGTACTTCCAGAAAGGCAATTTTTTTATGAGGACCATGGGAAAACACCTCTTTCTCATCTCCTCTATATTTGAAACCGGGCAGGCTTTCCCTTACTGTTATTTGAACAATCCCCAATTGCACTCCTGTATCTAGTGAACTGCCTTTAATTTAGTTTGGCCTTTCCACCTCTATTAACTCCCCACCTTTTCCCTCCAGGTGGTTTTATTTCTGGATGAACCGCCTAGTAATGACAGCTCCCAATTCTGACATCTGCCTAACGTTTATTCTTCTTTCACCTGGTATTGTTTGGTGACTCTGCTGGATATCAGCACGGCACTCTCCAGAAAAGGTCACTCACATGCCTGGCAAGTGGCAGTATGCCAAGCTACCCTTTGCCAAATGCCCATTTAAAAAAATAAAGGACATTTTGGTGTGGTCATGTTTGTCCCGATTACATTGCCAAGATGCTTTGAAAAAGTCAGACTGAAATCTGGCAGCTTGGGTGGAACTGGAAACCCATAGAAGAAACTTTTTTTTTTTTTTTGGAAATTGGCTTTTTGTGGCTATTACCCTGCAGAACCACAATGATCTTGCTGATGGAAGTTCTGGGCATTGATTTACAAAAATAATTACTTCCCCATATATATGCATGTATAACTGAACAGTGGTTTCAAGCCCCGCTTGCCTTTGACACAGGAGACTGGACGCTTCATCCCTCCTTTTGCAAGAGGAAGATTTGGAACTTAAAATTACTTAACCTTCCAACCATGTTCTGTCCAAGCCTTCTATGAGGAAAGCCTTCATAAGGAATGCACCTGACTGAGGAGTAGCTCATCGGCTCTGACAATCTGCCATGTATTTATTCCAAGGATCACATAGAGTTTATTTAGCTCAGCCACTAAGCAGAGCAGCCTTTTGCTATCCGGCTTTTCTGCCTGAAGACGGACCACATTTTTGGAGCCTGACAATCATGAAGAATCAGGCACACCCTTTAGTAGCGTATCGGGCCCTTTAAAGGAGGTTTCTGAGAGCAGCACGAGGCAGGTGGACCTTGTAATGGGGTGATTTATGGAATGGGTATTCTGTGTTTGTCATGTCATCTTTGGAATGAAAGAAGCTGTGCTGAAGCATGTTGTCCTGTCTGGACCCACTACATAATACTGGATGCCTAAGCTGCTTGACGATTCTCCCTTGCAGCTGCCCTCAATTCAGGAGCAGCACGACAGACTTGGGCAATAGAGATGGGCACGACCAGGAAAAATGATGTTTTGAGTTGTCGTGTGTCGGAGCCGGCCCGTTTCGGCTCGTTTCCGTTTGTTGCGAACTTTTTCAAAAATTTGTTGTTTCGTTTGTCGTTTGTCATTAGTACTGGTTTAGGGGGATAGGGTAGCGGGCTCCTGGAGGCACCTCTCTGAGGTGGGTGCCTCCTCTGGCCCGCTATGAAGGGAAGGAATTTTGCAGGCTCCTGGAGGCACCTCTCTGGGGTGGATGCCTCCTCTGGCCCCCTACAAAGGGAAAAGGAAGGGTACATGACCGTGTAGCCATTGCGTACCAAGTGGCACTGGCAGAGGCACCTCTCTTTTGGGTGCCTCTAGCTCACCAAGAAGGACAGCATACTGGCGTACAGGTTTGGAGTTTTTTGGAACTTTGGACTGTGAGCGAGGTGAGAGAAGAATGCCTCTGCTGGGCGCCCTCTGACTCACTAAGAAGGACAGTGTACTTGCGTGTAGTGCAATGCGAGTACAGATCTGGCTTAGGGTTGGGGTTAGGGCAAGGGCTAGGCTTAGGGTTATTATGGGTAAGGTTAGGGTGAGTTAGTGGGCTGCACCTCTGGGTGCCTCTGACCCACTAAGGACAGTGTACTGGCGTATGGGTTAGGGTTAGGGTTAGGGTTAGGGTTAGGGTTAGGGCTAGGATTATAGTGGGCTTTTTTATGCCCGACTGGCACATCCCAGAAGTCTCAGTCAAAATCTGGCCAAGTGGCCGTGCGATTGGTGGAATGGCTCCAAAAATTTGCATGGTCCCATCCCATGGCCAGCCCATCATTGTGCAGGTGTAAAAATAAAATAAAATAAAATAAAATAAAATCAATGGAGACGTTTTATTGCTAGAAAAACCCACTGCTGCTACTGTAAAAATTCAAGCATTTAAAATAGCTAATTTTCGCATGTTTCTGTGGTGCTTTGGTGGGTTTTTGGACCACGATTTCAAAAAAAATATTGTGGTCGCCATTTTGGATCCCCCCGCACCGCATGGCAAATGGAGACGACGAGACTGATGCCCCCAGCCTGGTACCAGGTCCAGCAGCCCAGGACAGGAGAGGGGGGGAGGCCGGGGACCCCCCCCCCAGAAACCACCCCTCTGGTAGGTGCCCTCAGACAGGCAAATTTTCGCCTGCTTTTTTGGCCAGAAATTGGGATTTTTTTTATTTTTAAAACTTTTTTTCTGTGCTGCTTGGCATTGCACGATCGCCGCGCGATGCCATGAACGACAACGACAAATCAAACCCAATTTATCGTTTATCGGTTCGAGTACGAGTTCTGACGGCTTGTCATTTCCGTTTCCGTTGCATAACGGAAACGAGGAACGAAAACGGAAATGAGAATTTCGCCAAGTCGTGCCCATGTCTATTGGGCAATATATCCCATCTTCATCTCTAGTATTATGTAGTGGGTCCAGACACGACAATGTGCTTCAGCATAGCTTCTTTTATTTCAAAGACAACATGACACAGAACACCCATTCCATAAATAGTACATAACTCCCCCCCCCCAAATCGGCCCATCTAGGCATCACCTCATTACAAGGTCCACCTGTCTCCTGCCGCACTCAGAAACCTCCTTTAAAGTGCCCGATACACTACACACCTTTTCCTACTGTCACCTGATGGATGGCTTGTGATTCTTGGAGTCTGGTCACCCAAGCTGCCACAGAGGCAAGTTCTAAGTGATCTATTTATCCCCGGGTGTGTTTGATGCCATAGAGCACGATTCATGAGACAGTCCATGTTCTTCTTAGCTGCACTGAAGAAGCATGCAGGTAGTAAGGGATGGAACAAAGACTGCTTTGAATGCCATCTCACTGGAGGTCCCCAGGGCTGATCTCATAGTATTTGGGAGGGATGGTGGAGCTAACATGGCACAGACCACTCAGAGTGTGAAACAGTGATGGTGCCATGGAAGTGTATGTCTGGAAAGGAGAGCTGCCCTCTCCCAACTATCCCCATGACACTTGGGTCAACTCCACAAGCTAGTTTTTAATGAATCTTGTGCCAGTCCTTTACCTCTCCAGTGTGGTGTCATCCTCAAAAGTTCTCTACTATCCCTCAAGCTCTGTGGCTTCCTAAACTGTCTTTATGCATGGTCAGTGATTAAGTGATCAGAAGAACCAGGGAGGACTTCAGTGAGGAGCCCTGTGTTCCCTACCCAAAATGGGTGTGCATGGTTATCTTGTGTGTATGTAAGGCCATCACTTGTGTTTGGTAAATGGTTACCCATGTCAGGACTAGACATGGGCACGGAGCGGCGAAATTCTCATTTCCGTTTTTGGTTCTTCTCGTTATCGTTACGTAACGGGTAACGGTAATGAGAATTACTCCGCTCCAGCTCAAATCCGAACCGAAAAAGAAAAATTGGGTCTGATTTTTTGGTGTCGTTCATGGCATCGCGGCGATCGCACGATGCCAAGCAGCACAGAAAAAAAGTTTTTAAAAAAAACCTGATTCCCGGCCAAAAAAGCAGGCGAAAATATGCCTGCCTCAGTGAGGGCACTTACCAGAGAGGGGTGGTTTCTGGGGGGGGTCCCCGGCCTCCCCCCCTCTCCTGTCCTGGGCTGCTGGTACCAGGCTGGGGGGGCCATCCTTGTCGTCGCCATTTGCCATGCGCTGTGTGGGGGATCCAAAATGGCGACCGCAATATTTATTTTTAAATTGTGGTCCAAAAACCCACCAAAGCACCACAGAAACATTTGAAAATTAGGTATTTTAAATGCCTGATTTTTTTATAGTAGCAGCAGTGGGTTTTTCTTGCAATAAAACGTATCCATTGATTTTATTTTATTTTATTTTTATTTTTATTTTTTTACACCTGTGCAATGATGGGCTGGCCATGGGATGGGACCATGCAAATTTTTAGACCCATTCCACCAATCGCATGGCCAGGTTTTGACTGAGACTTCTGGGATGTGTCAGAGGGCATAAAAAGCCCACTAACCCGATTCCGAACCCTAACCCTAACCCTATCCCTAACCCTATCCCTAACTCTAACCCTAACCCTAACCCTAACCCTAACCCTAACCCTAACCCAGATCCGTACGCAAGTACACTTTCCTTCTTAGTGGGTCACAGGCACCCAGAGAGGTGCCTCCCACAGCCCACTATCCCCTACCCCTATCCCATTCCCTAACCTGTACGTCAGTTCGCTAGTACGCTCCCCTTCTTAGTGAGTCAGAGGCACCCAGAGAGAGAGGTGTCTCTGCCAATTACCCCCCACCCTAATGTAATGTATGATACGCGGCGGCTTCGCGTTACGCTTCCCTTCCCTTCCCTTCTTATTGGGTCAGACATCAGAGGCACCCAGAGAGGTGCCTCCCAGAGCCCACTTACCCCAACCCTAACCCTAACCCCAACCCAAACGACAAACGACAAACGGAAACGACAAATTTTTGAAAATTATCGCGACAAACGGAAACTCGACACATCATTTTTTCTGGTCGTGCCCATCTCTAGTTAGGACTGTTTAAAGGAAGAGGGAAGGGCAGTTATTTAGCCACAATGTGAACAAAATGCTGGTTTAGATGGGTCTTTGATCAGATCCAGTACAGGTCTTTTTGCTTTCTTCTATACTTCTGAATGCCATCTGAATGCTGTCTCCATTTTCTAATCTTTTCTTCTAACCATGAAGACAAGATCACAGTTGAAGAACATAAGAGTAACCTACCAAGGCAGACTCAATGTACAAATACATGAGTGACCCAGAATCGTCATATTGCCACGCCCTTGCATAGCTCAAATGGATATTCTGAGTTCCTCTCAGAGTTATTGTAGTGAGAGGGTCAGGAACAGGTAGCCCGTGGGCCACAATATGCTTGTGAGCAGTCCCTCTGCCCCATTGTTTTGCTTAAAATACATTTTGCGCCCTCTGTGAGGCATAGGGACAATCTTTGCCATGTGTTGAGGCCTTCCAGCATTCAGCGATGAGGGCATATTCGCCCCAAAATGAGGGATGGATGGGTGGCTATGTGGGTGGGTGAGTGAGTGTATAGGTAGGCAGGGAGGTAGGTAGGTAGGCTGGCTGGCTGGCTGGCTGGTAGGTTGATTACTTTTAGGTTGCAGGGGCCTTTTTGTTTAAAAACAACTTTTAAAATTTACCCCCCCTTTTCAGTTTGCTAAAACTAAATAAAACAAACCCTCAACTCTTGAAAACAATCTTATATATGCACATTATCTCCATTCCTTCCACTGGGCTATCAGCCCATCTGGAAAATAGTCATCATCCCTGGCACTTCTGTAGTTGTCTGAAATTGTGCACACTTCCTGCAGTCAAAGGCCTGCAATATAAAGGGTAATAATAAAAGCTTCTTTAAATATGTTAGAAGTAGAAAACCTGCCAGAGAACCAGTTGGCCCTCTGGATGGTGAGGGAGGAAAAGGGGAGGTTAAGGAAGACTTGGACATTGCAGAGAAATTGAATGAGTTCTTTGCGTCTGTCTTCACGACAGAGGACCTTGAGCGGATTCCGCTGCCTGAGCCGCCCCTCTTGACTAAAGAATTAAATCAAATACAGGTTAAAAGAGAGGAGGTTTTAGGACTAATTGATAAATTGAGGATTAACAAGTCACCTGGCCCAGATGGCATCCACCCAAGGGTTATTAGGGAACTGAGAAATGAAATTGCAGATCTCTTAGCGGTTATATGCAACTTGTCTCTTAAAACGGCCACAGTGCCGGAGGACTGGAGGATAGCAGATGTCACACCAATTTTTTAAAAAGGAAGGAGGGGGGACCCAGGAAACTACAGGTCGGTTAGCCTTACATCTGTCCCAGGGAAGATGGTGGAAAGCCTCATCCAAGAGAAAATCTTAAAACACATAAAAGAACAAACCTTGCTGAGAGAAAATCAGCATGGCTTCTGTAAGGGTAAATCTTGTCTGACAAACCTCTTAGAATTTTTTGAAAAGGTCAATAGGCACGTGGATTTGGGTGAACCGGTTGATATAGTCTATCTGGATTTTCAAAAGGCTTTTGACACAGTCCCTCACCAAAGGCTGCTGAGAAAATTGCACAGTCAGGGGATAAGAGGGCAGGTCCTCTTCTGGATTGAGAACTGGTTGAGATCCCGGAAACAAAGAGTAGGTGTCAATGGGAAATTTTCACAATGGAGAGAAGTGAAAAGCGGTGTGCCCCAGGGCTCTGTCCTGGGACCGGTGCTTTTCAATCTGTTCATAAATGACCTGGAGACAGGGATAAACAGTGAGGTGGCCAAGTTTGCCGATGACACAAAACTTTTCCGTGTGGTAAAAACCAGAGAAGATTGTGAAGAGCTCCAGAAGGATCTCTCCAAACTGGGGGAATGGGCTGAGAAATGGCAAATGCGTTTTAATGTAATCAAATGTAAAGTAATGCATATTGGGGCAAAAAATCCAAACTTCATCTATCAACTCATGGGCTCTGAGTTATCCGTGACGGATCAGGAAAGAGATCTTGGTGTGTTGGTGGACAGCTCCATGAAGGTGTCTCCCCAATGTGTGGCAGTGGTGAAGAAGGCCAATTCCATGCTAGGGATTATCAAAAAGGGGATTGAAAATAAAACAGCCAACATTATAATGCCATTATACAAAACAATAGTAAGGCCCCACCTGGAGTATTGTGTACAATTCTGGTCACCGCATCTCAAGAAAGACACAGTGGAACTGGAAAAGGTGCAGAAGAGAGCGACTAAAATGATTACTGGGCTGGGGCATCTCCCTTATGAAGAAAGGCTAAAACATTTGGGCCTCTTTAGTCTGGAAAAAAGGCGATTGAGGGGGGATATGATTGAGACATACAAAATAATGCAGGGTATGAGGCAAGTGGATAGAGGGAAGCTCTTCTCCCTCTCCCAAAATACCAGAACTAGGGGACATACACTCAAATTGAGGGCTGGGAGAGTAAGAACTGACAAAAGAAAATATTTTTTCACCCAGCGCGTTGTAAGTCTATGGAACTCCCTGCCACAGGATGTGGTGATGGCATCTGGCCTGGATGCCTTCAAAAGGGGATTGGACAGATTCCTGGAGGAAAAGTCCATCACAGGTTACAAACCATGATGGAGATGTGTAACCTCCAGGGTTTAAACCAGGGTACTTCAAGGGCCAGATGCAGGAGAGTGGTATCAGGAGACAGAGATCTAGTCTCATGGGTAGCAATCAATTCGAGCTGCCTAGATGCCCTAAGCACATCCGATGTCGCTTGATTTCAGAAGCTAAGCAGGGTCGGGCCTGGTTAGTACTTGGATGGGAGACCACCAGGGAATACCAGGTGCTGTAGGTGCCTGGAGTAGGAACTGGCAAGCCACTCCAGTACTCCTGCCAAGAAAACTCCATGGACATGGAGTCACGAAGAGTCGGTCACGACTGTAACGACACAACACACACACACAGCAATCAATTCAGAAGGATCAGGATTTTAGGCTGTAATCCTATGAATACCTTCCAGTGAATAAACACCATCAAATAAAGTGGGGCTTACTTCTGAGCATAGGATTTAACTGGACATTGCTTTGTGAAGGGAGTTCAAGCAAAGGTCACCACCAAGCTGGAAAACTGGTCTGACCAAGTGAGATCTCAACCAAGGGACTCCTTCTCAACCACAGATTAGAAAAAGAGAATTCAAAGGTGACTCATCACTGGCATTTGTAGTTTCTGTGGATGGAAGAACCTCATGGAAAATGCCACAAACAGCTCAGTCTGGCAAGTTTGGGAAGTCACTTGACATCTCCAGCAGATTGAAAACCATGCACACAAAGCACATTAATAACAAAATGGGACACAACGCATGTTGTTGTTGTTGTTGTTGTTGTTGTTGTCGTCGTCGTCATCATCATCATCATCAATTTATTATATTTATTTATTCATATTTTTTGCAATTGTTGACCGCCCGATTTTCCCACGGGATAAAGACAATTGGGAAATTGACACTCACTGGAGATTGACTGTCCCTCTTTAGATGAGATTACTCTGGTAGTCTTTAAAGACTCTTTGAAGAGGCCTCTAGTTCCTCAAAACTTTTTCTGCCGTAAGCCTTCTTGTATTAAGGATGCCACAAGAGTATTGGATATGAAGCAAGTGGCAGCCTTACTTGGCTCCCCATTCTGAAAGGCCTTACTGGTTGGCAAGGTATCGTCACATCCCAAAAAGCACAGCCAACTGATATCTGTGTGGCAGAGGGCTACATATGGCACAGCTATACAAAGTCAGCTGGAAATGTTGGTGCAGCGCAATCCCTGCAAAACATATTTTCCTCTGCAGAGGCTTCTGAGCGCCTGGAAAATCTGGTTCTGCACATATCCCCTCCTGGCTCCAAACTAGCTGTGTTCCTGCAAGTCGGACAAATCAGCTGCTGACTGAGCAACCAAGAGCTTTGCCTCTGACATCCAGGGGGCGATTGCTATCTCATTATTACAGATGGCGGTGCTAATGGACCTGCTGGCTACAGAATGGAATGAATTGTCTTTTGAGAGAGGCAGCCCCAGTCCTGGCACACCCATGCATTACTAATCACTGCAGGGCCTTCCCTGTTTTAACAAATGCCACTGGTGGTTGTTTGCTGTAGTATCTTACTGGTGAAGGTGGTACAAGATCTCTCAATACCTGCCATGTTGCTGCTCTGCATATTTTGGACTACAACTTCCTTCAGCCCCAGGCAACATGCGTAATAGTTAGGGTTGATGGAAACTGAAGTCCACAACATCTGGAGAAGAGCCTGCTTCTTACCCACTATTGGAAGGTATATCAATCCTGAAAGTAATCCTGTCACTTTTCTTTATACTCTGTTCCTTTTCTAGAAAGTATAGGCCAGACAACTATTGAAGCATGATCTCCTCAGAAAATAAGGTTAACATGGTGTTTGTCAATAGCATGGCTATTGTTTGCAATAACATGGTCACCTGTAACTAATTACTTTTTAGAAAAAGAGATGTACTGAGGTAACTAGTTACAAGCAACACAATCACCTGTACCTAGTTATGCTTTAGAAATGCATGGAGTCATTAAAATGGCTTTTTATGTAATACCTAACTACTTTCAAAAAGTTACTTTTAAAAGACATTCCAAAGCATTTTGGAGCCATTTTGATAAAAAATTTGGCCATTCTGTTTACTATTTGGCTAAGCTACCTCAAAGATTGAATCTTGCAGTATGAAGGGGCTTGGGTGCTAAGGTCATCAGGAGAGGCCCTTCTCTACATCCTGCCACCTTCACAGGTATATCAAGAACACATGAAAGGGCCTTCTCTGTTACTGCTCCCAAACTTTGGAACTTCCTTCCACTAGAGGCCAGGACTGCCCCATCTCTACTGTCTTTCCAGAAACAGGCAAAGATCTTCCTCTTCAGGCAAGCGCTCCCTAAATGATGGACTGCCTGTTATGTGACTGTTAGATGGATTACCATGCATGATTGCATTGACTGATTTCATAAGAACACCAGTGTTTTCCATGTTAATTTTCACCCATCATAATGGATTTTTTTCTTTTTGCATGCTCTTTGTAGCTTTAATCTTACTTTTTAACATTCTAAGATGCCTCTTCTAATTCCCTGTTTGTAACTTGAATATGTCTTATGTTCTGAACTGTATATTGCTCCTCATTATTTTAAGCTACCTTGGGTCCTTTTCCAAGGAGAGAGGTAGGGTAAAAATATTAAAAATAAATAAATAAATAAATAAATGTTCTGATTTGTATTTTCTTATATACTGTGTATCCATAAAGCAATTTCAGAATTGCCTCTGGGGGAACAGGGAGTATCTCTGAGTTTTTCTGGCCCAATTGGGGTTAATAATATGCAAGATGCAGAGCATGCAAAATGAAGAATTACATCAACAATTGTGAGAATTATTAAACAATGGAATGAATTTTAAAGTGTAACCTTCCAAACTCTGATCAATAGTTGCTCAGTTGCCACCAGTTGCTACTCATCTACTCATAAATTTTAAGTAGTTTAAAACCACATGTGACTAAAGATGAAGCAATTTCTGTATGTGTTACTTGACAGTGAAGAACAAAAGTAATGGATGGGAAGAGGAAGGTGGTGGTGAACCCATACAATTAATATGTTCAGTATGTTTCTGTGTTACAGTATTTTTCTATATAAATGGGGTGGGGTTTTTTGGAAATATAGTAGTCTAAACTTTTACTAAGAAAGCATCTTCACTGCAGAACATTAAAAGATCAACAGAGGCTGGACTCAAGGAAGGAAGGGAGGCTGTGGACTGGAATGTGAAAAGGCATTGCACCCAGTATAAAGAGTAAGCTCCTCAATCAATCCACAGCCTTTGTGTGAGCACTCACTGTGTTTTCAGTTCTAATACAGACTGAAAATCAAATAGCAGCAAAGCCAGATCATTCTGATTCAGCTTTCCAATGTATCCAGAAAAGAAGCAATATAGTATACCCAGTCTGATGCAGTGATGAGTATGCAGACCTCTACACTGGAGAAACTAAATAGCCATTAAACAGAAGGATGGCCCAACATAGGAGGGGAAACAGCTCATGAGTCAGCTTTACAGCTCCACTGGGAGGACAAATGGCACTTATTCAAAGATGAGGATGTACACATATTAGACAGAGAAGATAGGTGGTTTGAGAGAGGGGTCGGGAAAGTCATTCATGTGAGCATTGGAAATCCCTCTCTCAACAGAGATGGGGGGCTCAGACACAGTCTATCTGCTACTTATAAGGCAGTGATTTCAACAATCCCCAGATAAATCAAAAATACTTCACATCTTCACCACCAAGGCCAAAAATGACCCATACTTTATGGGTGCTGGGAAGGTTAAAGGTGGGACTTTCACACACCTTAGGCCATTGTCCACCTAATGTGCCTATTGTCCACCTAACAAGCCTATTCAGGCCATTGTTCATCTTATCCTATTTCAGACCAGGGTTACATGAGGTCACCCTATAAAATGAGATCACCCTCTATAAAATGGAGGACTCGCAGCTAGCTTTCTTCAGACTGATGAAGCTGTTTGGACGAGCAGTGAAACATTTCAATCTCTCAAGAAAAGAAGTCCAGTTGCCATGACTCAACTTCCAGGAATATATCCAGAAGTTGAGTCATGGTAACTGGACTTCTTTTCTTGTTAGGTCAAAACGTTTTGCTACGCCACTCTAGTTGCATCCTTAGCATTCCCTTCCCAACCCACCAATGACAGGGAAGCAGCTCCACAACTGTAGTGAAATTGATAAAGGGAGGGGAAACAATAATTATAGGGATAATAATAATAACAGGATGCCATCAAGTCATCTCTGATGATGATTGGCAACCATTTTCAGGGTTACCTGGGTAGAGAATATTCAGACATGGTTTACCCTTCCCTTCTTCAGAGGGTGCCCTGGGATATTGTAACTTGCCCAAGGTTACACAGGCTGGCTGTACTTGCAGGAGGCACAGTAGGGAATCAAACTCTAACTCATTCTGTCTCTGCAACCAGAAACCTAAACTGCCGAGGTATCCAATGAACAGTGGGGTATCTTCAAATTATCAGAATAAAGATCACATTTGTGTAAAAGATGCTACATGAAAGACAGAGGGGAGTAACGTTTATTGACTGCATTTTAAAGACAAACAGATACATTCACAAATGCACAGCCATCCCCTCATAAACATCCTGCTTAAGCTAGAAAACCCCACACATTAGGCCTCATCTGTTGAGCTCTGTAAAAAAAAAAAACTGTCCATGGTGGTGGTGCAGAGGTTGTGCAGGAATCTAAAACTTTTCAGACAGTTGTGTCATTTCATATGTACACATAGGTTTTACGTAGGTGTGCAAGGAAGCTGATGCACTAGAAAGACAGGACAAGACGTTTCCTTTTGTTTTTGTAAAAATCCCTTTGTTTGGTTACAACAGCTATGAGGTTGGAGTTTAAGAAAGCAAAATAGAAGTAAGTGCGAGGTGCAAAGGTAAGCCTGGGCATTATGTACAAACTTCTTGGGAAAACACTGAGCATCTGTAGCTACCAGCTTATCCTAATTAAGTACAAATGTTGCTCATGTCCTAGCAGACTGAAGTAGCTTAATATATTTTCATACATTTGAATACTAGTACTGGTTACCAAAATTAGATTTAGAACCAAAATTAGATTTAGAACCAAAATTGCTCCCCATGTTAGTGAGACTTGCTGCACTTCTAAGCCTGTTTACTTAATCCTACTTTATTATAAGTTAATTAGTCCTTATTTGGTTCATTTGGGCTTGAATAAAGCAGGACTCTTTTCTGTATAAAGGGTTAGGAACTGACTACAGTGTGGTGATTTCAGAATTTTCCTGACCATATTCTCAAGGCCAGGATTACATTTCCCAAAGCCACGCTTGCAGTTTCCTGAGAGGAGTTGGCCAGTGTTTGGTTTCTATAGACCAGTGTTGGCGAACGTATGGCACGGGTGCCAAAGGTGGTAATCGCAGCCCTTTCTGTGGGCACTCAACATTGCCCCTTCACAGCCACCTGTATTCAGGTCAAATTGCTGTATCGGCACTTTGCAAAAAAATAGTGGGCTTTGAAACACAGTTTGGGCACTCAGTCTCTAAAAGGTTTGCCATCACTGCTATAGACCAATGGTTCTTAGGATCAACTAGTTTTGTTTTCTAGCCAGAATGCTAGAGGACAGTTAGAGAACGCAATGCAGTTAACAATTTTGCTCACTGGAATCATGAGTCAGGATGCAAAAGATGGTACCATGCAATGGTTTGTAAAGAAAACTTTTGTTGTTGGTGGTGGTGTGGGTGGTCATTCAGAGCTACAGACCCATCTTTTACAACCTGAGCTAAAAGGGTAAGCTCCAGGAGTGCCCATCATGAAGATACAACATGTTACTCCCAGCCAGAAGCTAGGTATCCACTGTGCCTTTGCAGCAGGTATGGCTACATGTTGCACGTGCAAGTTGATGCCGAAAGAGGAATTGAACAGGATGGAGTCTCCTCTTTTTTTTTAATTGGTCACTGTCTATGGATTAGACTTTCTCCATTGCCCCTCGAGGGAGGGTCTGTGGGGAGTGCAGCTCCATCGATTGCCTCCGGCGGACTTCACGCTCTTCCCAGTCTTCCTCCGGTTCGTGGCCTTTGAAGATGGCGAGCCTCTCCGAGAGGGTCTTAGTGTGGGGGAAGAGAACATAGTTGTAGAGCAAAGAAGCCACCAGTGCTCCGGCCATTGGGCCCAGCCAGAAGATCTGAGGGGGAAAAGGAAGGAGTGAGAGACATTAGATTGTGGGCATAAAACGGCCACCAAAACATCAAAGGGGTGGGAGGGTTCTCAAACAGTCCCATTACAAGACATTGCTCGTTTGATGGGTAGGGGTGGATTGTTTTGCTCAATGGTAGCTGATTGTGTGTTATGGAGATACTCATACACTCCAGCACCTCCCTAGACTTTGCCTCTCCCAGTTTTTTCTCTCTCTCTTTCCTCTGGCTGGTGCTTTCTCATCCTAAAACTCCATCTTAGAATGGCCATTTATATGTTGCCAAAAAGGAGAGTAAACAATGATACAGGTTTTAATAAAAATTACATATGCTAATTTAGGTGGGTAGGTGTAAGAGTGTGACTACACTGGAAAGGTGAATTGTTCCAATTCAGTTTGCTGTGATTTGATTCGTACAATCAGTGCTTACAAAGGGGCTGCAGATTGATGTGAAAATTCATTGTTCACATTGGATGCCATTCAAGTTGCATTCCATCCCACAGCCCCCTTTTATTCCCTCCCTTCTTCTAGTCCCACCTCTACCAATCCTTTAACGCAGTGCTCCCCAACCTTTTTGTCCCCGCGGACCGGGAAATTTTTTAAATTTTTTCTGTGGCCCGGGGGTGGGGGTGGGGAGGGGGGGAGAATGCGAAAGGGGGGTCCAGCGGGGAGGCAAAAAGGGGGGGGGTGAAAGCAAAGGATGGGAGGGAAGGAGGAGGGGGAGGCACAAGAGCGGCACTCACCGGCTTGGGGCGTCGGGCGTGCCACTCCCCCACACGGGCGGGGTGGGGGAACCCGGGCTCCTGGGCAGGCAGGCCCCCTCCTCCTCCTCCGGCGCCAGGAGCCGCCATCTCGCTGCTGGCGCCCCGCTTGCTCCTGCTGCCGCCGCCGCCGCCGCCGTGGGCCTCCTCCTCCGCCGGGGAAAGCGAGCGGGGCGCCAGCAGCGAGACCCGCGCGCGGCTCCTGGCCCCGGCGCCCCGCGCGCAGCACCCGCCCGGCCGCACCGGGAAGCGCCCTCGCGGCACCAACGAGCCGCCGCCACCGCCTCTTGCTCCTGTTCCTCCTCCTCCTCCTCCTCCTCCCACCGCGCCGCCAGAGGAGCAGCAGCAGCCACCCCCCCGCACCGCCCCCCACGCCGCCGCCGCACCGCCCCGCCTTCCCAAAGCCACCACCCCTCTGCAATTGCCCTCGCAATTGCTGCTCCATCGGGCGGCGGCGGGAAACCGGAGCAGGAGCAGGAGGAGGCAGCGGCGGCTCGTCATTCCCGGCGCGGCCGGGCGGGTGCCGCGCGTGGGTCTAGCTCCTGCTGCCGCCACTGCCGTGGGTCTCCTCCTCCGCCGGGAAAGCGAGCGGGCGCCAGCAGCAAAATCCCGGGGAGGAGGAGGAGGATGGGCGCCTCCGCCTCCTCTTCCCCAGAGGAGAGCAACAGTCTTCTGGGCCGCCGCCAATGCCGCCGCCGCGTCCCTCCTGGCGGAGCCTGAACCGCCGCCGGGCGCCAGCGTTTTGGGCGGAGTTTCCTGCACTCCTCCAGCCTTCCTCCTCCACCGGCTGCCCGCGGAGAGAAGAGGAGGAGGAGGAGGGCGGCGGAGGAAAAGGGGAGGAGCCTCCCAGCCTCCCCAGGCGGCCCGGTGCTGACCGGTCCACCACGGACCGGCACGGTCCGCGGACCGGGGGTTGGGGACCACCGCTTTAACGGATTGCACTGAACCTGCTTTCTTATTTAATGCTCCAGTCTACTATATTTCTGAAAAACCTTTCTATTGGAAAATAACATGGAAAAGTACTTCACAGTCTCAAAATATAGCACTATACCAGTAAGGAATACCAGGACAGCTCTTGAAAGGTGCGGGATGTATCAATTTAAGTAGAAAATATGTGTGGATGTTGTAATTTGTTTCAAACCAAGCCAAAGAAACAATGATCCATATACAGTACTGATATAGATGTGTATGGAGTCGACTCCTATGTAGCTTGCAACAGTAACCTTCAAAGTGTGACTCAGTTACTGTAGGACTGTCAGCTCCAGCCTCCCTGAAGTTGTAACCCAGCATCTGGAGGCCAGCAATCTTCCTTTGCTGGCTGAGAACATGCTTGAGAAACCCGTGCAATGGTGGGAGGTCTGGTAGCAAAAGAACAGGCAAGCCAACATGCAGAATGTTTCATGAAATAAGTAAAATATAAAACTGTCCCTTTTGGGGGGAAGGAAAATAAGTCTGACTTCAGAAAATCATTTCAAATGGAGGAATGCCGTTCTGGAAAAAAAAAGGTAGATTTGAATGTGCACATTTCTACAGTGAAGTAGAAACCTGATATGAACTGCAGCAGAACTAGACGGATAGCTTGAGTATAATTCTTCCTTTGTTAGGCTGCCCAATGCCCAAACACATCCAATGGATTACCAAAGAAAGCAAACAATGCTGCGTCCTTGTCCTTAATTTCAAACCTAACGGCTGTACTGCAAAACCCCATGGGCTAACAAGGATGTCTCCAGTTTGATCCGCTGCAAGAGAAGTTGAAGATTGCATGGTTCTCTGCCAAGGAGGTTTCGTTTCCTCCATTCTTTTGCCTCATTGAATGCAAATGTTAAGTCGTCTTCAAACACACACAACAAAAAGAACCCAATCCCAGATACCAGTCTGAAATGGCCCTGTAACCAGCTCAAACCAGAACCTGAAATGTTCACACTGTTCTGTTAATTAGAAATGAATGTGGTTACAGTCCACTGCCAAGTGGCAAAGAGTAACCCACTCAAACCTCTTAGAATCACAGCATCATAAAATCATGGAGTTGGAAGAGGCCTAATAAGGCTGTGAAGTCCAACCTCCTGATCAGGGCAGGAATACAAATCAAAGCATATCTAACAGATGCTTGCCAATTTTTCTGCCAAATGCTTCCAGCATTGGCATGCTCACCACGTCCTGAGGTGTAACTGTCCATTGCTCTACCTCTCTAACCGTTAGGAAGTTTGTCCTGTAACTCGAGCCCAGTATTATGTGTCCTGAACTCTCAAATAATCCAGAACAGATCCTGCTCCTCCTTTGTAAGACAGACTTTCAAGTAAGTGAAATATTTGGGACATGACTCACAGTAAATCCCACACAAACCTCTGTCAGGAAGTGACAGATAAGGCAGTGAGCCACAAAAGGAAGGACAAATGCCCCACCAAGATGTGCCCTGAGATGGCAAACTATACGTCCGAACTTTCTGGGCCTTTACTTACCCAGTGGTCATCAAAGTCACCAATGATCACAGCAGGACCGAAGGATCTAGCAGGGTTCATGGAGCAACCAGTATAGTGGATCTAGAGGAAGGAACGGGGATACATTTATTGCTGCTCCTTCTACTGTCCTGGTCAAAGTGCTCTATTTAAGCAGGTAACAACTTTCTAGAGTTTGAAGTGGCAGGAGATTCATAGAAACAGTGCCAAAATTTATTTATTTTTTATTTATTTATTTCCATTTTTACCCTGCCCAAGCTAATGCATATACATTGCTCTGGATGGCTTACAAATGGCAAATAGCCAGACATTACAATAAACACAATTTTTTTAAAAAATAAAATAAAACAAGATGACAATCAACATAAAATACAACATAACAAGACAAAAAAAAAAGATAAGATGGTGCCACAAAAATGCAGAAACCAAAACAATTACATTCAGGGAGGGAGGGGATTGAGACACTGAGATTGTTCTTTAAAATGCCTCAAAAGGCAGTACACAGAACTTACTTGAGCTATACTTTTCAGAATACCTCCCCAGCCCCAGTCACCACATTAAGTATCTATGCTGGCTAGCGGATGCCTGGAGTGGTAGTAAAAAAAAAAAGTAATTTTTGAAGCCCTGCCCAAGGCCAATGGCATGGAATTTCAGTTTTCTGAAATACTAGGACTCCCTCTCATCAGAAAAGTGCATTATTTGACACCTGGCTGTTTGTACTTACTGCCATAGATATATATTAGATGGGGTTGTTGAACTTAGGCTGGATAATTCAATGGTTTAGATCAGTGTTCCCCAACCCCCGGTCCGCAGACCAGTGCCGGTCCGTGGATGAATCGGCACCGGGCCGCCACCGCGCCCCCCGCAAGCGCCCCCACCACGCGACCCCCCGCAAGTGACCCTGCCCGCCGCCGCGCCGCAACCCCCGATGCCCCGTCCTGCCCCCCGCCGCCGCCGCGCCCTGCCCCGCAGCCACCGCCGCTTGCTGCAATGCCCGTCCGCCACTCCCCCGCACGCCCCGTCCCGCCGCCACCACCGCGACCCACCCGCCACCGCACTTGCCCCCCGCCCCGCCCCGCCGCTGCGACTGACCTGTAATCGCCCCGTCCGCCGCCGCCGCCGCGCCGAGACCCCCCCCACAATCTCCCCCGCAATCTCCCCCATCTCACCATCGCCGCCGCCGCTGCGACCGCACGCCCCGCCCCGCCAGAAAGAAAGAAAGAAAGAAAGAAAGAAAGAAAGAAAGAAAGAAAGAAGGGAGGGAGGGGGAGGGGGGAAGAAAAGGGAAAGAAAGAAAGAAAGAAAGAAAGAAAGAAAGAAAGAAAGAAAGAAAGAAAGAAAGAAAGAAAGAAAGAAAGAAAGGGGGAGAAGGAGGAAGGGAGAGAGAGAGAGAAAGAAAAAGAAAGAAGGGAGAAAGGAAGGAAGGAAGGAAGGGAGGGCGGGAGGAAGGGAGGAAGGAGAGGAAGAGGAAGGAACAAAGAAAGAAAGAAAGAAAGAAAGAAGGAGGGAGAAGGAGGAAGGGAGGAAGAAAGTAAGTAAGTAAAGGAAGGAGGGAGGGAAAGAAAAAGAAAGGGAGAGAAGGAGTGAGGGAGAGAGAGGAAGAACGAAAGAAGGGGGAGGAAGGAAGAAAGAAAGAAAATGAGGAAGAAAGGAAGAAAAAGAAAGGGAGGGAGGGAGGGAGGGAAGGAAATAAAGAAAGAAAGAAGGGAGAGGAGAGGAGAGAGGAAGAAAGAAAAAGAAAAGGGGGAAAAAGAAGAAGGAGAGTGGGAGGGAAGGAAGGAGAGGAGGAGGGAGGGAGAAAGAAAGAAAGAAAGAAAGAAAATGAGGAAGGAAGGAAAGAAAGAAGGGAAGGAAGGAGGTAGAGTGGGAGGGAAGGAAGGAAGGAAAGAGAGGGAGGGAGAGGGAGAGAAATAAAGAAAAAGAAAGAAGGGAGAGGGAGGGAGAGAAAGAAAGAAAGAAGGGAGAGAAAGAGGAAGGAAGGAAGGAAGGAAGGAAGGAAGGAAGGAAGGAAGGAAGGAAGGAAGGAGAGTGGGAGGACAGAAAGAAAGAGGGAGGAAGGGAGAGAGAAAAAGAAAGAAAAGAACGAAGGGAGGGGGAGGGAGGGAGAAAGAAAAGGGAAAGAAAGAAAGAAAGAAAGAAGGGAGGGAGGAAGGAAGGGAGGGAGAAAGAAGAAAGTAAGGAGGGAGGGAGGGAGGCCTCATGTCAAGGAAGGGCGAAGGGTCCCAAGACCTCACGGCGGCTGGGTAGCCCCCGGGGGAAAAATGCGAGGAAGTAAAAACAGTGTTTCCTTGAGCGATGCCAAGGACTCATCACACAACACTGGCTCTTCGGCTTGAGATGAGCACCACCCCCTAGAGTGGGAAACGACTAGCACTCATGTGGTCAGCCATTCCTTATTAAATCAAAACAAGCTCTGCATTTACCGTTCTGGTTTAGATGTCTGGTTGGTTGGGAGTTGATTCCTCACTGAGCTGCCCTGACAGGGGCTGGACTCAGAGATCCGTAGGATCCCTTCCAGCTCTGCAGTTCTAAGATGATGATGATGATGATGATGATGATGATGATGATGATGATGATGATGATGATGATGATGATTGGCTCATTCCAGTTGCTGCAAATATGTTCTCACAACCTGCCTTTGTAAAACCGGGCTGGCAGGTGAAAGGCGTAGAATGTATTCCATTTTTATTTATTTAAAATAGTTCCACCCTGTCTTTCTTATTAAAAAGAACCCAAGCTGGCTGACACCATAAAAAGACAATACTAAAAAAAACCCTTAAAACTGTAAGCATACAAATATTTTTAAAGCATCAAACAAACACCACACTAAAGCGTTCAATAAAACTAGAATGAAAAGGCACATTGAGAAGCAGCAAGGCACAGTGGTGCATTTTTAAAAAACCCACTCAAGCAGCCAGTCACTCAGAGAAAACCTGCCTGAAGAGAAAGATTTTCACCTGTTTGTGGAAGGACAGCTAAAAACAATGCTTCTTTTGTTTTGTTCTGTTCCAAAGAAGCAACATTTGATTCATGGAGCTTGCTTAAATCTAAACAGGATTTTGATTCCTTCCTTCCTTCCTTCCTTCCTTGTTGCTGGACTGCTGTAGTAGAATTCCTCATGCTGGTGTGGCAGACCAGTAGCACAAAGGACTGCAGACCAATAACACCTAAAGGGTTGCAATTTGCCCATCCCTGGGACAACAGATATGGCTTGGGCTGGTAAAACATATGAGTTATTGGGAGATAATATTAAATTAGTTTTTGTTGTTGTTGCTACTGCTGCTGCTGCACCCTAGACTTTGACCTAACCCTAACCCTAACCCTAACACTAACCCTAACTCTAACCCTAACGCTAGCCCTAACCATAACCATAACACAAGTCCTTCCCCTAGCCCTAGCCCTAGCCCTAGCCCTAGCCCTAGCCCTAGCCCTAGCCCTAGACCTAGACCTACACCTAGACCTAACTCTAACCGGAACCCTAACCCTAGACCTAACCCTAACCCTAACCCTAACCCTAAACATAGCCCTAGCCCGAAAACAAACCCTAACCCTAAACATGATGCTAACCATAACATTAATCCTAAACTTAACCCTAGCCCTAGCCATAACGCAAACCTAACGCTAACCCTAGCCCTAGCCCTCACCCTAATACTATCCTTAGCCCTAACACAAACAGGAGCCCTAGCGCCAGCCCGAACCTTACCCCTAGCCCTACCCCTAACACTACCTCCTTCCCACACCCTAGACTTTGGTCTAACCCTAACCCTAACCCTTACCATTACCTTAACCCTAACCCTAACCCTAGCTCCTTCCCACACCCTAGCCTTTGACCTACCCTAACCCTAACCCTAAACCCATCTCCTTCTCACACCCTAGCCTTTGCCCTAACCCTAACCCTAACCCTAGCTCCTTCTGACATGCTAGTCTTTGCCCTAACCTAACCCTAACCCTAACCATAACCATAACCTTAGCTCCTTTTGACAACATAGCCTTTGCCCTAACCTTAACCCTAACCCTAACCCTAACTCTAGCTCCTTCTCACACTGTAGCCTTTGACCTAACCCTAAACCAAACCCTAACCCTAAACTTAGCTCCTTCCCACACCCTAGGCTTTGCCCTACACCTAACCCTAACCCTAACCCTAATCCTAGCTCCTTCCCACAACCTAGCCTTTGCCCTAACACTAACGCTAACCCTAACGCTAACGCTAACCCTAAAACTAGCTCCTTCCGACACTATAGCCTTTGCCCTCACCATAACCATAACCCTAACCATAACCCTAACACTAGCTCCTTCCCACACCCTAGCCATTACACTAACCCTAACCCTAACCCTAACCCTAACCATAACATTTAACCTAGCACCTTCCCACACCCAAGCCTTCACTCTAACCCTAACCCTAACACTAACACTAACACTAAGTCGAACCCGAACCTGAACCCTAGCACCTTCCCACTCCCCAGCCTTTACCCTAACCCTAACTCTAATCCTAACCCTAACTGTAACCCTAACGCTAATACTAACCCTAAGAGTAACCCTAACCATAATTCTAACCCTAGCTCCTTCCCACACCCTAGCCATTGCCCTAACTCTAAACTGAAACCCTAACTCTAACCCTAACCCTAACACTAACCTAGCTCCTTCCCACAACCTTGCCACCCCTGACCCTAACAGTAACCCTAATCCCAACCCCTAACCCTATCCCTAAACCTAATTCTTGCTCCTTCCCACACCCCAGCCTTTGCCCTAACCCTAACCCTAACCCTAACCCTAACCCTAACCCTAATCCTTACCCTTACCCTAAACATAACCCTAACCCCCTAGCCATTGTCCTAACCCTAACCCTAACCCTAGCTCCTTCCCACACCCCAGCCTTTGCCGTAACCCTAACCCTAACCCTAACCCTAACCCTATCCCAAACCCTAAACCTAACTGCTTCCCGCAGCCTAGTCTTTGCCCTACCCCTACAACTACAACTACCCCTAGCTCCTTCCCACACCCCAGCCTTTGCCCTAACCCTAACCCTAACCCTATCCCCAACCCTAACTGCTTCCCACACCCAAACCTTTGCTCTAACCCTAACCCTAACCCTAACCCTAGCCTTTGACCTAACTTTAAACCTAACCCTAAACCAAATTCTAACCCTAACCCTAACCCTAATTTTAGGGTTAGGTTTAGGTGTGGGGTTAGGGTTAGGGCTAGGGCTAGGGCTAGCGTTAGGGCTAGGATTAGGGTTAGGATTAGGATTAGGGTTAGGGTTAGGGTTCCTTCTAGGGCTAAGGCTATTGTTAGGTTTAGGGTTATGGTTATGGCTAGGGCTAAGTCTAAGTCTGGGAAAAGGGCTTGGTTAGGGTTAGGGTTTATGGTTATAGTTAATATTAGGGTGAGGGTTCGCGTTCTAGGCCAAGGTTAGGGTTAGGGTCAGGGTTGCTGCTAGGTCTAGGTCTAGGGTTAGAGCTACCATTAAGGTTAGGGTTAGGGTTGCAGCTAGGGCTAGGGCTAGGGTTAAGGTTAGGGTTAGGGTTAGGATTAGGATTAGGGTTCGGGCTAGGGCTACGTTTAGGTAAGGATTAGGGTTAAGTTTAGTGTTAGTGTTAGCATTAATATTATGGTCATGGTTGGGGCTAAGGCTAGGGCTAGGGCTAGTGTTAGGGTTATGGATAAATTTATAGCTTGGGTTAGGGCTAGATTTAGGGCTAGCTTTAGGGTGAGTTTTAGGATTAGGCCTCAGGCTCAGGGTAGGGATGTGATGCCAAACCTTTTAGAGACCGAGTGCCCAAACTGCGATTCAAAACCCACTAATTTTTCGCAAAGAACTAATACAGCAATTTAACCTGGATACAGGTGACTGTGAAGGGACGATGCCAGGTGCCCACAGAAAGGGCTCCGAGTGTCACCTTTGGCACCTGTGCCATAAGTTCACCAACAGTGGCCTAGACCAAACCCAATTGATCACCACAACTCATAAGTACAACTGAAAATGTCCCACTTCAGAATCTGTGGCCTTTTGCTGCAACCTACAGAAGTAAGGCAGAAATGTTATTTGGTTCTCAGCTCATTTCCCCCTCATCTTCACTGTATTTATGATGATGCTCATCTGGAAAACAGGTCTTTGGGCATATGCTTAGGGTCGCAGTGCCTGTGATATGCCTGTTTCACGAGGAATGCCCATGTTCTCAAGACTCTCTTGCGGTTAAAGTCATCTGCCCTTTTAAATAATGCAGCAGGATTGTGATGAGTGTTTTCCTACAGGTTCACCTCACACTATGTCCTTCACTGTGTGAGCAGTTACAGTCCCATAAGCCTTTCACTCAGAACTAATGCACCCTTTTAGATGTGCAACATTTAAATATCACTGAGGGCGGGGGGAGGGGAACGACAGGAGGAAGAGACGTACCTGGAAAAAACTTCACCAAAGAACTCCATTATTTAAAAGAACACAACTGTTCAAATGTACAGTCAGCTGCAAGAGATAACACACCTTGAGCCGGGAGACCCTTGTGTGGCGCCTAAGCATGCCAGACTCAGGACAGCCTGGGTTAAGAAGGCAAAAATCTGGTAGGTCAGTCCATGTAGCCTCTAGATATAGAAATATATAAATCAGAGCTGTCTTTTAGCCCCCTATCTGACTATTGAGAGGAAGACTTGTCATCCAAATAGCAAACAGCAGCAAGAGAAGGGAGCAATTATGTCAAATATTAAAAATTAATGTACAGTAGTAGTCAAATGATCCAAAGCAGGGTAAGCTGAATACGTAAGTATCGCTTGCAATTGTCTTCCCTGCAGCCAGGAAGACTGGACCTCCAGGAAGGACCAGCCCCAGGTAGGAGACATCTCCGGCACCACCATTAACGAACTGAACTGAACTGAACCAATTTTTTTTCCGTTTTGTTCTAAATCCACTCTGAGGTTTATTTGTTTCGTCATGTAACAAAAGGAATAACGAAACTAACTAAAGTTCATTTCGTGCCCATCTCTATTTGTATCCTCCTGGGTGTGTTCTGAATGAGAAAATCTTATCAGCATAGCTATGTGGAATTACACTACGTTGCTATCCTTCCAGAAGCAATATGTCTGTGGAGATTCTTAGTCATCCAGGTGAGGTTATCTGGGAATTGAGTCATGGCAACTGGCCTTTTTTTAAATTGTGGAATAAAAAATCATCCATGTAGCTTCTTCAGTCTGAGGAAAGTTGGTGTGAGGCTTCCAATTTATAGTTCACCTTGGTTTCACCCCACCCTGATCTGAATAGTCACGTTAAATGGACAATAGCCTGGTGTGTGTGAAAGTCATATTTATGCAAGTCTTTTGTTTGGTTTCACCCCACCCTGGTCTGGATAGGCTCATTAGATGGACAATGGTCTGAGGTGTGTGAAAGTCATACTTATGGAGCCCTTCCCAATACCCATTAAGTATGGGTCATTAGCAGTGTCCTTGGTGGAGGTGTGAAGTGGTTTTGATTTGTCTGGGGATTGATGAAAGGGCAGCATGATAAATGGGAGACAGATTGTGCCTAAGTCCCCCACCCCTTCCACAAGCAAACAAAGACCTTTCTCTTAAAGACAAACTTCCCCTCAGAGACTGGCTTCCTGGGTGGAGTTTTTAAATGGCAGGTTGTGCCTTGTTACATTTGAAAGTGTGTTTGGTATTGAATTAGTGTTTTATTCTTTTTAACTACTGGTACAGTGGTACCTTGAATAAAGGAATTAATTCATTCCAAATGAAATTATGTTAAGCAAAATTTCCTTTATACAAATTCCCATAGGAATGCATTGAAAACAGAGTGATCCCATTTTTATGTTGTACGGATTTTCCCCATAGGTGATTATGTTAAGCAAATTTCCCCTATCTCCAGAATTTTTTATGTTGTACAAATTTTATGTTATACAAACCCTTTGTTATACAAGGGTCCACTGTATTACTGTTTTTGGCTTTTAAATATTGTCTTTTAATTATATAATCCACTTTAGGTTTATTAAGAAGAAAGGAAAGGTAAAAAATATTTTAAATAAATACACAAATCGCCGAACAAGCAGTGCCATTGTACAAGCAGAGGGCAGGTCCTTTTGTGGAGATCAGCTGGAGCTGAGCAACATTAATTGTCTTTTAGTGCTGTAGGATGTCCCTCAAATGCCTGTTCTCAATACTTGAACATGTCTTAATTGTACTGGACTGCATATTGTCCCTCATTACTGTAAGCCATCTTGGGTCCTTTCCCAAGGAGAAAGGTGAGGTAAAAAATACTCATAAATAAATAAATAAATAAATAATTTCTCGAGCTCTAATTCCTAGGATCCACCAGTCAGTTTGGCTAAGAGGCAGCCATTGTGAGGTTGATCCCCAAATATATGGATTTTGTTAAAACATGCTTTTTCTTTTTGTTTAAAACTATTGTCCTGTACCTTAATTGCCTCAGTTAAAAGAACTGCTGGATAGCCTGATGACTTAGGTCTCTGACTGCGGAGCCAGAGCTTGGGAGTTCAATTCCCCACTTGTGCCTGCTTGACAAGGGCTGGATTGGAGGACCCATAGGACCCCTTTCCTCAGCTCTGCAGTTCCATGATGATAAGAATGACAATAAATAAGGACATCTTGAATCAAATGACTTCAGTTTGCTTCCTTCTGCGTCCATTGGTGACTGTCTATTATTCCCTGTCCTAGGACTTGATGGCTAAACGGTGTTTAGATGTCAAAGAAAGACAGAACAGTTTGGGTTCTCTAGTATCCAAACTGCCCCTGGCCATCAAGTCATGTAATAAAAAACAACTATAGTTCATGGACACACAGAAGTTTTTAAAAACTCCCCATGTGAAGATGTTCATATAAATCTCTGAATTGTCTCACTTGTCCTCATTGAGATCATCACCAGGCTAGCTGTGACCAAACCCACATGTTCATGATATAATCCGTGATTGATATGCCATATGATCAATCCGGAAAGGTACAAGAAGCAGCTAAGGAGGAGAATAGCACTGAATTTGGAGGCATAAGTGGAAACAGTGGTTCTAAAAAGGATTATCTCCATCTCTTCCCCACCTTCCCTCTCTTTCATACACCTGTGAACGTACATGCCAAATTGGAGCAGATTTCAGGAGAAGTGCCAATCCCATCAAAATCACCAGTGTCGACCAGCGAATATTTGACATGGTCATTGGAGCTGCCCACTGATTTCCCAGCCATAGAAGCATCACAAGAGTTGTGCTCTAGGGTTAGTACTACACTATCTTCTGTGCATGCTCAGATGTTGTCAAGAAACACCGTGGGTATACATACCCCAAGCAGGTGACCCAGGGCAACAGAGAACCCAATGGATAAAGCTGGTGATCCTATGTTATCGCTCCTGCGGTCATCGGTGGATGCAAAAATGCACAGGATCAATTGGAAGGTGAGGAACAGCTCCATTGTCACTGCCTGCCCTGTTGTCGTGTTATTGTACACCTGAAAGAAAAGCAGAAGAAAATCCAGGACTCTCACTCTTAACTATTGGTAAAATCAGTCTTACACTGCTGCTTTTGTTAGGCCATTTCCAAAGTCTCCAATGTGCCATGCAAGCTTTTAAGTTTTTCTGTTGGAGAACAAAGCAACAGATTTAGGGTGTGCTGATGCTCAAGCCATAGAATCTGTACTGAGTTACAGTTTTATGAGGGACAGTGAGAGGATGACAGTATTAATAGACACTAAGGTGGTTTCATGTTATACCCGGGCCTTTCCTAAGGGTTGTGGGAAAAGAAATGGAAAAGTTATTTTTTTCCAAAATAAGTAAATGCAGTTGTAGTTGCAAGGATTTCCCCAAAGTAGCTAGTTACCATTACAATTGTAGTTTTTAAAAGTTACTCTGTATATTACAAGGTTTCTCAAAAGTAACCTTGCTTCCTTTAAAGCTGTCTGGATGCTATGAGCCACATAGTTCTCTCTCTCTCTCTCTCTCTCTCTCTCTCTCTCTCTCTCTCTCTCTCTCTCTCTCTCTCTCACACACACACACACACACACACACACACACACACACACACACACACCACCTCCACCCCCATTCACTTCATGGCTATTTCAATAGCTATACTATTGGTGAGAGTACCAAATTATCACCCTGGTGTGAGGTCACTGACTCATCTTGCAAGTCATTTCTGTACTACTGTTTCTAAGAGTGCACAAAATGGATCACTGAAATTCAGAAAAAGAGAGGCTTAAAAAGCAAAATAATGGGACAGGCATTCCCATCTTCCTGTCTCAGGGGTAAAATATGTACTGAAGCCTCTTTTACCTCACTGAGTATTTACGGTCATTAATGGAATGTAAAAAAATTCTGTGATCTAATCTGAAACTTCATGGAGATGGCCAGCATTGACCAGGGAAAAACAGCTCTCCGCTATGGCACATTACACATTTTCCCCACTTCTCTGAATTGCCCCGCTGCGTTTGGATGTCAGATCCCTGACAACACTGCTCCATAAGCTTCAAGAGGTCCAGAATGCAGCAGACAGACTAACTGCTGAGGTAACAAAATTCGATTGTGATCACCCCAATTCTGGTCCTCCCACACTGGCTACGAGTTCATTTATGTGCCAGGTTCAGGGTCTTTGTGCTAACATTTAAAGCTAACAGTTTAGGTCAGCGGTGGCAAACTTTCGGCACTCCAGATGTTTTGGACCACAACTCCCAGAATTCCAAGCCTGTATTGCCAAGGGTGGTGGGAAATTCAGTCTAAAATATCTGGAGTGCCGAAGGTTCACAAACACTGGTTTAAGACCTTGCTACTTGTCTGAGTACCTTCAGCCAGGTTCAACTGCCCTTCTAACTTGGTCCTCACAGACCTCTGGCCTGAACATCCTGACACCTGGGCCTTCTCAGCTGTGACACTCATCTTATGGAATGCAATACCCCAGGAATTACATCAAGTGCTCTCCCTCTATTCCTTTAAAAAGCATTTCAAAACACAGCTTTTTAAGATAAGCCTTTTGGGAGGTTCTCCCCAGTTAAGTGGGGCAGGGGAGAAAGAAGGAGGGACATGTACCATATTGAACATTTATTCTGCCACCAGTAGTTGTTTGTAATGAGGGAACTGAGTTGAAGCAGTTAATTTTTATACAATTATGCTTTATATATATAAAATCATTTCTGCTGTATATCGCCGAGAGTAGGAACTTGGTGGTAAACAAAACAAAATAAAACAAACAAAGAGAAGAAAAAGGAGGAGAAAAAGAAGATTGACAGAAGGTTAAAAGAGTTGACTGCCATGGTGAAACATCCTGATTAAGTAATTACATGACTACACCTGGATGGAGTTGCCTAGATGCCCTGAGCACATCCGATCTCGCCTGATCTCGGAAGCTAAGCAGGGTCGGGCCTGGTTCATACTTGGATGGGAGACCACCAGAAAATACCAGGTGCTGTAGGTGCCTGGAGTAGGAAATGGCAAGCCACTCTGGTATTTCTGCCAAGAAAACTCCATGGACATGGGGTCACAAAGAGTTGGTCATGACTGTAACGACACAAGAACAACACACCTGGATGGAAGGATTTGAATGAACACAGAGATAACATCACACTTATTTGCCTTTTACGCAACCTCAATTGCATTTTGATTTGATCTGGATCATGGCTTTGGGCCATTGGGGCAAGGCCATGATTTGCAATGCTAATGGCATTCTAGTAACAGCAGTGTCTTTTTTTTAATCTAGGATGCACTTGTTCTCTTGCACAAAACAAGACATGTACACACAAACAGTGAGTAGCTGCATGATCAGTTTTGAGATCTGGTTTCCAGGTTGCATGACTATCATTCAGGCCTCCGTAATTTGCAATGCAGTTTGCCAACCAAGCATCCTGGATTTATCTGATGGCCGAGAACTGCTACAATCTCAAGCAATGAGTAGAAATTAGAGGTTTATTGAGCTGGCTGTGAGCTGCCACAGATGACTGATTGATTATTTTTGGTGGTTGAGGTGAGGACGGATTCTCAAGCTTTTGTGCATAAGCTAAACAGAGCTTGTGATTTATTTATTTATTTATTTATTTATTTATTTATTTATTTATTTATTTATTTATTACCCGAAGGAACTCTGGCATAAAATAATAATAATAATAATAATAATAATAAATAATAATAATAATAATAATAATAATAATAATAATAATAATAATAATAATAATAATAAATACACTGTACAGTATATTAAAACATTCAACCAACACAATAAATAAAACAACCTAAAACAGTATACACATGCATGACAAATTAATTTGTTACCCCTATTTGTCTGGGAGTTTGATTCCCCACTTGTGCTTCCATGATAGGGGCTGGACTTAAAGAGCTGGACTTCCAGCTCTGTAGTTCTATGATTATATTATATTATTTCAAAGTTTTTTTAACAAAAAAACCATTATTTTAATAATTACACACCAGTGACTACTGTTTTATTATTTCTAGCCTATTTGATTCTTTACAAGTTAATTGTATTAATTTTGAATAGTTGTTTAATAATAATAATAATAATAACAATGATGATGATGATGATGATGATGATGATGATGATATGAAAAATTGAACTTCAGAGACTCTGTTCCCAGTGGTAATCGGCACACTTGTTGCAGTGCCTAAAGGATGGCCAGCGCCCTCTTTCCATTTTGGAGCCCTAGGCAACTGCCTAGTTTGCCTTAATGGACATGCTGGCCCTGAACATATGCAGGATCAAAGCCTGAGAACCATTGCCTCGAGTATGTTTATATGATAGATATTTTCTGTTTTATCTGGGCATCATTTTTCTTCTTATAATGTCTACCTTCTTGCTCAGTTGTTTGCCTAAGGGATCTTCTGTTCTGAGGTGAGATAAAAATTCCCAAGGGCAACTTTCAAGCCAGCCTGGAAGATAATAGTTGGAGATGATGACATGGTAAATAAATAAGGAGAACATAAAGCATTATCAGGAGATTGGAAGAAATTCATTAATATATGTTATTTTAATTAAAGGAGAGGTTCTGTAAACAGGGTAGACTGGAGTTACATTTTAAGGATTGTAATGAGCAGAGGAACATTACCTAGTTTGTTAAGTTACGTTTAAAAGTTATATTTAAAGGGCATTTTAATGCATTTAAGAAGCATTATGTGAGAGAAATTTATCACATTTCTTGTCAGTAGAATCATGACTATTTCTGTAATTTCAGTCAATTGTAATACTGTCTCATGTGATCTCTCCCACTGAAGAACCAGTGGCTCAATATACTTCTCATTTTTGCTGCTTAATGGGGACTTTAGGAAAAGCCGGTTCTGAAGCATTTTATGGATCATAATCTCTGACTGGCGAGTTTCATTAAGCTTTGCTGGGTCACAAATTATGTAGGCCTGAGTTACAGTATAGCCATATCTGTTAGCAGGCGGAGCGTGACTATATCAAGAATCTGACCATTCAGGTATACAACATTTCTGCATTTAGGTATGCTTTTTTTTATTTGACCAGCAGAGCAAGTGCGTCACAGATAAAAATCTTTGTTATCACTGGAATGCCACTGACATTGCAAATGGCTCTCCTACCCAATGATATACATCTCTCCAGCCACAACTTATATAACATGAAGACTAATCAAAACAAAGTTACAGCCTTCATCTAAGAATGCCCACCATGACATCTGAGTAGAGGTGTATACAATGCTCCCAAACCTAAGGTATATGCAGTGATAATGGACATATGCTAACACTATTTTCTGAATAGGTGTAAGCTCAAAAATGATGGAATTGTGTAATTCAATATTCTTTGCAGACACCTGCAAATAAACAAAAGCCTCCACTGAGTGAATGTCTGCACTGAGCTGCAAGTGAGCCCTTGTATGCAAACCTGCTAAAAATTACCCTGATTGGTTGTTTGTTTTTTTAAAGGCTAGACAACTGGTGACTCAGGGGTTGCATGGATCCCTAGAATTTATTTTTTAAAGATCTCATTCAAGTCACGGCAACTGGATTTCTTTTCTTGTGGGACTGAAACATTTAACTACTAGTCCAAGTAGCTTCTTCAGTCTGAAACATTTCAGGAAAAGAGGTCAGTTGCCATCATGACTCAGTTCAGTCTAAAATATCTGGAGTGCCAAGGTTCACAAACACTGGTTTAAGACCTTGCTACTTGTCTGAGTACCTTCAGCCAGGTTCAACTGCCCTTCTAACTTGGACCTCACAGACCTCTGGTCTGAACATCCTGACACCTGGGCCTTCTCAGCTGTGACACTCATCTTATGGAATGCAATACCCCAGGAATTACATCAAGTGCTCTCCCTCTATTCCTTTAAAAAGCATTTCAAAACACAGCTTTTTAAGATAAGCCTTTTGGGAGGTTCTCCCCAGTTAAGTGGGGCAGGGGAGAAAGAAGGAGGGACATGTACCATATTGAACATTTATTCTGCCACCAGTCGTTGTTTGTAATGAGGGAACTGAGTTGAAGCAGTTAATTTTTATACAATGTATGCTTTATATATATAAAATCATTTCTGCTGTATATCACCGAGAGTAGGAACTTGGTGGTAAACAAAACAAAATAAAACAAACAAAGAGAAGAAAAAGAAGGAGGAGAAAAAGAAGACTGACAGAAGGTTAAGAGAGTTGACTGCCATGGTGAAACATCCTGATTAAGTAATTACATGACTACACCTGGATGGAGCTGCCTAGATGCCCTGAGCACATCCGATCTCGCCTGATCTCGGAAGCTAAGCAGGGTCGGGCCTGGTTCATACTTGGATGGGAGACCACCAGAAAATACCAGGTGCTGTAGGTGCCTGGAGTAGGAAATGGCAAGCCACTCTGGTATTTCTGCCAAGAAAACTCCATGGACATGGGGTCACAAAGAGTTGGTCATGACTGTAATGACACAAGAACAACACACCTGGATGGAAGGATTTGAATGAACACAGAGATAACATCACACTTATTTGCCTCTTACGCAACCTCAATTGCATTTTGATTTGATCTGGATCATGGCTTTGGGCCATTGGGGCAAGGCCATGATTTGCAATGCTAATGGCATTCTAGTAACAGCAGTGTCTTTTTTTTAATCTAGGATGCACTTGTTCTCTTGCACAAAACATGTACACACAAACGGTGAGTAGCTGCATGATCAGTTTTGAGATCTGGTTTCCAGGTTGCATGACTATCATTCAGGCCTCCGTAATTTGCAATGCAGTTTACCAACCAAGCATCCTGGATTTATCTGATGGCCGAGAACTGCTACAATCTCAAGCAATGAGTAGAAATTAGAGGTTTATTGAGCTGGCTGTGAGCTGCCACAGATGACTGAATTTATTTATTTATTTATTTATTTATTTATTTATTTATTTATTTATTTATTTATTTATTACCACCCATCTTCCCGAAGGAACTCTGGCATAAAATAAAAATCAATAATAGATCAGTACACTGTACAGTATATAAAAACATTCAACCAACACAATAAATAAAACAACCTAAAACAGTATACACATGCATGACAAATTAATTTGTTACCCCTATTTGTCTGGGAGTTTGATTCCCCACTTGTGCTTCCATGATAGGGGCTGGACTTAAAGAGCTGGATTTCCAGCTCTGTAGTTCTATGATTATATTATATTATTTCAAAGTTTTTTTTAACAAAAAAAACATTATTTTAATAATTACACACCAGTGACTACTGTTTTATTATTTCTAGCCTATTTGATTCTTTACAAGTTAATTGTATTAATTTTGAATAGTTGTTTAATAATAATAATAATAACAATGATGATGATGATGATGATGATGATGATGATGATGATGATGATGATGATGATGATGATGATGATGATATGAAAAATTGAACTTCAGAGACTCTGGTCCCAGTGGTAATCGGCACACTGGTTGCAGTGCCTAAAGAATGGCCAGCGCCCTCTTTCCATTTTGGAGCCCTAGGCAACTGCCTAGTTTGCCTTAATGGACGTGCCGGCCCTGAACATATGCAGGATCAAAGCCTGAGAACCACTGCCTGGAGTATGTTTATATCAGTGTTTTTCAACCTTTTTTGGGCAAAGGCACACTTGTTTCATGAAAAAAATCACGAGGCACACCACCATTAGAAAATGTTAAAAAATTTAACTCTGTGCCTATATCAGTCTCTAAAAGGTTCGCCATTGCTGGTGTAGGGAGAAGCAGGACAGAGGGGCCACAGATTGAGGCAGCCCGCTCTCTAGCACCCAGTTCCCACTTACCTGTGTTGTTTTTTTAAAGACATTTTGCCCTGCATGGACTTCTGTGTCCAGTGGAGACCTGAGAAAGGGCACTGACTCTCCAGGAACACAAATAAGACCCAAAAGCCCATCTTGCTCTCCACACGGTGGCCAAAGCAGATGCCTTCAGCAAGTCCAGCGACAGGAGGGGAGGAGGATGAAGGAAGGCAGGAAGGAAAGAAGGCAGAAAGTGTTCTGCTTATATACCGCCCCATACCACTTCAAGGAGTCTCTGGGCGGTTTACAGTTTTAATTACAGTAGGCAGGCTGCTAGACATACACATATACAGGCTAGAAATGAGCACGTTTCTATGAAGAGGGGAAAGGGTACGAATGGAAAGAGAGAGGTGGGGGGGAAAAGAAAGAAAAGACAGAGAGAGAGAAGAGGGCGACCCAAGACAGAAAGAAAGGGGCAAGACTTCAAGGAACCCATCGCGGGGCCCCTCAGAGATAGCTCTTCCCCTCCCGGACCCTAAAGGCCGGCCGTCCGGCCCTCCAGCCGTGCCAGTAGCCCCCCCGCCCGCCCGCCTCCTCAGCCCAGGCCCGGCGGAGGCCTCCTCCATCCCCTCCTCCTCGCAGCCCTGCCGCGGTGCTCATGGGGCAGCCGGGCGCCCCTCCTCCCCTTCCCCTCACCTGGTGGTTTGTTCTGGGCTGGGGCTCCCGGGCCGGCTCGTGTTGGCGGCCGGGCTGTCGGGCGGCTCAGTCCATTGGTAGCTCCCAGGAAAGGGGTGGTGGTGGTCCAGGGTTAAAAAAGGAGGGGGGGAGAGGGAAGCGAGCGAGTTGCGGCGGCGGCAGCAGGCACAAGGCAAACACTAAGAGAATGAGCGGGGCCAGGTCCGGCCGGGGAGGAAGTGACGCCAGTGCCGCGGGCCTCGGGGGGGAGGAGCCAAGCTGGCCCTTGGACGCTATTTATAGCGCCTCCCAGCTGTGGGCCGCCCACCGGCCCAGGGTTGAATTTCTTTAGAATTTTTCAATTTTTCCCACGGTATATCAGGCAACATCTTGCGGCACACTAGTGTGCTGTGGAACAGTGGTTGAAAAACGCTGGTTTATATGATAGATATTTTCTGTTTTATCTGGGCATCATTTTTCTTCTTATAATGTCTACCTTCTTGCTCAGTTGTTTGCCTAAGGGATCTTTCATGTTCTGAGGTGAGATAAAAATTCCTCAAGGGCAACTTTCAAGCCAGCCTTGAAGATATACAGATGATGACATGGTAAACCAAATAAGGAGAACATAAAAGTACTATCAGGAGATTGGAAGAAATTCAGTTAAATATATGTTACTTCTAATTAGAAGGAGGAGGTTCGGTAAACAGGGTAGACTGGAGTTACATTTTAAGGATTGTAATGAGCAGGAGGAACATTACCTATTTGTTAAGTTACTTTTAAAAGTTATATTTAAAGGGCATTTTAATGCATTTAAGAAGCATTATGTGAGAGAAATTTATCACATTTCTTGTCCAGTAGAATCATGACTATTTCTGTAATTTCAGTCAATTGTAATACTGTCTCATGTGATCTCTCCCACTGAAGAACCAGTGGCTCAATATACTTCTCATTTTTGCTGCTTAATGGGGACTTTAGGAAAAGACGGTTCTGAAGCATTTTATGGATCATAATCTCTGACTGGCGAGTTTCATTAAGCTTTGCTGGGTCACAAATTATGTAGGCCTGAGTTACAGTATAGCCATATCTGTTAGCAGGCGGAGCGTGACTATATCAAGAATCTGACCATTCAGGTATACAACATTTCTGCATTTAGGTATGCTTTTTTTTATTTGACCAGCAGAGCAAGTGCGTCACAGATAAAAATCTTTGTTATCACTGGAATGCCACTGACATTGCAAATGGCTCTCCTACCCAATGATATACATCTCTCCAGCCACAACTTATATAACATGAAGACTAATCAAAACAAAGTTACAGCCTTCATCTAAGAATGCCCACCATGACATCTGAGTAGAGGTGTATAAAATGCCCCCAAACCTAAGGTATATGCAGTGATAATGGACATATACTAACACTATTTTCTGAATAGGTGTAAGCTCAAAAATGATGGAATTGTGTAATTCAATATTCTTTGCAGACACCTGCAAATAAACAAAAGCCTCCACTGAGTGAATGTCTGCGCTGAGCTGCAAGTGAGGCCTTGTATGCAAACCTGCTAAAAAATACCCTGATTGTTTTTTTTTAAAGGCTAGACAACTGGTGACTCAGGGGTTGCATGGATCCTATAATTTATTTTTTAAAGATCTCATTCAAGTCATGGCAACTGGATTTCTTTTCTTGTGGGATTGAAATATTTAACTACTAGTCCAAGTAGCTTCTTCAGTCTGAAACATTTCAGGAAAAGAGGTCCAGTTGCCATCATGACTCAGCTCCCGGATAACCTCCCCTGCAAAACTGAGACTCTCCACAGACCTCTCAGTCAAGGGGTTTATACTGTAACCACTCCTGCTAATGTTGTTTCAGTTTCCGAGATGAGTGGTGCAGAAGGCCCACACTCTTCCCATGCCGCATTCAACTTTGGACCTCCCCTGGCAACATGAGAGGGTTAGCCACGTTGGAAGTAATTCCATTTGTGGTAGGCAAAGCCCTTGGGAGGACAGATCAGATCAGTGCAAATAGAAGTAGAGCTATTTCCTTCTGTGGCAACCCATGTGGTATATTGGATATGTGATGGATTAGGACTCAGGAGGCCTGGGCTTGGATCCCAACTCCGCCATGGAAACTCACTGGGAGTGTGGTGTTGGTAAAGGTACTCCTTAAATACTTCAGTTACCTTGAAAGCCCTATTAGGGTCACTATAAGTCAATCCCAATTTGACGGCATATAACAATAGCATTTCTGTCCCAAACTTGGAAAAAGTTATGCTTCATCCAATTACATTCAAAGGAATTTCACATCCTTGGTCAAGGATGCAAAAGGTCCTTTAACTAAATCATCCTGTGATCGTCTGTCTGTCCTCCATCCCACTTAGCCATAAGCAGATCTTAGACTGGTGGTTCTTGGACCACAACTCCCAGAACTCCGAGCCTAGATTGCCAATGACAAAGGACTATGGGAGTTGTGGTCTAAAACATCTGGAGTGCCAAAGGTTCCCCACCACTGGCTTAGACCGTTACTTATAGCAATGTGTTAGTTACTAATAATTTCTTTTTCAAAATAATGCCTTGTTTCCTCTTTTAAATATATGCACACTCTCTATAATTCTCCCCTTGCCTATATTTCCCACAAATGTCTACCAAAAAACAATAGTTTGGAACAATGTGATTCACTACATCCCCTAAAGTAGTGGTTTACATTATTGTAGGAATGCAGACGCATTACAGATAACATAATGATTTGCAGTATGTCAGTTACAAGGTATGTCTGCGAGCAAATCACTTTGTTCCCACTGAATGACTCAACCTAGACAAGCCCCTTCTCACTTCCTTCTTGGGTCACTTGGGCTGTTGCTCTAGTGGTGGCAAGAAACAAGAGGGAGGGGAGAAATGTGAGGGGCATTTTCTCTCCCCTTCCTCCTTCAGCACCTACGGTAGCAGGCTGCTAGGCATGGTGTAGCCTGCGAGTGACCTGGGCAGTATGGTTTCCCCAGTGCCTACCACAGATATCAGTCAAGTTGACCCAATTTTGACCCAACTCTGATCAAAATCCTCTTGCTTAGTATAAGGAAACCCATAACTTTCAGGAGAATTGTGGTGAGATCCTTTTGTCCACTAGGGAGGAATAGACTGAAAGTTACACATTTTCTTAGAATACGCTGTGTGTGCTGTGATTATTATAGCCTCAGTTGAAGAAGAATTATAGGGCCATTTGTCTTGTACAGTGGTACCCTGACTTTAGAACAGCGTGACTTAAGAGCAGTTCGATTTAAGAGCTGAAAACTGTTGGCGTTTTAACTGTTGCCTTACAAATTTTAGATATGGTCTGCTCGACTTAATTTTTTTTCATTTTTTTGATTTTTTAACTTATTTTTTCCAATTTTTAGATAGATACCCTGACTTAAGAGTATTTCGACTTAAGAGCATGCATTCAGAACAAATTAAATTTGTAAGTTGAGGTACCACTGTATATCTTGTTCTTGTTTCATAAGCCTCCAGGATTCATATTTCAGAGCTTAGCAGTGTTGTGGCAACACAGCCGTTTTTCATGCTATTGAAGGTAAATTAAAAAAAAGCCCAAAATATGTCTAATGGTTTTAAAGAGTGCTTTGTTAGGGGTTGGGAGGTCAAGTGCACACACCCAAGAAAATTCAATTTGTTGAACTGGCATCATTAATTTGTGAAATGACTCATTGCTTCTAAAATAAATGATGGGATGTGGAGAAAATGGCATCAAGTTGTCACCATTTACCACCTAGTAGCATATTTGTCATGAGCTCAATCCAAAATGCCATTTTTGTCACTCTGCTAAAGCTTTCCTCGATCTGGCACTTTTAAAAAAACTGGACTACAAATTCCATCATATAAGAGTTAGTTAGGAATTGTGGTTTCACCATACAGGAAAGCTGGATAGGAGAGGATGTGTTTCCTTACACAGGATCTCATCTCTTCTGCAGAAAAAGGAAATGTTTGTGTACATGGGAAAAGTAATGGATTTAATATTTAAACATGTTAAATTTATACATCACCTCCCAGCTCTGCATATATTGTATGTGAGGCACTAGAAAGTGATGTGCCTTCTCTGGCTTTGCAGTGTACAGTGTATTTGGGACAAGGCATATAAACAGATTATTATTATTATTATTATTATTATTATTATTATTATTATTATTATTATTATTATTATTATTATTATTATTATTATTATTATTCCAAATTGAACTGTTCAGTTCAGTCACTCAGGAAGAGGTTGCTGCAGCAGTTGTGGGAGAACAGAACCCAAAATATCAGGACAGTTTCAGTGCAGGATTAAGTGCACCATTATAGGAACACACAGACCTTTTGGTACCAAACTAGCCTTACATGAGGGCTTGAAGAATAGAGTGGAAGCTCCCCGGCCTCCCTCTTTGGTGGCAGGACTGTAGGGCTTTTGTTTAAAGGAACTCATGCTCAGAGTTTTCCCTCATGCCAGCCATGGGCAGCCACAGTCTCTCTTTCTTAAGTTTCTCATCAGTTAAACGGAACAGCTTCAACCTAACTACCCTGCTCTTGGATTCACTGAGATGATACAATATAAGAAAGGCAAAGCTCTTCAGCATTGTATTCTCAAGGAATCAAGCTAAATTAAATTTTTCTGCTTCAAGTCCAATACACCACATTTTGGCTGCTTTCTCTTTGCCGTTACATACTGTCAAGTCAGTTCAAGTTAAGGTGACCCTAAGAGGGGTATTAACTTTTGAAGCATGCGAGATATTCAAGGAGTTATTTACCATGGTCAACCCACTTCTAGTGAGTGTCCATGAGTGAACAGGAATTTGAACCTGGGTTTCCTGAATCCTTGTTTGACAGTCTGTCCGCTAAAATGTACTGTTTCCTTGTCTAGTCAAAACTTTACAGAGAAGTGTAATAATCAGGATGTCTCCCATACAGGCAGAGCTATTGATGACTCAAGGCATGTCTCAAACAGCTGCTTTTTTCAAATGTTCTGAGAAGCAAGTTTTGGGGCACCATGGCATGCCATTACTCATCCTAGGGCACCCCTCTCAGATCATGCCACATAGCTATAAATTACTGATACGGTTATCTGGGAGTTGAGTCATGGTAACTGGACTTCTTTTTCTTGAGAGATAGAAACATTTCGCTGCTCATCCAAACAGCTTGTCACCCTGGTCTGAAATAGGCTCATAAGATGAACAATGCCTTGAATAGGCTTGTTAGGTAGACAACAGTATCCATTCCATAGCTTTAAGGTGAAACATGGCCTAAGGTGCGGAAACCCGTAAGTATGGGTTGTTAGCTATGGCCTTGGTGATGAAGGCTTTTTGATTTGTCTGGGTATTGTTGAAAGCACAGCCTGATAAGTAGCAGATAGACTGTGCTTGGAGCCCACCACCTCTGTTGAGAAAGGGATTTTCAATGCTCACATGAATGGCTTCCCTGAGCCCTCTCTCAAACCACCCATCTTCTCTGTCTAATGTGTATACATCCTCATCTTTGAATGAGTGCCCTATTGTCCTTCAAATGGAGGTGTACTGCTGATTCTGGCCATCCTTCTGTTTAATGGCTGCTTAGCTTCTCCAATGTAGAGGTCTGCACACTCCTCACTGCATTGGACCACATATACTATATTGCTCTTTTTTGTTTTGGTATCGAGTCCTTTGGGTGGAGAGAAGAACCTGGCCATTCCCTACATGGCTGCAGTGTCTGAGAAGCTTAAAAGTAGTTTTGGAAAACACTACATTCCTGTTTATTTCAAACCCACAAACACACTAAGGCAGAAATTTGTCCACCCGAAGGATTAATAATACTGTAATACCTTTATTGTCAATGTACAAGGGCAGATAAGGTTATGCCCTAAGTTGCCACTTAACAGGGCCCCAGACTATAGGTAAAGATAGGAGAGTTGCATCACTTCATTCAGTGCCACTCTTTTGGATCATATTCTCAGCCCCAGTGTGAATGCATGCTGCTAGCGATAACCCAGAGGGGTGTAACAATATGGAAGAATGATTATAGCTCATTTGAGTAAGAAATCAAATCATCATCCAGTGAAATCCTCAGGATGATCTTGCATTCGTTACTATCATCCCCTCACCATCACAAGGTTTCTGTGAAGATAAAATGGGCAGGAGGAGAATGTCCCCAAATCCCCTTGTCATAAGCACAGAAACAGAAATAACTTATGGGGCAAAACGAAGGTTTTCTGTCTCTGAGAGGTATACTTGGGCTGATCCAGACTTGGTGGAACATCCTCTCTTGAAGACATCCTGCTGTATCCCTTCATCCCTCCCACTTCTGTGGGTAGTAGCATCCTTACCTTGTTAATGGCCAAACTTCCTCGGATGTGGTGTGGGGTGAGTTGATGCAGCAGGGCTGCCCCTGTCACAGCTCCCAGGATCTGTGCCACCACATAGAAGACAGCCCTCAGGAAGGAGACTTGGGAGCCTACCAGGCATGCCAGAGTCACTGCGGGGTTAATGTGAGCTCCGCTGATATGGCCCACAGCTTGGACTAAAGTAGCAATGGCCAGGCCAAAGGCCAGTGCGACCTTAAGGACAGTTGGCGGAGACATGGGCCAGTTGAGGGCTGAACCCAGGCCGAAGAAGATGAAGATCAGCGTGGCTAGGAATTCGGCAAAGACTGCTCGAGTGAAGGCCACGGAGCGGAGTTCCCACATCATTGATAAACACTGTCTTGGAAAGCAGAGGCAGAGACCAGTAGTTTAGCTCTCAGGCTTAATAACACAGGTGCTGTGTCCTGGAAGGATTCTGGAGTTAAATCTGTGTATGTGTGTCTTCTTTTGTTTGTGTGTGTGTGCCTCTCTTTATATGCACATGGCCAGAACAGCTAAAGATCCTAAAATGGAGGTGGGGTTTGGAAAAGTAATACATTTTCATGCTTGTTCCAGCTGAGGAAGTTTCAGACCTTGCTTCCTTATCTGATCATATGGCAAATGTTAATTATACTTATTCATTTTCTTTATTTCTTTCTTTTGAGAGAGTTCAACTCCTGGCCACAGCCTAACTTGCAGCATTCTTAATCTTTTATGATGTGTTGAACTACTCTCTTCAACTCTGCTTTCAGATTGGTTTTTGTGTATTTTAAATGTTTCTGTTTACATCTTTGTTTTATGCTTTGAGTTCTTGTGTTGCTTGGGCAGTTTCCTCTGCCACCTTCATCTCCACTGTGGTCTCAAATATGCAGGTGGACCTGTTGGGAGGCATAGTCTGATGGATGGACCTCCCCCACTTCAGAGACTCTGGACCACTCCAGACAGGAGAACTTGGAATAATCTGGTTCATGCTTGCACGGTTCTTATATTTATTATGATCTATTTCCTCTCTCACTTGACCAATGTACAAAATAATGCAGGGCATGATTAATGTGGATAGAGGGATGCTCTTCTCCCTCTCCCAAAATACTAGAACTAGGGGACATCCACTCAAACCGAGGGTTTGGAGAATGAGAACAGACAGAAGAAAGATTTTTTTACCTAGCGTGTTGTTAGTCTGTGGAACTCCCTGTCACAGGATGTGGTGATGGCATCTGCCCTGGATGCGTTCAAAAGGGGATTGGACAGATTCCTGGGGGGAAAGTCCATCACAGGTTACAAACAGCCTACAAACCTGGAGATGTGTAATTTATGGATTCACATAGACTTTGTGTTTATGACTACTTATAACCATGTTGCTTTAATTGTCTATTAATGCTGTAAGATGTGCCTCAATTCCTTGTTCTCAAATACTTGAACATGTCTTAATTGTACTGGACTGTATATTATCCCTGTAAGGCTAAATGTACTGTAAGCCACCTTGGGTGCTTTTCCAAGGAGAAAGGCGGGGTAAAAATACTGGCCTGGATGCCTTCAAAAGGGGATTGGACAGGTTACAAACCATGATCGATATGTGTCATCTCCAGGCTTAAAACCAGGGTACTTCAAAGGCCAGGTGCAGGGGAGTGGTATCAGGAGACAGAGATCTAGTCTCGTGCGCTCCTGGACGCATCTGGTGGGGCCACTGTGAGATACAGGAAGCTGGACTAGATGGACCTTTGGCCTGATCCAGCATGGCTCTTCTTATGTTCTTATGTTTTTATGTTTCTGTTCAAACTGAACAATGTTTTTTCTCCCATAAGAAAGGTCCAAACAGGTCTTTGGACCACTCCATTTTTAACCCATTTGAATTAAGAACCCTCCCTTTTGCCCCTTCCTCGCCTTTTCTCATGGATGTCATTCAGAGGGCCATGGCAACTCCCACTCCTTTTTTTTTTTTTGTTAAGCAAAGTAAGTGACATAGCAAAACAGCATTGCATTAACCTACGGTACACATAATACTCTCAATGTGTGTCGTTTATCTAGAATAGTGCTGAACAGAAGTCACCAGTGCAGTAGACAGTGTAAAGAATATAAAGGCCCCTAGGCTTAATGATCTGCCCACTGATTTCTGGAAATGACAGGAACTCCAAGACACAGGGATACATTGGCTGACAGAATTCTTGAATGCCATAATGAATAATGGATGTGTGCCAACTGATTGATCAACGAGCATTGCAGTATCCATATTCAAGAATAAGGGTGACCCAGGTGACTGTACCAACTATCGCCCATTCTGCCTCCTGTCCCACACTATGAAGATCTTTGAGAAAATTCTGGATCAGCACATTTGCAACACTGTCCATGCACCACCAACCAATGCGGCTTCATCAAAGGATATGGAATGTCCAATGCCATCGTTGCAACTAGACATGGGCACGGAGCGGCGAAAATCTCATTTCCGTTTTCGGTTCTCGTTCTCGTTACGTAATGGGTAACAGTAACGAGAATTACTCCGCTCCAGCTCGAACCCGACCCGATAAGGATAAATTGGGTCTGATTTTTCGTTGTCGTTCATGGGATCGCGGTGATCGTGCGATGCCAAGCAGCACAGAAAAAAAGTTTTAAAAATAAAAAACCCCGATTCCCGGACATAAAAGCAGGCGAAAATATGCCTGCCTCAGTGAGGGCATCTACCAGAGAGGGGTGGTTTCTGGGGGGGGGGGGGTCCCCGGCCTTCTCCCCCTCTCCTGTCCTGGGCTGCTGGTACCAGGCTGGGGGGGGCATCATCTCGTCGTCTCCATTTGCCATGCGGTGGGGGGATCCAAAATGGCGACCACAATATTTATTTTTAAATCGTGGTCCAAAAACCCACCAAAGCAATAAAACGTCTCCATTGATTTTATTTTATTTTATTTTTATTTTTATTTTTTTACACCTGCGCAATGATGGGCTGGCCATGGGATGGGACCATGCAAATTTTTGGACCCATTCCACCAATCGCATGGCCAGGTTTTGACTGAGACTTCTGGATGTGCCAGAGGGCATAAAATGCCCACTAACCCTAACCCTAACCTTAACCCTAACCCTAACCCATACGCCAGTACACTGTCCTTCTTAGTGGATCAGAGGCATCCAGAGGTGCAGCCCACTAACCCACCCTAACCTTAACCATAACCCTAAGCCTAGCCCTTACCATAACCCCAACCCTAACCCAGATCCGTACGCAAGTACGCTTCCCTTCTTAGTGGGTCAGAGTAGAGGCACCCAGAGAGGTGCCTCCCAGCCAGAGCCCGCTACCCCTACCCCTAACCTGTATGCCAGTACGCCAGTATGCTTTCCTTCTTAGTGAGTCAGAGGCACCCAGAGAGGTGTCTCTGCCACTTACCCCCCAACCCTAACATAATGTATGGTACGCGGCAGCTACACGAAACGCTTCCCTTCCCTTCCCTTCTTAGTGGGTCAGATGTCAGAGGCACCCAGAGAGGTGCCTCCCAGAGCCCACTTACCTCAACCCCAACCCCAACCCCAACCCCAACACAAATGACAAACGACAAACGACAAATGGAAACGACAAATTTTTGAAAATTTCCGCGACAAACGGAAATGACCTGAAACGGACCCGTCCCGACAAACAACAACTCGAAACGTCATTTTTCCTGGTCGTGCCCATCTCTAGTTGCAACTCATCAACGCATAGAGAAACACCAAGAGAAGACTCAACCGTTGCACAGAGCATTTCTAGACCTGGAAAAGGCATGTGACTGTGTTTTACGTGACTTGATCTAGTGTGCCACCTGTAACCTGTGCCAGAGCCACTCATTGTCTGGGTCACAATGCTATACAAGATGATCAGCAACCATGTGTGATGCTCAGCTGGTCTCTCTAACAGTTTCCCATTGACAGTTGAAGTGCATAAAGGCTCTGCAGTGTCGCCGCTCCTGTTTATATTAGTCATGGATGCCATCACATAAGACCTGCAGCAAAATGTTCCCTGGCCCATGTTATACACTGACAATGTAATGCTTGCAACTACCACTAAGAATGAACTCCAGAGGCAAGTTCAGACATGGAATGACAACCTCAACCATTTTGGACTCCACCTAAACATAAAGAAAATTGAGTACCTAGAGACTGTTAGCACTTATGGAATACCTAGAGAAGATACTTCTGGTATCTTGGCTCCTATCAGCGGCAATGTATGAGCAAGGGTGAATGTGGCTTGGTTGTGATGACAAAAACTCACTGGTGTGCTTTGTGACAAACAAATGCCAATCTGTCTCATATACAAGATTTACAAGACAATTGTCCACTCTATTGCATGATATGACATATTTATTTATTTATTTACTGGATTTTTATACCACCCTTCTGACAGCGCCGTCACTCTGGGTGGTGAACAACAATTGATGGATACAATACAGGGCAAATAAACTCAAATAATTCATACAATACAATAAACATAAAATACAGTAATATAATAAAAATAAAAATAAAAATAAAGTGACATAAAATAGTGTATATGTATTGTTATTAGCATGCATATCAGTTAAAATCATGTTTTAATGGGTGAATACTGAAATTATGTTATATTTGAGGGAATGCCTGCTTAAACAGCCAGGTTTTTAATGCTTTTTTAAAGGCAGCCAAAAGGGGGGGGGAGCAGATGTCTGGTGGAAGGTTATTCCACAGATGAGAGGCAATGGTGGAAAAGGCCCTATTTTTCCTTTCTGGCCTTTCATGGTGTTAATTGCCTCAAATGCCTAGCCTGGGAAGATCAGGTATTATGGGCATTTGAGGCAATTAACACCACGAAAGGTCCTAAACCGTTTTGGCCTTTGCATATCATAGTTAAAACCTGCAGAACTGAACTGGAAGGAACTGGGTGGACAGCACTGGGGATATATGATTGTATTTTCTAGTCCCAATCAGCAATTTGGCCCCCGTGTTCTGGATCAGCTGGAGTCTCCGCATCAGCCTCAAGGGCAGCCCCACATAGAGAGCATTGCAAGAGTCCAGCCTCAAGTCTAACAATGCATGGACCAGCGTGGTGAGAGCCCCCATGTCCAGATGGGGGCACAGCTGAGCAATCTGCCACAGATGGTAATGGGCAGAACGGCCCACCGATGCTACCGGAGATTCCATAGATCGCGACGGATCCAAGAGAATGCCCAAGCTGCACACCTCATTCTTAGCGGGGAGAGTCATACCCCCAAATGAGAGCGAGATTCCCAACCTACTGACAATAGGAGCCCCCACCCACAAGACTTCCTTCTTGTCTGGGTTCAACTTGTAAGAGAGTGAGCATAGCATGCACATGTATCATTGTATATTTCTTCCACACATGCTTGAATAAAGCTATCTTAGATTGGAGCCTGCTCACACAACTGGCTTCTGAGCTCTGTTATCCCAACAGCTGATCCCTTCAGATGTGGCATCCTGACAGCTGGGTGCCTGGTCTAGCTACAAGCGCTTCCTTGAGGCCAATGGAATTCTCCACTGAGTTTCCCCACCCCTGCTTGTGACCTCACCAGCTGAGAATGCCTTCTGTGAACTTCTGACTCTCACTTTGCCACATGAAAAACAATTTATACACCCATCGTGTGTTTGGAAGAAATTTAGCATAACACTGAACACTGTAGAGCAGTTCATTGCACCTAATTTGAAAGAAAAGCAATTTAGGCCTTGAAGGTCTAAAATAAATGGACAACCTGTTAACTCCAATAAAAGTGAACTGGTAATTTAATATTTTGAAAGAGACAGAAAGAAAAACAATATCTGAAGATCAGTTAGTTATACCTCCCCCTAAGACTAGTCCTTTCTCAATCTGAATTGTATCATTAATTCTGACCCATAGAAACCAATTGTATCATTAACTCTGACCCATAGAAACCAAAGTAAATTCTCTGATTCCCCCTAAACAGACTGTGCGCCCTGAATGCAAACAGATATCACAGAATTTGCCTCTTTTTTTTGTCTTAGGGGGCAATCTTTCTCCAGCACTAAATTAAGAGAGCTCATTTATGAACAAAGGCAGAAAGGAGATGATTATCTGGCCTGGAAGCCATCAAAAGGGTATTGGACAGATTCCTGGAGGAAAAGTCCATTAACGGTTACAAACCATGATGGAGATGTGTAATCTCCAGGCTTAAAACTGGGGTACTTCAAGGACCAGATGCAGGGGAGTGGTATCAGGAGACAGGTATCTAGTCTCACGCGCTCCCAGACACATTTGGTGGGACCACTGTGAGATACAAGAATCTGGACTAGATGGGCCTTTGGCCTGATCCAGCATGGCTCTTTCAAGTGATAAAAGGAATAACTGGCAAGTTTGGCCTTGGCGTTCCAAATGAAGCAGGGCAAAGGCTAATTGAGTTTTGTCAAGAGAACAAGCTGGTCATTGCAAACACTCTTTTCCAACAACACAAAAGGCGAAAACACATGGACATCACCAGATGGACAATACCGAATCAGATTGACTATGTTCTCTGCAGCCAAAGATGGAGGAGCTCTATACAGTCAGCAAAAACAAGACCTGGTGCTGACTGTGGCTCAGATCATCAGCTTCTTATTTCAAAATTCAAACTTAAACTGAAGAAAGTAGGGAAGATCACTGGGCCAGTTAGGTATAACCTAAGTCAAATCCCATATGAATACACAGTGGAAGTGAAGAATAGATTCAAGGAATTAGATTTGGTGGACAGAACACCTGAAGATTTATGGATGGAGGCTTGTAACATTGTACAGGAGGCTGCAATGAAAAATATTCCAAAGAAAAGAAAATGCAAGAAGCAAAGTGGTTGTCCAACGAGGCCCTACAAATAGCGGAGGAGAGAAGGGATGCAAAATGCAAGGGAGAAAGGGAAAGATACAGAAAATTGAATGCAGACTTCCAAAGAATAGCAAGGAGAGACAGGGCGGCCTTCTTGAATGAACAGTGCAAAGAAATAGAGGAAAACAACAGAAAAGGAAAAACCAGAGATCTGTTCAAGAAAATTGGAGATATTAAAGGGGTATTTCTGCAAAGATGGATATGATAAAGGACAAAAATGGTAGGGACCTAACTGAAGCAGAAGAGATCAAGAAGAGATGGCAAGAATATACAGAAGAATTATATCAGAAAGATCTGGATGTCCCTGATAACCAAGATAGCGTAATTGCTGACCTGGAGCCAGACATCCTGGAAAGTGAAGTGAAGTGGGCCTTAGAAAGCATTGCAAACAACAAGGCCAGTGGAGGTGATGGCATTCCAATTGAACTCTTTAAAATCTTAGAAGAGGATGCTGTAAAGGTGCTGCATAAGATATGCCAGCAAATTTGGAAAACCCAGCAGTGGCCAGAGGACTGGAAAAGATCAGTCTACATCCCAATCCCAAAGAAAGGAAATGCCAAAGAATGCTCCAACTATCGCACAATTGCACTCATTTCACATGCTAGCAGGTTATGCTCAAAATTTACAAGGCAGGCTTCAGCAGTATGTGGAAAGAGAACTTCCAGAACTACAAGCTGGATTTCAAGGGGCAGAGGAACTAGAGATCAAATCGCCAACATGCGCTGGATTATGGAGAAAGCCAGAGAGTTCCAGAAAAACATCTACTTCTGCTTCATTGACTATGCCAAAGCCTCGACTGTGTAGACCACAACAAACTATGGCAAGTCCTTAAAGGAATGGGAGTGCCTGACCACCTTATCTGTCTCCTAAGAAATCTATATGTGGGACAAGCAGCAACTGTCAGAACTGGATATGGAACAACTGACTGGTTTAGAATTGGGAAAGGAGTACGACAAGGCTGTATACTGTCACCTTGCCTATTTAACTTATATGCAGAGTACATCATGAGAAAGGCCGGTCTGGATGAATCACAAGGAATTAAGATTGCCGGACGAAATATCAACAACCTCAGATACGCAGATGATACTACTCTAATAGCAGAGAGTGAGGAAGAATTAAAGAACCTCTTAATGAGGGTGAAAGAGGAGAGTGGAAAAAATGGGCTGAAGCTCAACATCAAAAAAACTAAGATCATGGCCACTGGTCCCATCACCTCCTGGCAAATAGAAGGGGAAGAAATGGAGGCAATGACAGAGTTTATTTTCTTGGGCTCCTTGATCACTTCAGATGGCGACTGCAGCAATGAAATAAAAAGACGCCTGCTTCTTGGGAGGAAAGCAATGGCAAACCTAGATAGCATACTAAAGAGCAGAGACATCAGTTTGCCAACTAAGGTCAGGATGGTTAAAGCTATGGTTTTTCCAGTAGTGATGTATGGAAGTGAGAGCTGGACTATAAAGAAGGCTGATCGCCGCAGAATTGATGCTTTTGAGCTGTGGTGCTGGAGGAGAGTCTTGAGAGTCCCCTGGACTGCAAAGAGATCAAACCTATCCATTCTGAAAGAAATCAACCCCGAATGTTCACTGGAAGGACAGATTTTGAAGCTGAGGCTCCAGTACTTTGGCCACCTCATGAGAAGAGAGGACTCCCTGGAAAAGTCCCTGATGCTGGGAAAAATCGAAGGGAAAAGGAAAAGAGGACGGCAGAGAATGAGATGGTTGGACAGTGTCATCGATGCAACCAAAATGAATTTGACAAAACTCCGGGAGGCAGTGGAGGATAGGAAGGCCTGGCGAGCTCTGGTCCATGGGGTCACGAAGAGTCGGACACGACTGAACGACTGAACAACAACAAAGCATGGCTCTTCTTATGTTCTTATCTAGGAATATAGTATGCTGAAAGAAACCAAAACCAATGTCTAGGAATGTTGGGAATGGAGGCATTTGTTCATTTGGCCCAACCACAGGACCCAACCACCAAGACTCAGATAAGAGAGTCTCAAGCGGTCGGCTACTGTACTAATATAATGCAAAGGGGGAGGAAAGTGAAGCTGAGGGCAAGGATGCCCGCCTAAAATGGAGAAGATTCCAGAATGCCAAGAGCACAGTGGAAAATACTTCCAGTGAAGAAACTGGAAGTTGTCACAACCATTCCTTGAATACCTTGAAGAGCTGTGATTTTTACTGATGTCGATATTCATTCTACCAAAGCAGAGCACACTATTTTACACCATTCTTTTCTTCACAGTTCCTCTCTCCAGGTGTTGTGCTCAGTTTGTCAGCTGGTAATGAACCTTCAGGCGAGGACCTTCTCCATGCCTAAATAGGCTGGTCCTGGGAGGACAGAAACACACTGACTGAGCTGTCCTTAAATTCTTACCTTAATTTGTTAGAGCAGGCATGTCCAAACTTTGGCCCTCCTGACCACAACTCCCAGAATTCCAAGCCTGTATTTCCAATGGCAAAGGACTGTGGGAGTTGTGGTCCAAAACATCTGGAGGGCTGAAGTTTGGACATGCCTGTGTTAGAGCTTTCATTCTGCTATTACAGCTTTTGAGAGCCCAGCGTCACCTTGACACCACGAGGAGGCCTTTGCGGAAGTCCCAGCTGTGCCAACAGTAGAATACTTGTACAAACACGAACTTGTTATTAGTGTTGTAGTTTCACATCCTGGCATAAAATTCCACATGGCAATTTCCGAGGAGGCCAAACATGTGTACAGGATTGCCAACTCACCATCTCTTGAGAGTAGTGCTTCCTAGTTTCCCAACAAGAAAATAATTGCTCGCCATGTAATTGCTTGTTGGGAAACTAGAGGAAGCACTACTCTCAACTAAGAGATGGTGAGTTGGCAATTAAGTTGGCCAAAGCGAAAAAGCAAACCACTGAAAGAAGTGTAATCATGCCAACAACGCAGATGTCTGTGCTGGTCCCCATTTGCACAAGATCTCAGGCTGTAGTTGCTGGTTCCTTCTCTTGCTTTCTCTTTCTGTCCCTATTGTATGGACAATGGGGATAATAAACCAAAATCTCCTTCTTTAATGCGTTTGCCATTAATGTGGAGCTCCTGCTTTTCCAAAACTCTGAAAGGCTGGAGGGATAACAATTGATATGATATTCCCAAGTCATGTGTTAACCAAGTTACTTCTCTCCATCTTTAGGATCCCTTCCAGCTTTGCAGATCAAAGATGGCAATTTCAAGCTATCAGAAATCAATATGTGCACAAGTGCAAAGAAAGGGTCCATGTGTGAATACACCTGTTTCTGGGTGCATGCAGGGCAACAGCAGCAGCCTGCTCCAACGGCCACTTGCCACTATAGTAGGGGCCTCATTGGTAATCCTCAGAGCCCACAGGCCCTCTTCTTCCTCCTTCCCTTCCTCTTTGCTGTTTCTGCAGCATCCCCTGCCCTTCCGGGAGGAAAGGGTAATAAGAAGAAAGCACAAGAGGAATGCCTGCCTTACCCTGCAGCTTCTCTCCTTTGCCACTGGAGCTTGATCATCTATCCAGACTCAGTGAACAGGCATTGAAGATCAACCAGGAGGAGCATGGCCTCTGTACACTGCCTTCTCTTCCTCCTCTCTCTCTCTCTCTCTCTCTGAGGAAGTGCTGGCTAAGCCCCAAACAAAGGCATTGACATAGAGATTGATGCCCAGGTTCAGTGGTGCCCCACTGAGACCCTCTTGCCCCCAAAGTCCTGGGAAACAGGAAGCCAGTGGGCATTTATATAGTGCTGGCCACTTTTGTTATGTCTAGCTGCCCATGAGAAAACCAAGTTGCCCTAGTACCCAGAATGCCAGTGGGACAACGTCCTTTTCTAACAGGCAGCTAGACTGCTGCTTCACCTATCCTGAGAGTGTCAAAAGCCAGTTTCCTTGGCTGGTGACCTATGTCAGGGTGTGGATATGCATGTGTGGGCAATTCACTGAGATTGCTTATTATATTAATTGATGTTTATATGACTATTAGCCACAATGCTAATTGGTACATTAGCATTGTTGTGAGAAGAACTATCCTTCATACTAAAAGATTAAAAATGTGCTGTGAGCCCTTACAGAGTAACTTCATTTTGTAGGCCTAAACTTGCCTTTTGCAGGCACATTAAATGCATGGGCTTGGAACTGTATTTTAATTGGACTTATAATTTCATTGACAAATGGGTCCTGACAGACAGACTCTAAAACCTGCCATTAAAAAAAACAAGGCAGAATAAAAGCAAAATCCAATTACCCCTCCTGAATATATACTCAGAAGAATGAGAAGCAGCATTGTGCAGAAAGCAAGTTTATTCATCTCTAGGAAGGGCTAGATTGATAAAGACTGATAAAGGGGTGGATTAATAGGTAGCTTTGAAAGCATCCCAAATTGACTCACCTTTGCTGTTCAAAGTCCCTGGTTGATCATTTTAAAAAGTTCCGAATAATTCCCTGCCTTCTATGTTTTTTTCAAATAAAAGAAGACAACAAGAAGTTACTTTAATAAATTTGATCTCGCTGCATGATGTTTGGTGTCTACCTCTTTTTCATGGCAATGCCTAGCATGTCCTCTCTCCTGCTCACTCTTCCTTGAAGAGTAGCCTAAGCAGAACCAGCCAAGGAAAGGTTGTTTTTGTTTGTTCCCCTTTAAACTTAAGTGCTCAATAGGCAAGAAGAGTTGTGGGGGAATGTTTTGGTTTGTTTTTCAGTTAGTGTGACCATCTTAACCTGCTAAGCCTTGCTTTTTCTCTTCTAGGGTTAAACTTCAGCCCCCAAGTCATTTCAAGCCAAGTAGTTTTAAAGTGAAACAAAAATGAGATCTTTATTTACAAAGCACAACAGTTACAGGGCACATTCTTATACCTTAGAGTTATACAAAGTTATTCAGTTACACATTTCTTTCTTTGGAAACCCACACTTCCTATCAGGAGTTACACTCTAGTTCTGTCAGTTTTCACATAACCTCCCCTTTTGAAACAACAACATCCCTTTCCCCTCTCAATCTCACTCTCTGGCTGCTATCTCACAACCACTAAAAACCGCTTCAAACAGCTGGAAAATGCGGCTCCTAAAATTGTGTCCCTACGGCCAGTGGGCTTTAAAAAACAAAGTGCAACCACGCCCACTTTAGCGTGACCCAGCAAGTTTTCCAAGTACCAGGTTGGGAGGTAGTAAAAAATTGTCGCTGTTCTCATGCTGATTTTTAACCGGAACTTGCATCCATGGGGACTTGGAAATACCGCTTCATCTTTTCGCCCCAGTTGCAACACAGCCCTGCGGCTCTCCCCACAACACACAAACACAGAGAGACGTCGGAGGTGGTGGCGTGGGGATGCGTCTTGAGAGGCAGCCTTTCCTGCGCAGACTGCTCTGTCTCGCACCCTTTATGGTGCCTGCTGCGGTTTTCAGTCGTGGGAGCAGAACAGTTGAGGATTTCCAAAACATGACCATGGGAACATCCAATCCATGACATCAGCCACGTGACCGCTCCGGGTGGGGGGGGGCAATCTGGATCAAAGTTTGCTGTGGATTTTAGTGGTCGTGTGAAAGCAGCCTTAGAAAGGTTTGCTGCAAGATTCAATTATGTGGCTTGTGTGCTGTTAGGCTCATGGAAATCCTAAGAAGGTTTTGAAGATGTGCAAACTATTTAAGTACCATAGCGGTTTTATTGATTGATTAATTTAATTTCTATACCACCTATCTGACACTGAGGACACTATTATTACCACAGAGATGAGTTTCCATGGCTGAGGAGGGATTCAAATGGAGGTGCCCCAAGGCCTAGTCTTTCTATTTATTATATCACACTGCCTCATGTGTGTGGATGTGTGTGTGTGGGGGCTGTATGTCCCCATGATCATGCTTGACATGAGAATGAGAAACAGCCAAAAATATTCTTCTCTCCTATCTAGTGGATGAGCCATTTTATGTCTGCCTTAATGAGAGAACAGAATAAGAATAATCTCTCTCTCTCTCTCTCTCTCTCTCTCTCTCTCTCTCTCTCTCTGTGTGTGTGTGTGTGTGTGTGTGTGTGTGTGTGTGTGTGTGTGTGTGTGTGTGTGTGTGTGTGTGTGTGTGTGTGTGTGTGTGTGCATGCGCAAATTGCCCAAAGCTCCATAAAGAACATTTTCAATGCAGATTGAAAGTAGCTGTACTACACACTGCCCAGCTCCTGTTCTGAAGCGTACGGCAACTCTCTGCTCATTGTGGGATTCAGGAACTTTTTTTTTAAAAAAGGAATGCCAATGTTCTTGGAATGGACGTTCAGCCTGTCCAGCTATTGCACAACTGTGATGACACACCTGCCACTCTTTGGTAAACTGAGGGATGTATTTATAACTGCTTGCCACGAAGGCAGCGGATAATAGGACTGTCTGTCCTCCTCCGTTCCTCCTAGGCTGGCAGAACAGTCTTCTTTTGAGAGCACATGGATGTACTGGGTCAACAACATAAAGTTCAGGCAGGTGACTGAGGATCCGTTCCCAGCACTGCAAGCCAATTTTAAATCTTTTTGTTGTTTACTGTTTAAAGATGGTTGTAACTGAGTGGGTAAGAGTGGGGTTGCTAATACAGTGGTACATCTACTTAAGAGCAACTTGACTTAAGAGCAGAAAATAGTTGGCATTTTAAATGCTGCCTTACACATTTTAGATGCAGTCTGCTCTACTTACAATTTTTTTCTCGATTATTTATTTATTTATTTATTTATTTATTTATTTATTTATTTATTAGTGTTCCTCTACTTAAGAGGCCTAGATGCGCAAAGCATATCTGATCTCGCCTGATTTCAGAAGCTGAGCAGGGTCGTCCCTGGTTAGTACTTGGATGGGAGACCACAAAGGAATACCAGGTGCCGTAGGCGCCTGGAGTAGGACCTGGCAAGCCACTCCAGTATTCCTGCCAAGAAAACTCCATGGATGTGGAGTCACAAAGGATCAGTCACAACTGAAACGATACAACACACATACACACTTTAGATTTGTTCGACTTAAGAGCATGTATGGATTAAATTTGTAAGTAGAGGTACCACTGTATTTGGCATGTTCTTTCATCTGTGATACAGAATCATCTAAGTTACCAGTATTTAAAAAACTTATTATGCATCCAAATGTGAAGTACAGAGTGAGACTTGTGAATTATAGAATGTGGCAGTTTAGCTTGCTGAACCTGACAGGCAGAAGGGGATTGGGGGAGGAATCCTTTGTGGGCGTATAAATATCCCCAGGATCTTTTGGACAGCTTGGCTTGGGCGAGGACACAGCCACTACCAAGAACTGATTGATAAGTTCTCTATTCAGATTAAACTGTCTCTCTTTCTCTTCCATACTCCTCTGCCCCCAATAAAGTTTACAAAAAAAGCCCTAAATGCTGGGAAAAACAGCTCAGGCAACTCGTGTCCCATGCTAGAATAATAATTGCCCATTACCTTATCCTGGTTTCCATGAAGTTGGCCCTATGAACTTGCATAGAGGAGAGCGGTTAGGCCCACCTTCACGGTCATTGTGTTCTACATACTCTAGGCACTGAGTTGGAAGGGGAGAAATCGCTACTTGCATGTAGGCTCTGCTCACGAGCAGGTGCCTTGGAAAGTCTACACACAAGAAATCTCTCATCTTCTGTCTTATTATGACAAGCAGTGACTCTCTCTGTGTGTCTGTGTGTGTCTAAGCCCTTCCTTCTAAGTATGTTAAAAGAAACACCTGTAGCAACCACTTGAACAATGTTCAAAGGACTTGGAGGAGAAGGGTGGATAACCATGCAAGTATTGGAACCCAAACTGTTGTTTGATGTTACATCATCGAGGTGCAAATTTACCTGTAAGGTCTACTCTAGGCCTTTAGGAAAGTTCTCTCTCTCTCTCTCTCTCTCTCTCTCTCTCTCTCACACACACACACACACACACACACACACACACACACACACACACACACACACACACACATATCAAAATGTCATGTGAGAAAGCCTGTGTGGTTGCACAGATTATGTGTTGCTTCATTACAGTTGTAACCGACTCTTCGTGATTCCATGTCCATGGAGTTTTCTTGGCAGGAATACTGGAGTAGTTTGCCAGTTCCTATTCCAGGCGCCTACAGCACCTGGTATGCCCTGATGGTCGCCCATCCAAGTACTAACCAGGCCCAACCCTGCTTAGCTTCTGAAATCAGGTGAGATCAGATGTGCTTAGGGCATCTAGGCAGCTGTTGCGCAGACTAGTCTTGTTATAGTCCTACGGTAGCCACTTACGCATCATCAAAAGAACAGGCAAAGGAGGTGCCCATTTGCATAATATTACATGTGCTAATTTATGTGTACAGTTACAAAATAAGAAATGATGTTTCCTTAGGGGTGTGCACACAGTCTTCATACTTTCCTGCCTTTTCAGCTACAAAGTAATTGACTAAATCATCAATGTCTTATGAAGGCAGCACCACTAATTTCATTCCAAGGAAACAGGAAGAGCTGGAGCAGAGAAAATGGAGGGAAACCACATAAAGTTGGCTTCCTGTATCGGCCTTTAAAGGAAGAATCAAAGATAACTATTATACATATATAATATTTAAGAAGTATAAACCAGTCACTTAATATAGCATCTACAATGTGTGTACATAAATCATTTGAAATGAAAAAGAAAGCAAAAAAAAAAAACCATATGCATTCATTAGAAAATAAAGCAAAAACAAGAGAAAAGTGGCAACAGCTAACAACGGATAATACAGAAATGAGGCAGATTCCACATAGGATGGGAAAGAAAAGTTATCAGGTGTCTCAATTGCTGACTGAATCAGGAAAAGCCATCCTAAATGGTCACACTTTTAACTGACATTTGAACGTTTTCCAGCAAGGAGGCAAGGCCAATTTCTTGTAGTAGGTCAGGCCTGTCCAAACTTTGGCCCTCCAGATGTTTTGGACTACAACTCCCAGAATTCCAAGCCTGTGTTTCCAATGGCAAAGGACGGTGGGAGTTGTGGTCCAAAACATCTGGAGGGCTGAAGTTTGGACATGCCTGTAGTAGGTAATTCCACAAGTGAGGAGCAACTACTGAGAGTGAGCAAGAGAGAGCGAGAGAGAGAGAGAGAGAGAGAGAGAGAGAGAGAGAGAGAGAGAGAGAGAGAGATGTAGTGGGGCTAAGCAGATGAATTTGGGAGGATTAAAAACTGGCGGGGAGGGGAGGGAGGGAACTTCCTGGAGAGAAATGGGGCCAGAACAAACAACAACATGGCACACAGCAATAAAATGCTGCCACGAGTGACAACATCCTGTTCATCATGTCACTATGGATGTCACACCAGAGATCACTTCCTTGGCAAGGGAAATGCATTTAGAGATCTTATATGCCAAGTGAATCTTGGGCACAGTCAGTGGAATTGTGCATTGTTCTGCTTAACCTGAGGTGACTGACAAGTGTTCAGATTAGAGATGGGCACGACCAGGAAAAATAACATTTTGAGTTGTCGTGTGTCGGAGCCAGCCCGTTTTGGCTTGTTTCCGTTTGTCGCAAAATTTTTCAAAAATTTGTCATTTTGTTTGTCGTTTTTTCATCTGTCGTTCGTACTGATTTGGTGGGGGGGGTAGCGGGCTCCTGGAGGCACCTCTCTGGGGTGGGTGCCTCCTCTGGCCTGCTACAAAGGGAAAGCGGGCTCCTGGAGGCACCTGGGGTGGGTGCCTCCTCTGGCCCGCTATGAAGGGAAAGCGGGCTCCTGGAGGCACCTCTCTGGGGTGGGTGCCTCCTCTGGCCCGCTACAAAAGGGTACGCATAGCTAATTAGATATGCATACCAAGTTGCAGTGGCAGGCAGAGGCACCTCTCTTTAGTTTGGGTGCCTCTACTGTGACTCACTAAGAAGGACAGCATACTGGCATACTGGGGAACAAAGTGAGAGAGGCCCCCTATGGGTGCCCTCTGGCTCACTAAGAAGGGAAGTGTACTTGCGTGTAGTGCAATGCGAGTACACAGATCTGGCTTAGGGTTAGGGTTAGCGCAAGGGCTAGTCTTAGGGTTACGGGTAAGGTTAGGGTGAGTTAGTGGGGTGCACCTCTGGGTGCCTCTCTGACCCACTAAGAAGGACAGTGTACTGGCGTATGGGTTAGGGTTAGGGTTCGGGTTCGGGTTCGGGTTCAGGCTAGGGCTAGTGGGCTTTTTATGCCCGACTGGCACATCCCAGAAGTCTCGGTCAAAATCTGGCCAAGTGGCCATGCAATTGGTGGAATGGCTCCAAAAATTTGCATGGTCCACTCCCATGGCCAGCCCATCATTGCACAGGTGTAAAAAAATAAAAATAAAAATAAAATAAAATAAAATCAATGGAGACATTTTGTTGCAAGAAAAACCCACTGCTGCTACTGTAAAAATTCAGGCAGTTTCAAAATAAATATTGCGGTTGCCCCATTTTGGATCCCCCGCCTGCACCGCATGGGATGGCGAGTTGGCGAGACGACGACGATGCCCCCACCAGAGCAGCCCAGGACAGGAGATGGGGGGAGGCCGGGGACCCCCCCCCCAGAAACCACCCCTCTGGTAGGTGCCCTCACTGAGGCAGGCATATTTTCGCCTGCTTTTTTGGCCGGGAATCTGGTTTTTTTTAATTTTTAAAACTTTTTTCTGTGCCGCTTGGCATCGTGCGATCGCTGCAATGCCAGGAACGACAACGACAAATCAGACCCAATTTTTCTTTTTTCGGTTCAAGTTCGAGTTCTGACGGCTTAATTGTCATTTCCGTTTCCATTGCGTAACGGAAACGAGGAACGAAAACGGAAACGAGAATTTCACCAAGTCGTGCCCATGTCTAGTTCAGATCCACAAAGATGAGGGGTAGCTTCCTTTTGTTGATTTTCAAAGTCATTGTATGAACTCTTTTCTTTCCTCTCACTAAAGGGTGTTTGTGCACACTTTTGAAATATTTTTATTTAATTTTCTATTTTCCATACACAACTTTTCCTCTATGAATATATTTTGCCCATAAAAGTTATGTCGAAAATATAGAAAAGTACAGATTTTGAACTGTAAATTGTGTTCAGGTCTTGGAGTGGATAAGAGAGAAACATCAGAAAAACTTAATGTAAAAACCCAAATCCCATCAGTTTCTCACCAGTTCCTATTGTTTGGAGAGGAGAAAAAAAACTTCATCTCCTGATCAAAGGGGATGAAGTTCTTGGAAAGAGGTTAAATCCAAGTAGAATCAGTCCAATCTGCGCAAGGTTTTCAAAGACACAAAGAATCCAGATGACCCAACTTAGGAGCCATTTAAGAAGGAGAAATGTAGAGGTATGGAATAAAAAACAGGTGTCCAGCCAAGAATTTCAAGAGAGAAAGACATGAGCAGCACAGATACGAACAGTACCATTTCCCAAAAATACACAATCAAAGAGAGCAAGAAAAGTGTCTACTAAAAGTTATCCAAGGAAAATTGAGGAATGGATTACAAAACATTGTGAGATGAACACCATTCTGTTGAGGGACAATGATGGATGTTTTTGGTTCTAGATTAAAATTCTTGAGAAAGATATGCAAGAGGGATCCTAGAATGACTCCAAGTATGTTTAAGCATTGTTAGGAAAGAAAGAAGAAAAGGAGAGGAACAGCACAGACAACACTGTTGACATTAGCAGAATAACCCCTTTGATAATTTATCATATAGTACAAGGTATGAGCAAACACCAACCCAGGGGGCAAATTCTTGTGCTTATTTATAATTTATGCATTTAAAAGATGTTTGTCCTGCCTTTCTCCTTGAAAAGGGCCCAAGGTGGCTTACAACACTGAAGGACAATTTACAAAGTTTGAGACGGTGGGGACAATTTACAAAGTTTGAGACCTCTTGGTGGTGGGGCGCAGAACACTTATTAAGAAAGATGAAACCAGCCTTTTCAAAGTCTGGGACAAAAAAATATTTGTGTTCCCAGGCCTGTGAAGGTAGTGGGAAGGAAAGAAAGGACTCTCCTGGGAGATACGGTCTTTGAGACAGTTTGGACCCAGTCCAAAACAGAACCCTGAGGGACCCCACAGGTCAGCGGCCAGATTGCCAAACATGAATGTTTCCCTCTAGGGTAGACTCCAGTAGGCTGTGTACTCACCTTCTCAGGCTACTAGTTTGTCATGATCTTCATTGCAAGATGCTGTTTGTAAAATTACATCCTTTTGTCTTCCTTGTGATTCATAAAGGTTTGCAAACTCTGGGCAGTTTTCAGATAGATAGATAGATAGATAGATAGATAGATAGATGAGATAGATAGATAGATAGATAGATAGATAGATAGATAGGTGACATAAAACTATCACTAGTCAAACATCTCAATAAACTAAGCAATTATCACACACACACACACACACACACACACACACACACACACACACACACACACACACACACACACACACACACACACACACACACACACACAAACCAATGGAAAGAAATAGAAAAACAAATTAATAATAATAATTGGCAGAAGGACTTATGACCAGGACAAAAAAAATGCCAGATGTACCCATCAAATTCAGTTTTTAATTAATCTGTCTTCAGGTTTCATGTTTTCAGACTAAACCTCCCAGAAGCCTTCACCACTAGCTCTGCTAGCCAGGATTTCTGGAAATTGCAAAAAGAACATCTGGAGGGTCAAGGTTGGAAGCCAATGCCATGGCATAGAGAACTGAAGTGTACATGCTAAGCATTCATAGAAACTGTGACTGATTGCTAAGAAAGGTACAAGCAGCCCATCTAGTGCTTCAAATTAGACATGGGCACGGAGCGGCGAAATTGTCGTTTCCGATTTCGGTTATCGTTTCTGTTACATAACGGAAATGGTAACGATAATTACGCCGCTTCAGCTCGAACCCGACCTGAAAAAAGAAAAATTGGGTCGGGTTTTTTGTTGTCGTGAATGGCATCGCGCCGATCACGGCGATCACGCAATGCCAAGGAGCACAGAAAAAACGTTTTAAAAACTAACCCCCGCGATTCCCGGCCAAAAAAAGGAGGCAAAAATATGCCTGCCTGAGGACACCTACCAGAGGGGTGGTTTCTGGGGGGGGGGTCCCCAGCCGTCCCTCCCCTCCTGTCCTGGGCTGCTTGCACCAGGCTGGGGGGGGGTCATCCTCGTCGACTCTCACATGCCATGCGGTGGGGGGGATCCAAAATGGCGACCACAATTTTTCTTTAGAAATTGTGGTCAAAAAACACACCAAATCACCACAGAAACATGTGAAATTTATTTATTTTAAATGCCTGATTTTTAATAGTAGCAGCAGTGGGTTTTTATAGCAATAAAATGTCGCATTGATTTTATTTTATTTTATTTTATTTTTTATTTATTTAGACCTGCCCCTTTGGGCTGGGCATGGGATGGGACCATGCAAAATTTTTGAACCATTCCACCAATGGCATGGCCAGGTTTTGATTGACACTTCTGGATGTGCCAGAGGGCATAAAAAGCCGAGGCACCTTCCAGAAATCGCAGTCGGGTCTTGGATGTGGAGGGTGGAGGGCTGTGTGGCTGGCTGCTGCTGGCTGATTGGAGGGAGGCTGGAGGCTTTAGGATTTAAGTTAGGCAGGCAGGGAGGGAATTGAATTTAGAAAATAATTTCTTTGATTCTCTTTGTCTGCTGAAGGGAATAGCAGTTTATTCCCATGCTCTGGGAAGTCAAATCGTGCTAAATCGCGGTAGAAACGACAAATGACAAGTGAAATGATGAAACGACAAATTTTTGAAAAAATTCCCGAAAAACAGAAACAACCCAAAACGGACCCGTTCCAACAAACGAAAACTCAAAACGTCATTTTTTCTGGTTGTGCCCATGTCTACTTCAAATTGTTTAAAAAGGCAGCAACCATTTGGGCGCAACACATCATTCTAGCCATGGAGAGGATTCTACCAAGATGTCAGGAAATTCCTTGCCACTGAAAGAGAAACGAAATAGTAATCCCTCATCCTTACACACAACGGATTTACACAGCTATCTTTCTATTTGAATAAAAGAATTAAATTGCATTAAGCCTTTGTTGGCATAGATCAGAGCAGGGAGGAAATATCGAAGAGGAAACCCATAAATAATGAAGCCATGAGGCTTTCCTACCCACACTAATTGGATTGGATGAGATCCATTCATTGGTCACTGTCAGATCTGATGTGCCATTGACCATTTTGCTGCTGCATCAAAAAGAGAAATGGAACATGTCACCGTTCAGAAACAGAACATAGGATTACAACCAAGAACGGTCCTAGTCCACTTCTGCAACAAGAACAGGCGGGAATTCCCTCCAAATATGTGCCATGGGAGTCTACCCTGACATGTAAAATATCAGTCATGAAGCTCTCGCAACCATGTACAGTTAACCTATCATTAGTATAAGCAATATCCCCCTGAGCAAGGTTCAAAAATGCCAACATGGGCGCGGTAGTTTATATAAAATGCACTGCAGGAACTATCTGCTTTAAACGCTCATAAAATGCTGCATGGAAAGCAGTCCTTGACTGAGTCATTGAGTGCACCCGTGACACACTTCAGGTTCTGCGCACCTTTTCCCTCAAGGAGTTTTGAGCTGCATGTAGAATCCCCTCCCTGTCTCACTGTCAGATACAATACTGTGAGAGGTGGTGACTGGCAAGGATGGGAATTTCTGATTTTTTGGACTACAAATTCTTACCTCTCCTTCTGGCAGTTCAGTCTGTCAGAGAGATACCTCAGGGAAGATTGAACCTGGGAGAAAGGCATCAAGTAGAAAGCTTTGAGACTAAGGCCCCGGTCACATGACCATTTTGGTGCTGTGTTTGCTCTGAATAACTGTGCAGCAAAAGATCGTGCCTCCACTCCAAGGCACAGCATTTTGGCACCTCAGTTGACCACGCCCCCTGAAGCGCACTTTAACCACATCATCCTATACCACCACTAGGGGTTTGATCAAATTACTCCTCTTGATGATGCACAGTTTTTACTGTAGCAATTGCAGTGCGGCTGTTGAAAATTTGCACCATTTCAGTTCCCCCCACCCTTTTTTTTGCCTCTTTCTGCTGTCCTACTTTAATAATCAATTGCTGGCATTTCGGTAACTGAGCACTTCTACAAGCTGCAAATTATCTGGTACAGTGACCAGTGGGAAAGGAGGTGAGAGATGAGAGAAAAACAAAGGGGTTACTATAAAGGCACTCTGGTACTAGGGTTACACTGCCATGTTCTCAAACCTTCGCATGAACTCTTGCAGTAATACTAGAAAGCCGACATGCCGGTAATCGACAAGCAAATCACTTTATATATGTGTGTGTGTGTGAACATGACAGATAAAAAGCAGATCAATAAACAGGGAAAAGATTTGCATTTGGCAAGACGGGACACACAGAAAGAAGTATAATACACCCCTGCCGTCGGGGTGTTAACTGTGCAACAAACATCATGTGGTCACCCACGATTTTAGTATGTATCAAAATATGATGTGCAGTTAATAGCTGTGTGACCGAGGCCTTAGTGAGGCCTAGCTCCACCTCCCTTCCTGTTCAGAAGGAAAGCCCCCAGGTAAAATGGCAGAGCGGGGCAGGGATACGATGCTTGGGCAGAAGTAGACCTAAATAAGTTCCAAAGCCTTCCAGTTGAGGGCTTTTCACCCAGACGAGCCACATTTATGTCTGTGCGTGTCTGTCATGTAGCACTCCCAGAATTAAGAAGTATCAGATTTAAAGTCCAAGAAGAAAATCCCCTCCCTAGTGACAGGCTGAAGATTACCAAATGGCTGTGTGGGGACTTGAATAATTTCTCCACAGTCTCACTCTGGCATTGTACAACCATCCGTAAGTCCCCTAGTAGCACTAAGGCTGATACTTCACGTCCATCTCATCGCTGTTCATGGTCCTGCATGCGACTGGTACAAAGTAATCTAACTGCACATTCATTGCGGGACGAGGGGAGTTTGTCCCAACCATGCCCCCTAAACTGCAATTTAAGAGGATGAGAGATTCCCCTCCCTGGTCTCAGGAATCTGCTTATCACACTTCTCATTCCAAGACGAGTGGGTGTGAGGTAAGGCTCGTCACGCAACGTGGCATTCTCCATCTAGTGGCAGGAGTGAAAAGTGCCATTCACTAGTACATTCCCTATGGAGTTAGCAATGCAGTGCAGAGAGATTAAACGACAAATGCCTCAAACTTAGCTCTGTAATGCACTGAAGGCAAGGCTTCGGATAATCGAAACATCAAAAAACGGAACGTTGGGGCCGGGGGGGGGGAAATGGAGAACAAAGGCATGGAATTTCACATCTCATCATGGAATGAGGACGTGCAGTAACAGTCATTCCGGTATCATCCATCACGCCCATGTGTACACGGGAACAGGGACAGAACCGGAAGAAGACCATGTGACCACGACCGACATCAACACACAATGAACTTCCTCCTGGGATGAGAATGGGCGTGAAGTAACCGTCTACGTTGATCAATATGCTTGACTGTGTCAGTCTGCAGGTACAGAGCCAAGGATGATGGTGATTCTGCTGCTCACCATAAGCCTCCAATGATCCTGCTCAGGATACTTGCTGTCCTGATGGAGTAAGCCAAGAGCACAGCGCCATTTCTGAATATAACATTCATTCATTCGTTTTGAATATTTTTTACCCCACCTTTCTCCCTTGAAAAGGACCCAAGGTGACTTACAATAATGACAGGCAATATACAGCCCAGAACATTTAAGACTTATTCAAGCTTAAGAACAGGGAATTAAAACAGGCTTCTTAAAACATTAAAAGGTAACAGTAGAGCTACAAAGAGCACACAGAAAGAAAAGAAAAATCCATTATGGGGGGGGGGGGAAGTACCATGGAAAAAAGCTGGTGTTCTTATGAAATCAGTCAATGCGAGCATGTATGGTAATCCATATAAAGTTACATAGTAGGAAATCTCTCATTCAGGGAAAGCTTTCCTGAAGAGGAAGGTCTTTGCCTGCTTCTGGAAAGACAGCAGAGACGGAGCAGCAAGGTATGGGAGGTACTATTTCAACTCTAAGTACGCCGGTGTGCCGGTTTGGGCTCTTGGACTACAACAGCCAGAATTGTTTGCATCGCATACACACTAAAACCCAAAATCTGCTGACATCTACTAACATGTTTATTTGGTTTGTCTTGTACTGGAGTCCTGTACTTGGGAAGGTGATCACAACTCTTAATACATTTATTATTACCATATAATTAGTAATAGTGCATTATATGCTTAGCTGTTTCATTGGAATTTTAGTGGTTGTAACTCCACTTTTATGCAACAAGGGCACATTAACAATGGATGGCATCACAAGCTGTAATGTCCTTTATGTCAGAAACTTAGTGTTCATGATTATTCAATGTATTAGTAGTTGAATACAATTCTCTTAAGTGGTCACCTACTATCCAGTTTTTGGGAACACATTTACAATTAAACTCAGAGGGGTTTAATTTCTACAAAGGGACACCTAGGTTTAAATTGACTGACATAACCTTGCCTGACAGAACATAATGTGTAATACTGTAGTGTAATAATGTGTAATGTGTAATAGTATAGTAATACCAGAAAAGAGGTGAGACCTGGTTCCTTTTCAGAACTGTCTGACTTATGGAAGATGTAGGGATTTGGTTTTTGTTTCTTTGGTTTTATAAATTTACAAAATTCATTTTTTTAAAAAGTTGAACCAAGAAACAGATTTTCTAATTTCTGCAAAGAGAGGACTCTCCAGATCCCTCCACCATTTAGGAATTCTTAGTAAAAATTAGATAAATTTAGAAATTTGGAAAAATTAGATTTCTGCTACAATATGTCTGAAGAGGTGGACGTCTCCATGAAATCTTACATTAAAATATATTAAGGTGCCACATGTTTTTGCCTTTTATTTTGTTTTATTTTTTTTTTGCATGCAAATTAGAAGAGCCTCTAACCCAGGCATGTCCAAAGTCAGGCCCAGGGGCCAAATGTGGCCTGTTTTCAATTTTTGAGCGGCCTGCAGCCTCTTCTGCCCACCAGCTCAGCCTGTCACTCATTCCTGCCAGCTGGCCCCTCCTCATACTGGATGGAGACATCAGCTTGCAGTTTTATATTTTGCCTGCCCTCCCTGCCTCTGTCCATCCCCCCAGCCACCTGGCCAGCCTACCGTTGCTGCAACATCCTCCCTGCCTCCTTGCAGCCCTCCTGATGTTTTGGACCACAACTCCCAGAATTCTAAACTTAAGATTGCCAATGACAAAGTACTGTGGGAGTTGTGGTCCAAAACATATGGAGGGATGAAGTTTGGACAGGCCTGTTATAGAGACTTGTCCAAAGTCCGGCCCGGGGGCCAAATGTGGCTGAATGGTCAGCCCCCACACATTTTCACCCCACCAAATCTGGCCCTCTTTGCAAAAAGTTTGGACATCCCTGCTCTAACCATTATTGCACCCCATGGCACAGCTCAAAGAAATTATTTTTTTACTACCGTTCTCAGAATTTACCACCTACCAAACTTTTTTTTATTTATTACAGAGGCCTGTTGGTTAGGCATCAGCTGGCATGTGGGCTCATAAGGGGGTGGGTGGGTATGAATGAATTGCACTTTATGAGGAATCATATATAAGAAAATGTCCAGCAACAGCCCTTTGCATCCATGGAGCTTTCAAAGCATCTTCAAGAGTAATTCCACAGAAAACGCCCTGAAGTAAACATGTCTATGAGACACAGCAGCATAACCCCTTAACCCAGTAGCAGGGGCCGACCTGTCCAGAGGTGAACTGAGTCCTCAGATTAGCAATAGATAATAAAGCCATAAAGACAGAATAGCATGCAACGAGCTGCCCTGGATAAGATCAAAGCAAAACAAAGCAAAGTGTTCTGCTTATATACTGCCCCATAGGACTTCAAGTAGTCTCTGGGTAGTTTACAGTTTTAATTATAGTATGCAGGCTACACATTGTCCCCCCCCCAGCAAGCTGAGTACTCATTTTACTGACAAAGAACTACTTAGTCCAGCATCACATCCCCCCCGCCCCCAATGAGATGCCTTTGGGAAGCTCACAAGCAGGACTTGAAGGCACTAGTTCTCTCCTGCTGTTGTTCCTTCCCCTTCAGAAACTAACTACAGGTATCTGTGTTACTGAGCATCCCCACACCTTGTAGAAGGAAAGCAGGTAGAAATGCTTCCTTTTGTCTGTCCTAAATTTTCCACCAGCCACCTGAATGTGTTGGCCTACTAGAGTCTAACCCCTGGTGGCTGGATTCTGATAAAAGAAGAGACAGGCATACATTTAAAGACGAATTGCAAAATTAATTCAAAAAAATACTAATTCATCAATTCATATTCACACAAATTGATAACCCCTGTCAAATATGAATGGATGATTTTAATGACTTTTGATCCACTGATTTGTTGTGCTATAGAGTTGCCCCTGAGGCACTTTGAGACACCAAAGTTGCCAGCTTCCCCTGACTCTCCTCTCCTCTTGCTGATTTTATCAGCTCAATTGTGAGAAAGTGAAGCCCATTGCCTCATTGAAGCCTCTCTTCAAGTTTGGTGAAGACTGGGTTTCCCCAAACTAGTTGCTAAAGGGCACTTTCTTTGGGGCCCCCACTTTCTGGGTGTATAACTCAGATGTCTGAACTCAGTGTTCATCAAACTTGGAAGGCTTTTAGAGAAGAGTTAGAAGAAGCTTCTCTGCAATGTTGATGCTTCTAGATGCCTGTGGGCACATTCCTGGGAGGCTCTCTCTGGGGGTGCATAAGACAGAAAGAGAGACAGACATAGAAGAGAATGAAACATAAACAAACTAGCTTGCTAAATGCACCATGCATACAAAATCTAGGGGTGGGGAGGGGGGAGAGAAAGAAAGAAGATGACCAAAACACACACACACACACACACACACACACACACACACACACACACACACACACACACACACACACACAGAGAGAGAGAGAGAGAGAGAGAGAGAGAGAGAGAGAGAGTTTCAGTCGAAAATGAGGCTTCACTTTCTCACAATTGAGCTGATAAAATCAGCAATTCTTTCCAGAATGGCAGGTACCTCCTCAAATAACATAAAACAAATGTTGATTGTCCAAATCAGATTTTCCCTCCAATTTTAATAGGACCGGTGGAACAAATTTGGAGCGATCACTCTGATGTAGTGGACAATACAAGAACATGTGAGCAAGCGTTTCCAATGCACCCTGCTCACATGAGCAATGTCTTTCGACATATGGGATCCCTTTGAACCTACTGTACAGTAAGGCTGCAGGCATGACATTGCACCGGACTAGAGAGAATGCCCCACATTTTTGTGAACACTTAAGCAGGGAATGGAAAGCAGTTGGTTTTCCAATCTTAAATTAAAGGGGATGTAGGAAAACAGTGGTGAGTCCAGCAGTAGCTGATACAATAGACTACCTGGGTCTGACTTGTAGAATTATTTTAGCTAAAATTGGAAGGACCTCAGCCAAGCCATCATGTCCAAAGAGGAAAATCCAGTCTCTAGACAAAGCCTCAAGTAGAGAACACAGCTTGGTAGCCCTAACACTTTCCGTAAGAATTGAGATTATATGTGTTCAGTTGACCTATCCATTGCATTGGGATGCTATACATAATTTGTTGAATAATTTTAGACTTAAAATCCTGTAAAGTTGCTGAAACATAACAGTTGCCAGAATTATAATAGAAATGAAATAATGCCTAACCAGTGAACCTAACTACATATACAACCATTTTACTATAAGGAGACCAGATTGAATCTCACATTATGAACTACCTCGTGTGCTTAGGTCAACAAGAGAGGCCTTTCTCTCCATCCCACCACCTTCACAGGTGCGTCTCAGAAGAACACATGAAAGGGCCTTCTCTGTTGCTGTTCCCAGACTTTGGAATTCCCTCCCACTGGAGGCCAGGACTGCCTCATCTCTGCTATTTTTCCGGAAGCAGGCAAAGACATTCCTCCTCAGGAAAGCTTTTCCTGAATGAGGGACTATTTGCTATATGACATTTATATTGATTATCATAGATCAGTGATGGCGAACCTATGGCATGGGTGCCAAAGGTGGCATTCGGAGCTCTTTCTGTGGGCACTCGAAATCACCCCTTCATAGTTACCTGTATATAGGTTCAATTACTGTATTGGCACTTTGCAAAAAAAAAAAAAAAGTGGGTATTGAATTGCAGTTTGGGCACTCGGTCTCTAAAAGGTTCGCCATCACTGTCATAGATGATTGCATTGACTGATTTCATAAGAACAACAGTTGTAGGAAATGATTCCACACATAGGCATGTTATTGGGTTCAACAAAGCCAGGCCTCATGGAGCAGTTTCCTCTCCCAGCATGAGTCCCGGGCTCTTTTATCAGTTGCAAAACACAGAGCATCAGATATGGGGTGAGTGTCTACGTGTCAGGATGCTGTAGGCTGATGAATTCCTGGGGAAGGCTTATCTGACGTGAGCAGTGTACGTAGGAAGGGTCTTGATGAATGATTACCAGACAGCTTGTTATTTCCTTACATACAATCCCATGGCCTTGGTGGATAATATGGGGGAAAGAGATAACAGCAAGCCTGCTTCTTCAGCATCAGGTCTCATGGAATCCATTGTCCCCTCCCGGGCGTCCCTGCACAGATGGGGTTCAATGATTCCCAAGGGACCTTGTGCAGGAAGCTGGCTGGGCTGCTTATTAATATCTTCCAAGGGGATATTTCTATAAACAGTGATTTCCATGTTAGTTTCCACCCCTCATAATGGATTTTTTGTTTTGAGTGATCTTTGTACTTTTAATGTTACATGTTAATGTTCTAAGATGCCTTTCCTAATTCCCTGTTCTTAATTTGAATTAGACATGGGATGACTCGGCGAAATTGTCGTTTCCGTTTTCGGTTATCGTTTCCGTTACGTAACGGAAACGGTAACGATAATTAAGCCGTCAGAACTCGAACTCGAACCGAAAAAAGAATTTTTTGGTAGGGTTTTTCATTTCCGTTTGTGGCATCGCGGTGATCGCGCGGTGCGAAGAACAGAAAAAGTTTTTTAAAGTTTTTTTTAAAAAACCCCGGCTCCCGGCCAAAAAAGCAGCCGAAAATATTTTGCCACCTATCAGAGGGGTGGTTTCTGGGGGGTCCCTGGCCTTTCTCCCCTTCTTCTCCTGTCCTGGGCTGCTTGCACCAGGCTGGGGGAGGGTCATCCTCGTTGTCTGTCTCTCGCTGCATGCCATGCGGTGTGTGTGTGTGTGGGGGGTCCAAAATGGCGACCACAATTTTTCTTTTGAAATCGTGGTCAAAAAATACACCAAATCACGACAGAAACATGTGAAATTTATTTATTTTAAATGCCTGAATTTTTATAGTAGCAGCAGTGGGTTTTTTATAGCAATAAAACGTCGTATTGATTTTATTTTATTTTATTTTTTATTTTTTTAGACCTGCCCATTTGGGCTGGGCATGGGATGGGACCATGCAATTTTTTTGAACCATTCCACCAATGGCATCGCCAGGTTTTTGACTGACACTTCTGGATGTCTCGGAGGGCATAAAAAGCCGAGGCACCTTCCAGAAGTCACAGTCGGGTCGGTGTATGGATGTGGTTGAGGGAGGAGGGCTGGCTGCTGGTGCTGGTGTGATCCGATCGAGATTGAGAATGAGGACGGAGGCTGGAGGCTTTAGGATTTAAGTTAGGCAGGCAGGGAGGGAATTGAATTTAGAAAATAATTTCTTTGATTCCCTGCAGCTTTGTCTGCTGAAGGGAATAGCAGTTTATTCTTTATTTCTTCTCTGGCAGTTTGAGGATTTTTTTCTGATATTGGATAAAGGGGGAGGTTCGACTGGGAGTGGGAGGTGTGTATTTATTTTAAAAATATATTATATACTACCATTTATTTTCTATTTTCCCAACTTCAATTTGCTTGCACACACACACACATTTGGGGTGCAAGCCAAGAACAGAACCTCTATCCTAAGTGATATCCTAACTGTCCACTCGCCCGCCCGCCCGCGCCGCCACCCACCTCCACTCGCCCGCCCACGGCCACCACCCGCCCATGCCCCCCGCCACCGCCACCCCCTGCACCTCCCCCCGCCGCCCGCCACCCGCCCCGCCCACCGCCTAGGGTGCAAAAACACCTAGCGCTGGCCCTGATTGCGGGATGCCCCTATGCTCTGGGAAGTCAAATCACGCTAAATCGCAGTGGAAACGACAAATGACAAACGGAAATGACAAATTTTTGAAAAATTTCACGACAAACGGAAACGACCCAAAACGGACCCGTTCCGACAAATGAAAACTCGAAACATCATTTTTTCTGGTCGTGCCCATGTCTAATTTGAATATGTCTTAAATATTCTGGGCCGTACATTGTCCCTCATTATTGTAAGCTGCCTTGGGTCATTTTTCAAGGAGAAAGGTGGGGTAAAAATATTCAACATAGAATAAATAAATAAAAAATGAAAAAGGATGCCTAGTTATACTCTTTAACCTGTTCAGTTTTGTGCCCATTCAGATTCCATTGAAACTGCTTCCAAGACTTCGGGAAAACCAAAATTTTGAATTTATTATAATTCAGTTGCATTTGGGTTTTGTCCAGGTATTCCACGCTTCTGTTAATTAGATGTTTCCAACCTGGACAGGTGCATGAGATGATAACAGCACCGTCTGCATATAACAATAATGGAACACAATGTGTCCCCAATTTTGGGCAATGACCATCCACACTGGCTAAAAAAAGAAGGTGGGGCTAGATTATTCATAAACAGATTGAATAAGGAGGGAGCAAGAACGCATCCTTGCTGCACTCCCTTGTGGGTTGGACATTGATTAGATAGGCCTCATTTCTAAGAATCACAAGCTCGACATGTTGTGCCAGAATTTTAAATTTTTATAAGGGAAAGGATACTTTTATCTATGCTCATTTTTTTAAGTTTTTCCGAGTGAAACTCTCTATCTACAGAGTTGAAAGCTGCCTTTAAGTCAAGGAAAGCCACATGCAATTTTGAAGGTTCATGCTTAACTATTTTGTTGATAAGATGATAAAGTAGTAAGCAGTTATCTACTGTGGCCTTTCCTTTCCTGAAACCGGCTTGCTTGGGGCCAAGGAATGCAGTATTATTAATCCTGGAAGTAAGTTTATTTAGCAGATGTTTTACATAGAGTTTCCAAATTACTGATAATAAACTAATTGGTCTAAAGTTTTGTAGGAGGTTGGGGTCCACCTTTTTTGTTAATAAAAGGGGGCAGGAATTGCTTTGGTCCAGAATTTTGGAATTTTCCCATTATTATCTATAGCTGCATAACTCAGACTTCTGGAACCCAAATATCACCAGTCCTACAGTGTCTACAGAGGAAAGCTACAGGAAGCCCTCTACAAGACTTTCATTTGGTACATTCTGTAACTCTAATTTGTTCATGGAATTTCTCGATTACTTCTACACGTTTAATATGCTGTAGTGCTGTATTGTGTGGTCAATATTGGTAGCACAAACTATTACTTGAGTTTTTGTTGTTGTCGTTCCTGTTTACAGTCGTACCTTGTTCTTTCTTAACCTTTTGTCCCAGTTATATAACACTATGCAAACGATGATCACATTCAAGAAAATCTAGAGATCACCCCACCCTTCGAAATAATTTGCCCTCCAACCCAAGTAAGGCGTTGTTTTTGCTGTTTTTGTCAAAATTATCTAATCCACTTCAGTAAGAAATCCCTCCTTTCGTACTCTGAGGGAAGATTTTGCATGGAAGCAATGTGCTGTTCTATTTCAGACTGGGAGTGGTCTGCCTGAAATGGCTGGCAGTTTTGCTTTAAGGGAAGGACAGTGACAACAACGTTTTAACTGAGCCAAATAAAACTCTGAGTACCTAAGCAAAAAGGCTATCATACACTGAGATGCTGGGACAGATTTTTTTCATCCTCTTGAGTATTTTAAGAAAGCTTTATGCCTTAGGCTTCCTCATTGCAAGGTACTGTATACCCAAGAGGCAATATGGCATCAATGTGGGAAAAAAAGTGACTTGGAGTCTTGAGTAATTGAGTCAGCTTTTAAGCTGATACTATCTCTCTATTCACTCCTGGAAGACAAGGCCATGTGCCGACCATTGTATTATGCTTGAAGCAGGGAACTTCAAATGTTGCTTTACAGAGGTTAACCCTTGTGTTCATCTAGCTAGCTTAGAAACCTCTAGGCAAATGCTAGCCAGATGCTAGTGAGAACTTCATCATGAAGATGATGATGTTGATACAGAAGGGTCACGTTCTTCTGCCACTCAAGGTGGGGCATGGAATGCTGCTCCCCTGTTGGATAGAGGCTGCTGCCCCTCCCCCGCCAACTGTGTTCAGAAATGGGCACATGGAGGAAGGAGTATGAGGGGGTAGGAAGTGATGCATCTAATGGCCTTAGGAATCCCTTGTTCCTTCATCCCCCCCTTTCACAAATTGGCTGCTTTGGGGCTAGTTATTTCAGTAACACCTGCCTCTTAGAGCAGCGGTTCTCAAACTGGGTGCCCTGGTACCCTAGGGTGCTGCGAGCATATGCCAGGGGTGCCATGGCAATTCATCCAAACAGTTTCATCCATGGCATGACAACTGAGCATTAAATTTGTACTGTTTTTTCTACTTTTCCTAAGTCTTCAAACCGCTTTAAGGGTACCTGTGCCATGAAATTTTTTAGGGGTGGCATAGAAGGATGTTAGAACACCTGGTTTTGTTTGCTTGTTTTGGCAATAACTTTCAGTTGCTTACAGCAGAGCTAGCCATGCTTGCTGCAGTGTATTCACCCAATATATTTAATCCAAGTTTATTTTCTTAAACGGGTTAAGCCTTTAGCTGTTGACTCTTTAAATTGTGGTTAAAGAGTGGTGTCATATGTTTGTGAAACCAAGGTCTGATCTGCAAGTCTTCCTTTCACCTTGCAGCTGTACAAAATAGCTGGCCTAGTGGCTGCAGTTAAATACATCATACTCTCAGTGACTTGCATAAGAGACCTGTATAGCATCTCAGTGATTGAAGTATGCAAGAGAAGTCTTGGCCTTTATTGGGTAGTTCAGTTATCACTCTCCCGATCCACTGGTGTCAGCTGAGTGCTCACGGATAGAGGATATTAATTCTGATTCTCTTTCCTCGCTTTGAATCATGGTGCATATTTTCTTTTATTTATGAATGCCAGGTGGAATATGAAGAATCGGGAGATGATTGCAGGTCCCCGTGACATCCTCTATTTCCCTCAAAAGAACACATATACATACAATTCATGTTGTTTTCATAGATTTGTCTGGAGACACTACATATTCCTACTGACAGTTCTGTTTTGGTATCACCCAACACACACACCCTCTTTCAGTGAACTCAGACATAGTTGTAATCTGTGTGTTGGATTTTAAACAAAGTTAAAGCAACAAACCATGTAGAATTGGCCTCAGAATTTGGTAGTCAGAACTCATTAGTAATGAATACAGTCTGCATCAGTGAAGGAGTTACTATAGGTCAAGTCTCAAATGTAAAATCTTGCTGTCACCTTACCTCGGCTGTAGAAATACAATGGCCTAGGGAAAAATGATAGAGGTATGGGGATATGTTTTCTTGGGTTTGGGAAAGGCAAATACCAAAATAAGGGAATTTCCCCACACCCCTTCTTTCCCCCCTAAGCCTTCACACATCTACTAAAAATATTTTTTCCAAAATGTCAATTCAGACACCAAAGCTGTGCGTCATTAAGGGTTGGGTAACCAAGTGAGGCAAATTCATCTGTAAACCAAGCTGAAGGTGTGCCACAATCATTGCTTATGTCTCTTCTGAATTTGCTTTGCTTTATTTCCTTTTTATTGTTCTTGCACAATTCATTGCAGAGGTAGAAAAACCTTTAGGAATGAACCTCCTAGAATCTTCTAACCAGTTAGGATAATCCCTGAAGTAACTTCTTCAAGCTCTGGTTTCTCATGTGTTACAATGGTTTTCTGCTTGTGGTGATGTCACTGGTGGGACATAGAGGTAACCTGTGTGGGACAGTGGATTTATATCTGTCTCACTATGTATGAGACACAGAGGTAAAATATAATGTAGGGGGATAGTGGATTTCCACAAGGATTCCCTCACCTGCAATCTTGAAGTCCTTCCAACAAGTATTATTCATTCTGCTAACAGAGTCATTTGGTTTGTTTGTCCGACTTTACTGCCAGCAATATTACTCCATTTTTAATATCCTTAAAAGTTACCATGCAAGATAACTAGAACCATAAAATGCTGTAATCATTTTGCCTTCTCAGAAAACATTCAGTTCATTTTCTTATTGCTGTGGGACCCAGGTTTCTTCATTAGAGGGATTGATGGGACATTGGATATTATAGATAGAGAACACATGCTCAGCAGTCACTATAGTAAAACAACAGGAGAAATATGATGAGCCAGAATGCTTGGGAGCTAAGAGAGTCCACACACAGGATGATTTATAAGCCTGTGCTTAATCCTGAAGATTTCCCTGTCCAGCAAGCACCATCTGTGGCCACAGTGAAAAGAACAAGCATACAACGGGATTTAAATGCATTGTCTTAATTTCAAAAACTCCCCTCAGTTTCAGTCATGGTTGCGGTCTTTTGAATCCAGATCTGATTCAGAACAGGCTTCACCCTTCCAAGGACCCTTCCTTTCTCTAGCAAAAACAATCATCTCCATCTTGCTTTTTGAGAAGCAAGCAGTCCAAGCGCATTAAGGAGCAGATGGAAGCATTGTCTGCCTTGCTGCTCTTTTTAAGGCTAAACTGACAAGGCGGTGGGTGGGAATTGAACTCCCCCAACCTCTGGCTCCACAGCCAGATATCTAAACCACTGAACTATTCAGCCAGCTGCCACTTAGCAAAGGAGCTTGTTTTATTTTGTGATAAGTCCTTGAAACAAAAACACGGGCTTCATGTGCAATTCTGTCCTGAAGGTCTGCCAGAATCATATCACTTCTGTTCACCATATGTATCATGTTCGTCTTCATTCAGTCTGAACAACCTACAGAGGCAAGATGATACGGGAACATGTTCTCCTTCTAGAATCCAAGCCACAAGCCAGATAAATCAACCTCCTGGAACTGTTTTTAGAAATGGACTCCCAACCACTGTAGCTGTCTTGGCACTGGAATAGTATGCACTCAATGCCCAGCCCACCTTTGCAGTTGACTGACCATGTTTTGAGCAAATGTTGATAGCTCCAGAATCGCTTAGAAAAGGAAAATGTCCCCCCAAATCCAAACTAGGCCTCTGGAACTAACAGCTGATCACGCGGTACAAGCACTGGAAGGTTATGCAGAAATGTGTTTAACATTTAATGCAACTTTTGTTGTTCTGAAGCTATCTCACAATGGTTTGGCTTTCAGCTTCACCATTCTAAATCCTGTCCCTTTAAAGCTTCAGGTCAGATGTTGCTTGAAAGAACAAACATAAGGCAATCATCTCCTCAAATCTTCTTATATAAGAGGAACTGCCTAAGAGCATGGGACTCTCATTTTCCTTTGAAACGTATGCCCATATTTCTTTACTGCTCAAAACCCCTCTACCAACCTGTCTCAGCGGTGCCGTGTTACATAGCTGTGCACCAGCCCTTGGTTTAATTGCCTTTCATTCCGTTCTCTCTTGGCAAGAACATGTTCTTCAAGGGGTGATGACCCAATCATCATCCTAAATAGCAGAATAATTTAATCCCAGGAGTGCCTTTTGTTCTGAATGCGCTGACAACTTCAGAAACTCTCGCCTATTCAATGCCACACCCCCAAATTTAGTTTTGGGGTGTTTTTCTTTAAATAAAATAAAATAAATCTGTTGGAGGTAAGAAGAGATCAGAATTCATCTTCAGCTTCTCTGGAGCCACTGAGCTGGAATCGACCTTGCAGGTGGATTTGGAATCCACGGAAAGAGCTGATTACAAATTGCACTTGTAAATTAAACTTTCAAGGCAAAGGTTCGAAATAGAGGGATTCAGAGGAAACAGAGCATTAGATGAGACTGTTAACCCTGTTACGTGTGAACCATAGGAAATATAAACATTACTTTTTAGTTGAACTAAATAGTGTGTGTGCAACATGTCCAACTCACTAGCACTGGATATGTTGAGAGCCTGGGGCTTAACATTTGTTAAGGTGAACACATATTTTCCTCCTCTTTCAAATGGAGGCCCAGACTTACCTGGGAGCCCCTTGCTGCAGCTGAGCTCAGTTCCCCTGCGACCTGGGATGTTGTTGTGGCTGTCATGGTAGCAGCCACACCATCCTGTGGGATGAGGATGGACAGCTGACACAGATTCACCTGCCGGCTCCTGACTGGCTGACAGAAAGTGGGAATCCTTTGCTCAACCCTGTATTGGTTGATATGGAGAGGGTTCAAAAATAAAACCAGTCTGCTGCTTGGTGGCACCCCCATGCATCCTTTTCTCCCTCCCTCTTTTATGATGGTGGAATAGTGTGCTGTTTAGGTTACAGTATTTCATTGGCTGTAAGAATGGAAGGTTGGGTGAACCTCAGGACACTGAATGAACCCGGCTGTATGCAGAGACTGGGGCAGGTTCGTGGTCTGATATGTACTGGATGACACGTAGGCCTCTTGATGCATTGGATCCAGTCTCCCGTTGCTGGTGTGTGTGTGTGTGTGTGTGTGTGTGTGTGTGTGTGTGTGTGTGTGTGTGTGTGTGTGTGTGTGTGTGTGTGTGTGTGTGTGTGTGTGTGTGTGTGTGTAAAATTAGATAACCTGGGGTAATACTCAGTGATAGACCAGCAACACTATCCCACCTCCTAAGTAAATCGTTCACTGCCATATTCCTGAGATATCAGAGGTGGAAATAAAGCCATGCTACCTCCTATCTGACAAGTAACAAAACAAAATTAAACTTATTTGCGGAATGTGGCTTGAAGCAAGCTTGTGCTTAGCTTGAACCCGCAGTGCCCCTCTTCTGTAGGTTGGTCAGCATTCTTGTGTTAACTATGTTGTCTTCGAGGGAACAAACCAAATCAACACAGAAGGCAAAGTTGATATGATGTGGTGTTTGAGTTGCCACAACATGTCAGCAAAAGAAAAAAAAATGTCAATGCTTCAGGAAACCACTTCTCAGCCTTCAGATCATAAGGCAAAGAACTGCTGTAATTAAAGCATCCTGGAATAGCTAAAGCCTTAGACATGGGTTCTTGCTGATCCTTGTCAGAAGCTCAAAAGAGATAGGATTGTCATGCCAAGAGAAATTCAGTAGTATGGACAGGTATGCCTGTTGGGTTTCGGCTTACTAAAAGACTGCTGAAGGTAGGTTTAAAAGCTGGCAAAAAAACAACCCCAATATTTATTTTGGCAAAATCTATAAGCCTTCCTTTGCTACTCACAGCACTGTTTTTTCATTCATCTCAGGCCTTCTGGTTTTATTCCTGAACTTGAGAACAGGCCAACATTAATTCAAAATGCAATGTTTTTCCTTCTAAGAACAAGATGGAACAATAACAGTTATATGGAGAGCTGTCTAGATTAGACACAGTGTCATCTGCTGTTGGGAGAGCAACATTATCGTTAGAGCTCTTGTTTACAGGATTCAAGATTAGCACCTTCTAGCTCTGAATCATCTAAAACAGGCGTCAACAAACTCAGTCTCATATGACTTGCAAACAATAAGCTATCAACCAACCAAAAACACAACTATGGGGGTCAGCCAATTGGACCACATCACACAATGGTCACTTAAGGCTGGTGGCAGGGAGTTAAGCCGATAGAAAACATTATCAATAGCATGCAGTTATTTTGTGTGCTTACAGTCCTGACATTCGTTGCAAGAGATATTATCCACACAGGATTTCAGATTGTCGTACACAAAGCAGGATCACAAGTGTGGAGCCAGGAATAACAGCGTAGGCGAAACCAATCATTTCAGCAGATGGGCCTCTCATGGCACGTTAGATCAGGCACTTCAGCTGCACATGTTCAGGGGTTCAGGTCAGGGACAAGGATGCACACTTGATGGCAGTGAAGATGAACATGCTAGTCCTGCTTCTCAAGTCCCCACAGGAGAGCTTATCTTCAGAGCTTTTCACATTCACCAGGAAGGTATGCACAGGGTTTTGTTTTGTTTTGTTTCTTCTAAGTGCATTCAGCCAAATGTTCTTAGAAGCCTCCTGACAGGCAATGACATATAAACTAAATGAAACAAAGCAGCTGATGGGAGAAACCAAAACAGATTGCACTGGGGAGATGCAAAGAATCACTGTCACCCCCTTGTCAGCTGTGGGAAGGGCAGCAAGAACACATTGATTTGAACAGCAATTACAATAACCGTGAAAAATGCTACATTATGAAGACAAAAGGACAATATGAGGGTAATTTGGTTTTAAAACAGTTGATTTGTACTGTGTTTTACATTACAAGGCTTCAGGGCTTGTGTCAAACGTTAAATCACTCAACTTTAAATATTTGACCTTATTAACAGTGAACTTAACTGTTAAATGTTTTCTACTATCCGACCTCTGCACCTGTGTTTCGATGTCTAGAAGCTACAAAATGACACCTTGTACACTGGGATGAGGAATGGGTAGTCCTCCAGATTGCAGCTGGTGGACTGTGACACCTTGCCCACCCCCAAGGATTTCTCATTACTAGCTAAACTGTCCAAGATTCAAGGAAGATGCAGCAAGGTAGTTTTCTGCTTTTCCAGAGGGCAGGACCCAACCAAATAGATTCAAATGACAAAAAGAAGAGATTCTAATTAGAAATGGGCAGGAATTTAAAAAACAATTGCAAAATTTATATAAAATTTGCAATTCAGCAATTCACATTTGCATAAATCAATAACCTGAAGAATATGAAGTGACAATTTTGGGGGGATTTTTGATTTGTTGGGCTATACTGATAGAAGGGGTTTTTAATATAGTCTATAAGCTGCCATTGTAGATAAAATGGCAGTACTTTGGTTCAATTAAAATCCAGCTCTGTATCCCTTTATTCACCCCTCTTCCCTTCACTAAACTGTAACACAAAGCACTACACTCTCCTCCCCAAGCCTGTGTCAGGAGATACCAGGCCATAAAATTGCTGGACATACACTTATCTGTGTGGGAAGACCACCAGTAAAGGGGTTCCCGCGCGAGAGATAAGCCAGACATCCGTCGAAGCATCGATATATCGCTAGAGCTGTCAAACGCTTTTCGGCGGTATAGCGGAGAGTTCTGAGAACTGCATGACAGGTGGCGCCATAGGGCAAAATTGATAGTATCCTGTGTATACTCTTTTTGACAAATGATTTGTAACAATGTGATAACTATGTATCCTTTGAAGTTTCTTTGTTGTTTTGCGGGCGATTTATGGTGTCCAGATGTGTCCTTGTTTTTTCTGATAAAGGAAGGGTACCGGGAGAATGTTTTTCTATAAAAATTGTGAAGTTCCTTTGTTCGGGGCCCCAGTTTTTCCGACTGAATTCGGCTGGGCGCCTTGCTGCAGCAAATTAAAGCTTTTTCTCCGTACCTTTGAACCTTGGCGTGTTTTTTCAACCCTCGGCTCCCATAATAGCGGCAAAGGTAACCCGAGGTGAACCCTTTCAATACAGTGCCCCCCCCAGCACCTAGAGATACCTGAACATAGAGAAGCTTCCTCTTACTTTCCTCTACAGTCCCTTCATGTTTGGTGAGCACTAGATTTCTGATGCCTGAGTAGTTATCCACCCCCCAAGAGTCCCCAAGGAAAGTTCCTCCCAGGGACCTAGAGGCACCCAACAGCAGAGAAGCTTCCTATTACAACATGCCTTCTCAAGTTTGATGAAGACTGGGTTTTCCCAAGCCAGTTATTCTAACTGCCTAAAACTTTCCAGTGTGTGTACAATTTATTGGTGTATAACTCAAACATCTTAAACCCAATCTTCACCAAATTTGGAGGGGTTGTAGGGGATAGTTGAGAGAAGCTTCTCCGTGATTTTGGTATCTCTAAGTGCATGGGGGCCCTTTTCTAGGGGCTCTTTAGGGGTGCATAACTTGGATACCCAGAGCCCAGACTTCACCAAACCCGCAGGGTTTGTAGAGGAGAGCCAAGGGAAGCTTCCATGCCATTATGGTGTCTCTGGATGCTGGGGGGAGGGGCATTTTATAGGGTTCTAAGACAAAAGTCGATCAACAAATCAATTTGTTGATTTATAAGAAAAAATCATAATTTTACTGCAAATTTGTTATTTGTAATTCATTAGCATTGAAGAGTCACAAATCAAAAAGAGTCACAAATCATTTTTCTGATTTGTGTCCATCTCTAATTCTGACCTAATCCTGGGAAGTAATTATTGAATATCTACAAGCGTTGACCCCTGTTAAACTGGGCTACCTAGGAAAGTGGCAAACTGTCCTTTTTGGAGGTTTTAACAAAGAAGCTGGATGGTCATCCTTTGGAGATGCTTTAAATGCAAATTCCTGAATTGCCAGGTTTATGGGCATTGTTATCCCAAAAAATCTGGAGGGTCACATGCTCCTTCCCTTTCATCTAGTCCTGTCTCGGTAGACCCTTTGTTTAACAAATTTGGACCACAGCTAGGAGGTTTCTTGCTGGCTCCCACAAAGCCCACAGCCCACATTGGCAGTAGGAGTTGCACTCTAATACAGCCACTTTTCCAGTCTCTAGTTGGCCAAGTGGTGGGCAAGATTTTGGCTTTTTCTGTAATCACCCCACATCTGTGTAATAACTTCTTGATGTCTGTGAAGATTCTCAATCATCCAGGTGAGTTTATCTGGAAGCTGAGTTGTTGTTATAGCAGTGTTGTTCTAATACCTCCAGGGAAGAGAGTAGCATTCATCGGATGGCACCCATTGAATGAAAGCCTTTCCTTTCCTTACATCAAACAGCCTTTGGAAGTTGTTTTTATAGTTTAGATAATTCCTCACCATTCCCAAGAATTGGAGCCAAGAATTTGCTATATATTAAAAACATTGATCATGCCTGGTATGTTTTTGGAACCCTCTCGGAATCTCTGTAGAACATTTCTCCTGCCACAAGCACAGACCCCATATCTAGAACCTGTTCGCTAAGGCTGGTGCAAGATGTTTTGCTGCCTGAGGCAGGGCAGAAAATGGCATCACGCATCTACCCAATTTATACTTCATAGTACCCAAAGCTGTCCACGTTACTTGGACACATAAGGCAAAAAAGTCCTGCAAGCAACTCTATCCATCTTAGACAGTTAGGGCCTTTTCACACAACCCCTAAGATCCGCTGGTCCCTTAAATTCGGACCAGAGATCTTGGGGGTTCGTTTCTGTTCCTCCGTCCCCACCCCTCAGCACTTCCTGCTCCTGTCGGCGTAAGGGGGGGGGACGGAAAAAAAGGACAAAAGAAGCCTTTACTAACCTGCCAGTGCAGGTCGAACTTGCCACAAGCCCCGTTACTTCCTGGTTCCGTCTCAAGGAGCTCTTAAAGGGGAGGGAGGCAAAAAAACAACAGACAAGCGAGGAGTGCCCGGCACTCTTATCCGCATCAAAAAATTTTCACCTGCAGAGAGCAGGTACATGAAAAATGCTCTGGGTCGCGCTAAAGTGGGCAGGGTCGCACTTAATTGTCTCCAAACTCCGGAGCTGGTGGGAAAACATTTCTAAGCTCCGGAGCTGGGAGCCATTTGCAGCGCAGCTTAGGGGTTGTGTATAAATGCCCTTAGAATAACTAAATGTGTACTTTCTTCCATTACACTCCTAGGGCCTTTTTACACGACCCCTAAGATCCGCTGGCCACTTAAATTCGGACCAAAAATCTTAGGGGTTCGTCGCTCTTCCTGCGTTCCCACCCCCTCCGCACTTCCTGGCTGCTGGCTGCGTGAGAGGAAGGAAGAAAAAGAGAAAGAAAAGCATGCCGCTCACCTCCGTTCTGCCTCTTGTCTCTGTAAAAGTAGCTCTTAAAGGGGCGGGAGCCAAAAAACAACAAACAGAAGCAAGGAGAGCCCCGCACTCACTATCGTTACACCGGATCAAATAATTTTCACCTCCAAAGAGCAAGTACTTGAAAGGTGCGCTGGGACCCGCTAAAGTGGGCGTGGTCGCACTTAATTTCCTGTTAACTCCGGAGCTGGTGGGTAAACATTTTTAAGCTCCGGAGCTGGGAGCCATTTGCCCCGGAGTTTAGGGGTCGTGTATAAACGCCCCAAGTTTGCTATGGGAGGAGATCACCTCACTCTGACGATACGCTCACCTCAGATGACACCAGCCTCCCTGCCAACCTGTTGTCCTTCAGATGTCTTGGAAAACAATGCCTACACTGCTGCACATTTGCCTTGCTAACTGGTCCTGATGGGAGCTGTTGTCCAAAACATCTGGAGCGGTCTAGACTGGGAAGGCAGGATCAAACCCCATTTAGGCATTTTCTTTACTGTCACAATTAAAACTTGATCATGTCAGAGCGTGGGACTGGGCAGCTCATCCTGTCTGCTGCTGTAGTTCTTTCAGTTCTGTCCACAGCCATTCATCCAAGGGGCATGTCTGTAAAATAAATAAATAAATAATAAAGGGGAAGGCTGATCCACACCGTGATGTGGATCCCCATCTGCCACTCACAGAACCATGAAGGACATTGGAGATTTAGCATGCAATAAGTGACCTGAGCTCTCTGGGGGACAATAGGCAAAGATATAGCAAGGCCAACCTTCTCTTCTTGCCTTTAATAATGCACATTACTGCTGTCGGGCTTATCTTCCTCCTTATTCTCCAAGCTCAATGTCATTGCTATTTTTCTTTGTTCTGGAAGAGGTATAGCATGGGCTTTCTTCTGTAATTACTACTTACATACGCCCATGCATGAAAACTACCTTTACTGTAAGAAAAGCCAATGGCTTCAGGAAGAAACACCAAGATGACCTGAATGACTGAACAAGGGGGAGTTGAAGAACTCAATTGTTTCTAAACCCCACCTGAATTTGGGCAGTGGTAAACTCAATACAAACTGGAGGACAAAAGCTAAATATGATGGCCTGGCTTCAGCATGGAAAATGAGGCCATGATGACAGCTCTAGCAATAGGCTATAGCACTAAGATATGGAAGGCAACAGAAAATCTCCAGATAATAAATAAAACATATCTTACAAGTATCTCATAATAAGGTCTTACTACCTATTGGGTTTTAGATAACTAAAGGATGCTAAAGCCCAGAGTTCCCATGGGAAGATGGGCGGGGTATAAATCCAATAAATAAATAAATAAATAAATAAATAAATAAATAAATAAATAAATAAATAAATAAAGTATTCATATTCAATACATGATTCTGTCTTAATTGTACTGGACTGTATATTGTCCCTCATTACTGTAAGCCATCTTTTTCAAGGAGAAAGGTGGGGTAAAAATGCTCTAAAATGACTAAAATAATAAAAGTCTCTGAGCTGGAAGTTAGGTTAGGAACTCGGAAAAAATAAGAACTTTGTATGTTATGTTATGGGGAAAATTCACAGTAAAAGAAATGAAAAGATGGAACATAACTATCCTTGTATTGCATACAGTTGTTTCATGTGAATGAGCTTTTGGTCTCATCTGGATTTCTTCTTATATCTTCTAGGAATCTAGCCTAAGGAAATTATCTCTCTCCCTGCATTGCCCAATGCCTGTCTTTTCTGTTGTAGACAGACACAAATTCCCACTTATGTTCTGCATCGGTGGAATGCTGCCCAAGTCTTTGTTTGCAAATGCTGATTTTGATTGACAATGCTGATTCCAAACATATATAATTTTTGAAGGTATTAACCATTGTGCCTGTTTATGTAAAAAGAGTTATGCAATCTATTCATGGAACACACCATAGTCTTGTGGGTTATGAGATTAAATCATGGATGTTCTTCTAGTTTGTATGTGATTATAAAGTGTCATCTTGTAATTGAGGTATGTCGGGTTCTGCGGTTTCTCATTCTTACTCATTGCTTTACTGCTTTGGCCTTGGATTTCTGTGGTTTGTGGTTGTTTATCGGACTTTTTTTCAATCTACAAGTATCTACCAAGAATTTCCTTGAAGAAACCTGTTGCACTTGAGGAAACTACACCAGCCTAACTAAACAACCTTTCTTATGAATCATATGCAGAAATAGGGAACGTTTTCCAATGAGTTTAGAGCAGATCCTAAAAAACAATGGACCAAATCCATTCAATAGAGTAATCCAAGGGAATAAACAAGGCCTGTTAAATCAAGAACTTCCTGATTCAGTGCCTCCTCTAGAGCTGGAATTAACAGCTTGATAGAGCCCCATAAATTTAAACCCTCAGGGACAAGGCGATATTTTGCTGGCATTTGTTGCAAAGGTGACACAACATGTGATAAGGAACAAGGATTCCATTAGCTAAGGGATTGTAATTGAGATAAATTATCTTCAGATTATTTGCTGGATGCAAACAGGATGGAGCTGTAAATGCTGATAGGGTGGAAGCACAGAACACAGTCAAGCGGACCCAACCTGCAATAAACCTATAAAGTCAAAGGGAGAGAGCTGAAGACAGTATATGTGCAGTTGAGAGAGAGAGAGAGAGAGAGAGAGAGAGAGAGAGAGAGAGAGAGAGAGAGAGAGAGAGAGAGAGAGAGAGAGAGAGAGAGAGTCACTAGTCATTTGTTAAAATGGAGGGCTGCTAATGGGAAGGGGATGATGGATCACTCCAGAAGCGTCCAGAAGGCCTTTGAGGGGCAGTAGGGTTGCGGTGCCAGAGAAATAACCAAACAGTCTCCAGGGAGATCCTGCTGCTGCTGCAGCAGCAGCAGCAGATGCTGCTCTGAGCAAACCCCTCAACCCGCTGCGAGTGACGCAGAAAAAGCGGTGCGCTTGCAAGCACACAGGCGCATCCTTCCCTTCTCCCCTCTGCATCACCTTCTCTCTCTCTCTCTCTCTCTCTCTCTCTCTCTCTCTCTCTTTTCTCCCAGCAGCACTAGCACACCCAGTTCTCCCTCCGCAACTCTAGCCGCCGCCACGCCAGTCATCTGCATTTCTGGCTTTTTCTCTCGCCCTGTGACTCTCCAGCAGCAGCATCCCCGCAACCAGCCTACGTCACCGCTTCCACTCCCCCGCCCCCGGCCGCTTTTACAACACAACTAGCTCTCTTTTTTTCTTTTTGGCATCTGCTACCCCCACCTCCCCAATACAGCAGCAGCAGCCCCCACCCCAGGTGGGTGGAAATGGTACGGTTCCCACTTCCAAACCCAACTTCAATCTCGCTCCCCATCCTCCGCGCCAGCCGAGAGCGCCCATCTAGACGTTGCTGGAAAAAAAGCGGTGGTGGTGGTGGATGAGGGCATTGAGCATCCCTCCTCCCCGATAGGCCGAGGAAGGCTGAAGCGACGGGAAGGGCAGCGAATGAGCGCGCGAGCCAAGCCAGCCGGCTGCTAGGAGACCCGCAATGTGCGTGTGCGCTCGTGCCCGCGCCTGTCGTGTGAAGGTGGAGGGAGGACCAGCCATCGCCACCAGCTTTGCCCTTTAAGGTGCTATCCTCGCCCAGACAGAAAGGCGTCCTTCCGTCGAGAGGGGGGTTAAAAACCCCACAAAACAAACAAACAAACAAACAAACATGACGCAGGGAAAGGTAGGTTGGGGAGCGGGACCCGCGGAGCCCGGGACCCTCCAGGTGGCTTGTTGCAAGGGCAGAGTCATGGAGGAGGTGGGTCAGGCTGTGATGGTGAATAACGCATGCACCATTGACAGGAATGGATCAGGTGGCTTAGTCTAGGATGCAGACATCGTTCAGAGAAGGTCCTGCTTGTCGTGATTATATTCCAATACTATATTTGTGTGCTTGTGTGTGTGCAACACATCCAGTACTTCTGGTTGCATGCATGCATCTATATGCATAGGTAGATGCATGTGCATTTTATGTGTGTGTGCATGTGTGGGTGGGTGGATGGATGGATGGATGGATGGATGGATGGATGGATGGATGGATGGATGGATAGACAGACAGACAGACAGACAGACAAAACAGACAGAAAGCAAGAAAGAAGGAAAGACAGACAGAGAAAGATGCAGCACAAAGCACTGTCTCCTCAGCTGCATCTCAGATATGGGTGAAGAAGGTCTGTTATTATTAGTCTTCTGTGACATCTCCTTATCTCAGAACATTGCTGGCTAGGATTTTGGGGGCTTCTCCCAACCCTTGAAGACCAAGATATTGGATAACCAGAAACCAGCAGGATCTTATGCATCCAGGGCAAGGGTTGAACCATAGGATTCAGTTTCATCTCCCCCACAACTTGGACTCCCCTGCCCCAAGCCCAGAGAAATCGGTTGCCATGGAAGACGTAGTCATGGTGCCCGATCATTTCTTTTTGATTTTGAATGAGCATTTAGGTCCTTAGCTTTCTATTAAATTTTAGGCTCCAGGGCTCAAAACTGATCAGCTGAGTGAATCTCTGGGGATGTAAATCTATGGTGCTATGAATTCTGATGGTCGTAATTTAGGTTATCTGTTCCATCATTCTGGACCTTAACTGTATCCACACATCATGGATTATGTAACTAAAGGGCAATTTATCCTAAATGTGTTACTTGTAGAACAGAGCATGCCCAGCGGGTGTTGATGCTAAGTGACTAGATTGCATCTCTGCCTGCCACTCAGAAACATTGAAGAACTATGACATTCTGGCGTTCTCATCTGAAATAACTGGATTTGTCAGCTAAGAAACTACCATGGAAAGAGATCCTGTCTCACTGCCAGTAACCCACTCCACCCACTATCCTCCCTACTCCACCATCCTGTACTTTAGGAACTGATTTTGTTGCTGGTGTTTTTAATTAGGTCATCTCATTCCAAGTGACACCACCCTGATGCAATTCCAGGATTAACTCCTTGGATTTCTCATTTTGGGCTTTTTCTTTGTGAGAGTGAGAGTTCGACTGTGGATTTGTTTACATTATTGCTGTCATATACAGAGTTATTATGACCCAGGCAGCATTTGAAGTGTGGTTGCTTCAAGTAGCTGCTAAGAGGTTCTTGCTAGCCAGACTTCAGCTGCAGTGTTTTTCAGTCACTGCTGAATGTTGGATAGTAAAGGTGTCCATTCTAGGGCCATAGCTTTACTGGACCAATTCGCGGGGAGCTGTGTGATATTTCCAGATGTCTTCAATGGGTTACAAAAACGCAGGTAACAAAAATACCACAAAACAAACAAACAAAAACATCCAGGTGTGTATGAGAAGTTTGGGAGCGTAGGAAGACAACAAAGACTGACAGGGTTGATGTCATGAGGTCCATTTCTTCATTTCTTGAAAAGAAATGAGAGAAAGGAGGTTACAAATATCCCTTTCCCCTATTCTACCATTGCAGGCCAAGCCAGACTCCCCCCCCCCATCCTATTCTGCTTCACCATCGCCTGGTGTTTTGTTGTTGTTGTTGTTGTTGTTGTTGTTGGTTTGTTTCTGTTTTTGCCCCACAATCTTGATAACGTACCATTTGTGACCTCTGAGCTGCTCTAGTGAGCCTGCTAACCTCATAAGGATATTGGGAACCTCTTTATGGCAAGATGGATGCCTTTGGATAAGAAAGATAACCAAACCAAGAGGCTCAGATGTCCGTGAAGATTCTCAGTCATCCATGTGAGTTTATCTGAAAGTTGAGTCATGGCAACTGGACTTCTTTTCTTGAGTGATCAAAACGTTTTGCTACTCATCCAAGCAGCTTCATCAGTCTGAGGAAAGTTAGTGGTGGGTCCTCCATTTTATAGTTTTTGAGGCAGAACAGGACAGGATGAGTAGCGAAACATTTCTATTTCTCAAGAAAAGAAGTCAAGTTGCTTCCAGACAAGAGGCTCAGAGCAAGATTAAACAGGCTCACATAGACTTAAATCCATACTGAGGTTAACAGAACTAGTCTTTTAGCCAGTTGTTTAAAAGTCATGTTTGCTGTGCTCCAAAAGCATTTCCCCCTCCCCCAGGGGAAGATCCTGAGTGCTAGCATGTTCTGGAACCAGCTCTCCTTGTTACTTATGGTGGGTTTTAAGGATGGGAAGAACAGAAGCAGAGGAAGAACAGGACACATTATATTGTGTCCAAAGTCAGTAGATTTAGAGGGCCAAGTCGGGCATAGTGGATTTTGTCGGACTCAAGAGTTCTGGCTTCAGATCCCTGCTTGGCCCTAGAAGCTGCTTGTGTGTGTGTGTGTGTGTGTGTGTGTGTGTGTGTGTGTGTGTGTGTGTGTGTGTGTGTGTGTGTGTGTGTGTGTGTGTGTGTGTGTGTGTGTGGTAGCAAACCACTTCTTGAACATCCCACCTATCTCAAAAAGCTCTTAGAGTGGTCAGAAGTGGGAAGTGATTGGTGGCACACAAAAGCCATGCTGCCAACTCCTGGGAATGTTCTGGTAAGAGGTTGGCCATTTAAATGTGAACTTCTTTGCAAATAAAGTAACTTAAAGTAAACTTTTTTAAAAAAATAAAAATAAAAAGCTATATGTCACTCTCCCCTCACCTAGTGCTTATAAGGCTGAAAGACATAAATAAACAACACCCTTTAAAATGTTGGGAAGGGATGGGGGAAGGGGTGGCATTTCCGAATATCCCACAAGCATCCCTCTTGGTTCCTTAAGGCAGCAGACTTCTAAATTTGGCTGCTATCCTCTGGTACTGTTGGCTGAGACACAGGCTCTCCGAAGGATGAAAATGAGTCCTTATGGGGAGGCCTGTTCCTCAACTTGCTTGATGCATAGGAAACAAGCTAAACAAGCTAAAATTATATAAAAACACTGGACAACTAGGGTGGCTTGGAATCTCAGCTGGGATAGTTGCCTAACTTCAGTATTTCTATCCAGAGTTGCCCATAGGTGCATCAGCATTCTGCTTGATAGGATTGATTTTCAAAGACACCAGTGCACATGCTTGTCTGCTTGTGAGCTAAAAATGGAATCATGATTTACTGAACTAGGGATTTGCAGCATGCAAAGAAATACTTAACTATTAAGTTTAGGGGTCTGTCTTCATTTTGAGGCACTTGGATGTACTAATGTTTTTGCAAGCTCTGTATGAAAACAAATGCAGGTGTTGGCCTTCCATTACTTTGCACATTGCTTTTGCCTCCCAAAGCTCAGTTCCTCATTATGGTCATTGGTCAGTATTGCCACAAAGCATTTTGTGGTTCTGCACCTGATATTCCTTGACTTTTCTTGTTATTCTTGCTCATACTGCAGTGTTGTGCCATCTGCACTCATCATCATTTTACCTGGATAAGGAACTATGACAGAAAGAAATTGGCCACCCCCTCCCTCTATGTAACTGTGATATTGTACATTTCTGATTTCCCACAGGTTAAGCTGATCAGTGCCAAGACAAGTCAGATGATTCAAGACCCCATTCCACTGTCCCCTTCTCAGCCAGGCAGGGGTTGAGGGGGTGCACCATCTGCCCAGCCCTTTCTCCACTGCCCACCCCAACAAATCCTGGAGCAGACCTTCCGTTTTGGTCTCCTGGTTATTGTAGCAGTGAAAGCAGTAGCAATTATGATGGTGACAGATCTTCAATTTTCTCTCTTGTTTTATAGCTGTCTGTGAATAACAAGCCGGCAAACGCCGAGGGGCAAGGCCAGCAAGGAGATGCAGGGAAAAAGGAGGATGCTACTGCCCCCTCGGCACCTCCAACCTATGAAGAGGCAACATCAGCAGAAGGAATGAAAACAGGGGCATTCCCTCCACCGCTGAATGTTCCTGTCCACCCCAACTGGGCCTATGTGGATCCCGGTAATTATTTTCTTCTTCCCTGTTTCTATCTTGGTCATTAAAAAAAAAAAGAATTTGAAGTGGATGACTTTTTATCCCATGTGAGTCAGAATAAGGGTAGACCTGAAACAAGGTCATTTTCAGATGACCTCTCGTCTCTGAGAACCCTTTTCTTTCTTTCTTTCTTTCTTTCTTTCTTTCTTTCTTTCTTTCTTTCTTTCTTTCTTTCTTTCTTTCTTTTTTCTGGCAACAGACACAGATGCCTCTCCTCTGAGTTGTACCTCCATATCCTTAGGCATCCTCTCCTTGCCAGCAATTATGAAGACCAGGGAAAGAAAACATTTCTCTTGTGTCACAAAGAGGACCCTAAACCTAGGGTAGGCAAAGGTTGACCCAAAGGCTGCATGTGGCCTTCCCAGGAGAGTTTGTGCAGCACCAACTAAACCAAGCCATGGTTTGCACATTAAATGTATATGGTGCTACTTAGGTTGAATTTTTTGTAAACTGCCCAGAGTGGTATTGGTGCCAGATGGTACGGTATATAAATCAAATAAATAAATAAACAAATAAATAAAATAACTAAACAAGTGTCGTACCCTGACTTGATATCTGGGTGGCAGCTGCTTGTAAGCCATCATTTTTTAGACAATGCTGATCTAAACATTGTGCTACATCATGGTTTGGTTTCACATCTGAGCCATTTCTGAATATCTACTTCCATTTTCTAAAAATATTTTTCATTCATTTGCAAATAAGTTTGATGCATGAGGCTTTATCATTTTAATTGGATATATATATATATAATATCTCACTTTGTAAAAATGTTATTTAAAAGAGAAATGGTAGCACTGTAAAACATAGTGGTATAAAACATTTTCAAAATGCTTGCATTGATTTCATATCCCTTGTTCCAGTTTCATTACCCAAAACACTCCCACAAAAGTTGTGGCAGAGAACCACCTAGCCCAGGCCTGCCCAAACTTCGGCCCTCCTGATGTTTTGGACCACAACTCCCAGAATTCCAAGCCTGTGTTTTCAATGGCAAAGGACTGTGGGAGTTGCAGTCCAAAACATCTGGAGGGCCGAAGTTTGGGCAGGCCTGACCTAGCCAGTCCACAGAGCTATGTAGTCAAGTAGACTTTAGTTGATTTACAAATAATCCCAGTTTCCTATCCATCAGTAAGGGAGAGGAAGACTCAGGGATGCTTGTTTCCCTTCCTTCTAGCTCCCATACAAGAACTCAAAAGAAACCTGGATAACTATCCATTCAAGAAAAAAAAATGAGACAGACAGCTGTCAGATCTGTTTTTATTTGGATTCCTGCCTTGAGTAGGTGCTTATTCTGTTATTCTATGAACGCCTCGCTCCTTTGCCCTTTCATAGGGCAGTGGCCACGAACCTTCGGCACTCCAGATGTTTGGACCACAACTCCACAGTCCTTTGTTATTGGCAATACAGGCTTGGAATTCTGGGAGTTGTGGTCCAAACTATATGGAGTGCCAAACATGTGGCATTTTTACTTCAGCAGGTATGTTAACATGAACCATGGATAGAGGCAACATCAGTGGGAATACCTTTGTTCTGTCATGGTTTGTGCCCCCAAAGGTTCATGTGTGAGACTTCGGGACTCAGGAGAGAAGAGGGGAAAAGGTGATATGCCTTACAGGCATTTCTACTCTCCTAACCCCGTTAAGGGAACTGGTCCTCTGCTTAAGGGTTGACCAATTGTGGGGCCAGGCTGCCTGCCATGAAGACAAAGCCGGAGAGGGATGGGAGGCGACACCTGCCGTCTGAAGGTTCTGCTCCTGTGCCATCACAATGATGTGCCTAAGAAGGGCCACGGCACCTTTACAGAAGGGGATTGCTGCTCTTTCACACTTCTCCTCATTGCCAGACACCTCAGAAGGCCATGGAGAAATTTTACCTGAGAAAAAGCAACGTAAAGATGGAATCTCTAAAGAAATACAGTAAATGTAAATGAGCAACAAAATAATGATTACCTTAGATTTTAATATCAAAATGGGAGGTTGGAAAGGGCTGGAAAGAAGGGTACATGGACCGGTTGTTGAATTGTCAGTGGCCGAGAATGTATAGTGAGTATTTGTTTTTTGGTTTTTTAAGAGTTGACCTCCTTGATTGTTTCTGACATTGTGGTGTATTGGATCTCATTGAACTAATTCAGAGTGGTACAGTCTAATTATTGGCACATTAGATTATGGCAGGCATGTCCAAACTTTGGCCCTCCAAATGTTTTGGACCACAACTCCCAGAATTCCAAGCTTATATTGCCAATGACAAAGGACTGTGGGAGTTGTGTTCTAAAACAGCTGGAGGGCCAAAGTTTGGACACCACTGGATTATGGTAAAAGCAACAACACAGGGTATCAGTGCCACCACTAAAACAAAGAACTAGTATTTCTACTGTCAACATTTTCTACCGATGTAGGTATTCTCAAGCATTTCTGCAAGGCTACCATGGCCAAATTCTGTGGCCCTGGCTATTCGATTAGGCTGCATCCTTGGCGTTAAGCGTGGGCCTTACTTGCTCCCCACATGGAGTCAGCCAGAGGGTGCAAGGAAGGTCTTCTTGCTCCTGCCAGGACAAGCCCCGTCCCCATTGCCTGCTTGAGATACTTGGATAAATATAGGCATGCAGAAACTGCATTCTCTATGACAGTGTTTTTCAACCTTTTTTTGGGCAAAGGCACACTTGTTTCATGAAAAAAATCACGAGGCACACCACCATTAGAAAATGTTAAAAAATTTAACTCTGTGCCTATATTGACTATATTTAAAGTAATTCTCTTGAATAGGAATCAAATAAACACAAAGAAAGTATTTTATAATTACTTTATTATGAAATAGTAAACAGAAATATGAAAAATTATAAAATACTTTATTCAGTGCGCAACCTGGGCCTGTTTGGCTGAACACAAGCTCATATTCTTCAGCTTTTCCAACGGCACACCAGGCAACATCTCGCGGCACACTAGTGTGCCGCGGAACAGTGGTTGAAAAACACTGCTCTATGAGGCAGAGAACCCACAGGTGCTTGTATAACAACAAAGTCTCCTGAACAGGCTGTAGCCACTCTGGTTGCCATGTCAAAGTCCTCTTTGTGCTAAAATTAAAATCCTACCTTTTCCCTGGCCCAGAGGAAAATTCCCTATGTGAAGTGGGAGTGGGCTTCTGCTTGAAGATCTCTGTCCCTCTCCTGCCAATGACCGTCTCTGTATGAAGGAGAGTAACGTGCAGGGCATCAGTAAAGTGGATAGAGGGACGCTCTTCTCCCTCTCACAAAATACCAGAAATAGCGGACATCCACGAGGGTTGGGAGAGTGAGAACAGACAAAAGAAAATATTTTTTACCCAGCGTGTTGTTAGTTTGTGGAACTTCCTGCCACAGGGTGTGGTGATGGCATCTGGCCTGGATGCCTTCAAAAGGGGATTGGACAGATTCCTGGAGGAAAAGTCCATCACAGGTTACAAACCATGATACAGATGTATCATCTCCAGTCTTAAAACCAAGATACCTCAAGGACCAGATGCAGGGGAGTGGTATCAGGAGACAGTTATCTAGTCTTGTGCGCTCCCAGACGCATCTGGTGGGGCCACTGTGAGATACAGGAAGCTGGACTAGATGGGCCTTTGGCCTGATCCAGCATAACTCTTCTTATCTTCTTATGTTCTTATGAGAGTCTGCAGTGAAGTCACACTTTCTGAGCAGGGACTCGGGTATTTTAGGAAGCTCAGCTACATGGAGATAGTGCCCAGGGAGCTGAACCTTTTCTTTTCCAAAGAACCCATTTCCCTGTAGAGATGAAGTCAGGCACAGGATGGGGGTCCTCCCTCCTCATGCTTTCAAGTTAGTGGCACATTGGATTGTGATAAAACAGGACAACACAGAACAACAGTATTTCTTTTATACAGTGTTGTATTTTTTTCGTTTTTTCCTTTCTTTTGTATTGCTGTAAACTGCCCGGAGTTCCTTCTGGAAGACGGGCGGTATATAAATGTATAAATGTATAAATAAATAAATACATACATAAATAGTCTCTTTGAACACCTGATTCAGGCCCCACTTAACAAGAGAGTATTCCATGAATTAGGAGAGGCTCCGGGTTCAAGGCTAGCCCTTTTCTGGGAATGGCACGGAGAGCCTCTCCTGAAAGAGGAGGTACCCACCTTCATAAACTCCCCAGGTGTAGAGAGGGGTGGGGTGGTGCTTTTTCTATGCAGTGTAAGAGCATCTTGGGAGGCTTCCAGATCGATCTGGAAGAGTCATACTTGAGTCTGGCTCTGAAATCCATTGATGGAATTCAAGCGCTGCAGTTTTTAGTATTGCTAAGGATAATCCAGCCTTGTTGGCCAAATGCTATTCTGTATCAGGCTGTTCCTAGCAGGTGGGTTGCAACAGATTGGATCCGCCTACAATGTCATCACATTCTTTTGAACTGTGTCCATGACATCACTGATGATAAGTGTTGCCATCCTCCACTTTGCATTGACTGGTTTGATTCTGTTTTGCATTTTCAAGGAAGGGCTCTCTTCCTTTGCAGGGGGGCCACCCCTGATGACATATCAAGAGAAGGTCCTGTTGTTATTTATGCTAGTGGGGGTGAGGTGGGGAGAGACATGGGGCTCCCCTCTGCCTGTATCTTCTTGACTCATGTTGGAGCCACTCCTTCCAGACCTGGGGCATGTTTTGCTCAGCTAAGAAGTGCCTTGTGTTCCAAGGCTGCTGATGGCATGCTGGATGTGAGATTGTTCATGTGATGCACAGAAGAGACTACGGACAGGCTGCTGGTTTTGGTTGTGTGTCATCCAGTGGCTTCTGATTTAAAGCAACCCCATTAAGGTTGTTGGAGGAGGGGTTTACCATCTCCAAGCCCCCCAGTGTGTTCTCTTAGGACTGAATAGGAATTTCAGGCCAGGGAGGATTCTTGACCCCTACGTTAGAATGCTGGCCTTTCCTTCACATGCCCTTTGGGCGCTGCCTTGCTGTCCAATGTCAAAATGCACAGCCATTCTGCTGTGTTTGTGTCTTATGCTTTCTTTCTTTAAGATGGAGTGGGTTGCCAAACATGAACATAAAGGACCTCCATTTGTCTGTCTGTCTATCTATCTATCTATCTATCTATCTATCTATCTATCTATCTATCTATCTATCTATCTATCTATCTATCTATCTATCTATCATCTACGTACGTACATACATAGTTCCAATTTGGCTAGTTCCCGTTTGGCTTTTTGGAAATGATAAGAGGTCTGGTTTCCACACTCTTCCTTCTCTACTGACTACTCAATCCCCATTTAGAACTTGATCAACTGGAACAAAAAATGGTTATGGCTTTTAAATGACCTCTGAGGTCCTTCTTGCATTCTGAAATGTGCAACATTGTAAAAATGGGAAGTTTCTGTACAGTTCTTTGCTCTAGAGACTGAGTGACGTTGGAAAAACATCCCTAAAGACTGGCCATACGTAAGTTTGACAATGTATTTGAGCATTCATCAGCCCCAGAGCTCCTTATGTGCAATTCCCTGAAGTCACTTAAGCAACTTCACCCAGCTACTTCATAATAATTACACGAGGTGTCTAGAAATAAAGTTGGGTTAAGCAGTAGAGAGTGGTAAATTGCATAAATACATGGAGGGATTGCATCATGATGATTTGTTGATCAGTAGAAGACTAAACAATTTATTGACACTCAGAATGGCTGCTTTTCTGGACAACTGCCAGGATCCCCAGTAAGGTACGTATTTAGGGGATTCTGGGATCTGTGATCTAAAAGCACTTATCCAACCTGTGCACAGTTGATGAGCTGTGCGATTCACAAGCTTAGTTCACTATCCCACTGTTGACCTTCAAAGCCCTAAATATTTAGAAGCTGGAGATCACAGGAGAGCATTTCTTTTTGGGTGCACTAATGGACCCCAATGGCCTGGCTCTGTCTTCCGTTCCTTGCCAGGCTGTGATATTGGGTTAGATGGGAGAGGAATTTCTCAGTCATGGTGCTCAGGTTGTAGAACACTTGGGGAGTAGAGTCGCCCCCTGCTATATTGTGGTTCATATATACAGTGGTACCTTGCATAAAGGAATTAATTCATTCCAAATGAAATTATGTTAAGTAAATTTTCCTTTATGCAAATTTCCCATAGGAATGCATTAAAAACAGAGTCATCCCTAATCGCGACCATTTTTATGTTGTATGGATTTGCCCCATAGGCGATTATGTTAAGCAAATTTCCCCTATCTCTGGAATTTTTTCTGTTGTACAGATTTTATGTTATACAAACCATTTGTTATACAAGGGTCCACTGTACTGCGGTCCCAGTATATCACCGGACTGCAGTATATGAAGGCAAGGACTCCTGGGGCAAGCTGTGTGGGGCTGCTAGGTGCCTCCTGCACTTACCGCAGGCCTGGTGCGGTCCTGAGTGGGCCTCCGACGGGCTTCCTGGATGCCAGTGTGCAGTTGCTAGAGCCAAAAGTTGTCTTTGGTTAGTCACCAGTTGCTCCTCGGAGCAAGGTGCACCTCTTACATAGGAGCAAGCAGTTCTTCCTGAGACATGTTTCTCTCTAGGGGGAGAGACATGTCATGAGGAATGATATCAAGACAGGTTAATAGACAGCAATTAATCTAGGCTAAGGAATTCCCATGCCACTAGAGCTAATGGAGAGGAACATCCCGGGAGGATACATATTGTACACTGAAAAGAACATTTAATATTTTAGTCACATGGAAAGCCTCTGGCCCAGTGTTGGAAAATGAAGCTATGTCCTGAAGCCTAGCTGCAGCCTTTAAATATTCCACCACATATTTTGCAAGAATATAGACAGTCATGTGCTGTGTAACATGACATGGCTGTCCTTGCACTTGCTGGGATGGGCATATATACAGTAATTATATAGCAGCTCAATGAGCTGTCCAGCTAACTGAATTACTCAAAGAAAGAAAGAAACAATCAAACAAACAATATTGAGTGAAGCTGTGGCAAAACTGGATGCTCACATATGAGCAGTGAGAATCCTTCTCTCACATACATGCACAGAAAATATACACATAACAACAGGCAAACACACAAATGCAGGAGAACCTCTGCTTCTGGCAGAAAGGAAGGCAAAAGTGCCTGGCTGGAAATTCTCAGTGGTGGAAACAGAGGAAGAAGGGAAACCACTCCTTTAATTCTGTATATCACTTGTCATGAAATTTATTTTAACATTTCTGTGACAGTTCCAACTTGATGGCACATCTCTCTCTCTCTCTCTCTCTCTCTCTCTCTCTCTCTCACACACACACACACACAATTACAAAAAGGATTAAAAATAATCCCCTGCTCAGTGCAAGAATCCGTGGTCCTGATCATTATGCTGCCACTTATTTCAGAGCATTGTGTGCCACACTAGCTGCTCCATTTCAAAAAGTGAAGCTCAATGCGACTGAAAAAACAATTCAGAGCTTGGGAGGAGATCTATAGCCTTTAAGCCTTGCTGATGAGCTTCTCACCTTAACTGCTGGTTGGTCTTCTCATTTGTTGCATGAAAGAAAATGTTGGACTAAATTGATCTTTGTGGGAGTTCCCACCTCCCACCCCAGTAAAGCAATCTTGTTGTTAGGAATGGATGATGTGTGACTCTTTGAGTGTTCTTGGATCCACAGTGGCCGTCATCCTTCACCAGTAGCTGTAGCACCTTGAGTTGACGGATATAGCAATCCAAGAGGAGAACCATATAATCCCTGCCTTGTGTTCTTAAACTGAAAGGCTTGAGAAGAATGAGATGTAATGTCACAACCCTACATAACATTGTTCCAAAGGTGGCAGTGTTGTTTTTGGTGGCATGTTTGATGAAATTTCATTTGGGGGACAACTATGCTCTGACCTAGGAGTGCAGCCAAACTTATAGTCTCTTGGAGTGAGAGCTGGGAGACCCTCTCACTTCTAACATCATTCTGGACTATACTATCAGATCAAAACCAGACTGGCCATTGGTCCCACCTGCCTTGCCTATGCACATACTCATTTCCTAATGGAGAAGATGTGGGGCCTAACTGATGACATAATTATAACTAGTATTTTTCTTTACTTGTTTTTCATGTGCCTGTAGTGGCCGCTATACCCAGGCCTGCATAACTCAATTTTTTTTTGGCTACAATCCTGAAGGCAGCTTTTGTGGTCTCCCATTTAATTTTGAATCATTGTGTTTTCTTTGGGACATGCACATGATCCTGTGAGGATCAAGTTTCCCACAGCTGTCCTCAGCCCTTGGGTATTTAGATCCCCTCCTAGAATTCATTGGTCCACACTGCTTCAGTAGAACAAGTACATACGGTTCTCAAAATAATGCCAAATTCATCTTTGACATTTTTCTTTGTCTCAATGTCAATGACTTCTGATCTAAGAAATTGGGACTCCCCATCCCCTTCAGCCTCAAAATGTGCTCTTCATCTCCGATGTTCTGTTCCCATGTGATGAATCCTTAATTTATGTATTTACTTGCTCTTCATTGTGTGGTGGAACATGGTGAATGTTTTAATAGTGTGGTGTAAATAGGCCGTGGTAGATACAGAGAAGGAAAACTTTCCTTGTGCAATCCTACCAATTCTACGTGGGTGATGGACAGATGTTGTTCTTCTCTATTTCTGACCAGGGTGGCCACATGAAAAAGAGGACAGAGATCCTTTTAGCTGTACTCATGGTGCACACTAGAGAAGTTTAGTACAGTATATGTTTCATGTCATGCAGCTGCAGGATAGTTCAGTGGTTTCGGTCTCTGGCTACAGAGCCAGAAGTTGGGAGCTAAGTTCCCCACTGTTCCTTCTTGACAGGGGCTGGACTCTGTGATCCAGATGGTCCCTTCCAGCTCTGCAGTTCTAAGATGGTGATGGTGAGGATGACTAAGTGTTCTTCCTGAAATTCCTTTTCTTCACAGCTATTAAAAGCACAGAAGCATGTCCTTTTTCCATGTGGCTGTTATATTTGGAAGCCTCATATCTTTTTTCTTAAAAATCATTCAAATAGGGAAGCATAGAATTGCTCTGTGTAGTGACTTTTGGTTCCCAATGCTGGGAGTTCTCCAAGTGGAAGCACCCATAGTATGAAGAATTAACAGTGCAGTGACGTAGCGTTGACACTAGAAGGTGGTCACATCTCTTTGGAGAGGAACAGAATTCTTCTTTGCTTCAGAGTGCTAATCCTGTGACAGGACACATGGATTGACACCTCAGAAACAAGACTATTGTGACCACTGCTGATGGGTAGAGCTGAACATGGAGATGCCTTATGCACCCATATTTATTTATTAATGACTGCAGGATAGGCAGCATCAAGAAGTGCCTTGGATATGTAAACGCCCGTGGCAGATACAGCAGAGAGAATGTTCAAATCTCATTTGACATTGGGCCCTGAATCTAGTTAGGAGGGCCACCTGGAGTTAAACCCACTGAATCACTGGGAGGTGGGTTGAGTGTTGACTCACCATACAGCAGCAGATTTAATAGGCCTGCTGAAGTTGGCCCTACCAATTGGATTCAAACCCATGTTGCTAGAATCAGATGACCCATTTATGCATTGTCAAGTGGAGGACCTGTATGTGAAAAACAGCACATATAGTCATATAGCGTCCCCTGCTATTTGCCCCCCCACACTATTTTGCAGACTATTTTAGAGATTGCTCCTTGACTTTGGGGTTGGTGTAATACTTGCACGAGCAGTACTTGCATGGATGAACTATTGAATCAACTGGAGGTGATAATCAACCCCCTCCCCCCAAAAAAAAATAGGGATGTGAATCCTAATTTGTCTCATCTTGGTATGTGACAATGAGGAACCTGGGAATTATTTTCTTCATCCTGAAAGAGGACAAGGTGTTTTGTGGTGCACTTTTACATGACACTGAGAGCAAGAACAGTTTTTGTATCGGCACCAAGTAGGCAAAATTGTGCAAGTAACGCTTAATGGAAAATAATGAATTAATGCAAATACACAAATAGCACAAAATGACAATGGTGGCTGCTTTATTGAATGGACACGAAAGGGTTGGAAACATCGGAGTGGTGCTTATCGCTTCTTTAAAGCAACAGGTCACGTATTTTATGCTTATAGTGTGTACCTATTTTGCTTCTTCAGTTGGAAGAGCACTAGTTGTGTGCAGAGACAGCATTACAGAGGCATTATAGTGATACTTCTGAGAAGAGAGAAAGAAAACCTAATTTCTTGGCTTGATATAGCCAAGCAGTGATGAATCTTGTTATATGTAAACAAACTATTCTAATTTAGGTCAATCTTCATAGTAAAGTGATGCCTTGAATTACAAAAGTAATCCGTTCCAATGGATTCTTCGCAATTCAAAACACAGTTTTATGCATTAAAACCAATTAATTCATTCCAGAGATCAGAAAAAAGTAAAAAGGGGGGATTGATTAATTGGTTTTCAGTGCCTTCCTATGGGAAGCCTGCCCTGACCCAGCAAAGCAGGGGAAGAAATTCAATTTTTCGCAGTTCAAGGCATGTGTAATTCAAGGCATCACTGTATTTTTGAAGTGTATGAGACGGTGCAGGCAATTTTCACCATTGCCATCCCCCAGTCACCACTATGAGCAAGAACTCGAACCTGGATTTTAAAATGAATACTGTACTACTGTGCAAGATGTTTCATTAAACTGAGACAAACTCAATTGGCAACAATGAAGAATGTTTCCCTTTTATCCCTATACTAAACACAGAGGCACATTTTAAGAAAAGGACGTGGGAAAAGTTTGTCCTTTTCTTATTCAAAGTAGGCTATGTGCAGTAGAAAGACAGATGCCCAGATAGACATTTGTCATTCCTCTTCTACTAAGGCTTCTGCCTCAAGGTATTTCCACTGCTCTTTATGGTTAAACCCCCATTTATTGTGGCTTACTTGCTTTTAGTTCTTTGATTCATTTCTGTAAAGCTCCTGCAGAACCTTAAAACTCTAGCATATTGTATTTGGCTTCAGATCCCATGGAATTGGATGAAGTGGGTTGCATTTGATGGACGCTTATACCAGATAAAAAGTAATTACTCTTAAAGCACTGCAGTATAAGGCACAGAGTTTTTTTTTCTGCAACAAACATTATTCGCTGCTTTGTCCTGTCTTGCTTATTTCATGACTATCATATCTTTTTAATTGTTAGTGCTATAATTGTTGTGCTATATTGTTATATTGTGAATGAAAAAAATATTAAAATGACAACTTTTTAGATAAATAAAATCATGGATTGTTTTATTGTTAAAATATTGCCTCATATTTGATAAATATACTGCACAAGACAGTGGAAACTGGTTGGGGGCATTTTAATTAGCAGCTTTGGGTGAATGTAACAAGATGGCCGCTCAGGCTTTTGCAGAGGTGCAATTGACCAATAATTCGAAAGAAGTCTGTATGGCTCAGAATATCTATAGCAGATGAAGGTGGACACAGGTTCTTCCAGGTGTTGCTGAACATCAGTGGTTAAATACACTGGCCGGGGCCACGAACTACAGGACATGGTAAGTGCAACTGTTGTGTGGCAGAGTAAATTTCAACAGGCAAAGCTTACGTGAGCAACATCTACTGAAATTCCCTCATCTATAAAACTTTTAAAGGTACAGGAGCCCAGTCTTTTTTCATATGGCCATCTTGTATATACAAGGACTTGTCTTTATTCTGTATTCTTTGATGGACGTTAATTAACCCATGGTGGTTCACAGGACAGATTTTAATGTACTGTATCTTGTTCACCACTCTTTTCAGGCGCCAGCCCTAACTATGGCAGTGGGTACTCCGGAGACACAGAGACTTTTACAACTTTCAGCTGGGATGACCGCAATGTACGCAGGGTGTTCATCAGGAAGGTAATGCCTGGAAACAGATGATCACTTCAGAAATTGGGTCATTTGTCACCTTAGCATACATGAATTGGCCTTGCTGTGTCAAAGTGCTGTCTTCCTCCATTTGTTAGAAGGGCAGCTGGGTATCTGTCCACTGAAATGAAACAACATTGATGCAATGCCATAGGTAACAAGTAATGATGATACTGTACCATCCAGTTGAATTTGACTTACGGCGACCATCCCAGGGTTTGCTTGGTATAAAGTTCTCAGAAATGTTTCACCCATTCCTCCTTCCAGTAGTGCTTCGAGTTGGCAATTTTTGCCCAGGACCACGCAGATGGCAGGACATGTAACCCCCACCGAACACACATGTGTTTGGGTGATCTTGGCTAGCCCCTCTTCTGGGGAGCACACAGTTGGAAATTCAGATTCCAAAGAACTTCCACTGCAGCAAGGTGCTGCTACATACTGAGCTATACCCACTTGTAAGTAACAAAGAGCTGTTTAAAAATCAAAGAAGTATACTAATGATTGGTATTCTTAAAACCCACTTGGTGTGGTGTCGTGAATAGAGTTCAAATTAGGACGCTGGAAGCCAGGGCTAAAATCCCCATTCATCCATGGAAACTCACTGGGGGTGTGGAACTGGTAAAACTACTCCTTAAATATCTCACTTGAAAGCCCTGTTAGGGTCACCATAAGTCAATTCTGAATCGGTGGTATGTAACTAATTATTCTTAAAATCCTCTGTTGGAAATTAATGGTTGGAGATTTTTTTAAATTTATGAGTGAATAAATCCAAGAAGTGCTTCATGATCCTACACAGAACTCGGGCTCTCCCATGCATTAATCTTTTTGTTGTTGTATGTATTTTCTTGCTAGAAACATGGTACAGTATGTTTTTTCTGGGGCAGGGAGGCGCGGTGACTAAAAGTCATATCTAACTCTTTTATCAGGCTGAGACAGTTCACAGCGTTCCTCTCAACTTGCCCAACCTTCTGTCACATGCTGGAGTGACCACAGATATATTCTTTATCTGCACGAGTAGTTTACAGATGTGGCTGAGAATTCTTATTAAGGATGCTTTCCATGGGAGAGTTCATACCAAAATGTTTCTAGCTTAATAAACATTTTCATCCATGCCTGGAGACCTCTTGCTGTTGTGCTTGTGGGTTTTTTTGGCAGCGGGGGGCGGGTGGGGGGGCAGTCCAGATGACTCCCTTGTACAGCTACGGTCAAATGATAGGTGGAGATGGAAGCACACCTATGGGTCACACCCTCTGCACACTGGCATCCCCATGTGCCATATCCCTTGACACAGTTGCCTCATCATCTCCCATCAAATGGAAGGGCCCTTCATGTTTACAATTGTACATACTCTTAAGTATCACCCTTGGCTCTCATGAGGAATGCCACCGTATGTCTTTGGATGCTGGGGGCCACCCCAGTGGTAGTAGCCTCACATGCCCCTGGAGAATCAATGTACTGGTGAGTGAGTGAGATTCTGGTGAGCATCCCTCAACCAAGAAAACACATAAGCAGGGAGATAGAGTCTGCCTTGGTTCTTAAAGGTCCAAATGCCCAAGGAGAGCATTTTCTGGAGTCTGGCCTTGAGCCTTGGCTGGGGTGACACTGATCTTTTGTGTTTGATTTTAGGTGTACAGCATTCTCATGCTTCAGTTGCTTGTTACCGTTGGCATTGTGGCTCTCTTCACTTTCTGGTAAGTTTCCAGCCATGTAACAAACCTTTTGCCTGAGGTTCCTTTTCTTATTTGGTCAGGAGCATAACTATCCTTGGTTGCTTTTTCCCTTTGAATACAAAATGCAGTGCTAGACTTGCATCACCTTTTAAAATGAATGTCTACTGAAGCCCCAGTGTATAAACCAAGCTGCCTTAAGGCTTATTCTGGCCTTATAATTATAATGTGCAATTTTCAAAATATGTGGGGTTTTTTAACATGTTGCACATATCCTCTTCTTGATTTATTTATACACATTTAAAAGTATGCTTTTTTTCCTCATGAAAACAAAGGCTTGGCTTTACTGACATTTCCAAATCACAAATTGTATTTGAGTGCTGCTTTCCATGTGTTCTCTACTGGATAAGCTTGTATAAACTTGTTAACCCAGTAGATTTTTCATGCATACCCCTGGATGTGGTTTTTAGTCTAGCCACATAGAAGTCTTAATTATTTTGATTTTTTTAAAAAATACATCTCTGGAGTACTAAGTAGAATGAAGCTAAGATAGAAGTCATATAAATTCTTTGTAACTTCAGAAGTTCCTCAGATGGTTTTAGTCAGAGTTGAGCAATTTCAGTGCCGCTGAGGGCTATTTTTCAGATATACCAGCACTCTGAGGGCCATACCCCATGAGGCGAAAGGGGTAATATTCATATTATTCCTAAAATTTTAATACAGTGATTATGCACTGCCAAGGTTGTTGTGGGGTGGTGGTGGTTCTGCACTGAAAAATAGGTTCAGCAAAAAAGGAAGAAAGGAAAAGAAAAACACATTTTTAAACACAAAAATCCCCCTTGTGTCAACCAGTGGCTCAATATGATTTTTATTAAAAGGAGGCTACCGGGCCTATGTGTGTGGGGTTTGGGGGCCTTCACAACATGATAAAATTGCTTCCTGTGTTCCTGTGGGGCACAAAAAGTCTTTCACAGAGAAAAAAAAGAAATGTTCGCATAGGGCTTAGGGACCGAATATAGCCACTTTAAAAGCAAAAAATCCACAGTTGCCTGGAACGTCAGTTTAGATGAAATTTGGCGGGAACTCCATCTGGTGTATTTAGTAGCCACCAAGACTGTGGGCCCATTGCTGTCTCCTGCATGATGTTGTAAGAAAGGAAGAAGGAAGAACCGGGTGGGGGGGCGCTATTTGTGCCCTTTGTGCGATCCGTCTTGCATGGCTTCTCCAGGCCACTGCTAGATTACTTTACCCTTACCTGCATTTTGTCACCCTCATTCCCCCAGACAGTCTCCTCTTGAACAGGGTGTTAGGATTCTCCACGAAAGCCTCATTTTTTATTCACAGCCAAGCTTCATTGGCCGAGTGCCTTGAAGCTCATAGAGCAGAGGCAATTGGAAGCAAAGTGTAACCTGGGTCAAATTGCATTCAGCATCAATAATAAATGGACACCACTTGAGACCTTTCTGGCTATTTAATTGTCTTGCTTTGAAATGAAAAGTCATTTCCCTGGAGTAGAATAAAATGTAGACAACATGTAGAGGATTGCGACACACTCCCCACCAACAAGAACGCCGAGTAGTTTAGCTCTCATTGAATGCTAGGGAGGCTTAAGAGACACTTCAAAAACCAAAGCTTGGTGTTTGTTGTCACCATGCCATTCTCAGCCTTGATTAATTTTGGAAGCCAGGCAGGTTGGGCCTAGTTACTATTTGGATAGGAGTCAACTGGGGAATATAAGGTTGCTGTATTGAGGATCAACACGAAAGTAACTGTGCTGCTTATATACCACCCCACAGTATCTAAAGCACTCTCTGGGTGTTTTACAATTTAATTATGGAGGATACACATCCAAGCTGCCCCCCCACCAGCAAGCTGGGTACTCATTTTACTGACCACGGAAGGATAGAAAGCTGAGTCAGCCATGAGGCAGCTGTCTAGGATTGAACCCCAGGTCATGAGCACAGTTTTACCTGCAGTACAGGCATTTAACCACTGTGCCACAGGTTTCCTAAAGAATGCTTAGGGATTCAGTTCCAGCATCTCCAGGTAGGGCTGGGAGATAAATCTTCCCAGGACAGTGTCCCTATCTGCATCTTGAGCTAACTGGACCAGTGTTCTAATTTAGTGCAATGTTGCTTCCTTTGTTGCTCTGTTCTTCCTGTGTTTTAGGACAGGCATGTCCAAACTTCAGCCCTCCAGATGTTTTGGACCACAACTTCCAGAATTCCAAGCCTGTATTTCCAATGGCAAAGGACTGTGGGAGTTGTGGTCCAAAACATCTGGAGGGCCGAAGTTTGGACATGCCTGTTTTAGGTTATGTGTCTGTGCAGCCATGAAGATGATATTTTCCATGTCTCCATCCAAAACTATAGATATGCTTATCCAGACTGTGCTCTGGTACTTCATGGAGCAAGATCCATCAGCAAGTAGACAGGCCATTTCTCCCGCTTTGATGCTAAGATCTCGAAGCCTGCCTGCAGACACAAAGAGCAAACTGAGCTCTCTCCAATGTTATTCTGTTATCCGAATGGCCATGTTTAGCAAGGGAAAGTAGGAAGGAGGAAAGAAGGCAGAGAAACAGTGGATGGGGAGGTGAGATACTTGGCCGATTGTCTCCATGGGCAAGCAGTTGAGAAAGAAGGATCAAGTGTTCTGTGTTCTACCCTCATTGAATTGGTCTCATGGGCTTTGCTTTTCTCTCTTCACCACAGTGAACCCGTCAAAGGATACATCCAAGCAAATCCAGCCTGGTACTGGGCTTCCTAGTAAGTACTGATCATCTTTGTGACAACCAGAATTTGTATTGTGCAGAGATTATGACACTCAAAGTGGGGTTAAAACCAAATCACTACATTAACGTTGTTAGTGTGTTTTTCTTTTCTAGAGAACAGCTGCAGTATTTTTCAGTGTATAAGACTATATTTTTCTCCAAAATTGTTAGACTAAAAATAGAGGATCGCCTTATACATGGAAATATGCCAAGGAGAGAACCATGTGGTTGTGAAACTACTGTAATTCTGGGTTGAGAAAGTTGGGGTCATCATATATATGGGGAAAATAGGGTATTTGGATAATCTTAGCCAATCAGGGCTCAGGCGATGAACTGTGGTGGCTATCTGGGGTTGATAACTAGGCAGGGTCTCAAACTAACAATTAAACACCATCCCATAAGAATGTCTTATTTGTTCAGTTTGAGTGTCTGTCTTTGAGGCTGCCCTTAAGGACATCTGGAAGTTGGGTCATGGCAACTGGACGTCTTAGTTGGATCAAAACCTTTTGCTGCTCATCCAAGTAGATTCCTCAGTCTAAGTAACAAAACATTTCGATCTAACAAGGAAAAAGCTCAGTTGCTATGACTCATCTCCCAGATAACCTCACTTGGATGACTGATAATCTTCATAGACATACTCTTTAGGTACACAGGAAGGCCAGGGAAGAAAGTGGCCACCCTACCATGGCCAGATTACACCTGAGTCACAGATAAACCTCTTCCGACTGCTTTAATACCTGAGTCACAGGTAACCTTTTCATGTTAGCCAGCTGTTCAACCTGAATAATTGTTGGGTTTGCCAGTTTTTATTTGGCCCCATAGGGTATCAAAAGGTATTTCCTGATGTGGCCGGCATGCATGCCCTGTGATGTGAGGTGAGGTGATTTTTTGGTATTTCATGGAGACCAATGAATCACTCAGCAAAGGAGCAGTGCTAAATGTTGAGATGGGCATAGATAAACACAATTCAGAACTTGGTGTGTTTTTAAGACCTGCAGCAGTAACTTTGGACAGGACTGGGAAGGCTCTTGCACCTTCAATAGTGGTGTAGAAGTGGAAACACTAGCAGCTGTAGCTTGTTTGCCAATGTATATTGTTTGCTTTGTCTTCTATACAGCTGTTGAAAGTACAGAGGCCCTTTGCTCTGTGGAAGGACAACTTTGGACTTGTCTAGGCGGTTCAATTGGAGCTGTCTGGATTGATTTCAGAAGGGTCACATAAGGTCACATAGAAGTCCAGTATGCCATTTGGTGCAATACTTGCATCTACACAACATATGCACCTCAAGTAATCCTATTCGGCCTGTCCCCCCTTGAGAAGAGAAAGCAATTAATCAAAACAAAACAACCCCCACTGCCCAAGAGCTTTCAATTAATATAAATTCTAAAAGGTACAGCACATTAGCCCTGCCTTAATAGGCTATAATACTAGGCTGTGGTTTAGAATCAGAAGCACTTCACACCTCCACCAGCAAGGCCACAGCTAACGATCCATACTTAATACGTGTTGGGAAGGGTTACATAGGTGGGATTTTCATTCACTCCAGGCCATTGTCCATCTAATGAACTTATTCAGGCTATGGTCCAGCTAATGAACTTATTCAGACTAGGGTGATGTGAAATCAAGGTGAACTATAAAATGGAGGCCTTGCCACTAACTTTCCTCAGACTGAAATATTTCGCAAGGAAAGACATCCAGTTGCCATGACTCAACTTCCAGATATTTGCCATCTTAGTCTAATCAAGCATGGAGAGATAAGTAAGAAACATATGTTTATGAAATTAAGGCCTAAATAATCAATGAGGAACAGTTCAGTTCCTCTTCAATTCTCAAGACATTTAATATTGTCCTTTTGAGATGCGTTTGCAGTTTAGGGGAGGGGGTGGAGGAGGAAGACACTTGAGAAAAAGCTCCAGACAACCAGGATTATAGGGCTGAGATGAGACATAGCAATGGTACAGAGGTTGGCTGCATGGGAAAGACAAGGTTCTTGCATCTTTAATGGTTGTGTGGAATAGGAGATTGCTGCAAGATAGCTTATAGTGCTAAAAGCTACTTATTTACACAATGTTTAAAAGTCCAGGCCCTCTCCCCTCATTTATCTCGGGCTCCCCTAATGCTAGCTAGGTGCCCCTCACCTACCTGGACTCTCCAAACTGACAACATACCACAGGTTCATTGCTGCAGAGATAACAGGAATTTTGTCTTATCAAGCTGCCTCCTCACCAGGCAGAAGTTGACAGCCCAGTGAGCAGGATAGGGTTACACTCTGCACACATGCACAGGGTGGAAAAATACTTGCAGACGTTTTGGGCTCTCTGGGGGTTGATCTTTCATTCCCTGCTGAGTCAAGTGCTGTTGATTATTAGAAATCTGCCACTGTGGTTAACAAGCTGATGGTATGTGAACAATCTTCCCTCAAGCACACCACTTTCCTGTCTAGTCCTTGGACATCCAAGGTGGTGCTCGGGGCTTTGCATGGAATCTGAAAGACTTTGGCTGGATGTGCCAAGTCAGGCATTTTGTTACCTGCTCCTCTCCCATCCCACTGTTACATTAGACCAGTTTCTGTATTCAATCTTGCTTCTGTGTAATTGTAGTCAGTGAGTTTTTGTCTAGGCTTGTCATTTACTAGGAACTATTTCTTTTCTTTTCTTTTATTATTTTACAGTATTTTTACCCCACCTTTCTCCTTGAAAAAGAACTCAAGGTGGCTTACAGTAATGAGGAAAATTATACAGTGCAAAACAATTAAGACATATTCAAGTCTTGAGAGCAGGGAATTCAGGGACATCTTACAGCATTAAAAGGCAACATTACATTAATGCAATCACAAAGTCTATAAACACAAAGTCTATGTGATCATGCATGATAGATTCATATAAAAGTCATATAATAGATAGTCCACCATTCAAGGAAAGCTTGCCTGAAAAGAAAGGTCTTCACTGCCCCAGTCACCAATCTGGCTGTTACATTTTGGACCTGTTGAAGTTTCCTGAGACTTTTCATCAGTAGTCCCAAATAGAGTGCATTACAGTGGTCTAGCCGGGACGTCAATAGGGCATGTGTCACCGCGCCTGTTTCTCAAGAAACAGGCGCAACTGGTTACTGGTTTTAATTGTGCAAATGCACTTCTGGCCACAGCTATGACCTGGGCATCTAGGCTCAAGGATGAGTACAAGAGCACCCCTAGCTATGCACCTCTTTTTTTCAATTGGAGGGTGACCCATCTAGTACAGGTTGCATCCCTATCCCTTATTCTCCCTTTTGGCTGACCAGGAGCACCTCTGTCTTGTCTGGGTTTAGTTTCATTTTGTTCATCCTCATCCAGTTCATTACTGCAGCTAAACACTCGTGTAAAGTTGAGATAATAGCATCCTCAGAATCTGGAGGTGATGAAAGGTAGAGCTGGGTGAACTGTCTCCTTCCATCTTCCACCTTCCCTTGGATAGAAGGTCCTGCACTTGTTTGCAACATGCTATTCTGCATTTTGGCTGATGGCATCCCTTCTGAGGCCATCGATCTGGTTCATTCACCAAGTGATTTGGATAACATATCCCATCACCACTGGCCAAACTACTGGCAGTTTGGAATGATGGGAGTCATGTTGGAAACCATCAGGCTGGGGAAAACAGTGGTGTAGGTGTTGACCCATACTGTAAAATTCTGTAGATGCTGAGGCTAGACAGAGGTTTCCATATTATTACTTGTATCTCTTTTAAATTACATCACCTGGACTGAACCACAGGTAAATTTCCAGTCTTGCATCTCAAATTTCACTTTTACTACAAAACCACAGGTAAATTTCCAGTCTTGCATCTCAAATTTCACTTTTACTACAAATGACAGGTCATGCTTGTCTTCAGTTTTATAGATCATTATCCATTAAATATAGTGCTTGTTTGTGTGGCCTTAGGGAGGTTGTGCTGTGAAGGCACTTGGCCAAAGTGGTCAGCTATGCCCTGTCCATCTTGTCATTGGCTCTGCTCTCTAGGAAGATTGAGAACTAGCAGACAGATGGCATGAGGAGGGGAAGGATGTGTGTTGTACCTCCCTTGGCATAGACAAATGACACATGTATCATCCCCTTTCCTCCACTGGAATTGAACTCTGTTAAGGGAAGCACCACAGCTCTGTGTTTCACACTGTGCTTTGCCTAGGGATGTTGCCAGGTTCCTTTCCTGGCCTCTCCAGTTAGAAGGAAAAGAAATTTACTCAAAGTCTTTGGGAATTTTGCAAGCCAGAATAGACCATGATCTATATGGGGCAACAGGCAGCCCTCTTGATGTTGCTGAAGTATAACTCCCATGATCCTTTGCCATGGGAGATGGGAGTTGTGATCCAACAGCATTGAGAGGGCCATATATTGTTCACCCCTGAGCTAGCTGTAATAATAGTCTCATCCAACCTGCTGTCAGTTGTAAGTTGTGGAGATCAAAGCCTGTATGAAGAAATTAAGACTCTGATTTAAGGAAAGTAAATCAGTGATTCCCAACCTTTGGAAACCTAGGTGTTGTTAGATTGTAGCACCCAGAAGCCCCTGTCAATAGCTGTGATGCCAAGAGTTTGTGGGAATTGCGGTCCAAGAATACTTGGGTTACCAAAAGTTGGGAACCATTGACCTGAAGGGTTAACAGGCTTTCATCAACTGATATGAAATGAAGTGGAAGGGTGCAGTGAAGGATATTAAGATCATTTTCTGACCTTGGTAACTTAAGCCATTGGCCAAAATTCTGTTGTTTACCATACTAAATTACATTAGAGTAGGCCATTGCATCAATGGGGATTCGTCAGCCAAATATTCCAGATGTTCTCTTGATTCAAATGTGCCTGCCCTGCGTAATATACTAATGTAAGTGGCGGTTAGAGTAGACCTATTTGAATCAATTGAACTTCCAGAGGAGGGATTTCTAAATCTCCATTGGCACAACGGGTCTACTCTAGTGTGATTTATAAGCTTTTGCAGCAAGATTTTGGCCAATGAGTATCATTATACTCCTGTCTAAACAGCCCCTGCCTTTCATTTTTCTTTGTCCATTCAACTTGGGTTCCGCTTCCTGGACTGGAGAGATAGGAAACAGAAGTTGCAGACTTGATGATAAATCAATCAATCAATAATATGAATTATACTGAGCTATTATATAGCATTTTAAAAGAATGGCTAACATAAGATAAGATATAATAGGGTGGGAAACCTTTCACTCTCTGGCAGTGTGAGATCGCCACTCCCTTAATTTCCTACAACTGGCAATGCTGGGAGTGGCACGGTAAAGGTGGCTCAGAGGTGTCCCCCCCACACACACTTGCTTCACTACAGAGCCAGCCCTGAAAATGCTGATGCCTGAGGAACATTGGCCAGTGGGACACCTGCCTCCATCCAAGTTGAGATGTTCTGTACCTAAAACTAGTCAATGTATTTTGCCGGTTGGGGCAATGAAGTGAAAAGAAATCAAATCAAATCCCAGAGACACCTCTCTTATTAAATAGTTACAGCTATAATTACATGGGCATTAAAAAGTAGTAAGAATGACAGCAGTTTCCTATTCTTTCTTAATAAATGAATAGCTGAATACTCACTTTGCCTACTGGTAGGGCAGGCCCCAATGCTCAATAAGATAGAAAAGAAGCAGTTAAGAGACTTCTTTTCACCATAGCAGCTACGTACTGCTTCTGCCCGCAAGTTCACTTTTTGTCTCTCTGCTTTTCCTTCACAGTGCCGTTTTCTTTATTACCTATTTGATTCTGGCTTGCTGCTCTGGACCCAGGTAAAGTGCTTCTTTCATGGACCTCAGTAGGGATGTGCATTCCCTCTCAGATACTTATTTATGGCTTAGGAAAGATACTCTTTCCAGCTTTGTGTGACTTTGAAAGTGTGCATATTCTTTTATCAGAACAATCTGGACCTCTTGCTGCCACTCCCTTCTTCACTGTGGTTTCTGCTTTCTAATGCATTGATCTCCCAATATACAACCTGCCAGAATTCTCTGTGGTACTTATGCACAGAGTGATGGATAACCCCATTTTTGGCATTCTGTGGGCAAGAGCTGGCCTAACAGATTTTAGATTTTGCAAATGACATTGCACTGGTTGGTAGAATGAGAGCATGCTTGCAAAAAAAATGACCATCATCTTAGACCAGTGATGACAAACCTTTAGCATTCCAGATGTTTTAGACCACAACTCACACAGTCTTTTGTCTAGGCCAGGCATGTCCAAACTTCGGCCCTCCTGATGTTTTGGATCACAACTCCCAGAATTCTAAGCTTAGATTGCCAATGGCAAAAGACTGTGGGAGTTGCTTTCCAAAACATCTGGAGGGCTGAAGTTTGGACATGCCTGGTCTGGGCTCAGAATTCTGGAAGTTGTTGTCCAAAACATCTGGAGTGCCAAAGGTTCGCCACCACTGCCCTAGACAATGAAGCCAGCAGGATTGGCCTATGTATAAAATACTGAGAAGACCAAGCTTATGCAGATTGGAGGAGTCCAGGATAGCACGCCTGTACTTGCCCATGGCCAGGCTATAGAGCAAATCCAACAATTCACTAATTTTGACAGTATTATGTCTACTGAGCGAGGAATAGACAAGGACATCAAATGCCAAAATGGAGTGGTCTCAGCTGCATTTCAGTGCATGCTCTCAGTTTGGTCTAAGGCAGCCTTAAGTACAGCCACAGAGGGGAAAAAACTCTTCAAGAATATTGTTATACTTACTTCAATCTACAGTATGCCCATGGAACATGGAAATGCACAACCAAACTGACTAAATGATTAAATGTTTTCCAACAGTGTTGGAAATGTTTTCCTTCAGGTCTCATATTGTGATTAGAGATGGGTGTTTCGTTTCAGAAGGGGACAGGTTCTGAAACAAAACATGCCAGCACAGCTGGTGCTCGGAATCCAGTCCCAGCCTCCGGAACAAAATCAACCACTGTCTTACCTTGCTGTGGTTCCTGCTTGGTGAAAATCCAACCAGGAAACAGCCTCCAATGCACCATCTTTCCCTCTCCTTGGCACTGGCCAATCAGACAGGGAGCTGGATGATGCATGTCCTTGCACAGCTCCTGATTGGCCAGCAACAGGGAGAGGGAAAGATGACGCATCAGAGGCTGCTTCCTGGTTGGAATTTCACCCAGCGCAAACTACAGTAAGGTAAGACAGTGGTTGATTTTGTTCCAGAGGCTGGGATTGGATTCTGAGCGCCAGCTGTGCTGGCGTATTTTGTTTTGGAACCTGTCCCCTTCCGAAATGCAACACCCATCTCTAATTGTGATCATACCACTCATGAAGAAACACTGCAAAGCTCAGATTCAGAACATCAGCCTACAACCGTGAACAAACTTCAAATGCAGTTTGCCGGCCACATCCTACACATTCCCGAAGATTGGCATCTCAGAACTCTGCTATGGTAGATGCCTTCTGGAGGAAAGAAGTGAGGCCAACCTTAAACAACTTGGCATCCAACACTCAAGGAAGATCTCAAAACCATTAGTATTTCTTGGGGTGATGCTAAAGATGCTAAAGATGTTGCGAATGATTGAGTCTGTAGGAGAATATTTGCTGCCCAGTGCGCTCTGCTTAGGACCTAATGGTGATGATGACCATCAGGTACTTTTGGGCTCCCTGCTTCCCCACATGATAAGATCTGGTAGGGGCTGCCTAGTTTTTCCATAAGATCCATTCACTTTAGAGAAGAACATGCATTATGTTGCTTCCGCTTATGATCTGTTCATTTGCAGATGTGCCAACTGAACAGGGACAGAATAGGCAAAAAACCCAGTCAAGTAGAGAGTGGTATTCTTTCATACAGTACCGGTTTTCCAAATGCCAAAAACAGAAAACAAAGAAACATCTGTTTAATCTAGACGAGCGAGGAATCTTTGTGCCCTAGATGTGCTCTCAGAGACATAAGCCAATATGGCCAACAGGAAAGAGTATGGGTATGGGTCTCCAAAATATGTGAGGGCGGGCGAAGTTTCACCACCCCTGCTTTAAACGTACCCTGGTTTCTTTTGAAGCCACCTGCATCTCCCAGCCACCTGGCCCTTTGCTGTGGGAGCTGACAGTGAGGAAAATCCTCTGCTAGAATGAGTTGGGTTAGAAAGGGGAAAAGTTCAGTTGAACCCGATGCCCTGGTTGACAGTGCCAATATATTTCACATTGAAAGTCCTAAGAAATATGTTGTTTGTGTTGTATGAATCAGACTTCTCAGCCAAGCTTCAAGCCTTGGCCTTAGTGGCAACTATATATCCGTCTGCTGAATCTTTGGCCTTGATCTGGCTGTGAAGTTCTGACCATTGTGAGGCCCAATCATAAAAATGCCTTCACCCCAATTGACGCTGCATCAGCAAGAGCTTTGATATGGGAGTACCTTGTGCTTTATAGTTACCTGTAAAGTTTTACATGTTGCTGCCCATCTGCTCTAACGACTGTGCCGCTCCTAATGATCACATTATGCAAGATGCTATTATGCAATTTTCCTTTCATTTGCTCTTTGCCTAATGAAGATGACTTGGCTCTCTTTCATTTAATTCACAGGAGGTATTTCCCATGGAACATGATCCTCTTGAGCATCTTTGTAAGTGGCACACACACACACACACACACACACACACCTGATGTGATCAGTGGGGAGAAGAAGCAGGATGACAACACAGCCAGCCCGAGAACTCACACCTTTGTCACTTTGTCAGTGACTGAAAAGCTTGCTCTTGGTCCAGGGGCCAGGCTGAAGGAGTTGTTGATCCTGCAGCATTTGGGATATGTTGGCGCACCACTTAGGGCAGCCAGATAGGAAATACCATGGTTCTCCTCCTACACCTTCAAGGCGTGTGTAGGAGAGAAAACCATCAAGGAGCAGCACCCATCATACAGAGTGTGAACAGTCTGCTTTTCTGGGGTTGGTTGCAGGATTTCTGAAAGTTGTAATGAAAGCTCCAGGTTTGGGGTTGTGTAACTTTAGAAAAGTGGCACCAGGTAAAATTCCCAACTGTGAAATGAAAAGGAGTTTTGTTCCTGGTCCCTTCTCATGATAATTATTCCTTTATTTTTTTTTATAAATTTAAATTTAAAAACTACACTACAAGATGCAAAAAAGCAGTATACAGTAAAGGAAAAAATAAACAATACTCATACGAATATAACAAAAAAATGGCCCCGTGCAACCCCCCGGGACTTACAGAGTTACAACTCTTAAGGCCATTTCCCTCAAAAAATAGAGTCATACCCGGGTGTATACCCTTTACCTTTTTGAAATACATATACCAATAGTTTATCCCATGTTCCATTAAAATCATTAAACTTTCTCAAACCTTTCCTAATTTTAATTTCACAAGTCAATTTATCATTAATGGCCATATTCCATAAGTCTCTATACCATTCCTCCAATGTCATTTGGTTATTGGATTTCCACTACTTGGCAAAAAGCAACCTTGCTGTCGTTATCATTATAATTACCAATTCCACCTCGTCTTTCTTCAATCGTGTATCCATAACCAGATTCAACAATGCCATTTGTGGAGACATTTGAATCCTTTCCCTAATATTTATTGTATTTTATTAAAAACCAGTGTCCATTCCATTTTCCCTATCTCACATGCCCACTTAATTTTTTTGCATCTCCAGCATATTGGTGAAATTTCTTTATTTATTATATTTTAACTTTACTGGTGTTATATACCATTCCCAATATACTTAATAATAGTTTTCTTTTACTCTCACTGACATATTTTTCACTATTCTTTTATTCCACATTCCCCCTATTCTTCCTCTTTAATTTCTTTATTAATATCTTATTGCCATATCCCTCTAAACGTGTTTTTTCTATTCCTCCTGAATTAGTAACTTGTATATCTCATTTAGTATACCTCTTCTCTGTTCTTTATTCTCTATCTTATTTCTTCTATCTATAATTTCTTCAAACCTAGTCCATTTCCTGTAATCTCCTACTTTAGTTATCCATTCTTTAATTCATTTTTCCATTTGTATAATATTCAACCAAGAAATACTTTCTCCTAGTTTCTCCTTTATTTTTTTGTCTATACTGCATTTGTTTTACCCAATCCCATAAATATATCACTTTTTTATCTTGCAATAACTTATTTAACTTTCCTTTTAAATTTTCTGGAAAATTCTTAATTCCGTTACTCAAATCAAGGGAGAAAGCAATAGACTTAGAATCTCCCTAAAATTCTTCCAGCATTCCATCATGTTTTTCAAACATGGATTATTTATACTTCTCATCTGAGTTTTAACATCTTCCTTAAAAAATATATTTTCCTTTTGCGTAATTTCAAGGTCTCTCTAAATTATCATTTTCTGTTATTATATCTGGAATATGTCTTAACTGATTGGCTATCTAATATAGCTTTATATTAGGTAAACCTAGGGCTCGGTCCCATGTCCCTTTAAAAACAGTTTAAATTACTAAATAAATTGTGCCCAAAAATGCCGTCCTCACGGCCACCAGGCTTTTTGAAAAAAGAAAGAAAAAAGAAAACCCAGTAATGCTCCCTTAAGCAAGGTTTCTGTGACTCACCTACGAGGTTGGGGAATGTTTGCCTCGCTTTGAAAATCCAGCTTTTAAGGAGGCAGACGCCGTGGGACCAGGCTGATGATCTGGGTTTCTTTTTCTTTCTTTTTGCATAGCACCGACCGGCTGTTCCTGGGGCCTATCGGTGCTGGTTTTTTAAAATTTGCCTGCATATCAGAGTAACAGGAAACTCTATCTGGTCCGACAAGCATTAATTCCCCCCAGCAAAGTCGTCCGTTTTTTTCAAATGCTAGCGCCACCTGCTGGCCAAGGGGGCTGAACTGCACTTTAAAATAAAATAAAAAAACAGATTTTGACATGAGAACTCTTCTCCCACATTTAAATCACGTGATGGGACGAAGAGGAAAAGCCAGACCTTCAGAAGATCAGGATCGAAACCCAGGTGTGACCACAGCCCTAAACTACTCTCTTTTTGTGGTACATACCATAAACACTTATTAATCCTAGCTTTTTATATTACCATTACAAAACATATTTGTGACCATTAACTTTTGTGGTCACATAAGAATAAATCCCACTTAATTCATTGTGCCTTACTTCTGAGTGAACATAAATACAATTGGGCTACACTTTTGCTGTCATCTTGCCCACCAGGAAGTAAGTCACATATAAATAATTATGACTTTGGTTGATTTCATCTATGCCTTTAAAGGTGTTTGTGTTGTGTGTGTTTTGCTTTACTGTCTTGCTCTTGGCACGCTTGTGTGGAAGATACAAATAACCTTCTCAATGTGTCTGCACCAGATTATAGAAATTAGCCAGTGCCCATGCAGGATCCTGGATATACTATTCCATTCCAACCTTCCTGCATTTTTGTTGTCATCTGTCAACAATCTGATGTGCACTTTTAGCCCACTACCAGTCCCTTTGTGTTTTTCAGGATGGTGCCAGGAATGGTCTCAAAAAAGAAGTCTTAATTACTTCTGCTACCCAACCGTTGTCACGCTCATATAGGTTAGGAGCTGGAATGAGCAAGAGATGAGCAAAAAAGTTGTTGGCTGAACTCCTTAAGCACACGGCCTGTATTGGGTAGTCACAGCAGCCAGATTTCACCCAGTAAAACTGGACCAGACAGTGCTCTTGAAAGAGCACATTGGTGGTGGACAAGCAGAGGAAGATGCAAGTGTCCTTATCCTGTGGGGGAAAATGTCCTTGCCAAAATAAACAAGTCTCAGCAGGTTTGCTGCCTCACTTGACGAGTTTAGAAGCCAACAGAATGGGTGGCTTTAGACTGGCAAGTGCCATTTGATTTCATTTCACACCGTGTATCCATTCTCAAGGAACAGTCAGGATAAAACTAAGACCTAAAGTAAGGGAAAAGTGAAGCGCCACAGTTGGTGTTTACTCCCCAGCAAAGTGATGGAGTGGAAGTTTACCACTTAAGGCAATATACTGCTATAGGAAAACTTCCTGGGTATTGCGTAGTTAAGTGCAAGCCCTCAAAACGTGCGACTTCGTCTAACTCCAAAAAGAGCTCGTGCTGTCTTTTTATGATGACATTGTGACTGTTGCACTCCTTGACCTTCTCCTTTAGGTCCCCCACCCACCCAAAACCAGATAAGTAGTAAAAACCAGGAAGTTTGCTGAATGTACTGTAGTGAGAAACTGATTTGGGCCCATAAATGCATGGAGGCAAGCCTACCCATACTAGCCATGTTATGCTTCTTTTTAAAAAAATAAATAAACTCGAGTTATGTTTATCTCTACAGACTCTTTCTATGGCTTATCTCACTGGAATGCTGTCCAGGTAGGTCACTCACCGAAGGAGTTTGAATGATGTCTGTGTTTTCTATGTACATATTTGAGATTTTCATTTTTCAGTCTCTCTCTCTTGTACTTCTTCCTGGATTTTTCAAGAGAAACCCCCCCTTCCCAGTAATTGAGTGATGAAGCAAAACAAAGCCATGAACATGTATGTCTGAATCAGAACTGGGAAATAGCATGTTGGAGTGAACATGTTCATGTTTGAATAGTTATTCTGCATGAGATGTGAGCCATCCACTAAAGCTTGAGAAAATAATGACTGAAATCCTGTTGCACAGCTACGTAAATTACGTAACTTCAGGAAGAAAATGACTGGAAGTTAGGAAATCTCCACAGACCTTATTTGTTGCATTCTGATCTGTACAGTTCAGCGTGCAACAGATAACGCCTATGAAGAATCCTTATCTTCCAGCAATTTCTATCAAAATGTTTGCCGAACTATGTCACGGGATTTCAGGCAGTGTTTGAAAAGTAATGTGTTTAACCATTAACATTAACATGTTAGATTAATTCAATATTACTGAGATTTGGTCTTAGTCAATAAATTTTAGCATTTGCTTTTTCTTCATCTATAGCCCAGGTTTAGTTTTGGGGGTTTTGGATTTTAAAAAAAACAACTACAAATCCCATAATTCTTTATTTTGGGAGTGCCACCTGACAGACCAAGACCCACACCTGCAAACACCTAAATGTGGCTTACTTGGGTAGGTTTGGGGCCCAGCATAGCCCTAGCTTCCTGTTCAGAAAAGAAATTCCCAGCTAGCAGAAGGGAGAATTATTGGATTTGTAGTCCAAGAGAAATCTGAAAAACCCAGGTTTGTACAGGTTTTTCTTTTTCTTTTGGGGTTTGCTAGACAAAGAAATCAGAAAATCTGCCTGAATCAAAATGCCTAGCTACTGGAGTGGAAGTATATTTCTAGAATGATGCTCTTTTCAAAGTCTTTTAGCGGCACAGGTCTTGTACAACTCTTCTTTTGTTTCTGCCATAACAATCCAATTGCATAAACACTGTGGATTTTTATTATTTCACACAAACACCAGGGATTTTGATTATTTTTCATATATCCAGCAGATATTTGGGATGGTGACAGCGGTAGGAAAAAAATGTGGTAAGAGGAGCAATGAATTAAAGATATTCCTTGGCCATCATAAAACCTAAGCTGTCAGCATTAACATCCTGGTGGCCACCTTTACTGCTCTTGGCAAAGAAGAAAAGCCAGGCCAATGTGTTAAGGGCTCTGCCATCCTAAGCACTTTTGTCTGGACACAAGTCCTGTTGAAATCCGTTGGCTGTACTACAAGAATACATTTAGGGCTGAGTGTCTTAGTGTAATCACAATAATTATTTGATTGGCTCTCAGCCAGTGTGTTGATCACCACGTTTTAAGGAGAGGAGAGTCCTTGTACAGAGAACATAAAGTAGAACATGGAATAATCCTGCTGTGCAGAGTGCCTCATTTCCTACCCAACCTTTGCTCTCAAATGTTTCTTGTTCCCTGTGCATGCCTAATTTTCAATAGAGTCGTTTTGCTTCCCTGCTTTATTAGGATTCCTCCCCAAAGAAAACTGGTGGTTTTTGTGTGTGTGTGTGTGTGTGTGTGTGTGTGTGTGTGTGTGTGTGTGTGTGTGTGTGTGTGTGTGTGTGTGTGTGTGTCCTTTTGGCATCTAATTCTCACAACCTGTAACCCCTGTATACCAAGGCCTGTCATGCCAGCCAAGACTAACTGTATCAGGAGGCAACTACCCCAGGTCGGTGGTCTTGAGGGGCAGCAGTGCCAGCCTCCCAGCTGTTCTTCTTTTCCTCTCTTAAAGAACATGGTACATGGCATGTCCTTGACCCCTTCAGGCATGATACGGCATATCTGGCAGTCTGGCCAGTAAGTTTCATCAGTCAGTCCAGTCAAGTTGAAGGGAGGGATGCCATCTTGCTTCTGGGCTGAAGCCCAGTTATCTGGTGCAAGGCTCCAGAAGGTCCAGCTCCCAGTGAAATCTGTATAAGAAGGAGCCATACTGGAATATGGTGGGCTGGTTTCTTCATGCAGGTTACAGGGGAGGCTTAAGTATGTATTTCCTGGCTCAGACACATATTTCAGTTATCATTCAAAGAACAGGTGCTTTTCACCAAAATGTATTGCTTAGGAATTGCTGTTCTATAAACATAAACTTATCCCCCCCCCTTGCTTGTTGTTTGGCTCTCTAATTGCCTATGTCCCTTAATTTCATTATTCCTTCTGCAGTTTCTACAACACCAAGTCTGTCCTCCTCTGCCTGGCTATCACAGCACTCGTGTGTGTGTCTGTCATCATATTCAGTTTCCAGACCAAGGTAAATGAATGCACCTGTGTTTGGCTGAACTTCCCCATCATCATCACAGGTGGACAAGCTTGTTTTATCATTGTTTAAAGAATTTATTTCATTTATTTATTTGACTTTTATGCTGCCCATCAAACCCTAGGGCTATTCTGGGCGATTTACAACAAAGAATGACTTGAGTTGCAGGACTCATTGTCAAGTCAGACTTAATTCACACCGTGACTTGACGTGTGTTGTTGTTTTTTACCCCCAATGATGAACTTGATTCACTACTCAGAATCCACACACCACTCCTTTTTTCCTGGGGTGGGGGGAGTTAGTTTCTAATAGGACTTAGACCTCGGGCTTGGGATTCAGGACTTTGTATCAAAGATTTGGATTTGGGCATTTGTACCAAAGGTTTGGGCATGGATTTGGGAATCAGACCCAAAGACTTACCAACATCCCTAGTAAAGAGGGAGTGTACAAGGTACATTTTCAATGAACAGGGGCAGTTTTCAAACAAAAGTCTTACAGACTCCCTTCTTTCAGTTGATTGTCTGGATGGATTTTGGCTGCCTTAGAGAACAAACAGAAGCACCTGTTTCTATTTTCCCTCCAAGCTAAGTTCCTGAATGGTTCAGGCAATGCCAAGCTAATAGGACAGAGCTGGCCCTACCATGCCTTTCTGCTTTCAGATGACCTGACAGCGAGAAGCTGAACAGGGTCAATACATTTAATGATAGATTTACTTCCAGAAATAGATTTTCAGGTCAGCAGCCCTTTGAAAGCATCACTGACACACTGACATCACTGACACAATGTTACACCAATTAAAAAGAAGTGGAAAACTTCCTCTCCCTCTCCATAGGCAAATGGCAAGGAAGTTTTCCATTTCCCAAGATTGTTAAATTGTGTTGACAAAGCTTGGAGGAGGAGACGGAAGAAGATTTTTGTTACAACATTTTTTCTTTCCCTTTACAGTGAAAGATGACCAGTCTAGAAGCTAGATCATGCTAAACAGGATCACTTGAGATATGATAGGGTTGATCATTGCATGTGGATGTATGGATCGCCCAAATGACATACTGCACATCAAAGCAACCTTGTTTAGCACAATCTAGACCAATCCGGGCAAGGATAATTGTACTGTCTAGTCGCACCTTCAGTTCCCTGCGAGTTCAGCCAGCACCCTGAGACATGGTTAGTACCAGTCACAGGCCCTGCGCCTAGGCATAGAGTGGCTTGTTGTTGCCATTGTGTGTTAACCTCAAAATATCCAGAGTACAATGCTGTGAGATGACATAGCATGGTTCTATGTAAATGTCTGGATCAGTAAGGGCATATTTTATCGTCCAGAGCTCACACCCTTTCTGCATCAAACATTTTCCATCGATGGAGATGGCAAGAACAAAATTTGGCTGAGTCTGGAGTCAGACTGCCTTCCTGATTCCTCCCATTTCTGAATTTACCCCACCAGTAGTCCAGAAGTGCATTCCAAGATATACATAATGGGTGGACAAATGTCGCTCTCCCAGTGTTCTTGAACTGCAGGTCCCATCAGTCTGCACCATTGCCCATACTGGCAGGACTGGTAGGAGTAGTACTCTAACAATATCTTCAAGGCTGATGGCAGCTCAAGCTGTATGAGACCTAGTATGGATCTTTTTTTTTTAAAGTAAATTAATAGATATCATGGTGTGTAAAATAATGTAAGAAGAATGAGGATCTGAATACTAAATGAAATAGCAGGCATCTGACCAAATTGCAAATATATATAGAAACCATCAGAAGAAATGGTGCACGTAATGTGCCAGCCTGTAGAAGCTGAAGGGGTGGCTCACATTTCTCCATCCAGCGTGCACTGATGCCATGATGACCTCTTCTTCTCTCCCACAGTATGACTTCACCTCTTGCCAGGGGGTGCTCTTTGTGATGCTGATGGTACTGTTCTTCAGTGGGATTTTTCTGTCCATCATGCTTCCTTTCAAATACGTAAGTCTCATCTCCCCTCTCTCCATTGGAGCCATTCCCTGTTGCCTTCCCCTTGTCAGTGAAGAGGAGGGCCCAGAGAGGACCTCACTCCTCAGCCACCCTCAGTTGTGGGTTCAGAACAGAGGTCAAAAGGCCATTTCGTTCAGCCACCTGATCCTCTCAGAGACAGGGAGCCCATTTTTTGTTTGTTCACACCTAGTCCCCATGGGGACTGTTACTATGAAAATTTATTGCAACATTAATGTGTGTGTGATTCACCATGTACTGTATATTGAGTAATAGTTACTATGCTATAGAAAGTTGATAGAAGTTTGCCTCTCCATCCATTGTATATGAATGCTATGCCGTGACAGTTACCACCTGGCTCAGGGGTCCTCAAAGTTTTTAAACAGCGGGCCGGTTCACCACCCCCAAGACACCACTGGGGGCCGGACCACAGTCCCACCCCCCAAAAAAAACCCCAAGGCTGACATAGAAAAAGGGGGAGGAGCAAGTGGTTAGAGCCCCCCCCCCACACACACAATCAGCTCATGATCAGTGTGTCCCTTGGATCCCAGCATTGCCTCCTGCTCCGGATTGCCGCCCTGGGGTGCCGCTGCTGGGATCCCTCTGCTGCGCCTCTTCCTCCTCCTCCTCCTGCTGCAGTGGCAGCGGCTGGAGTGAAGGAGGCAGCCCAGGCCAACTTATTCATCATCTTCTAGGCAGCTACTCAGGATAAGGAGCAAGAGCCATGGCAAGGGCAGCAAGGCTGACCGCGCAGATCCAGCCGTGTGCCCTGGCCATCACACCCTCGCTGCACTCCGGAGGGAAAGCTGCTACCTCTCTTGGCCTGGCCCAGCCCGGCACAACTAGAAAGTGAGGGAGGTATGAAGGCCTGTCCAAAGCCACCTGCAGCCCACTTACTGGCCGAACCCAGCCAGGCTGCGGTGCTCTGTTGGTTTGCCAGCCCACCCATCACCAACCGGGGACAAATGCAGCCCCGCCAGTCTCCTAATTGCTGGCCTCTAACCCAGTGGTGGTGGTGGCGGACAGCCTCTGGCCATGGCTGGGCTCCCTCCTCCCCTCCCTCACTCCATGGAGCAAGGCAGCAGCTTGGAGGGGACAGGGTGGGTGGGAAGTAGCTCCGTTCCCCCTCGGTCACCCACCGTCCATCCTTCCGTCCAGGCATGAAGACTGGATGGTGCTGCCTCTGCCTGCCCCCTTCCTTCCTTAATAACAGTTACACAGGTGGAGGCCACACAAGGAAGGCAGGCGAGCAGGGTGGAGCAGGAGCAGGGGCAGGGGCAGGAACTCAGGGCTATAAGCCCTGCTCGGCAGGTGCCCGGATCTGGGCGGTGGGTGGGGAAACCATGGCTTTGAACTGCCCCACTAGCCAGCATGCTGATCATCTGGGCGGTGGGTGGAGGAACTGGAGGAAGCAACGTCCCACCACATTGAACTGCTTCAGCAATTGGGAGGCTCTTGCTCAAAGCAGGGGGTAGGTGGGGGTCTGCAGTTGGTGCTGGGGGCCGGATTCAGGACCCTGGGGGACACATTCGGCCCCCAGGCCTTTCACCTGGCTTCTGGAGGCATGATACACGTTCATGTGATGCTTGTTATCCCAGTTAATCACACAATAAGACTGCCAGGTAGGATGGTATTGGTAGTGAAAATAAATACTATAAGTGGGTGGGAGTAATCCCTTGCATTGGATCCTAACATGGTAAGAGATTTCAGCTTCTTGGATCACTGTGCGTTTTCAGCTGCTGGTGTGTGTGTGTGTGTGTGTGTGTGTGTGTGTGTGTGTGTGTGTGTGTGTGTGTGTGTGTGTGTGTGTGTGTGTGTGAGAGAGAGAGAGAGAGAGAGAGAGAGAGAGAGAGAGAGAGAGAGAAGGCTAACAAGCCAATCTGCAGTAATACTTGAGAGAGGAAAATAAAACAAGCTTATTTTGGGTGGGGGTGGAGGGAATCTGCCATCTGAGATAGTTCAGTTCAACCTTGCCAACATATAGACAAACAGACCAACTACAGTCCATCTAGAGTGGCCCTACTAACCTTTTGTACCGCACCTTGTGTGCTTCGCCATTGGTGTTCTTTCTTCTCTGAACAGGCTTTCCAGGTCATCTCCCAATGCTTATCTCAATGTCTTTGGCTGTACTGATGCTTCTGTTTTCACTTCTTGTGTTACTGCTGTGCAGGGGTTTTCAAAATTTCAACCGTTCTTAATCCATTTGATAGAAAAGAAATCCTCCTAAGGTGGGAAAAATCCCGTAAGGATCTTTCAAATCAGGAAGTGTGGGCAAATTGAGATACATAGGGTAGGAATTAAAAACAAATACTGTATAGCATTCCAGGACACCTGGCAGCATTATGGAACATTCAAAAACACAATTTTAAAACATTCTAAAGGCCTCCAGGAAGCAAGCATAAAAGGAGAAGTCAATTTAAAGGGGAAAATTTGAGATAGATGATGACACATCCGTACTGTTTCCCTGAACTGGACACAACATCACCCTCCCTTTTAACTATACAGGGTTTATAAGGAAACAGCTCTACTATCAGCATCTGCAGCAGAGACAGTCTGGATGTATGATAATGACCGTTGGCTGTGGAAGGCCTGAGGAAAATGCTGGTCCTTGAAAAGCACTAGGTGCTGGACAAATATATGTTCAAATACAGTTTTTTAAGAGACATTGTGAAATCATGTTGACTCATGTATTGCTCTAGAAATAGGCAACTTTTCTGAATTACTCCCAAGCAAGGTAGCCTCTAAGGTACACACACATGCATATGTGAATATGCCTCTGCTCTCCCTCTGCTCAGGGCTTTTCCTCCCCCATGCCACCACAATGATTATTTTTGTTCTGGTTGCTATGGAACCTTTGTGGGGGGAGGGAGAGTCACATGTGTCTGGGATGGAGCTCCATACAGTAGGTCTAAAAATTAGAGGGCACATTACTCCCAAGTAATTTGAAGTGTCTGCTTCCCCATTGCCACTGTCACATTGCCCTAAGACGAACTAGGAGGAAGGCAGTGTTGACAAGACAACATTTGGGATTGCAAGATGCAAGAAAAAAAAACAGCCACAAAAAAAATCCAAGGGAGGGAAAAAGAACAAAAATGTGCTATAACCACGTCCTGACTACCCCCCATCTTTGTGGGACAATTTTTTCTTCTCTCAGTAAAAGAAACCCCTCGGTTTCTCTGTCCTAAATGAAGATCTCAAAAGGGCAAATGCACCCAGATCGGTCTTCCTCTCCCTCTCTTGCAGCTTAAAGCATTGGCATTGGCTTATGTTTATTGTTAGGTTGTTCACAAGGCAATATCCCATTCACGAGGCACTCCTGATTAGCCTGAGGGAGAACTAGGAAGGAGGGCAAAGAGGCTGGAATTTTTCAGCCACTCATTCACCAGCAGGGAGTTTGCATTATGCATTTTGTTATCAGTGAGAGCCTGTTAGATATGCTCACCCTAGATTGTTAGACACACACATAGACATCATTAATCACTCTGGACCTGATATTCAGATTGAGCCCATTACCCCTTTCATCTGGAGCCATTTTGAGAGAGTGATTAGCTTTACCTCAGAATAACTTCTTATCTTTTTAAAAAAACTTTGGGCCTCCCCCCCTCCCCCAAGTTCAAACACCTGTCACTGGTTGCAGTTTTTGAAGTGATAGCTATGTTACTCTATGCAAGCAGACAAAAATAATGAAAACACACATGAAAAAGAAACAAAAATGTTGTGGCACCTTAAAGACTAGCTACTAGCTTTTAATGTAGGCTTACATGGGTCAAGTCCATTTCCTCAGTGATAAGAGTAAGACTATATACCTGTCATTTATGACCAGGTGGCGATTCTGAGCATGGGGGCAAAGTTAGTAATAGAACAAGTTATCGGGTTGTGAATAATTTCATTTATGAGTCTACAAGGTAACAATAGCATAGTTGACACAAGTGGCAAATTATATGCATTAATGTAGGATTTCTCACTTGTTAATGACTTAGGAACCCTTGACTGATATTCACTCCTTTTAAGTTGGCCTCTAGCATCCATATACAGTATATCTTACCTTAGTGCCTTCTCTTTTAAGTCTGGTGTTGTAGTGGGTACCCCATTTCCCAAGAACAGTGATTGTCAAGTCATCCAAGGAGTTTTTGAGTAGATGGGATGCATTTTTGTGTGTGTTTGCATTGCCATTCCTGATGTCAGATTTGTGTGTGTGTGTGTGTTGTGCATTGTGTGTGTGTGTGTGTGTGTGTGTGTGTGTGTGTGTGTTGTTGTGTCGTTACAGGCGACTCTTCATGACTCCATGCCCATTGAGTTTTCCAGGAATACTTGGTGGCTCACCCATCCACAGCACCTGGTATTCCCTGGTGGTCACCCATCCAAGTACTAACCAGGGCCGACCCTGCTTAGCTTCCGAAATCAGGTGAGATCAGATGTGCTTAGGGCATCTAGGCAGGTCCTGATGTCAGATTTAGGTCCCATTAACTCTTTTGTGCAGAAATTATCCTGTTTGTCCTACGTATAGAACGTAGAAGGGCATTGTTGGCAAGGGACAGTATAAATCACATTAGCAGAGGAACAAGTAAATGTGCCCCCTGGTTTGTGCATGACATTGTTGAGACCTGTAATGGTGTTGCCAGAGGAGATGAAAGAACAACCTGGCATTTGGGTTTCTATCAGGATTTAGTTCCCATCTCTGTATTCCTTGACTAACAAACCATTGTCACACCAGGTCTTAGAGCCAGGTCTAAATAAGACAGTCATGTAGTCTTACTCTTATGTCTAGGGAAATTGACTTGGCTCATGAAAGCTCACATTAAAATACAGCAGATAGTCTTTAAGGTGCCACAACATTTTTGCCTTTTGGTTCCCCCTTCTTTTTTTTTTTTCTTTCTACTTCATCTTTCTTAAAGGGAATCCTCAGCCCTGTGAGGCCCCACTTACTGCTAACAATGGAATAAACCAGGAGATTTTTTACAACATGATCCATGCGGGCCCTCTGTAACTCTGTGTACTCCTGATAATAAACACTCGATGTGTAACATAATGTCCTTGTGATTTTAAAAAACAAGACAGTAATGACAAAGGTAGATAGCTTCTGAAAACTTGGCCCAGGTGGTTTTTTTTTTTTTTTTTGCTCCTATCCTCTACAGCAGGCCCTGCAATATACAAACAAGATTGTATCAACGTATCTAGGAAATGCATAACACATTCCTATCATACATTTATCTTAAATATTAACAGGGCCAAGGAGAGTTGAGCACTGCTGTTCCAGCCCTAAGTGAACTCGTGGTTTTGTCCTAATTTGCTTCAGTATATAAAACCACAGATATTTCCCACACATCCCCCAGGGTCCCCCTTCACTTTTTAAATGGACAAATGAAGGGATTGAATGTGTGTGCTTACTTTCACCTCTGTTCCCAGTGCTGTGGTGGAAGGAGTGATGAACTAGGGAGTCTGGAGAAGGGCTTGAGTCTCCACTTGGCCATGGACACTCAATGGGGGAGTGGAAGTGGTAATATCAGTCCTTAAATATTTCATTTTTCATGAAAAGTCCTATTAGTTTTGACTTGACAGCACAGAAAACACACACACACACACACACACACACACACACACACACACACACACCTGCCTCCTGCTTTGGACAGGTAGAGAAAGAAAAACCACTTCGTATTGCTCAGTATTGCAGATATATTCTGACCCTGGTCTGTATCAGAATGCAGGTTCTCCATTCTTTCTCGGCCCTGTGGCAAGTGTTCTGTATTTATGTGCCCTTTCTTCATAAGGCATGCCTTTTTATGCCCAATGATGAGATTTCTGCATTCCCCTTTATTGGCTAAAATGTACCAGTGTTCTTTCCCCCACCCCCACCCCTACCCCCAATATGTGCACATATAATTTCATGTACATATATGCAAGGCTTTCTGTTCCATTCCCAGAGTTTGTGAATGGAGTAAGTGTGTACAAATGTGCAAGTAGAATGAATGCTCTGCTAATCTCAAAGATCAAGCCTAATGAGAACGATGCAGAAACCTCTCTGTTTGTCTGTCTCTCCTTTTTTCATTGTTAGAGAAGCCCACATAGGCATTTATTTCTTCATTCAGGAATATTTTTTTTACTATGGGTAAAACTGACCGGGGGGGGGTCCAACCAGGTCTATTTTCATCTTCCACCACAGAGAAGACAGGCTTGGTATTTCCACGTAGATTGCACCGACTCTGCCCTTGCTTTTCTTTCAGCTGACTGACTGCTGTATCTTTTCTTTTCCCTGCAGGTGCCCTGGCTCCAGGCCATTTATGCCGTCCTGGGTGCACTTGTATTTACTATGGTAAGTAAGCTTGACTCACGTTGACAGCTTTCCCATAGGAGCTGGGTGAAGTTACAGAAGTTAAGGCGCCAGTCCAGATGGGCACTTCATGCCTTGTATGAATTGAGTAGTAATTAGCAAGCTACCTCCCTGCCTCCAACACAGTTCGGAATTGGAAAATCATATTGTGCCCCCCTCCCGACAAACCTCACACTTGCTTCCATTAGTGATGTTGGGGATGAATATTTCTCTCTCCAACCCCCTCAGAACTGCTAAGGCTGCTTCCCCCTCTGATCCCACTGGCCGTGGCTGTGGTTACCATGGAAAGAAACAAATCCCTCACTAGGTTCCTGTGAGAACCTTTCCTTGCGGGTGCTTAGAACACAACAGCATGAGTGTCCCAGGAGTACAGAGGTGTGGGAAATCTATTTTTCAAATGGATGTGTCCACAGGAACCAGCAGAGAACTATGTTTTTTCAAGAATTATCTCTAAAACGCTGCTTTTTGCAAAGTCTGGGAAGGATGGAGACAGGCATGGAGATTCTTGTTTCTGATGCCCTTCCCCCAGCAATGGCAGAGAGTTATGGGGAAAGCTGTGGAGATCAAGGCTTCTTGTGACAGTGGCAGAGGTGAAAGCCAATACAGGATCACACCCAAAAGCTTCTGGATTTTGACTGCCTTGAGATGAGATGGTCTAAATCAGTGGTTCTCTACCTGTGGGTCCCCAGATGTTCCTGGACTGCAACACCCAGAAATCCTGGCCAGCTCAGCTAGTGATGAAGACTTCTGGGAACTGTAGTCCAGGAACATCTGGGGATCCACAGGTTGAGAAACACTGGTCTAAATGAAAAAAATTGATATGGCAATCTTCCCTCCCCCTGTCTCAATTCATTAGGGTCTGGTTTGGCAGCATGTCACAAATGAGCAGACGGGTGGTAGGAAGCCAGTGGTTCTTCTTGTGAAGATTGGCGCTTTTGCCTGTTCTACTTTTGTATTTGCCTGTTATACTCATTCTTTCCAAAATGGGCGCCTCCAACTCAGGCTGTCAGGGATGGGCATCCCAAAGAGCCAGAGGCACCGGATGAGACAGCAGCTGAACCCTGAAGGGAAACTGGAGCTGCTGCTTATCCATGGCTTATTTTATCTCTCCTTTGCACCGTTAATTGTCCCTAGTGTGACGGAAAAGGGGGGCAATACACTGAAGGGAGTGAGATAAATAGATCATAAAGTAAACCATAAATCAGCAAGGGAAGCCCCTGCTTCCTGCAGGTTTCCCCCTGCCCAGCCCTCTTCTTCACAGCTTAAGGAAAACTTGCAAGTGATACATTTGTAGAGCAAGGGTTTGAAAATGGAAAGATAGCTTTCTAGCCTGCATTCTGCAGTATGCGTGGCAACATTTGTTTACCTGAGAGGTTAAAGCAAGTTTCTGCTTCTCTCTTCTGTACACTGCACTCATCCATACCTTTGCTGATATCCATGTCAGCAGTCAAGATGATCTACAGCAGTGGTTCTCAACCTTGGGTAACTCAGGTGTTCTTTGACTGCAGTTCCCAGAAACCCCAGCCAGCACAGCTGGTGGCAAGGGCTTCTGGGAGTTGCAGTAGAGGAACACCTGGTCTACCCAAGGTTGGGAACCACAGCTGTACAGGCTAGATTATCCAGTGATGTTTTCCCCAATTTGTATGAGTTTTTTTAAAATCAGCATTACAGACCTGGAGTAGAACAAACTGTTTCCTAAAGGGTACAGGGCGGGTTGGCCTTGATTTTTATACCATTTTATTTGGGTGTATGGCAGGCTAATGGGCGTCTGCATATCTCTGATGCTTATTGCTTAAAACCTTCAAATGTACATAAGTCCTTTTTTGCTGCTGTGAGGAATCCACTGATAGTCCCCATCTGTTAATCTCCATTTGTCCGAAGAGCACACATATCTGCAAAGATGAAAGGTGTTTCTGAAACAAGATTGAGCCAAATCATAATTTCTGTACTAAAAACAGCAATTACCGCAGTTCATGGCCACATCTTAGAACACACTTCATATTTTGCAGTACATTGCCAAGGGCTAGTTGAAATAGCTAGTCCCCCCCCCCCCAAAAAAGAAAGATGCTGTGGTGTCCCTTCTGCTTGGATCACCTGCTGCTATTGAACCAATCCCAGGTTTAAGACTAGATGAACCATGCCTGTGAAAGTTAAGTGGTAACTTTCTCCACCGATTGTATTGTATGGAAAATTCTTGTTCCTCGCTCTCGAATTAAACTTGCCACTGTCAAGTATCTTGCATTCCAAAAAGCAATAAAGTTTATGTGTTTATTGGGAGCCATCTTGAGAAAGCAGTCTGCAGTAATTAAGTACTTAAGGAAGTCAATACATAAGAGCATTGACCTGGTTTTTAGAGATAAACTAAATATGAAAAAAGATACTGTACATCTTTCTTCCATCTTCTAGTCTTATATAATGTGCTAGACCATTTTGCTGTCCTTGGTTTTTTCTCTACCTTACAGAAAAGCTCATGGACTCACTTCCTTGGTAGGCAAAAGGTGATAAATGTGCAAGGTTGTGATATTGTTTTACTTACTTATTTACTATGCCACTTTTCTCCCAATGAAGCAACCCAAAGAAGCAATGTTATCTTGTCCTCTAATGACGTGTTCTCCAAACCCACCATTCTCAGTGTTTGTCACCTTACACCCCATGAGAAAACTGAGTCCTACCCTGGCACTAGAAACGGACCCCCCCCCACACACACACACCTTTTCCTGAGAAGGGTGCTTACATCTTTACAGGCATTCTGTCATTATAATGGTCATTTATAGTAAATTGGTGAGCATTCCCAACAGGATTCAGAGATACACTGAGATTCCAGAGTTGTTCTAGAGCAGTGGACCACAACTCCCACAGTCCTTTGTCATTGGCAATACAGGCTTGGAATTCTGGGAGTTGGGGTCCAAAATATCTGGAGTGCCCAAGGTTCGCCACCACTGTTCTAGACTCACAGAGTTGGATATTCTGTGGCTTGTAGGGTGGGTAAGAGGTGCCACATTGGAGGTGGTGGAGACTGAAGGATTCTAAGTCAACATTGTGAATGCCCTGCGTCTCATCCCACTTCTGTGTCCTGCTGGTTGAGAACCACTGTTGTAAACCTTCTATAACAATCATACCATGAACACTTTAGTGCTTGCTGCTGGAGCATCCTACCCAGAGACAGCAATCCAGTACTGGAAGTAACTCCCATTGAACTCCATGAGGTTAATTTCTGAGTGGATGGGTGTAGGATTGCACATTTAACTTTCCCCTGTCTTTGCTTTTTTTCCTTCTCAGTTCCTGGCCTTTGACACTCAGCTCTTGATGGGGAGTCGCCGCTATGCTATGAGCCCAGAGGAATACATCTTTGGAGCCCTCAATATTTACCTGGATATCATCTACATATTCTCCTTTTTCCTGCAGATCTTTGGATCCAGCCAAGACTGAGCTTGGCTACATCACTAAGTTCTGCATCTCATAAAACAGAATAGATAGATTATATATAAATATATATATCCTTTGCTAATACACTGGCAACAAAGAAAGGAGAGAGGGGAAATTAAACCACCTCTCTGGTTTTTATTTTGAGCATCATTCCCATCAGAAGGGCATCTGCCCCCGCCCCCACCCCCGTGCTCTTGACTTCTTTCTGCAACCTGTACATATATTTGCTGTTAAATCTTTTGTGACTCAAAAAACAAAAGCAAGCAAACCGGGGTGGCGAAATGTAGGCCTTCCCCTTGCTTCCACAAATGCTTTGGATCAGTAAATTAAGGCTAGAATGGGAGCTTATTCGAGGGTTTGCATACAAGGGACCCTTTTTTTTTTTTGGTGGACACCACTATCACAGCTTCAGACTAGAGCTGAAACAAACATGGAGGGAGGAAATTGGATCAGCACCCAGATAGTCGTAATGAGGTTATTGCAAAGTGAGCAGTTGGTGAACGGAATGACTCTTGAGAGTATACATATTATCAAATTATCACAGATAACTATGCTGGATTTTGTATTACAAATCACTAGTCGAACGCTTCCAAAGAGTTTAGGACTACGTGATGTACTGGCGAATACTGTGAGCAGATCCCATTAAGGTGGCTTTCTGCAACTGACTTACGGTAACTTTGTCAACTCCAGTTTCATCTAAGTACTTGCTTAGCTCTTTAGGCACTGCACCCAGTGTGCCAATTATTATTATTACCCTGTTTCCCTGAAAATAAGACCTACCCCAAAAATAAGCCCTAGCAGGATTTCTATGCATTTGTTAAATATAAGCCCTACCCCAATAATAAGACCTAGTGATGGGCGTGGCTGTGCCTACACACACACACACACAGACAGAGAGAGAGAGAGAGAGAGAGAGAGAGAGAGAGAGAGAGAGAGAGAGAGAGAGAGCACATTGCCCCTCCCTTTCCATCCATGGTCCTTCCTCCCTTTCGCTTGGGCCACCAAAGTTACTGTACTTTGTAGCATGTTTGCTTGCAGTTCCTGTTTCCCTGAAAATAAGACCTACCTCAAAAATAAGCCCTAGTGTATCTTCTTGGGGTAAAATAAATATAAGACAGTGTCTTATTTTCGGGGAAACACAGTATTTATTATTATTATTATTATTATTATTATTATTATTATTATTATTATTATTATTATTATTATTATTATTATTGACATATCTAGTGTGTTCTTAATGTGAGTTGTAGAGCTCAGCATTCAATTTCTGGCACTAGTCAAGGCCAGCCTGCATTTTTATTTTGTAACTCTGCATTTCTTGCATTTCAAAAAAAGCTCCCAAGAGCTCTGCTGCATCCAAGGAGCTTCGCTTCCCTGCTAGGACGTGTCCTTCTGCTCACGCTGCCTATTGAACCCACAAAATGAAACTTTGGCCTGTTTTGTTGCCATTTAATATTGTTGTTGGTTGAAAGCGGAAGCCCTGTATCATTTTTGTTTCAGCTCTAATTCCAACACAGGAAAGAAGGGGGAGGGGAATGCAATCCGCTACAAGAAATGTTCTACTGTGATTTCCTTTGACTGAGGACAGTGTTATCAAAAAACACATGATCCCTTTCTTTGGCCATTGATGTCATTAGAGGTGGTGTTTCTTTTCAGGGGCTCAGAAGGACATAAATGTGACAGGATGCTTATTTCTGATTTTCCACTCCTAGTTTAGCTAAGCTCACTTTGAGCATCAGTTGTGCGTTAAAAATCGTGATGGCAGCATTACTAATATCCAGTAATTTCTTGACAAGATTTCTGCCACTCTGTCTACATTTATTTATTTATTTATTTATTTATTTATTTATTTATTTATTTATTTATTTATTTATTTATTTAATCCACCCATAAATTTCTTCTACTTTATCTTTGCAACTCTTGAGAGTTAGGCCAGGTTGAGAAAGCATGACTGGCCAAAGATACTTTAGCGAGTTTCACTGCCAGGAGAAGATTGGAACCCAGACTTTTGATGTCCTGTTCTAATACTCTAAACAGCTGCGCCATGTCATTTATCTTTTGCAGGCTATGCCAGGAATCTGAAACAGGAACCTTTGCTATGCAAAGTCTTGGCTCTGCCACTGGACGAAAAATGGGAGGGAGGCATACCTTAGATTCAAAGAGGGCCACGTCTGGACCCTCTGCAGACAGAATGACTTCCATCCGCTGGCCGGATTCAGTCCCCCCCCCTTATTAGAATGATGGATTTATAACTTTTTTGTACATAATTGATTCCTAAATATAGTTTGGATTCTATCAGTTGTGTTGGTATTCAGATGGCCTTCACAGGGGCACAATTGTCTGTTTAGAAGTGGTGGGTATATAAATAAAAGCTTTCAGCGAGTTTCATCTATAGGTGGATCCTATAGATGTCCTTTATAAATCAGATCACTTGGCCTTATACAAGTGGTCCTGCTGTCTTCCCTTTGCTGTGATTCTCTAGGCACTTGAAATAGATGTTCTCCTTCCATCTACCTATCCAGGCTAGAAAAACCTGCCTGAAACCTGGTCCATGTGGAAGTGGTTCTGAGATCCCTTTTCTTTCAGAAAAGATTATCAGAATATAATCTGATAATAATATAAACACTTATCAGGTCAGGATTCTAGGGGTTCCAGGTTGAAATAGCTTGAGCATTCCTGGACAAAGAGGATACGATAGCAATGGACTCAGGTTACCTTTTAAAAGGCAATGAAACCCCATCGACCCCAGTGCAACCAACCATATCCTTGGGCATCAGACGAAGCCAATGTGGAATCATTCTAAACAATCCCCAGTAATGTCACTTTTCATATGCTGTGGCTCGTGCACTTATTTGCAGAGTGTGTGTTCACAAGCCAGGGAGTTAATTGTGCATTCACAGCATTAATGACCCATCTTTCCTGCACAAAATTAGGAGTGCACGGAGTGACAACCTGTCCTGATTATGGGTGTAGCTTTCTGTGGGACAGGTGAAGGAACCCCCCCCACAAGGCATCTTCCAGATTTACTGGACTATTTCACCCATCATCCTGAGCTAACTATGGGCATGTTTGGGGGTGATAGAGGATGTAACATAACACACCTGGAGGCTTCCAGGTGAGACAGAAGTGACTAGGATTTGCTCACAGCCATCTGAGGAGCAACACAGGTGGGAACAGATCTGAATGATCCAAGGCTTTGCACGATGTGACATTTTCTCTGCCCTTTTTCATCAGACTGGATCTGTAGATTAAGAAGATACATGTTTTGTGTATTTCCTGTTTTATTGGTTTGTGGTGCTGATATGCTGCTTTTCCTCTTAGAATCTCAGAGTACCTTAAATGGGGCTCCTGGGCAAGTCTCCCATCCAGGCACTAACCAGGCTGAGATCTGCTTAGCTTTAACAGTGTTAACAGCATCCTATGTTCTCAGGTGTTTCAGTTATTAAACACATATATTCTATCCTTGCGTGGTTTATATTTTTCCCCATGGGAGATTGTCTGCATTGTTTCAGCGCTTCTGATGCGTTTGCTTTGTAGAAACGAAAGCCGCTCCAGCCACCCTGGAAAGAATGGCTTGAAGGCTGATTGTGAGGTTCTCAGAATCTTTTTGGTTCCAATGTCTTTGCAGTCCCTGTGGGGAGATCTTTGGGATGCGGGTGGCAGCATCCCAGGGCCATCATCTCCACCTCAGACAGGAACCCTTCCCTGTGCTCCTGGTAGACCTGGAAAACTGCTCTGTAGGGGTAACTAAGTTAGTAACTAGTAGTAGCCCTTGGGCTGAAAATCTCTCCTCTCCCTGAGCTTTGCTGTTTGTCAGACTGGAGGTGAAAAAGGAGGGAGCTGAACTGGCTGTGAGCAGCAGGGCATGCGGTAGAGCTGGCCTGCCCAACAGGTAGACCGTGGGCTACCAGTAGTCCGCGAAGGGTTCAAAAATAGCCCGCCGGCCATCAATTAAAAAAAGTGAGGGGATAAGTTCTCCACCCCTCCCTGCCCCATCCCAAGGACCACCACTGCCCCAGCAAAGCTTTGGGTCTGCCAGGCCACTGTCTCAGTGGAGCGGGGCTGCTCAAGGGCTGTGGCACAGTCCTCTGCTCCCCTTCCCAGCCAGATGATCAGCATGCCACTGTCTCGTGACCAGCGGAGTCGCTAGTGCAGAGCAGTGGGAGGGGAGGAGACAGCGAGAGGCGGGATCACAGGTGCATCCACCTCCTTTGCGTGGTGATGTCTCCCCTCTTCTTCAAAGGCAAGGAAGCATGTGAATGGTCAGCCTTACCATAGTAAAACATTGAACTATGTTCCCTCCAGAGAACGGATTAATTGATTTTCAATGCATTTCTATGGGAAACCGCTGCTCTACTTACATTTTTGTTTACTTGTGAGCATGTGCTCAGAAATGATAAAATTTGTAAGTAGAGGTTTTAGTGTAGTAGCCCTCAGGCACTTTGGGCCAGAAAAAGTAGACCTCGGCCTGTTCAAAGCTGGACAGCCCTGCGGTAGAGGAAGCCTCGAGGCCCTGTGCCACCATCACCCTCCTCCATTGCCTTTTTGTTAAATTGACCTTGTGACAAAAAGACTGGTTAAAACCAGCATGCACTTGGCATTTTTCTATGCTGACCACCAACCATGGTTCCTCAGAGTTAGATGGATGACCATGCTATCTCCCATCTTGGCATGTCCTTAGGCTGCAGCCTGAATAAACTAGAGGGTGTTATCTGAGTATCTTTTCATCTCCACATGGGACTACTAATAATCTCCATTTGAAAACCAACCAGCCGTTTCCTAACTGTGGGCCCCAGGTTGCGGCAACTCCAAGCCACCTCTAATACATATTTAAAAATCTCTCTTTCCACCAGGTAAGGAGCACCTTATCTGCAATCTGTTTGGAAATGGCGGCCATTGCGTCATTCAGTGTGGTAATTCTGACCTGGGAAGGAAAGGGAGGTAACTTCACCAGACTAGTGCCAAATGCCTCCTACAGTACATTAGTCAGTGGCTGTTCTGCCCTCTTCCTCTTGGCTCTCCCTTCTGTAGCGTCAACAGCACATGTTCCCCAAGCTAACAGCGAGCACAAAGCAAGCAAAGGAAAGCTGCTGCATGCATTTCCAGGATGGTTTCCCATGCTAAGTTGCTTGGTGTGCTTTTCAGGCAGATAAATTTTACTCTCCTCCTCGCAATAAGCGGGTGCCCCAAGAACATGGGGCAGGGTGAGGCAATAGTCGAATGAGAGTCTGAAAGGATGCAAACGGAAAGCCAAGGCATGAAGCCACTTGTATAAAAGAACACTCACAACTGGGTCTTCAGAGCTGAAAGAGGCACCCATTTTGGTGATGTAGCAGAACCCTTTCCAGCTACCTACCCCATGGATGCAGGAATTTCTCCTTAATAATCTAAAGGGGCAACAGGTGGCAGTGGTGGGGCGCTGGAAGGTTGGTACTGAAAGGGAGGCATGGAAGTAGGTCTCCTTCGAAATGTTCTTCAACAGCATCCCAGGGACAAGGAATTTCAATGAGAAAATGGGAAGAAATTTCACTTTTGCCAAGATTCTAATACAACCTGTCTATCTCATCGCAACCAGATGGCTCCTTAAGACATCATAAACCCTCTTGAGAGGACTTGGTGGTGTTTCGAGATCAACATGCCACATGGTTGCATTTCATGTTGCAGTCTTCTCAAGTTGTACAAAATATAGTTAGCTTAAGAGTCATGTTTCTGTGCCAAAGTAATTCTCAGCAATGTTGCTGTCCTTCTGATTTTGGTGATGTCATTTCCAAACACATGGAAAACATAGTACCTCCTGCTCTCAATCTAAGTTGCATACTTAGGTTATGGAAAAAGTGTTTACAGCCACTGGCCCCTTCTAGGGGCAAAAGGAGCAACTCATCAGAGCTTCTATTCCTCCTCCCTCCCATAAGGACACACAGAACATGCAAGGCTCTTGGACACAACAAGGAAGACAGTAAAGACAGTGTTCTTTGATGGCTTTGCATAGCTGGATAGCTCAATGGTTTAGCTCTCTGGCTGTAGAGCCAGAGGTTGGGAGTTTGATTCCCCACTGCGCCTACTTGGCAGGAGACAGACATGATCCCTTCCAGCTATGCAGATCTATTATTATTATTATTATTATTATTATTATTATTATTATTATTATTATTATTATTATTATTATTATTATTATTATTATTATTATTATTAATGTACATACATATCTGGTATGTTCTTAATGTGAGTTGTAGAGCTCAGCATTCAATTTCTGGCACTAGTCGGGGCCAGCCTGCATTTTTATTTTGTATCTCTGCATTTCTTGCATTTCAAAAAAGGCTCCCAAGAGCTCCGTTGCATCCAAGGAGCTTCGCTTCCCTGCCAGGACTTAATTAGGTGCTCTTCTGCTCACTGAACCTATTGAACCCACAAAATGAAACTTTGGACTGTTTTGTTGCCATTTAATATTGTTGTTGGTTGAAAGCGGAAGCCCTGTATCATTTTTGCTTCTGATCCATAGTCACAAGTTTGGCAGTACAAGGAAAGAACTGGCTTGGCCTCAGGAGGTGGGCTAGCCCATGTCTCATTAACAAGGCCCATTTTTAACAGACTTTCAAAAGTCTTTATTAAAGTTTTTAACAACTGAAAAAGATTAACAGCAATTGGTGCATAAACAAATATTTTGTAAAGTTTTTAAAAAATGAAAAAATAGATTAACAGTGTACTAAATAAATTAAAGAACAATTATGGGTCCTGGAAAAGAGTATTAGGAGAGGAAGTAGGAATTTACCAGATTTAAAGAGGAGAGGTAAAAAGATTCATCATTCCACAAAATGGCATGCATTGAGGGATACTGAGGCTGCTTTTGATGCCAGCTTGGATGAAATCTATCAAGGATTTGGAAGAGGAGAGGAGCAGTATTACCAAGAGAAAGGATGAACTTTGAGCATGTGTCCAAAAAAAAATATCTAATTCTGCTTTTTTTTTTTTTTTTGCTTCAAGCCACCTAATCGTCCCAATTATTTCATGGGTTCTAATCCCAAAGGCCAAGCTTCCCTGCCTGCTGGAGGAAGAATGCTTTTAAAACAATAGCTCTCCTACTCCAGAGACAGTAATGTTCTGTACTAGCTTGATATGCTGGAAGTGTATAGAGAACCACCCTAAACTGGAACAGGACGGTCCTCAAAACATAAGCCTTGGAGGTTGAAAGCATCCTCCAGGACTTGTTTCCTGAATCAACAAAAAATCAAATGTCCCTCCAAGCAGTAATGTTCTCCTCTTTCAGCCGTTATACTTCTGCTGGAACAAAGTGGAGTGGAGCCCGTTCTGGCCCTAAGTGGTTCTAGGATTTATCAGAGTTTTTGACAACACTCAAGAAAACTGGGAATACGGAAGTGAGCTTAGATTCAAAATGGCTTCTAGGAGTTTCAGTCCAAGAATAGCTGGGGCTAACCAAGGTTGGTCTCAGCAACAATGACTGGAACAATTTCCTTTGCCATATTTTTAACTAAAGATATACTTCAGACATCACATCTGGAAAATGCCACAGGAATCTTTGTATGCTACAGCATATTTGGATTTGGCAGAATTATCTTTTATTGACAAGAACTGCCTAATCTATCATATCATCGACTATATCATCGTGCAAGGGAAACTGAGCAGAGAACAAAGGCCCCTTTCCCATGTCCCTTTAAATGCAGATTAAATTTGTAGATAAACCGTGCCCAAAAATGCTGTCCCCACGGCCACTGGTCTTTTTTTTGGGGGGGAGAAAAGAAAAACCCGGTAACACCCCCTTAAGCGAGGTTTCCAAGACTTACCGGAGAGGTAGGGAATTTTTGTCTCGCTTTAAAAAATCCACCTTTTAAAGAGGCAGATGTCGTGGGACCAAGCAGATGATCAGGTTTTCTTCTTTTTCTCATAGCGCCGACCGGCTGTTCCTTGGGCCAATTGGGTGCTGTTTTTTCTTTTCTTTTCTCTTCCCCCCACCCCTAGCACCAGTCAGCTGGTCCTCTGACTAGTCTGGTGCTGTTGTTTTTATTTTTTTAAATTTGCCCCCACCCTCCTAGCTCCAGGCAGCTGGCTGATCCTAACTCCCCCACCCTTAGCGCCAGTCAGCTGGTCCTTTTAAAAATCCTAGTTCCTCCTGCTGGCCATGGGGCTGAACTGCGCTTAAAAAACCCTTTGTAGATGGGAACTGCTATCCCACATCTTCAGTCACATGACGGGAAGAAGAGGAAAAGCTGGACCTTCCGAAGATCAGGAACTTCCCCAGGTGAGATAACAATGATAATTTTATGCATTTCTGCTTAAACTAAAATACCACATTTCCCCGTATATAAGACTATATTTTTGTCTAAAACTGTTTGACTAAAATTGAGGATCGTGTTATATACAGAAGAAATTGGAGGAGAAAACTGGGCAGTTGTGAAATTAATTTTGGGTTAGAAAAGTGGGGGTCCTCTTATACATGGAGGCATCTTATACAGTAGTTGGAAAAATATGGTACTATCAAGAGGAAGTGCTAGACTCCCACTTAGAACAAAGCCCTTCTAAAAAGTAAAAGGATTGAATTTTGATTAGACAGCTTGAGGACTGTGTTGTAAAGCTGCTTCCCTGTCCCTTGAGCCACTAGGGAAAACACCCCACTGAATTTTTTTGTTAGTAACAAAGCTCAAAGGAAATATTTGGAACTGCAACAGAATTCAACTCGTACACTTTTTTCATCAAAGAAAACGTGTGTCAGGTTAGGATTGGGGGGGGGGACATGACGATTAAAAGCATAATGCCATACATGTCTATTCAGAAATAAGGCCTACCATGTTCACTGAGGCTTATTCCCTAGCAGTATTCTTTAGGGTCATATGCATAACTGGCTTCTTGCTCCTTCCAAGTCCAAAATGCTAATTTCAGGTTGCCACTCCTTGGCCTATTATACTTTACAAGCATGGATAGGTTTCAAATTTGTCCAGTACATGTAACTTCTTGTGTATGCGGCCCCATTTGAAACCAATTCTCCTCGAGGTTCAAAATTCTGACTCACAATGAACAGACAAGCTAGATGTGGCCAATATGAATGTGGTTGACAAGAGATATCACATTTTATGCGCCACCCTTGAAACATTCATAGAAATCCATACCAAGATGACAGGTAGAGAGAGAAAAAATACTTTGAGGGTATAACTAGGATTCTGTAAAACCAAGCATAATCCTGCTGGTCTGATTCATATCCAGATATATTAGGAAGGTAGCAGAGACTGCCTCACCCCTCCCATTGAATGTCCTCCAGATACCTCAGACTTTCCCTGTGTATGGCTTAAAACTGTCTCTACACATTTCATCTGCTCTTGGCACCCTCCATCTTCTCAGGCCATGTCAGATCAGAGCATTTCCAGGTAGTCATCTGCAGAAGTCTTTCATAGAACTATCTGTGGGTCTTTTTAATATTTTTAACCTGTGATGTTTGCACAAAAGAGTTCCTAGAAAAAGCAGCTGCCCTGCATTGTTAGCATCTTAAGTGGATTATATTAGCATTTATATAAGAAGAGGTTGTTTATAGCAACACTCTCTAGATTAATCCCATTTTTATTTCTCTACAGGAACAAAATGAAATCCCAGATTATTCAGGGAGGTTGTGACACCTGAGAAACTGGATGGTACCAGCTCGGGTTTGTTGTGAGAAATGGGGTGGGGGTTAAATTCAGCAGGGTGTGGAGTACATTCTCACCTCAGATGCCACTGTGGGACACACTGGGCTGGAAAATGACAAGAAGTGGATGTTTGTGTTTGCATCTGTTTTTTTTTTAAACCTTCAAACTGGTTTCTGTCTTTGGGATCATGGAGAATGGGGGCAGACTTGCCCTCGTCCCTCAGGCTCCTGAGGCAAATGCTGCTGCTTTTGGAAGGGTTCCAAAAGCAAGAGGAGACCTCTGTGATAGCATTCTTCTTGCTTTGCTCCTTCAGCAATTCTGTTGGCTCCAGTGGCCTTGAGGGCTTCAGCCACATAGGTCCCCATGTTCCCCACTCCAATGACAGAAGAAGAGGCACAGTCCATCAGGCTAGCAGATCACATGCATGGATGTTGTGCAGTATAGACAGAGTTCAGCCAGGCAGATACAGGAGTTAAGGAAGTATACTGTAAAAAGACTTTGGCTGGAAAGGACAACGGTGGTTGTCAAGGCCAAGGGCCTGCTGAAGCAAGATGTCCCTACCTCAAGCATCCCTGGCAGGTGGTAATCTAACCTCTGTTTAAGCACCACCACCCCCAAAGCTGTAGAATCCAGGTCATCCTACAGTACAATCCCTTCCATTGTCAAACAGACCTTGCCATTAGGAAAGCCTTCCTAATGTTGAACCAAAATCTCCTTTCATTCCTTCCAGTCCTACTCTCTGGAGCTACAGCAAACAAGCTCTCTCCTCCTCACACACAACAGCCCTTCTAATACTTGAAAACAGACATCACATCGTCTCTCAGTCTCTTCTTCAAACTAAACACACCAGGTTACCTCAGCATTTCCTCATATAGCTTGCTTTCCAAACCCCTTTATCATCCTGGTTGCCTTCTGCTGGACATGCTCCAGCTCTTGGGATCTTTTTTTAACTATGGCACCAAGAACTGGACTGAAAACTTGAAGAAAAGTCTGATCAAAGCAGGCTGCACATGAGTCTCTCAGAAATCCTGTTTGCTTCCTGGTGTCAGCATCTTATTTCACAACCACAGTTGAAGGAGCTAATCCCAAACATTTACTGAGTCTAGTTTAGGGAGTTGGTGTTTTATTTATTTATTTATTTATTTATTTATTTATTTATTTATTTATTTATTTATTTATTTAAAATATTTTACCCTACTTTTCTCCTTGAAAAGAACCCAAGGTGGCTTACATTATTAAAATATAACATTTAAAAGCTATAAACACAAAGTACAGTAGGACTCATCTGTTGTTCATCAGGCCATTGTCCACCTTATGAGCCTATTTCAGACCAGGGTGACATGAGGTCAAAGTGAACTATATAATGAAGGACTCACAATTAGGTTTCCTTGGACTGACAAAGCTGTTTGGATGAGCAGCAAAATGTTTCAGTCTCTCAAGAAAAAAAGTCCAGTTGCCATGACTCAACTTACAGATAAACTGACGTGGATGACTGAGAATCTTCACAGACATACAGTAGGTCTAGGACCAAAGTATCCACAGGGGGTTGGTTCTAGGTTCCACCCCCAATTCTGAAAAATGAAATATTTAAATACTATACTGTACATTTATGGTCCCTTTAGTGGCCAATTCTAGTAAATACACCCTGGAGATACATATTGCACTGCAAGCAGGTACAGTATTCCTGGAATTTTTATTTAGGATTTTGAGCCAACAGATAAGCAAACTAATACCACACCAAAATGGTAAACAAAATCAACATTAAAAACATATGCAACACAAAAAAATTACATCAATCCCTTTAAAAAAACAACACATGCTTATTAGCCTCAGTGTGGATTGCCTTCTCTTCCTGCAGGCCATGATGTAATAGGCCTTTGTCCACTTAGAAGAGCTCAGATGGACAACTCTGTGCAGACACAATGCCACAGGATAGGCCTGCCAATGGATCCTTGCTCATGTTTGGTTATTGTCACTCCAAGTTTCCACCTCCTAGCTCAAGTCTACATCCTTTTCATTGCATCACTAAATTGGGGGTGATAGCTGTGATGTCAGCTTTAAGATGGGAGGGAACACTTAACAGCAATCATGCCTACTACCCGCATTATTCATTGATCAATGAGGGCTTCAGCATAATTGCCTGCAAAGATGGCAGGAAGCTCCCCAGATTTGTCAAGACGCCATCATATAGGGCATAGTGTACATTCATTTGAGCTGATAGGTGTGAAGTTTCAGAAGAGCCCTTGCTGCGTGAGATGAGGCACTTTGTGTCTGTTTTGGAACTTGACTCCATCCTGGACTGGACCAGCACAAGTGCTTCCACCTCTTCAAGCAAAATGCATCACTGCTGTGCTGCTTAGCCTGGGGAGCTCAGGCCCCTCACCATTGCATGAGAGGTTTTACCCAGCTATCTAAATCCATGGATTCAAATCACCTTTCCCTATTGGCGCAGCCCCATTTTCCTATTACATGTAAGTTGCAATGGAAGGCAAAGAATATTTGCTTCCCATGCTGGAGATCCCAGTTTCACAGCATCTTAGAATAGTGAAGTTGGGAGGGGCCTAAAAGGCCATCAAGTTCAACCCCCTGCTCCATATAGAAATACACATCAAAGGAGATCTGCCAGGTGGTTGTCCAAATTTCTCTTGAATGTCTCCCGTGTTGGAGCACTGAGTCACCACCTCTTGAGGTCATTGGTTCCACTGCCATCCTGCTCTAACAGTTAGGAAGTTTTTCCTGATATTCAGCTGAAAAAAAGTGTTCTGCTTATATACCATCCCTTACCACTTCAAGTAGTCTCTGGGCAGTTTACAGTTTAATTATAATATGCAGGCTACACATCCCCCCCAGCTAGCTGGGTACTCATTTTACTGACCTCAGAAGGATGGAAGGCTGAGTCAACCATGAGCCTGCTACCTGGGATTGAACCCCAGGTCGTCAGCACAGTTTTAGCTGCAGTACAGGAATTTATCCATTGCGCCATGAGGCTTCTATGTTGGGTTCTCTTAACTTGAGTCCATTGATGTATGTCCTGCACTCTGGGATGACCGAGAACCTATCCGGCCCCTCCTCTGTATGACAGCCCTTCCAGTATTTGAAAAGTGCTATCATCTTGTCCTTCAGTGTTCTCTAGGCTAAACATCCCCAGATCTTTCAGTGTTTCCTCATAGAGCTTGCTTCCATCTCCCTGATCAGTCTTGTTGCCCTCCTCTGAACTTGTTCCCATTTGTCCAAATTGTTTGGTGGCCAGCACTCCAGGCTGAACTGGGAGTGGAGTCCTTGCCATGAATGAGGAGGAGCAAGAGAGGCGACCAAATGAAAGAGAAGACAGGGTCGTTTCATAGTTGTGTGGAAGGGGAAAACTTGACAGGCATTATTTGCAATCGTCGTGCAAAGAGCTTATTTTTCTTTGAAATCATTGCAAGAATATCAGGAGGATTAGAATAATCCTCAAACTAGCATCTAGATATAAATATTTCCCAAGTATGCTTATGGAATCATGAGATATTATCACTAATTAATTACATGTGACATGACCTTGAGCATTTTGCCTAACAGTGGCAATTAACTAGTGGTGGAAGGGCTACAGATGCATTATTTCTTGGAAGAATGACTCCATCTACTGGCAAGTGACAAATTAGACTTCCAGGGTATCTTTCTTTCCCTAGAAAGAACAATGGCTTCCCTAGCCATTTTACGTTTACGTAGGATAGGCATCCAATCAATATTTTGAAAACCCTTGGCTTAAATCAAATCAGGCAGTAACTTACATATGGTTTTAAACTACTGGTGTGATAAATTGTGGCCAGAGATGAGGAGATTCCTGCAAACATTACTTGAAAGTACGGTGAGTTAAAATAATTACAGATGAGAATGGGAAGGTGGTGACACAGCTGCAGTGTGGGCTGCCAGCAGCCAGAGCAAGCTAAGTATTGTGCCCCCTTGGGGTTTAAATTATTTTAAAGTACAATGGTACCTCTTAAGACTAATTTAATTTGTTCTCTGGGTCAATTCGTTTTACGAAAAATCCATCCTATAAAACACAGTTTAACTCGGTTCCCATGGGAATGTATTGAATTCATCTTGCGTGGCATCCCATAGGAAAAATTCATCTTACAAGGTTTCCCTATTCCTGGAAATTTCATTCATTTTACGAGTTTTTCATATTAAAGGGCATTTGTCTGACGAGGTACTACTGTAATATACTAGTTTGTTCGGAACAAAATGCATAAATTTGTACATATAAATATCCAGATATAAATATAAAAATAATAAGAAAAAACTGAGCATGCAAGACTCATTTGCTATGTCATATATGAACACAAACTCACAACATATACCTTTAGGCATTGATAATTTTTAAAAGGCTACATGATAAAATGTTACAGATTATACAAAGTCGGAATAGCCAACCACACCTCTTGTAGGATATTCAGTTACACCTCTTCAATTCCTTTTCTAAACTATGGTCAGTAGAATGGCTCAGGGTGTTTGAAAGTCAGACCTCTGCAGCCCCTCCCAACACCCTTTAAGCATGGGTCATTAGCAGTGGCCTCCATGGTAGATGTGTGAAGTGGTCCTGGTTTTTCTGGGGGATGGGGCAGGGGGTGGGGTGGGCGGTGGGCAGTGGGTGGTGGTGGGGCGGCAGGGGGGCGGCGGATGGCGACGGGCGCGGGGGGTGGCAATGGGCGTGGGGGCGGCGGGCAGCGATGGGTGGGCGGCGACGGGTGGCTGGCGGGCGGCTGGGGGAAGGATGGTGGTGGCCAGCAGCAGGGGGGGCAGGCTGCCCAGCACCCTCTCTCCATTTTGGCACCCTAGGCAACTGCCTAGTTCACCTTAATGGAAGCACCGGCCCTGCACTAGGCCTCAAAACACTGGAAGAAAATACAAAAAGCAAAAAGCAAAGTGTTCTGCTTATATACCGCCCCATACCACTTCAAGTAGTCTCTGAGCAGTTTACAGTTTAATTATGCAGGCTACACATTGCCCCCCCGACCTAGGAAGGATGGAAGGCTGTGTCAAACTTGAGCCTGCTACCTAGGTTTGAACCCCAGGTCGTGAGCACAGTTTTTCTTGCAGTACAGGCATTTAACCACTGTGCCACCAGAGCAACAAAAATGATTCTGATTAAATTTCATGCCCATTCATTGAATCTTACTCCTGTTTCCTTCTATACATTTCCCCCCCTCAATTCTTTTTACGAGAATGAGGTTTTTCTTTTATTTTGATTTAATACTATAGAGAGGAATTATGAATGGTTAATTCTGGATTTTAAGCATTGTTTTGTGGAGGGTTTTTGTTCCATATAAACGAGTAAACAGTTCATGAGATAGTTACTTATAATTACAAATAAATATTATTTAAAAAGTAAATTCTGTTTGTAATAATTATTTGGATACATTATATTTCAATATGCTTGTTGTGATAATTTTAAGACAAGTCAAATTGCCCATACTCATATTTTATGTTCCTAAAGCAACGGAATGACTTTCAAGATGTAAAAGGGGGATGGGGAGTTCTAATGTACCATTTTATTTTCAATTTTTCAGAAAATTTCCATTTTCCCCTGAAAAAACAGGGAAAACCGTGTGTTTTTTCTGAGCTTCAAAATTTCAAGAAATTTTATCTCTAGAGCTACCTGATTGTGCATGGCTCCCCCAAGTAAATGTTAATAATAGGAGCCCATCCAGTTACTGATGCATGTTCACAACTGTGCAAGTGATGGTAGCATGGTGTATTTTGTGGGTTTAGTGCTGGAGAGCAAGGCTGAGTGGGATTATATAATCCATTTTAATTTTTTTACTAGAACCCTAAAATTCACCAACCAAACCTTGGTGCAGAAGACATGCAGTACATTTGGAATTAAAGAATTCCTAGTCCTTCCACTAAAACTGAACCCACCCACCCCTTTGCATAATTTTTATAGCCCATTTCATAGTCCATAGCCCCTGCAGCTGCCATTTTCAAGTCCCACAATGCACTCGGCAGCTGGTTTTTCCCATTTGTAATTGTCTCTATATTGTGACTGTTATACTGTATTTGTTTTCTTAACAGCAAATGCTTCTTCACCAATTCTCCTCTCATGTTTCACTGAACTGTACACCTATCAGGGAGGTGTTGGTATTTCAAAGCTGTTTTTGTTTGCTTTTAGTTGTTTTTCAGTTTGTGTTCCTCATTTACAATCAGCAGGCATGCAACACAAATCAAAACTTTCTTCTTTGGAAAACGCCTGTTTGGTTGCCTTCAAGTACAAATGCAGGACTGTAAAGCCGTGGTTACACCTGGGTTTTGATCCTGATCTTCTGAGGGTCCAGCTTTTCCTCTTCATCCCATCACGTGATTTAAATGTGGGACAAGAGTTTCCAGGTAAAAAGCTGTTTTTTAATTATTATTTTAAAGTGCAGTTCAGCCCCCTTGGCCAGCAGGTGGCGCTAACATTTAAAAAAAACGGACCACTTGGCTTGGGGGAAATTAAAACTTGTAGGACCCAATAGAGCTTCCTGTTTCTCCAAAGGTGAAAAGCAATTAACAAAAACAGCACGGATCAGCCCCAGGAACAGCCAGTCGGTGCTATGAAAAAAGAAAGAAAAAGAAACCCGGATCATCTGCCTGGTCTCATGTCGTCTGCCTCCTTAAAATCTGGATTTTCAAAGTGAGGTAAAAATTTCCCTACCTCCTGGGTGGGTCACAGAAACCTCGCTTAAGGGAGCATTACTGGGTTTTCTTTTTCCCCCCAAAAAAAGCTCGGTGGCCATGGGGATGGCATTTTTAGACACAGGTTATCTGGTAATTTAAACTGTTTTTAAAGGGATGTGGGATGGGGCCATTAATAATGAGAAAACAAACACACAAAAACAAGCTTAGACAGCAAACATGATTTACCCATAGCCATTTCTTTCTCTTGTAGTTCCTACTGCAGCTTACCCACTCACTTTGGTAGTTATCTCCCTCCTTCTCTCTTCCTTCTTTGGTTTTATAATTTATTGTTCCTTGAGGCATCTACTATGTAGGGGTTTTAAGGAATTCAGCAGCTGAGGTCACATTCATGGCTATCAGAGTTTCCTGGCAGTTCAATGATTGAGCACCATATGACACACTCACTTCTTTTATCCTGGTGGTGGCTGGGAGTCTATTGGAGTGTACAGTAGTAACAATTTATGATGCTGTGCTCTATCATGTCCTCATATTAACAGCAGAGGCACACAGTAGGGGTCAAACATACATCTCATACATATAGCATGAACTTCACATTGGGGTTTCAAGCCATGCACCCTGTTGTGTGATTCAACGCCAAGGACCACACATAATATCTTTGTACCAGAAATGTATACATGCACCCAGTGTGGCATCAGATGGTTGCAAAGATGCGGTTCTTTGGGGGAGCTGTCTCCTTTATAGCAACCCTTCTGTCTGCTGGAGAGTCGCTCCAGCCCAGTCCCAAAAGCAGAAGCCTTACAGATGGACCAAAAAGGGCCAATTTGGGCGTGAATCATCGCTCAAGTGCAGGTTATTCTAACGGGGCACTGTGTGATTGCTGGGAAATAGTTACTCCAGACAGCTTGGCAAGCTGTCCAAATTTTGATCTATTTCCCAGTGTGATCATCACCACCTCCAAGTAAGCAGAAAAATTAGGATTTTTCTCCGAAGGCACATGGAGGGCAACTACCAGGAGACTATTAGTATGAACGAAGACCTGAAGAGGATGCACGATTTCACAGATGGCGACACCCACGAGGGGGATGTGGAAAGCAGTTCGCCACAAACCAAAGAACACATCCGAAAAAGTGCGCGGCACTTGTGCAATGGGAAACTGAACGTCTCCAAAGTCACCGACGGGGGTCATCATAACCCACACGTCTTGGTTAAAAAGCAGCACGAAAAAAACTGCACTTCGCAGCCATGCATCCCCTGTGTTTTAAGCACTTTGGAAGGGCGGCAATGCATAACAAACTGCAGTACCCACCTATTTTTTTTCCCTTAGTCTTTGCTGCCATAAGCTCGCTAAGCACTCTGGCGGCCCCATCTTAAATAAAACACACACACACACACACACACACAATGCCGTTCCATGTCTTACTGATTCGTCTTATGGCATACAAGGCATCGTACCCGATAAGTCTCTACTTCCAAGCAGCTGCCCTCTACCAGAAAACTTGTTGGGGAGAGGATCGCCCATCAGACGATGGTCAAACCATCTATTTTCCAGTTTTCTTGGGGACAACCCGATGCAACGCAGAAATCGGCTGTACCGTAAAATAATAATAATAATAATAACACAGCTACTGGAGCAAGTCTCCTTTTCGGGAGGGAACGCTTCTCCGTTACGCAGCCTTTCCCAACATCTTTGTCCCCGGAACCTTCCCTGCTCCGTGGTTGGTTCCCGGGACGGACGGGAACTCCTGCAACGCTCAAGATGGCGGCACCCACGGGCAAATGTCGGAAGGGGTCCCTCTCGCTTCTCCCCGGCGGGGCAGCGCCGTACGGGAACTTCCCAGACTATTCGCGCTTCCACCCACCGGAGGGGCGCGTCCGCCTCCTGCCGGCTTCGCTCCTGGGCGAGCTGTTCCCGAGTCCTCGCGCCGGACCCCTTTTGGGGCTGGACGTGGGCTGCAATTCAGGGGTGAGCGAGGCCGTCGGATATAAAAAAAATAAAATAAAGGGAGGGAGGTGATGAATGCAAAGCAGGGCAGGCTTTTGCGCGAAGGCAGCACGCGCCTTTGCACCGCTTGCCAGGGGTCGGGCATTCAAGAGGGCAGCCGCGTCCCAAAGGCTGGTCTTGGCAGCGTTGTGGAAGACTGGGGGCGGGGGGAACTGGTCTGGTCTAGAGCCCGAGAAAGTAGGGCTGCGTAAAATGTGCTGTACCCACACTCCAAGGACACATTTGTGAGTTTGTGTATCTGAGAAATTAAGGATGCACGGCCAAAGAATTGCCCCCTTTAACTAAAAAGAGTGATACGGAACTTGATGATCTGTAGCCTCAGAAAAGGAATACTCTGAAAGAGTGAAACAAAGTCTGGCAGGATGGTGGAGGTAACACACCATCCCTGCTTTTCTGCCAAAACCACAGAAATTCTTAAAAGCCCCCTTTGGGTTCTGATGCTCTTCTCAAATAGCTCGTGGGGGCATGTTGAGAAAAAGAAAGACTGAAGGGAGATACCATAACACCTTTATAATACTTGAAAGACAGTCATATAGAGCAGAGGTGGGATTTTGTTCCAGTCATCCCTGAGTGCAGGATGCATAAAAATGGGCTCAAGGTACAGGAAACAAGATTTAGACTGAATATCACATTTAGACTTCCTGTGAGAGCAGTACTGCAGTGGAACCAATTACCTCCAGAAGTGGTGGGTGCTCCAAAACTGCAGACCTTCAATTTGGACAGCCACCTGACAGATATCCTTTGATTTGTATTCCTGTGCTGAGCAGGGGTTTGGGTTTGATAGCCTTATAGGTCCCTTAAGACTTCATGATTCAACAATTCCATGATTACAGTGTTAAAAGCAAACAACTGGCTCTGGCTGTCATGGCTTTGAAAGTGCCTTGTACCCTAGCTTGATTCTCTCTTATACTTGTAATGGTTTAACTTCATTAATTTGCCCTGCATTTCCTCCTCACCACCTGCATGTGTGTGAGTTTGTGTGTTTAAGATGAACTACTGGGTGAATGCTAGCACAAAGCTAAATTGTTCCTTGATGACTGATTATTTTAAAACACTTTTATTACTCAGATTCCAACCACAATACCAATATGTCAGTAGTCTTGTGTGATTACCAACCCCTTTTCATGGTGGGTTTTACTTTTGAATTCTGTTGACCATATAGCTGCATGACTTAGGTGTGCCTGGACTCTAATGTTAGGATAACAAATTTCCTTCTTGTTAGGATCCAGCCTGCTCTCCCACTTTGTGAGCCCTGGGGCAAAGCTGAGGACGTCTTTGTTGGAGTGTTGCCTGTTCCCCTAGAACAGGCATGCCCAAAGTCAGGCCCGGGGGCCAAATGCGACTCGTTTTCAAATTTTGAGTGGCCCGTGGCCTCTTCTCCCCACCTGCTCAGCCTGGCATGCATCTCCACCAGCTGGCCAATTCCCATACTAGATGGAGACGTAAGCTTGCAGTTTTATGGTTTGCCTGCCCTCTCTGCCTCTGTCCATTCCCCCAGCCACCTTCCCAGCCTACCCACCCCCGGCTCCGTTGTTGCAGCTTCTTCCCCAAATCCTTGCGTGTTATAGAGACTTGTCCAATGTCCGGCCCGGGGGCCAAATGTGGCTGAATAGTTGGCCCCACACATTTTCACCTCAACAAATCTGGCCCTCCTTGCAAAAAGTTTGGACACACCTGCCCTAGAAGAAAGGGGTAAAGGTTCGGAGGAAGTGGCAAGTGAAAGGAAGAAGGATGGAGCTGGAGAGGCATCCAGGAGACCAGAGGGCACCAATGAGGAGAAGGTAGACAAGAAGACAGGCATCCTGGAAGGTAGAGGACATCCTGAGAAGGGGATAGGAGCTGCTGGGATTGGCTCTTCTGAAGAAGATGGGGAGAAAGAGTGGGAAGAGAAGTCATATGAGGAGGAAGTTGAGAAAGGAGGTACAGTAGAAGCTGGGAATGCAGAGAGGAAAGAGATGACAGGGTGGGAGTGTATTTTGGTGGAGAATGCCTGGACCTGACACTGGTAGAGACTGGTCCACCCACCCACCCATGATGAGGCTGAATGATAGAGATGAGGGTCCATAGTTCAGAAGCCTTAGTACTGGGATGAGAGCAAAGCTTGTGAGTGGAGAAGGACATTATGAAAGGAGCACATGGAACTAAAAAAGAAAGGGGCTAGATGGGTCCTGGAACATGGTGGAATCCACATGAGGAGCCAGGACCCTGGGGCATCCAAGGAAATGGAGAGAGAGGCAGGAAAGATGAAGATCCCTATTGAGAAGGGGTACCCCTGCTGCTGCTTCCAGCAGACTTGGAACTGATGGGCATAGATTTTGTAATGAGATTTTAGGAAAACCATTGGTGGACTAAGATTCAAACCCATACCGGACCTTGTTGGGCAAGGGACAAAGTGTTGGACATTTAAATAAACACTTGTTTCTTGGAGTTACCAGAAATGCTGATTGTTCAAAGCATGATGTGAAATCTCCAGATAATTTATTATCAGAAGGTATTAGACAAGGTGGGAGTGAAGAATGAACCCTCACACACTGATGGTCTGATGTACACATTGTGTCATCTAATTTGACTTCCTCCCAAATTATTAAAGCTCCATAAATGAAACAGGCACTAAGCACTGGAGAATCTGTGTCTGTTGAGATGTTCTCAGAATTGAACTTCCACTGGTCCTATAGTTAGGGATGGTTGGTGTTGTAGTTCGGCAATTGTTAGAATGTCTCTAGTGTACCATGTTGGGTGTTGCACATACTTGAATTCTTGTTACACTTATCAGATTGGATCTCTGCGTTCAAAGTGGAGCTAGAAAATTCATTTTGATGGGAGAAATAAAAAATAACTGTTAATTTTTATTCAGTATAATAAAATCAGGAGTAGTTAGAGATGAGTTGACTGCCTGCTTCACAGTCTGGACAAGTTACTGTTACAATGTTTGACAAAGCTTATTTTATTATTTTATTGTTTTCTGTTCTGATTGTTTATATGTATTTGTAATAGATGTCAATTACTATATTTTCAGAGTAGTCTGATTTCTGTTTATGCATAAGAGCCTGACTGGCAATAAAGAAGAAAAGTAAAATACAGTACTGTACAAAATTAGGCAATGCTTCTATAGACCACTAACAGAAATCATAAATCTGCTGGCTTTTGTGGATCAAAGTGCCATTTAATCAAGCCAGCACCCCAGGGTCTTGTTAGTGCAGATAATTATTCCCAAAAATCTTGTGGCAGATAGATGTGCCGTGCTTATTTCTTAACTATAAATAAGGAAAGATGCAGGCTTCATTATCGGTGTGGTTTTAAAGTTACAGCTGGGAAACTCGGTCATAGAGTTGCTGAATTGTTTTCGTGTTTCAAATGCCATGTATTGCTGTGTATCAGGTGTTAGGAATGAAGAACCAGCGAGGCTTCCTGCTGTGGTTGATCAGCCCTAGAGACCTCCGGGTAGCTCCAACAACAACAACAACAACAACAACAACAACAAACAAACAACAACAACAAACAATAATAATAGAAAACTTGGGCGTGTTTCTGATCCAGCCATCTCTAGCTCTCCTTCTATATGTTTATATTAGAGATGGGCACGAATAAAAAAATGATGTTTCATTTGTCGTTTGGAGGGTCTGTTTCGGTTCGTTTCCATTTTTCGCGAATTTTTGCAAAAAAATTCAATTTTGTTTTCATTTGTTTCGTTACCATTTCGTTACCAGTTATTTCAATTTTTGTGATTTTTTTTAGCATTTAAAGCAGTTCACTGTATTGCAGTAACGGAAACAAAACGCACGACAAAATTTCCGGTGTTTCTGTTCGTTTTGTTTCATTTTGGAGACAAAATTCGTTTGTCGTTTTGTTGCTTAACAAAACAAAAAAACGAAAACAAAAACAAAAAACTGTTCGTTTCGCGCCCATCTCTAGTTTAGATCCCAATTAATTACATTTTTATTCCCACCCAACCAATGATAGAGCCACTCCTCTAGGCAGTCAACAGAATGAAATGAAATCACATAATATAATAATAAAACAGCAGTGGAAGTATAAATCAGGCATCATACACAATCCAGTAACTTTCGAAAGACAGTAACATTGCAGTGCTAATAGGTGGCCAGCAGAGGGAAGTTCACGGATACAAAATAGAATTACACAAAACATAACATTAATGCAGTTGTAGTCTAACACATAGAAGGCTTTGCACCGGAGAAGTCTATTCTGATTTATAGTACTTTTTTTTTTTAAAAAAAGAGAAACATCAAGTCTCAGGGGATTCCTAAATATGTTTTAAACAATCAACATTTATTTCTGGCAACTCTAAAACCCAAGAAGTGTCTATTTAAAAGTCTAACATCCCATTTCTGTCAAATGGGGTCCAGAATGGATTAGAATCCTGGATAATTAACAGGTTTCCTAAAACATCCTTCCAACGTTTCTGAAAGTCTCTGGGGTCAATGTCGGTTCTGGTGAAAGTGGCAACAGGGGCACTCTTTGTCCATAGAGATTATCAAGTCCTCAGTTCCATCTCATTCCCCCTGGATGTCCCAAGAATCCAGCACATCACTTACGTTACACCACATCTTACTCCTTCCCCTCTGTTCTAGTTCTACTCTTGCCTTTTCCTCCTGCAATCTCCTTATCTACTCACAGGACCGCCACCTCCCCCCTCCCCATATGAGGGCTTCTGGATCATGGACCCCCTCCTCTGACATTCAGCTTCCTCATGGGGTGCTATCAACCTCTCCCAGCGTTAGGTCTAAGGATTTTCCACCCAGATCCAACCTCACCCTGGTGGGAGTGTAGCCCTTTTCTTCTCCCCATTCCCAGCTTCCACTTACTCCTTTCTCCTACCCTCCTCCTTACATACCTTGTTTTCCTCCGTTCCCTAAGAAAGTCATTCCCAACCACTCCTTGCCCTGCCTCTTCCTCAGGGCACTCATTTTCTCCTCTAAGATGTCCACTTTCTTGTCTGTGCTCTTGTCTCTGCTTTCCTTCTGCCCCTTGGACCCTACTCCTTACTCAGCCTTCTTCTTTCTACCTGCTATGACCTCAGGACCCTACACCCTTATTTGCTAATGGCACTGGCATCACTCAGGCAAACATTTCCTCAGCTATGACCTGTGGCACATGGGTTTATAAAAAGCAATTTGCATCACAGTTACTAACTGCAGTTAAGATTCCAAAACTGCAAGAACAGAGCAAAAACAAGCAAGTGGCAGATACAGTGCTGTGTAAAACTCAGAGATTGTTAGATCTAAGAGCAATTTGCAAAGAAGCACAAGATAGTTGCATCTTGATTGTAACTCAGGTCTCCAGGTGTGGAGACAGAGTTTGGGGGTTCAGTTCCCCATTCTGTCTTCTTGATGGGTTTTCCATGATTCATAGGATCCCCCAAAATAAAAGCTTATATACCACCCCATACCACTTCAAGTAGTCTCTGGGCAGTTTACAGATTAATTACAATATGCAGGCTACACATTGCCCTCCCCCAAAACTGGGTACTCATTTTACTGACATTGGAAGGATGGAAGGCTGAGTCAACCATGAGCCTTCCAGCTCTGTCCTTCAAAGGTTATTATTGTTGTTGTTGGTTATATCTAATAGGGCCATCAAGGTCAAGAGACCAGATGGGCATCTCTACTTTGGAAATTTGGCTTCTGATATTGGGTGCATTCATGTTTCAGAATAAAAGTCATTCCTCCCCATGGACCACACTGACTGAGGTTGAAATCACACAGCATCTGGTGTGTGTGTGTGTTTATGGTTGAGAATTCCAAATTCTACTATTTTAAAGGCATCTCCCCTGGCTTTTTTTTTTAAACAGGAGCTCAGTGTTGCCCTCTATAGACACTTCCTTGAGCCTGAAGAGAATAGAGCCGGCTGTGATGGTTCTGTACCTGTAAAGGACTTCCATCTTCTTTGCTGTGACATTGATCCTGACCTGATTGAGAGAGCCCAGCAACACAGCCCTTTCCCAGGCTCAGTTTCCTACGCTACTCTTGACATCATGGACTCCAGTGCCAGGGAGATGCTCCTGAGCTCCTATCTGAGCAGGTTTGGCCGTCCGGTCTTCGATATTTGCTTCTGTATGTCTGTGACTATGTGGATCCACTTGAACCATGGGGACCAAGGTCTGGTGAAGTTCCTGTCTTGCCTCGCCTCTAAATGTACCTATTTGCTCATTGAACCCCAGCCATGGAAGTGTTACCGCACAGCCGCCCGGCGCCTGCGGAAGCTGGGCCGGAATGACTTTGACCATTTCCGATCACTCGCCATCAGTGGGAACACGGAAGAGAAAATCACTCAGATTTTGACCAAGGACTGTGCCATGGAACTTGTCTGCTGTTTCGGAAGCACCAGCTGGGATAGGAGCCTCCTGCTATTCCATTCAAAAGGGAGTGAAAATCAGCTGTCGTCAAAGTCTTAACCGTCCATTCAGGAAAGGAGCTTGTTAGCCTAAAAAGCACCACCATTTATACATTTATTTTTAAACCCTGCACAGATCATTAGAGGCTGCGAAAAGGGACTTGACTGTTCACAAGATGGGTGCAATCTCGCAAAGTCTTAGGAAACAGCGTGTGGAGTGGAGGATCTTCCCTGGTGGGGAGCAAGGCTTCTGGCTGCAACGAGGCTTCCCTTCCCTTTCCAACTGGGCAGACACAAAAATATATGCCTCTTGCATTTACTTTGCACAATCAGGTTGGATTCCGTGGTTCAGTTTTATTTACTTCATCATGGAGCTTTGAAATTTATTTCTTAAATAAAAGCAAATGCCGTCATTCCTCTCCGTCTTTCTTTTTAGGGCAAAGCCCATGGGCTGATGATGCACCCCAGGGATATTTCTGAACATCCATGTGCTTGCAGCTCTTTTCTGCCACTCTGGGAAAACATGTTGCCCACCTGAGCTCAGGAGAGGGTTTCATTCCAGGGCAAGTATAGAGATACAGTGACACCCCCCGCTGCCTGTCACAAGGGTTAGGGACCCAACCTGACCCAACCTGTGATAATTGAAAATCTGCGATAAGCGGATGCAGGTTGGGTTGGGCCTGGGGGGGGCCCTAGCTGGGGCTCTTATACTTAACCCCAGCCTGGTGCTGCCCCGAACGGGCCTGCGAGAGCCTTCCTGGGCCTTTGGGAGGCCTCAAAGGGGCCTCCCTGCGAACCGGAGGTCACTTTTGGGGCCTCCAGAAGTCCCGGGAAGTCCCTCGCAGGCCTGTTCGGGGCAGTCCTGGAGTAAGTACAGGAGGCCTGAAACAGGCCTTTCCCCCCCTACCCCAGGGGGCCTTTTTCATATACTATGGTCCCGCAACATAGTGGGACTGCAGTATATGAACTGCAAAAGGGCAGGGGACCACTGTATCATCTGTGGTTGTCCTGGGTTTCTTAATCTTGAGCATGTGTGAGTGTTTTCCACCTTATAGTTCTAACAGCCAAGAGAGATGGATCTATGGAAAAGTCCAAGGGACTCTTTCCTGCATGCAAATGATCTCCCTTGATATAATGTACCTTGATATCTCCCATTCATATTACATTTCATCCCATAGTCACAGTTGCAGAGATTACTTTTTCTTGATGTATTCTTTGGGCGGTGAGTAGACAGACTGTGATCTGACTTGGAATTTTACCCTGTTAATTAATATTTATTTTTTACAGATGTTAATGGCTACTGCACATAAAGGCACCTGTTGCTTTGGAGTTGCTATGGTTAATGCATGTGCATACTAGTTTTCCAATCCAGAGATAGCATGGCAGTGCACAAAACAACCCCCAAGTGGTCACATGACTTCAAAATGTGTCAAAAACAAGATGGTCTAGTATTTGAAGAATATTTTTATGACCTTTTAATCTGTAAGTGCAGATTTAACAAGCTAAAATGTCGAAGCAAACTTAACTGCTTCAACCTGATGCTCATCTAAACAGAAGACTGGCTAGTCTGCCTTCAGTGGGAGTAACAAATTCCCAGAAGTGGGGATGACCAAGATATGTTAGCAAGGTATGCTGAGTTCAGGCAAAGGGGAGGGGGCTCACCCAGAGCAGTCTGTTGTGGTTGTTTGTGCTGTTTTGCGAATTAAAATCCAAGCTGGAGAAGATTTCCAAACTTACTCGTTCTTTGAAAATCTAATAAGTACAGGGAAGTGGGCTGCAGGAGGCAGAACACACTCCTTTATTTGTAGGAAGCAGACTGGGGAAACTAAAATGGCCCATCTTGTGCATATTTATCCTCCCTGGCTGGAAGGGACCCTAGGGATGATCAAGTCCAGCCCCTGTCAGGGAAGGACAGGGGGAGTCAGACTCACAGCCTCTGGCTCTACCACAACAACATGTTGTTAAGTGCTGTCAATTTGGAACCAATTTATGCAACTTATAGCAACCCTAATGAGGCTTTCAAGGTAAATGAGATATTTAAGGAGAGTTTTACCAATTCCACTTCCCCAGTGGTTCTCTATGGCTGAATGGGGATTTGAATTGTGTTCTCCCGAGTCCTAGCCCATCACTCTATCCACTATACCACACTGGGCATCTTACAGTATTTAATTTAGATTAGGCCAAATAAGGGTCTATCATCACTGATGGCTCAGTGGGCTAGAGCGCTAAAAACTGTCAGCTCCAAAGTCAGCAGCTCGGCGGTTCGAATCCCAGGTGCCACGCAGTGGAGTGAGCTCCCACTGTTAACCCCAGCTCCTGCCAACTGTGCAGTTCAAAAGCATGTAAATACAAGTACTCTTATATAAATAGGTACTTCTGAAAAAAGTAGGAATGTAAACAGTGTTCCATGTGCAGAAATGCATTCAGCCATGCTTGCACAACACTGGCTCTTTGGCTTGAAAATGGGGATGAGCACTGCCCCTAGAGTCAGACAAGACTATCAAAAATGTGTGTGTGGGGGGGACTTTACCTTTAAATCACTGCTGGGAAGCTGCAGCAACTCAGTTCTCCAGCAGAGGTCATTCTTGTACTACTTTAAAGATGAAGGGCTCCCTTGCAATATTCATTTCATTTGCCAAATGATCCAGGAAGTGCAGAAACTCAGAGTTGTCCTGGGGCATCTTTTGTCTCTCATTCTTCAATGTTCCAGATGTTTTGGACTTCTGCCCCATAATCCATTAACATTGGCCATGCTGACAGACTTCTGGCAATGAGGAGCCAAGACACCTGCAAGGCCAAAGATTGAAAACAGCTTATTGAGACCACAGGGTGCTGGCGTTGCCTTTTGTATCTCTTTGGAATCCTGCAGGTATGTGGAAAATAGAGTTGGAGATGGACAGAATTAAAGAATCCCAGCCTTCATTTTAAAGATTCAAAAAAGTTCAGGGGAGGGAGACATGGATGATAAGGGGGCTGGAACCAAAGTCCTGTGAGACAAGACTGAAAGAAGTAGGGATGTTTAGCCTAGAGAAAAGAATGATACGAAATTACTTTTCAAATATTTGAAGGGCTGTCATAAGAGGAGGGCTAGGATCTGTTCATGATCTTCCCTGAATATAGGACACACAAGAATTGGTTCAAATTAAGAGAACCCAGCTTTCAGCTAAATGTTAGGACAAACTTCCTAACAGAGCAGTCTGGCAGTGGAACTAATTACCTCAAGAGGTAGTGAGTGTTACAACACTGGAGGCATTCAAGAAACATTTGGACAACCACCTGTCAGATGTCCTATGATTCGTATTTCTGCAAGGAGTGGGGGGTTGGACTTGAGAGCCTTGTAGGCCCCTTCCAATTTCACTATTCTATGATTCTATGAAAAGGCCTGGTAGCTCCTTTCCTGCCTATACAGAGCTAATCGCTGGAACATTTCTTTTGCTAAGTCCTTAGCTGGTTGAGCTGCCCTTATCCGTTGGAGTAGACGTAAGGCAGTGGTGGCAAACCTTCGGCACTCCAGATGTTTTGGACCACAACTCCCACAGTCCTTTACCATTGGCAATACAGGCTGGGAATTCTGGGAGTTGTGGTCCAAAACATCTGGAGTGCTGAAGGTTTGCCACCATGGACCGAAGGGTTCACACAGTCCACAGACTTAGAGCCTTTTCACACGACCCCTAAGATCCGCTGGCCACTTAAATTCGGACCAGAGATCTTGGGGGTTTGTCGCTGTTCCTGTGTTCCCACCCCCTCCACATTCCTGGCTGCTGGCTGCGTGAGGGGAGGGAGAAAAAAAGAAAGAAAAGAATGCCGGCTCACCTCTGTTTTGCCGTCTCGCTCTGCTCCTGGCAGCATTCCAGTCTTAAAGGGGTGGGGGGCAAAAAACCAACAAACAGAAGTGAGGAGAGCCTGGCACTCACTACGTTACATCCGCATCAGGAATTTTTCACCCCCGGAGAGCAGGTACTTGAAAAGTGCGCTGGGACACGCTTAGGTGGGCGTGGTCGCACTTAATTTTTTGTAAACTCCGGAGCTGGTGGGGAAACAATTTTAAGCTCTGGATCTGGGAGCCATTTGCCGCGGATTTTAGGGGTCATGTGAAAAGGCCCTTAGACTGTATCAGTGGTTCCCAGCATTGGGTTCCCAGATGTTTTGGACCACCAGCCCCAGAAATCCTGGCCACCGCAGCTGGTGGTGAAGTCTTCTGGGAGTTTTAGTCCAAGAATGCCCACAGTTGGGAACCACTACTCTAAAACATCTCTGAGAAGCCCACCACTGTGATCCCACAAATTACAGCCCTGGAAACAATGCCTTCCTTATAACTTCAGAACAGCTTCATGTCATGAAGGTATATCACATATGCATGCATGCACACTCTCACATCCCTCATTCTGAAACTGAGTTGCTAAACAGTTCATCTTTTATGTCTCCTGAATGGAATCAGGACACTTGTTTCTGTCCCAGTTGAAGTTTAACTCCTACAGCCACAGACTTGCTTTTCTATGTTCTTATTGCCTCTTACAACTAGTCCCTAATGACTCTACAAGGATGCTCCTACAAGATAAACTCTGGCCACTAATAGTTTTTGACTCTTTCAGTGCAGCGCTTGCAGGCTTACTAATGATTTCCCAAGACTGGAAACTGTGGGGGTAAATACTGCCCCCTGCTCCATGCAACCATTATTGTGTTCCACCATTTACAGCTTTTCTTCAGAAACAAAACACCCAAAGGGGGCTTGGGGTTAAATGGTGTCATACAGTTATTCTTTCTTCTGGCCTTTCCCTGTGAAGAGGAGAGAGGAAACTGTGGAAGATGTGGTGGTGGTGGTGGTGGGGGACATGGATGGAAAAATATGATGTCTGGAGGTCTGCAAACTTCCAAGAATAGCGCATATGGAGGCCTCAAATTAAGTGCTGTCTAAAAACAGCCCCTTGTGCTTTCCTCACAAATACAGAACATGAGACATGATTCAAACCTAGCATGAAAGTGGAAAGGTGTTATCCTGCTTCATCTTTAGGGTAATCCGATGCAAATCTGCTTCTGATCTAAAAATCATCTTGAAGTCCTCTTGGAACTGCAGAGCTCGAAGGGGCTCTACAGATCACTGAGACCAGCCCCTGGCAAGGAGGCAGAAGAGGAGAATTCAATTCCTAACACCTGGCTCAAAGGAAAGCCCTTTCGTGTGAAATGCGTACATCCCCACCCCGACCCTAAGGAAACACAGTATGAGCTGGATCAGACAGCATGTGGATGAGTAACAAAAGAAACAACGGTCCCATTTTCCCATCTATAAGACGCCCCCATGTATAAGAGGACCCCTGTCTTTCCAACCCAAAAGTTGTAATTTCACAACTGCGGAGTTCTTGGCTTTACTTCCGTAGAGGAGACAACCCTCAATTTTTAGTCTAATGATTTGAGACCCAAAGAAGCCTTATACACAGAAAAACATGGTAAGTTCCAAAAGGCTTTCCTCTGGGATCCCCACCTGGACCAGCACCTGCTCTCACTGCAAGTTCACCCTGTGAAAAGGTAACACTACTGTAGGATCTAGATAAGTAGTTCTCAACTTTTGATGCCTCCAGATGTTCTTGGAGACCTGCCACCAATTGGCTCCTTTTGGGTGCCCTAAACAAAAGTGCCACCACCATGCTACACTTACCACCACCATACTGTAATGGTACATGGAATAGATAATATTTATGGTCCACCTGGTGCTTCTGTTTCTTCCTACAAATTGGCTTCGAAAAGCAAATTTTTGGAAAGCTATTTTACTTTTTTTTTTTTTTTTGCGGGGGAATTCAAGTGAGACTACTTTTCATTTATTGTGAAGAATGCTGGATCTTGTCATACAGCAGTAGGTTGCAACCTTGAGAAGAGCTTGATCTTTTTTTTTTTTACCACATGAAGCTGGGTCTTGTTTCATGAAAGGGACACCTCCTCTAGTCAGTAGGCAAAGCAACACCGATGTGGCTGCCAGTGACTTGTATTTTACTTAATGTACCACACACAATTCTCCTTCCAAGTGACATACTGCAGAAAACCAGTTTGCTGCAACAACAGCCAAAGTGGTTATTCTTGGAAAAGAGTCATGGAGCAGACAGCCCTTGCCAAGAACTAAAAGAGCCCATAGTTTGAGTAGACTGCAACTCCGTAACCTTTAAGCAAAAAAATGGAAGAAGGGAGATCCCTAACCTGCCAATACTGATGTTAAAAGTCTTGCCAATCAGTCCACCAGAGTCCCAGCTCCTAGTTTATAGGAATCTAATCGACATCCGGCACTCTACAAAGCTTAGGACAAAGTCTCTCTTTCCCTGTGTCTCTCTGTGACGATAAGCGCTGCACAGACATGCCTCTCTACAGTCTCTTCCTGTTACTGTACCCAAATCGTCCAGCTGGAGGGGGTAGCCTACCACAGAATGAAGTCTTTTGAGAAAGTGGCTCATTTTATTTTGTAGCTGAAACCTGTACGGGTTGGTGCACGCCTCCATTATCTCTTACACATTTCACCTCTGACTGGGATTCATTATCAAAGGATAAGAAAGAGGCTGTTTCCAGGTCTTTCGCCTCTCTTTTTGGGAACACCTCCCCCTTCCCCACACACATTGAAGAGACAAACTGATGTAATTCTCTGCCCAAGAAGAAAGGTCTAAATAGAGAACAAAGCACCAAGATTCCTTTCATAATATGGATTCACAGACTCTTTTCTCGCTATTGGTAGGGAAGGCAGAGATGGTGCTAGTCTGCTGAGTCCAGAACAGTGCTGAACCCTATGCTGTTTCTTGGTTCAGGTTCAGCATGGAACCACAAACATGTTGACTGTTCCTTCCGCAAGCCTTCCCTCCTGTACAAAGCCACCACAACATAGTTTGCAAGGATTATTCCATGAAAGGCAACTTGGGGAGTGATGGGGGTGGGGGCTACTCAACCTTCTGGCAATTCCAGCCAGCAAACTCTTAGTACTGTATACAAAGAACTGTTGTTGCAACTCTCCCCACTTCTTTAGCTTCCAGATTAGTAACTAAGGCTACCAGGTTTGAGCCTAGAACTTTCTTCTGAGAACTCTATGATTATTTGTTCCTTCTTGGCCTTTCGTCAGGGAAGGGTGAATCAGTGGCCCAACAGATGTCATGGGAATCCAGTTCTCCTCATCTCTGACCATGGGCCATGTTGACAGGAGCTGGAGTCAAACAATCTCTGGGAGGACTATGGCTCCAAGGTGCCCTTTTAGAACAACTACATCTACTCATGTATCCTTCCATCATTTTTGCTCTATTACAAATTAAGGCCTAGAACAGTGGTGGAGAACCTTCGGCACTCCAGATGTTTTGGACCACAACTCCCAAAATTCGAACCCTAGATTGCCAAGGACAAAGGAATGTGGGAGTTGTGGTCCAAAACATCTGGAGTGCCGAAGGTTCGCCATCACTGGCCGAGAAGGAAGCAAGGGTCCCTGCCCGCTTGGAAGCAGGGAATCGGGGCATGGAGCCCTCCAAGTAACTTTCCTACCAATTCCACTGCAAAGTGTTCTCTGATGACAGGAAGGCTGTGGTGCCAAAGCTGGCAGCCCTGACTGCCCAGCTGGGGCCTAGTAAAGTGGGACAGACATGCACACACAGTCTTCCTTTTCCAGAGGTGCCCTTCTCCTTCTAAAGTAGGTAGTTTCAAGAAAATAAAAGCAATTGGCAGGGCCCCAACCCCACTCAGCCCTCCAACCCCACAGGCGGTGCACTGAGAAGGCCCAGCCTCATAATGCTTGCAAAGCACTTTGGGTTTGCACTGATGAAAGACACCCAGAAAGTTTCATTAACTGCCAAGCAGTCAGCCTCCATGGTCATCATCAGGGCTAAGCACCATGTGCACCTACCATGCATTTAAAGTAATTAATCTTCACACCACTCAGTGTGGTTACAAATTATCCTTGCCTTAAAAAAAAGAAGAGATGGCAAAAACAAGATGGAGGCTTGAAGCCACTAGCCAACCTGGAGGCCAGGGCTTCTACTGAAGGCCAGGTCCCCTCCCCCAGCCTTCTCATCTGTACACCCTGAAGAACTGTCCACTCCATGTCTTAGAAAAAGCTCTTGCCAGTGTGGTTTTTGGTCTTTCTTGGGTTGCCTGTCAAGCTTGAGGTGTATGTTTCCATGGAAACAACAAAGGGCCCAGCTAAGTTAGAAAGAGGCAGACCATCCTGTCTGAGGTTGGGTAGCTGCCTTCTCCACCTTATGAACTGGGATGCTTGAGGGTGTGTGTGTGTGCATGGGGGGGGGGAGAGAAGCAGTGCTATTCCATGATGTATTGGAAGGCCAAGAGATGCCAGGTTTAACTGGCTTAGCTGACAAAAGCCAGGCAAACCTGGAATGACTCTACGTCCACAACCTTAACTCTGAGATCTCAAAGCAACTGTGATCCCCCCCCGACACACACACACACACACACACACACACACACACACACACACACACACACACACACACACACACACACACACACACACACACACAATTAAAACCCATGGGATCTCTAGTGTTAAACTCATACCATAATGTCAGAACTTCAGCTCTTCCTTTTTTTCAATTTCTTTGGAACAGAAAAACTGCACTTGGTGAAAACTGGAGGTTCTGCCTTGGCTGGAGGCATTCTTGACATCAGCGTTGTTCCCAGAAAAGGCCCCACCCAATTCTTTTCCTTTATGCTCCTAGTGACCTCAGTGCCTCAGGATGAGGAATGATAAAACCCTGGGCAGGTGACGACTCTGGTCTGTTTCTTCACCCTCCTTACAGAGACCAGACTTTCAGAGGCTGAAGAAGAAAAGTGGGCTATCAAAAGAATATTCATTTGACGACTCAGTTGAATACAGGCTGTTTGAGGCATCCCAAGTTTTCTAATTAAATCTAGTAGAAGCACGTTCTGCTAGGACAGTGGGGCAAACCTTCAGCACTCCAGACGTTTGAGATAACAACTCCCAGAATTCCAAGCTTGTATTGCCAATGACCTGCCTCAGTCTGGAATATCTTATAAATGGGGCACATTTCTACTTTTGTGTCCCAGTTGATCAGTGAGGCTACAAAATAAAACAGGCTGAACTGTGCTTTCATCTTTGTAAGGCTAATTACACTGCTGACAATGAGGCCTGTAATAAGACTTCCTGGGGTAGGAACTGGCAAGCCACCCCGGTATCCCTGCCAAGAACATCCCATGGTCAGAAACAAAAGGCTAAAAGATATGACGCTGGAAGATGAGCCCCTCAGGTCGGAAGGTGTCCAACATGCTACTGAGGAAGAGCGGAGGACAAGTACAAGTAGCTCCAGAGCTAATGAAGTGGCTGGGCCAAAACCGAAAGGACGCTCAGCTGCAGACGTGCCTGGAAGAGAAAGGAAAGTCCAATGCTGCAAAGAAATATACTGCATAGGAACCTGGAATGTGAGATCTATGAACCAGGGTAAGCTGGATGTGGTCAAACGTGAGATGGAAAGAATAAACATTGACATCCTGGGTATCAGTGAACTTAAATGGACAGGAATGGGTGAATTCAGTTCAGATGACTATCACATCTACTACTGTGGGCAAGAATCCCAAAGAAGAAATGGAGTAGCCTTCATAGTCAACAATAGAGTGAGAAAAGCAGTGCTGGGATACAACCTAAAAATGATAGAATGATCTCGGCATGTGCGATTCCAAGGCAGCCCTTTGAACATCACAGTAATCCAAGTTTATGCACCAACTAAATGAAGAGTCTGAGATTGACAATTTTATTAAGACTTACAAGAACTTCTAGAACTGACACCAAAGAAAGATGTTCTTCTCATCATAGGGGATTGGAATGCTAAAGTAGGGAGTCAAGTGATAAAAGGAATAACTGGCAAGTTTGGCCTTGGAGTTCCAAATGAAGCAGGGCAAAGGCTAACTGAGTTTTGTCAAGAGAACAAGCTGGTCATTGCAAACACTCTTTTCCAACAACACAAAAGGCGACTCTACACATGGACATCACCAGATGGACAATAAATCAGATTGACTATGTTCTCTGCAGCCAAAGATGGAGGAGCTCTATACAGTCAGCAAAAACAAGACCTGGTGCTGACTGTGGCTCAGATCATCAGCTTCTTATTTCAAAATTCAAACTTAAACTGAAGAAAGCAGGGAAGATCACTGGGCCAGTTAGGTATAACCTAAGTCAAATCCCATATGAATACACAGTGGAAGTGAAGAATAGATTCAAGGAACTAGATTTGGTGGACAGAACACCTGAAGAATTATGGATGGAGGCTTGTAACATTGTACAGGAGGCTGCAATGAAAAATATTCCAAAGAAAAGAAAATGCAAGAAAGCAAAGTGGTTGTCCAACGAGGCCCTACAAATAGCGGAGGAGAGAAGGGATGCAAAATGCAAGGGAGAAAGGGAAAGATACAGAAAATTGAATGCAGACTTCCAAAGAATAGCAAGGAGAGACAGGGCGGCCTTCTTGAATGAACAGTGCAAAGAAATAGAGGAAAACAACAGAAAAGGAAAAACCAGAGATCTGTTCAAGAAAATTGGAGATATTAAAGGGGTATTTCGTGCAAAGATGGATATGATAAAGGACAAAAATGGTAGGGACCTAACTGAAGCAGAAGAGATCAAGAAGAGATGGCAAGAATATACAGAAGAATTATATCGGAAAGATCTGGATGTCCCTGATAACCAAGATAGCGTAATTGCTGACTTGGAGCCAGACATCCTGAAAGTGAAGTCAAGTGGGCCTTAGAAAGCATTGCAAACAACAAGGCCAGTGGAGGTGACGGCATTCCAACTGAACTCTTTAAAATCTTAAAAGAGGATGCTGTAAAGGTGCTGCATAAGATATGCCAGCAAATTTGGAAAACCCAGCAGTGGCCAGAGGACTGGAAAAGATCGGTCTACATCCCAATCCCAAAGAAAGGAAATGCCAAAGAATGCTCCAACTATCGCACAATTGCACTCATTTCACATGCTAGCAAGGTTATGCTCAAAATTCTACAAGGCAGGCTTCAGCAGTAGGTGGAAAGAGAACTTCCAGAACTACAAGCTGGATTTCGAAGGGGCAGAGGAACTAGAGATCAAATCGCCAACATGCGCTGGATTATGGAGAAAGCCAGAGAGTTCCAGAAAAACATCTACTTCTGCTTCATTGACTATGCCAAAGCCTTTGACTGTGTAGACCACAACAAACTATGGCAAGTCCTTAAAGGAATGGGAGTGCCTGACCACCTTATCTGTCTCCTAAGAAATCTATATGTGGGACAAGCAGCAACCGTCAGAACTGGATATGGAACAACTGACTGGTTTAGAATTGGGAAAGGAGTACGACAAGGCTGTATACTGTCACCTTGCCTATTTAACTTATATGCAGAGTACGTCATGAGAAAGGCCGGTCTGGATGAATCACAAGTCGGAATTAAGATTGCCGGACGAAATATCAACAACCTCAGATACGCAGATGATACTACTCTAATAGCAGAGAGTGAGGAAGAATTAAAGAACCTCTTAATGAGGGTGAAAGAGGAGAGTGGAAAAAATGGGCTGAAGCTCAACATCAAAAAAACTAAGATCATGGCCACTGGTCCCATCACCTCCTGGCAAATAGAAGGGGAAGAAATGGAGGCAATGACAGAGTTTATTTTCTTGGGCTCCTTGATCACTTCAGATGGCGACTGCAGCAATGAAATAAAAAGACGCCTGCTTCTTGGGAGGAAAGCAATGGCAAACCTAGATAGCATACTAAAGAGCAGAGACATCAGTTTGCCAACTAAGGTCAGGATGGTTAAAGCTATGGTTTTTCCAGTAGTGATGTATGGAAGTGAGAGCTGGACTATAAAGAAGGCTGATCGCCGCAGAATTGATGCTTTTGAGCTGTGGTGCTGGAGGAGAGTCTTGAGAGTCCCCTGGACTGCAAAGAGATCAAACCTATCCATTCTGAAAGAAATCAACCCCGAATGTTCACTGGAAGGACAGATTTTGAAGCTGAGGCTCCAGTACTTTGGCCACCTCATGAGAAGAGAGGACTCCCTGGAAAAGTCCCTGATGCTGGGAAAAATCGAAGGCAAAAGGAAAAGAGGACGACAGAGAATGAGATGGTTGGACAGTGTCATCGATGCAACCAAAATGAATTTGACAAAACTCTGGGAGGCAGTGGAGGATAGGAAGGCCTGGCGAGCTCTGGTCCATGGGGTCACGAAGAGTCGGACACGACTGAACGACTGAACAACAACAACAAATTGCCAATGACAAAGGACAGTGGGAGCTGTGGTCCAAAACATCCAGCATGCTGAAAGTTTGCCATCACTGTGCTAGGGGGAACCTGATTACCCCAAATGTGTGAAGTAGAATTATGCACTAGCTTGCAGTCCCCCCTGAAAACAGACCTAAATGGGAAACCAATTATCATGAGCAGACTTCATGATTTGGCATACATTGCCATGTTCCAAAACTAACTAACTAACTAAATAATAATAATTGGGGATTGGGAACAAGTTTTATTTCCACCACAAAGTTACTTTCCCATGTCTGCAATAACATCACTTCTGCCTAACTTCCACATCAGTCTGCAAATGAGTAAGTAAGTAAGTAAGTAAGTAAGTAAGTAAGTAAGTAAGTAAGTAAGTAAGTAAATGAGCATTGATACAGTAATTAGAATTCAGCTCTCTATATACCACTGAATGTCTCCTTTTTTTTCATCTGCAGAGGATGCCATTTCATCACTTGAGCGCTGTCTGAATGATCTTCTGGAATGGATGAGAGTGAATAGACAAAGCTGAACAAGACGGAAGTCCTTTGGGCAGGGGCCCCTGTTATCGGTGGGTAGTATATCTTGCCCAAGGCCACAAGGGCTGGATCTTCTCCCAGGGGGCACAGGGAGGAATCAACCTCCAACTCTGTAGCCAGATACTTAATCCATCGAACTATCTAGCCAGAAAATATGGCCCCAAATAGTGAACTGGCTGCCGTAATGTAGGTCACGCAGGGAACCTTTACCAGAGGGCAGTTCCCCTATTTGTAGGCATATTTTATTTGAATGACTTCCCAGTCCAAATCCAGATAATCAGCTTACTGGCCAGAACTAGTTTCTAAAGCAGTGTTGGTGAACCTATGGCATGGGTGCCAAAGGTGGCACTTGGAGCCCTTTCTGTGGGCACCCGACATCGCTCCTTCACAGCCACCTGTATTCAGGTTAAATTGCTGTATTGGCACTTTGCAAAAAAAAAAAAGTGGGTTTTGAAGTGCAGTTTGGGCACTTGGTCTCTAAAAGATTCACCATCACTGTTCTAAAGCATTTCTTTTTAGCTTAATGGAATGAGAAAAGATGGAGCTATGACACTTCTTCTCACACAGCCTCTTGCTTCTTTTCTCAACTAACCTTTTTTTAAAAAATGTCCAAATGTGGGCAAACTGATGAGGGTGCCAATGTGGTCTACTGGTTGGAGGGCCAGGCTTTGGAGAACATGGGTGTACTCCCATGGAACCACATTATCACTCAGTAGCCTGGGGGTCAATCACATTCTCTCACACACTGAACTGTTTCACATGGTGTGTTGTTGAAGTAGTATGCACACACCATGCACAACCATCTGTAAAGAAGCTCCTTGGCGTGGAAAACAGGTGACGAAGGAAACAAATGGACAATCTATTCAGGTGATTCTAATCCTCGACAGAATCAGGGGGAAGCTCCCAGGATAGAGCTGCCCTCCTCCTGCCACTCCTCAGACTAATGTCTTTCCATGTTCAACTGGATGATTGAGAGGTGTGGGGAATGCCACATTCTTCTCAATGTTTGTGGCCTCCTTAGCAGCAGAGAAGGCTTAAGTCCATCAGGGATTCTGCCACAGTTATCCATTGTTTAATTCTTGTCTTTAGATAAGAAAATGGGGCTGTGGGGGAGGAGGGAAACAAGGTAGTAGTCATAGAAAGAAAGCAGAAAAGCTGGAAACTTAATTGACTCTTGTTCTACAGACTATGACTTAATCCGGATACTGATCAAGGAGAACTGTTGTAGACTACCATAAATCTAACAGGAGGAACTTCTGCTGTTCCCTGCCTTGTCCCTTAATGCCCATAAAAGTCTGCTGATTTTTACTTCATTTTTTTGTAATAAATGTCTGTGATTGTTTTCTGTAGTAACCCTTCTCCCTCTGCTCTTTTTTTAAAAGGACTTCCTTGCTTTCCTCTCCACCCATATTCCTCAGGCAGCTGAAGTCAGCGCTTCTTACAAACCAGCTGAAGCAAGTCTGTTCCCTTCTATTGAGAGGAGAAAAAGCAGAAGGCCTACCAGCCAGGACCTGTATTCTTGGCATTTTACACTGAGTTTTTTCCCCAGTGACAACACTGCTTAGAAATGCCAAGCAAGAGAGAACAGAGAACAGTGACAAGGCTGCCTGACCTCAAGGCAAGGCCCACCGTACCTCTTGACCTGTTCGCTTCACCTATAAAGAGGAAATCCATAGTTCTCGTTACGGTGTGAAACCACTCACAAGGCAAGTGTGTCGCTCCACCACCTTGAACCTGATTTCACAACCATTTGTTTGACCAGTGCCCAGACGTACACTGCTATTGTGAATAAGTAATGATGAGAGACAGGAATGAGCACTTTAACAGAATGAGCATATAATGGCTGAAAGAAGCAGAATAGTTTATCATGCCACTAGTTTAAAACTATATGTGACCACAGATGAGGTCATTCCTGTATGCATTATAGTGGTACCTCTACTTACGATCGGCTCTAGTTTCGAGCAGCTCCACTTACAATCGGAAAACCGGTGGCGTTTTTAACTGCCACCTTACAAATTTTAGATGCAGCTACCTTTATTTATGAATTTTCTAACTTTTTGTTTCTGAAAAATGGTTCTCCCAGGGCACTTTGCATCTGGGAGGTTTTAAAACACACACACCGTGCTTCCAGACCTCTGTGGGTTGTGCGAGGTGTGAAGTGAGGAGGTATGCACTAAAAAGTGACCTGCACCAGCTCCAAATCTTGTGTTATGTGAAGGTGAGGCATAGTTAGTGTGCCTTGCTGTCTTTAAAATGCACTGCCTTTAAACTGCACTAAAAAGTGATGCGCGTCAGGTCCAAAACCTGTGTGGCGTGGGGTCTGAAAATATTGGCTGAGGGTGGGTGAGGCATGGTGAGTGTGCTTGCCTGGCTTTAAACTGCATCAAACTGTTCTGTATCATGTTTTTAAAAAGTGATATGTGGTGTTGGAATGGTTTATTCTTGAAAAGTAATGTTGCTGTGCAGTGGGCATGTGTTTATAAAGAGTGTACTTTATAAAGAATTTTGCACAAAAAACACTGATGCCTGTATCTTTTCCCAAGCTCTGGAACAAATTAGTCCGTTTCCAATGCATTCCTATGGGAAACCGCTGCTCTACTTACAAATTGATCTACTTACGAGCATGCGCTCGGAACAGATTAAATTCGTAAGTAGAGGCACCGCTGTACTTGAAAATGAAAATAAGTGAAAAGAGTAAGAGATGGGAATAGGAAGGTGGTGATCTTTCTTATGGAATAATACTGATGTGAGACTTATGATGTATTTTACAAAATTACTGTTCAGATGTTTGATTATCTGTATTCTAGGAGAATGAATACCTTTCGGTGTTATTTTTCTATAGAAGTGTTTTTGAGAAATGTAGTACTATGAAGCTTGAAATGAGAAAGCAGCTTCACAGGAAACCATAAAAGGATCAGCAGAGGCACAACCGTTTTCAGACCTGTCAATAACCAGTTCACAGTGCAGCAATTAATAGAACTGCTTCACCACCGAACAGCCTTCCCATGTGACCTGAAGCTTACTGTGTTTGATAAGATTCAGGACTATCATTTGATCCCAACATTAAAATATTTTGCATGTCTCCCCTGGGGCCTGAGCATCACAGCTCAACTGGTTATGTTATTGAAGCACCACTTATAGACATGCCCCCTGTCTTTAAAAGAACATTTATTTATTTATTTATTTATTTATTTATTTATTTATTTATTTATTTATTTATTTTAGAGCTTATATACCGCCCATCTTCCTAAAGGAACTCTGGGCGGTTTACAACAAAGGGGAACATGACAATAGGCAGAAAAAACCAGCATCACAACAAACCAATATAAGCAATAAAAAAGGAAATCAATAGCCAGATGGCAAGATGGCGGGGGAATTAAATGTCACCGAACGCCTCCCGGAAAAGCATGGTCTTTAACGCCTTTTTGAAGGCTGGCAGGGACTGTGCAAGGCGCAACTCACTCGGGAGATGATTCCATAATATAGGACCAGCCACAGAGAAGGCTTGATTGCGGGTGACCGCTTTCCAAGCCTCCCTGGGCGTGGCCAACTGGAGTGAGTGCGCCCACGACATTCTAATTGGTCAGGCCAAGGTTGATCACTGGGATATTCACTCTGCCAGGTATTCAGGTCCCAGGCCATGGAGGGTTTTATAAATTAAAACCAGGACCTTGCATCTTATTCGGGACGCAACAGGTAACAAATGCAGGTGGGCCAGTACTGGGGTGATGTGGTCATATCGACACATACCCGCCACCAGTCTGGCCACCGCATTTTGCACCCACTGGAGTTGCTGGACAAGAGTCAAGGGCAACCCCATGTAGAGGGCGTATGCCATAACTAATCTTATTATTGCAATATTTGATCATGTAGCAGCTATCTTTAAAGTGCAGATAAATCTGTATTCTTGCAGGCTCAACACCGGAATTCGCAAAAGAGTAATCTTAATCTATATGATGCTTTGTGGAGAGGATAACTGAAATGATAAGAGCAACAAAGGTGCTGTAAATGTCTGCCATCATTCTGTTCCAAATTACAACTCTAGCTCAGGTGCATTTGAAAACGCTGCTCCAAAGTCTGCAGGCAGGAAGAAGCCACAACCTACAGCAGTGGTGGCAAACCTTTGGCACTCCAGATATTTTGGACCACAACTCCCACAGTCCTTTGTCATTGGCAATACAGGCTTGGAATTCTGGGAGTTGTGGTACAAAACACCTGGAGGGCCGAAGTTTTGCCTATTCCTAGAGCAACAAAAAAAGAAGAAAATAATGTAATTTCAAAGTCGTGCAAGCGCTTCTTGACACATAGGCCTGGGCTGGCATTTGGAGAGGAAGATTTCTTGCCTGGTCCACAAGGGAGACAGAAATTTTGCAATCCAAGGCACCTTACTCAGCATCTCAATCCAGTGTCTCTTTCTGTCCTTCCACTTGTTCTTCCCTGCCCCACCCTTTTAGTATCTCTGAAACACAAGCTGTGTTTTAATAACTGGCATGAGGCTGTCGGAGTCACACCCTCTGCGATACCATCAAGAACAAGCCGACAAAAAAATTCTGGAAGAGTATTAAAAAAAATCCAAGCACCATTGCAGGAGACAGCAGGGTAGGGGAACTGTAAAAATGACTGATCCTATTGTATCACAAGTTTCCCTGTCCCATTCTTTATATGACTGGAGTCTTTTATTAAAAGATACAGATTGATGCTGTGCAGTTTTTTAGTGATGCTTGCAAAAGTCATAAAAATGTCTATCTTACACAATGACACTCAGCCCAAAGAGAGGAGTTTAGCTAGAGCAACATGAACAAGTACTGTAATTCAAACAAAACAGAGAAGGAAGGAAGGAAGGAAGGAAGGAAGGAAGGAAGGAATATAACCCCACTGTTTCATCCCACACCAATGGCTTTGCTGCCTAGGAGTCCTCCAACACCTAGAGGGTCATATGCTCCCCATCGCTTGTCAGTAGTATTTGACTTCTCATGGGAGGTTCTACCCATGTATGTAAAGTTGCAAGGCTGTATCTGTTGGATTGGTGCATGTTTTACTAGTGTAGGGTAGAGAAGAAAGCATAGAGACCTGATTCCACAAGCATGGTATCTCATCATAACTCTAAAAGAATGGCATGACTGACTTACACATGCAGTCTCTTTCAGACTATTCATCACCTCTTGCACCTGATGATGAAGAATTTAGGGGTAAACTGCATTCAGGCAACCCCAGTCTAGGTTTACTGAATGTTAGGAACACTATAGGACTATTGTTATTGATTGTCATGCCGTATCCTTACTTGAGAAGGCATGTATTAGCCTGTACTGATGATGATTTCTATTACAGTTTTAGGAAGTGGATTGCTTTTCATGGTGTTCAAGCTACACGTTCACTTGAGTACACAACACGGTCTTGAGCATTGCATCCAGCTCTCCCACCATTCAGTCACACTTGAGTGTGACAAAGGAACAGAAATGCAAAAATAGCCTTTGCTATATTGGGCAGGACTGTACAGTACACAGAGGAACAGACCACATTTGCAAATAAGGGATGAGGTAAAGATGTGTAGACCACTTAAACATGTCCAAACTTTGGCCCTCCAGATGTTTTGGACCACAACACCCACAGTCCTTTGCCACTGGATATACAGGCTAGGAATTCTGGGAGTTATAGTCCAAAACATCAGGAGGGCTGAAGTTTGGACATGCCTGAATGTATTAAGACCACCTTGCTGCTAACAGGCCCCTAATGTTCGTTCTCCCCTAGGGTAGTGGTCATTCTACTGCACTTGGGCCAATACTGCAAAAGGACGAAGCCTATAGAGTTTCACTGGTGTGAGGTAAGAGAAATTATTTTGATTACAGCTTGGAAGTGGTTGTCCCTAAAAAAGAAACTCTTCCAACTTTGGATGAATTCATATATGAACACTAACCCCTTGGTTTGCCAAGCTTGACTCTTCTCATCTTCCTACTCCAAACAGTGGAAAATGTCTTCTAAGCTTTGTAGTGATGCTCTCAGGATGAAACTGCACTCTGATGTTTTACACAAGAAAGCAGTCCAATTTATACACCCCCCCCCCATGTGCTGCTTCGTGTGGGTGACAGGTTGTTCTGGGGAAATCATGGAACTTGTTTCTCAGGTTCAGACAGGTTCCATAATTGTTCAATGTCTTCAAAGAGTGTGAGGGATATATTGAACACATGCATCTATGCAGCTCTCTAATGCCATCTCTTTCCATCCATGGAGGAAAGTGTCTTGTGAAGTTCAACTGAATAGGCAGAGCAAGAGAGTCAGCCTAGGCAATTTGGGAAGGTATTCTTGAAGGCTTTCACAGCTGGAATCTGATAGCCGGGATCTCTGTTTTTCTGTTGTACGGATTCGCCCCATTGGCGATTCTGTTAAGCGATTTCCCCCATCTCTGGAATTTTTTTCCCTTTAAGCAGATTATCTCTTAAACAAAACACTTGTTATATGAGGGTCCACTGTATATACTGTATATATATATATACATAGCAAATTGCTGTTAGGAATACCCACCTCCCACCCCCTAAACAGAGTTGGAGGAGGGTTTGGTCTGTATGTTCCCTCTTGAAACAGAGGCTTGGCTACCTCATACTTATAACCACTATGGTTGATCAGAGGGTGCCCATTTTTTTTAATTCACAGGGCTGCACAAGGAGGGCACCTGCACTCTTGCAACCATTTTGGCTACCATGACAAAAAGTCCATAAGGACTATTAACATGGGCAAGTAGTCTGTGTCCCTACTGCCTCTTTCTGCCGAGGTGTGGACATGTGACAAAATTCATTCCCTATAACTCATGGGTAATGGAGATGGAGGAGGAACTGCAGAGAAAAAGGATTTGACCGGTGGGGGGGAAAGTGCATTAATAAATTTGCCTGATGTCTGGCCTGATTCCTTTCCCCCTCAATTTTTCCATTCCACCCCCCCCCCAAATATTACGCCATGGTTTCAACATTTCTGGAAATTTTACATCTCGCGTTCACGGTGAGACAATGAACCAGAGGCTTTGTCCTTCCTTTGCATGATCTATCTGTATGGAGTAGTTAGATTCTTTGGGGTTTCGCAAGCTCTGGAAACAGCTGTTTTCAGAAACGTGCTGGCGACTGTGCAGGGGTGTTGTAGCTGTTTTGCCTGAGCTTGTTTAGCTTGCAGAGTCTGCAACATCAGCAGAGAAACCTGAACAGGGCAGTCTGTCACACCAGCACATGGCGGTAAAGGGTGGGAGGAGACTTGAACAATCTCAGGCCACCCTCTGAGGCCAAGCACAGAATAATGACTTCAGCTCAAACCAGGGATGGAACTGTAAATATATTAAAGCAATGCCACCACCAACGGGCTTTTGATCTTCCCAATGACAGGGAAAAGGATGCAGAGGTGTCCATGCAGGATGGGGCAAGGGAGTGTGGGCAGTAGCTGCTGCCCCCGGAATCCTGAACCCGTTTATTAATGTTCAGGTTGCAGAGGCTCTATGTGATAGCTTCATGCATAAATGGGAATTATGCTACCATGGCACTATATGTCCCTGAAGATTCTTAGTTGTCCAGGTGAGGTTGTCGGAAGCTGAGTCATTGCAACTGGACTTCTTTTCTTGAAAGGTCAAAATGTTTCAGTACTCATCCAAGTAGCTTCATCAGTCTGTCGAAGTTGCTTGGATGAGTAGCAAAACATTTTGATCTCAAGAAAAGTCCAGTTGCCATGACTCAGTTTCCAGATGGCACCGTATGGCTCTGCCACCTCAACCTCTCCTGCAAATTCCTACAGATACTCTTAGTAGGATGCTACTCAACTCAATTGCTATTTCTTTCCCATTCAATTCTCTAGCGTCTCTAGGTAGTGTGAGGAAAGAATTCTGCTGGAAACGTGGACCTTTGATGTCAATTCAAGTTGGCCATATTGGAGTAAATGGGTCTGGAGTCACTCCCTTCTTGTATTCTTAACAGCCCTGTGGATATGCCACACTGGCCTGGACCCCCTTGGGCGGTTACTTCATGTCCATTTTGTCTTTGTAAGTGTTGCGCTTAGGAATGGTACAAAAATATTACTTCTTGTCCATCGCACATCTACTGAAATTTGTCTCGACCAGGCCCCCAGAATGGGTGCTAAGCGCGACAATACTGTACCTGGTGCTGGGGTAGGTTTTTCCCTTGTCACTCTTTGTTCCCGCTTTCTGTTCCGAGACCAGACACTGTGTAGTAATGACTGTCACACAACAAAACATTCATTTCTCTCAGAAAACTGTGTCTGGGTTTGTTTGTTTTTTGATTTTTCAGAAGCAAAATATTGAAAAAGAATTTTTAACACCACACACCCAAAGGAAAAAGGCAGCTAGACAAATTCAGTGTTTGTCACAATACAAGACTGTGAGGTAACACTTGTCAAGAGACAAGTTATCACGACCATGGGAACACTGAAACAGGGACAAAACCACGGGATCGCGACCAATGCTGTCATGGTACAAAACTAGTTGCGGAACAAAGGAAAGGAAAGGAAAGGAAGAGTCTTCTTCACAGAGGGGAACTGGCTTAGATAGCTGTTCAGTTGCTGGGTGAACCAAATATATCAGGAAACCCCGCAGGCAAATTGTGCATCAGGACAATCAAATGCTCCCCCTGATTTGCGACTTCACCTTTCCCTTTGTGAAAGCGCAAATTTGCAGAGAAAATGGTTCTTGTTTGGGCAAAAGGGAGTCACCGGGCCTCCTCTCTGTCTTCTTTTCCTTGCCTCCTCCTTGCGCAGGCCACAGCCCTCCCCGCTCCCGGAGGATTCCTCAGCTCTGAGGTGGTTCCTTTTGAAGCCCTAAATGCAGAGGGTGTGCCTGCCAGGATAACAACAAACACTTGCAGGCCCCAGCAAGAAGAGGAGGGAAGGCTTTCTCCTAGGCCTGGCCTCCTGCCATTCATTACCTGCCAACTCTGCCAGGCAGAGCTGCCAACTGTGTAGCAGGGAGGCTTTGTTCCTTCCCCCATTTGGATCACAGGGCTCCTCTTAATCTTCTCTCGGGGTTGGTCTGCAGTTGTCCCCCTTCTTTCCCACAGCCAGGTGCAGAAAAGGGGAGTCCCCCCAAACATTCTGCTTTTAGTTCTTCTTCTTCTTCTTCTTCTTCTTCTTCTTCTTCTTCTTCTTCTTCTTCTTCTTCTTCTTCTTCTTCTTCTTCTTCTTCTTCTTCTTCTTCTTCTTCTTCTTCTTCTTTCTTCTTCTTCTTCTTCTTCTTCTTCTTCTTCTTCTTCTTCTTCTTCTTCTGTTTTCACATGGACTCACAGGTGTGGTTGTCTTTCTGCCGCCAGAGTGCCCCTCCAGCCTAATACATAGGATGCCCCATTGGGGATGTTGCTCATGGAAGGCTCCTAATTGTCTGGGTTGGGTGGGATGGAAAGAACCTTTGCTAAATTACTTATTCTTGATAGGCTGAGATAGCTCGTTGTGTTGTGAGTTAATTAAGCTCCACCAGATTTCCCACCTTCAGTATGAGAAGAAACCAGGACAATGTGTATTCCCCTTAGGCAGCTGCAAGAAAAATGGTCTAGGGCAAGACAGCAACAGGTCTCAGGAATGGGAAAAGGTTTTTGCGTTACAGGTTCTGAAATCCCATAGCCAGCATTGCCGGTGGCCATCTGCCTGGGTTGCTTTCAGAGCTGTGGTCCAAACATGCTATCCAAATATCATATCTCTTGCATGTCTGGGCTGAGGTGGGGCCTCTGTGTATCATTCTTTCAGATGGAGATACCTGACTTGGACAAATGTGGAAATATGAACCAAGCAGGGGGTATTGGGGCTATTCCTGGGAAACCACGTGGTGTGGCAAAGAGCCCAGAGGTATTAAGAAACTACAGTGGGACGCACATGGAGCCCTTGTGTTGTATCTGGCATTTGGATGGCATGACTGGTAGTGGTGGCTTGGGTGGGGCGGGTTAGGAGAAAAATTCAGGAAGACCCCTGAGTTGATGGAGAAGGAGAATATGCTCAGGCCTTAGAAACAAACCTTCCTTGCCTTTGTTACTACAAAGTCAAGGGCTAAATTAGCCAAGGGTATACTGTGGCCTCCCAAAAGTCTAATTCCAGGTCAAGGGAAGGGGAAAGGGGTGAGAAAAAGGAGAGAAACAGAGCAGAGATGAGCAGGCTCTCTGCATTGCTCTTTTAAGAAAGAATCAGACACTGTGTGTAGAACCATGCCCATTGCCCTTTTAAAGTCCCTCACGTTGTTCAGATGGGTGTTGGGGTCTGGAGTGTGTATCTCTGCCGCCTGTAATGCATCTGTCCTGTCACGATACCCTCCAGTCTATTGACCTCGCCTTGCCAATGGAATTTCCCCCTTGATGGGGGGGGGTCTTCTCTAGAGAAATGCATCAGTGCTGACATGAACACAGACAAGGTCTCTGTGTGTGAGAGTGGGGAGTGGGGTGGGGAGTGAGCTCCCTATCCTGGCCTTTAAATCTAGTCCCATGTTCCTTTGGTAGTCCTCTTGGTGGCGCTGTTGTTCCAGCGCATCCCAAGCGGAGTGGCAAGCAAACTTGAAACAGGCACTTAAAGGCACTCCACCTTTGTTAGAACAGGTAGTCCCAGCTGCATTAGGACTGCATGGAGGAGAAACGAAACTCAGCCACCCACACAAGTGCATTCAGGGAGAGCCTGGATTAGTGGAAGGCAATTACCAGTTGGGGAGCCCAAGCAGACACCATGCAGGAGAGAGAGAGAGACAGAGCATTGCTAACTTGTCAGTTGGTCACGGTGGGGTATAAAAAAAGGGGGAGGGGGCAGTAGCCTCTGCTGAAAAGCTCTTCTGTGACCAATATGAATTTGCTAATTTCCCCTTGTTTGCATAACTGTTGGATGTGCACCATTCAGGTCTGAGGCCCAACATGTTTCTCATTTGGATGCGCTTAACAAAAATGCTACCATCTTGTGCGAGTGTGTGTGTTTGCGTTTTGTGCCGTCAAGTTGTAAGTGATTTATAGTGAGTAAGATATTTAAGGAGTGGCTTTTACCAATGCCACTCACCCCTGTGAGTTTCCATGGCTGCGTGGGGATTCAGATTCTGTTCCCCAGAGTCCTAGTCCACCACTCTTTCCATTACTACTCAAAACTATTTGAGACCTGGTGTTGGAACTGACACATGTGTCACTGAAAACACTGATACATGTATAAGAGAAGGGTGGAGAGATCCGAGATAGTTGTTATGTACGTAACAGCTTCCAGAATTCTGGGCATTGACCAAAATATACAATTCTCAAGCTCTCGAAAATACACTGGACCAATATGTATAAGGGCTGCTTCCTCTTGACTTCTTCCTACCAAATATGTTGGATTACAACTCCCACCATTCTAAATAAGAATGGTCAGTTTCCACATGTGGGGAAAGGGCATGCTAGACACTGTACCAGACCACATAATTCTTCCTCAGAAGGTGACAGTCCAGATCCATTTATGGTTGAAGGCCACAAGCCTTCTTTCCTTTCCTAAAATAGAAAGCATCAGGGGTAGAGTGTTATGACTTCACCAAATTCTGGTCCTGAACCTCATCCAGATGCACCTCAAGTATTCTTCAAAGATAAATATTTCAAGCTCAAAAGGGAAGTTATTGGGTCCTCAGAAACTTCTGGTCACATGCATTGAGAATCATGGCCTTTAACATCAAGCTGGGTGTTAGGAAGTTGAATCATGGCAACTGGACTTGTCTTTGTTACTCATCCAAGTAGTTTCTTCAGTCTGGGGAAAGTTCACAGTGAAGCCAATGTGGAGTATGAATTGGAGGTCTCCTACCAACCTTCCACAGACTGAAGAAGCTACTTGGATGACTAGTGAAACATTTCAGTCTAACAAGAAAAGAAGTCTAGTTGCCAGGATTCAGCTTCCAGATAACCTCACCTGAAGGACTGATAATCTCCACAGATATATCAATCTGAGTGCTGAGCACAGTTCTTCACCTGCAATATATACATGGGTAGATGTCAGCTACTAAGCTGGAAGACGGAAGGAGACACCCTTTGATTCAGCCCAGAAGCAAGACTCCATGACCACCAGAAGAGAGGCACTCGATAATTCCCCATATGATACCTGCAGTTTTCCATCTTCTTGATAAATAAAAAGGTAGAAAGAAAACTGTAAAGCCATCTGATTTTTTTTCTCCACAGAAGTACTGTGCTGCTGGTCTTCAGGCCATGGAAGCAGCACCTGGCACCATACTGCAAGTGGGGTTTTCTTAGTGGAACACAGTTGTGGCTTACCACATGGATCACAATGTTGTGGGTACATGCTGACAAATGAGTTCCAACATGTGGTGACCCTAAGGAGATTTCCAAGGCATGTGAGATGTTTGACCACTGTAACCCCTTCACCCTGGGGAGTTTTCATGGACCAATGGGGATTTGAATCAGATCTCCTTAGTCTGGTGCTCTGTCCAGTACACTTGCTGTTACAAGTCATAAGGGTTCCCCCCCTCCACCAAATCCCAAGATCTCTACCCAAATCCCTTTGGGTAGTGGGCGGCATCTAAGTTGTATAAATAAATAAAATTGTATAAATAAGTGTGGCAGAGGCATAGAAAAGAATGACTCCATCTGGTTAGGAGATTCTGGGAGTTACAGTCCCATCACCACCAAAAAAAAAGCTTTCCTTTCCCAAATTCTGACCATGACATACAAATGCAAGCATTCCTGGTATTGTAGTTACATTAGGCCGTCAGCTCAGAGACATCAGAGATACAATTGTGTCACCGGGCAAAGGTATTGCGTTCCTTCATGGCTGAGACTAATCCTAGATTCCTGGGGAAATCTTTCAAAATATGGTGTAGGCCTGATGGTGGCCTGTGCCATCTTTCAGCTTTCACTTGAAAGCCAGGTATTAAACTAGTAGGGGCTCCACTGACTAATGAAAGCTACCTCTGCTCAGCCTGTGCGTTGCTGCCAGTACACCTGGCAAGTTTTCCCCCTCCAAGTCTTGACAGATTTTGTAAGTCTCACTTAAGTCTGGAATGTTTGCATTCCTTTCTCGATAGGCCAGCGAATCAGTCAGAAGAGCAAAAGACTGCCTTATAAGGCGAACAAAACAGCTTCTCTTACCTGCCACACCTAAGAAAGAGACTGGACTTGTCTGGAAAGATGGTAATCATTTCTCCATCTGGGTGGAGCGGCTTTCTCCACCTCCTCTGAAATCTTTTTCTTTCTTTCTTTCTTTCTTTCTTTCTTTCTTTCTTTCTTTCTTTCTTTCTTTCTTTCTTTCTTTCTTTCTTTCTTTCTTTCTTTCTTTCTTTCTTTCTTCAGGGGGAAATAGTCATTATGTGCCTTCAGGAGAAGACTGCCAAATTAATGGGAATATTGTCAACATGCCACTTTAGTTCTCCCTTTTTTACATTTTGAATCCCTACTAGAGATGGGCACGACTCAAAAAAATGGTATTTCGTTTGTCGTTTAGGGGGTCCATTTCGGTTCGTTTTTGTTTTTCGTGAATTTTTTTGCAAAAAAATTGTTTTCGTTTCGTTACATAATGAAACGAAAAAACGAAAACAAAAATGAAAAATTGCTGTTTCGTTAGCATTCATTACAGTTCAATGTATTTGCCTCAATGAAAACGAAAACACACGGCAAAATTTCTGTTGTTTCAGTTCATTTAGTTTCATTTTGGAGACAAAATTCGTTTTTCGTTTCGTTACGTAACGAAACGAAAAACGAAAACAAAAATGAAAAATTGCTTGTTTCGTGCCCATCTCTAATCCCTACCCATTATCTGTTCCCTTTAGTTATTCTCTTATATGTTGAAAAATTAAAATTTAAACAGTGAAAAAATAAAAAAGACAGAACCAGCAGACACTTTATTTGATTTAAAAAAAGCTTTTACAACAACAGTATTCCTCCCTCCAAAGCACTTTGCTCTCTTTTCTCCTCTTTGGATTGCTGCAGTGTTAGCAAATATCTCTATTAGGAGCAAGCCGTTTGCAAATACATGGAAGTCTTGACTGTATGAAGAGGCCAGGTTTTTAGGAGTATGTTGGGAAAGGGTTGGAAATGTGTTTATGGGCATCTAGTCATTTTGAGGTTTTAATTCAGGCATGTCCAAACTTCAGCCCTCCTGATGTTTTGGGCCACAACTCCCAGAATTCTAAGCTTAGACTGGCAATGACAAAGGACTGTGGGAGTTGCGGTCCAAAACATCTGGAGGGCCGAAGTTTGGACGTGCCTGTTTTAATTCTTGTTTGACACAAGACACTTGCTTGAGGCACATTTCATTCCGCTTGATCCCATGATGGCTTGTGGTTGTTGTGTTGTGGGGGACATCTGTGAAGATTCTCAGTCATCCAGGTGAGTTTATCGTTACACCCAAGTTAGTTGTGTGTGTGGGGTGCATTCAGTCACAGTCTATCTACTACTTATCAGGCAGTGATTTCAACAATGCCCAGACAAATCAAAAATACTTCATGCCTCCACTACCAAGGCCATAGTTAATGACCCATAATTTGGGTTTCAGCACCTTAGACCATTGTTCACCTAATGGCCAATTGAGACTATTGTCCACCTAACAAGCCTGTTTAGGCCATTGCTGATCTTATGAGCCTATTTCAGACCAGGGTGACAATAAGTCAAAGTGAACTATAAAGTGGAGGACTCGCAACTAGCTTTCCTCAGACTGATGAAGCTGTTTGGATGAGCAGCGAAACGTTTCAGTCTCTCGAGAAAAGAAGTCCAGTTGCCATGACTCAACTTCTAGAAGTTGTGGGGGACGTTCCCCTAAGACAGTGTTGGCGAACCTATGGCACGGGTGCCAAAGGTGGCACTCGGAGCCCTTTCTGTGGGCACCCGACATCGCCCCTTAACAGCAACCTGTATTCATGTTAAATTGCTGTATTGGCGCTTTGTGAAAAAACTAGTGGGCTCTGAATCGCAGTTTGGGCACTTGGTTTCTAAAAGGTTCGCCATCACTGCCCTAAGACATCAATGGGGAGGCATTCCCCCATCCCAATCCACAAACACCTGCAACTGACACACAACTGCTACTTGTGATTGTGAACTGAGCTCCACTTGTTCTCAGCCACCTAGAGTGTAACCTTTTTACTAGGGTTACATTCCATTTTTTTTTTTTGCTTTGCATCATCATCATCATTCATCTATCCATTAACTTCAAACAGTAAGGCAATTATTATCTCCATTTTGCAGGTGGGGAGCAGAGGCCTGTAAGCAAGTATCTCGTTTAAGGCCTCTTAGGGAGTTGATGGTGGAACTAAGGTCTTCCCAGCCCACCCTCTGAGCCACTTCACTGGGAGGATGAAGTGTCCTGTTGTGAGGGGCAGCTAAACCTTCTAAAAGAGTGGTTCTCAACCTGTGGGTCCCCAGATGTTCCTGGTCTGCAACTCCCAGAAATCCTCATCACTAGTTGAGCTGGCCAAGATTTCTGGGAGTTACAGACCAGGAACATCTGGGGACCCACATGATGAGAACCACTGCTTTAAATACACATCCTCTCTTCCAGAAGATTTCCAGAGCTATTTCTTCTTCACCCACAACCGCCTTGGCCATGGGGTTCAGCTCCACAGGTATGGGCTGGAGTGCATTGCTGTGAGACAGTTCTCAAATAAACTCATTGAGCTCATTGGCTAAGGCCTTTAGCCAAACCCAAAAGGAAAAGATCATTAACTGACTCGTTTGTGTTGCTTGCTGAGGTTTACCTGATCAAAGGTTGACCACAAGCTCTGCACTTGCTGAGGGGTTGCATGAATCAGAATGAAGCTGCAAAGCCTTTCCTGGATTGTACCACTATTCATGCAGCAGGTAAGCTGTGGGTGTACTGCAACATTTCAAGGCCCACAATCCCTTTTAGCTGATTTCAGATGTTAGTATGCTAGGGAGAAGAACAGGCTAGAACCTGTTTCCTTGGCATGCTGCTTATCTCAAAAATCCTCCCCACCCCAAACACACACAAATGTGTGCTCTGAGTGGAACTTTCTAGTCTTCTACTGTCATTCTTTTTGGGAAAGGCACATAATGCTCGATGGGTCATATAAAATCAAATAAATAAATAAATAAATAAATAAATAAATAAATAAATAAATAAATAAATGCTCTTAGTCTTCTGGTGTGGTCTTCTGATCCCTTTCACAAGTTTCGGCATGCAAATGGGGGGAGAGAAAAATCTATTTGTGGTTCCTTTCTTTTTTCATACATCTCCACTGCTGGGGAGTTATCTGTTACACATGCTATCCAGTCCCCCTTCCCATCTCTTCTCCATGGCCTATTTTGCTGTACATCTGTTTGGGCTGCTTGGTTTATAGACCGAGTTCATGCGCAGCCTTGAAGCCAACAAGGTCAAAACAGAGTGACTGAAAGACCTGATAGAAGAGGCTCACCAAGAATAGGTGATGTACGCCATGTGTGTACAGCTTCTTTCTTGTTCATTGAGGTACTGTTCACACTGCGCATCCAGAGATCCAAGGTATTTCTGCACAGAGGATCTCAACAGCAACATTTTCCTCTAGCATTCCTCACCTCTTCCATGTTCCTCTGCTCCACCACCAATTTCTATGCCCTGGCCTCTGCCTTTTCATTCCCTTTCCAGCTGTGTTTACCACCCCTTTTTTGTGTTGCTGACAGAGAAGCTCTAGGCGAAGCTGAGAACAGGAAATATTTATTTTTTATTGTAGATTTCTGCAGCGTCCTTATTTTTTTAAAAAAATACATTTGTTTTAATTGCATCTTAGTCTAGCACTAAAACAATTTATTCCTTGCAGTCTTTAGTCCTAATGAAATCATTGTGGGGAGGAGGTTGAGACCCTCCAATTCCGCTCTCTTCTCCTGTTGGGCAAAAATGTTAATACTTCCTCTCATTTTTTAAAAAAGGGGGAGGGTGCATTTTTGACAGATGGATAGGATGGGAGAGCCAACGTGCTGTGCTGTACAATGACAGGAGGAGTGCCAGACAACTAAGAGTAAAGAGTTTAGCCCTGATTCACTTTGTATGTTGTTCTCTGGTACTAATCTCACTTTTTTTTGGGGGGGGGAGATAAAATAATAAAAATGTGCATTATTACCCATGCCTCAAGAGATAACTCTAATGGGAAGCGTGAAGGGTTGGACACTCCCATGTTTGACATCACTGGAGACGCTGATAACCTACACACCCATCAATTATGTCAGACCACACCGTGCAGCGGGCAAAGTCCTTCCCAACAACATGGCTGATGGAAAGAACTGAAAATCCACAGGGAAAGATCAGCTGTCATCGATACCAGCGCGAAACATTGCCGGGATGTTGCAGAAAACAGCATCATGATGCATGTAGAATCTGTCATTTTTAGCAGGACTGGTGCCTATCTAGATGGACTTGAGAGACAGGCAGTGAAGCCGAGTTCCTTTAAGAGGTGGAATTCATTTTGCCATCTTATTGAGATGGTTTTCAGAACCAAATTGCCAGTTAACCTGCTTTTGATTGGTGCTTGCTCTCTGCCGGATAAACAAGAGGTGTGTTGGTCAGCAGAGGACACCCACTGCCTTTTCTTTCCCCACAGAAACCACTTGCACTGAGATCATGCAAGCACAGCAGTTTTGCCTGCCTGCTTGGAGGGGAAAAGTTTTATCTTTACGTACAAATCTTCTGTCTCCGTTGACAGGCACTTAGGCGATTAGCAGTCCGCCAGGAGGCCAGCTCTATGTGCACTGAACTTGCCTGCCTCTAGATGGCACTGTCAACACACGCTTAGAAAAGTTTTGTCAAAAATGGATTGGAGAGGGAAAGAGAGGAGTTGTAAAATTCAGGCTGTTTTCCCCTGAGAGATTTAGTTTCCCCTACACTGCCTACAGCCTCTGTCTGTGCTTCCAGCAATTGGGAACCCTTGCCTTCAGCCTCTTTCTTGCACCCTCCAGTCCCGTACAAGCAGGCACACTTAAAGTGTGGCCTTCCCTTTTCCTCACCAACGCTGGTTTGTTGCAGTAAATTTCTGCGGCTTAGTAATAGAACATATGCCTCCCATGCAGAAGTTTGCTGGGGATGGCAACAGTAAACACTCGCACATCTTGAACATTCTGTTAGGGTCACCAAAAGGCGCTTGACAGCCCATAGCAACAAGAAAGAGCCTGCCCACTGCTGTCTGTATAAATCCTGAATACACACCTGCCCTCTTTTGTCCCACCTTGCTGTGGCCTGCCCTCCTTCTTGGTGGTGTTTCGGTGTTCATTCTAATCCTAGTTCTCCATTAGGGGCATGGCTGGCCTATCGAGAGCTTCGCTGTGGAAAAGGAATTTGTCACAGGATAGCTGTGGGGAGGGTGAGGGGCAGTCTGTCTGGGGGACTACTGTTGGCCAACCAGACCAGTGAGTGTGCCGTGCTCTCTTGACACGCTGCTCTCCTTGTCCCTCACAATGTGCCATTTTTTTGTTTTAATTTGGCATCCGTCCTGCCCTGAATCGGTAGTTCAAATATTTAACATGATTAAAAAGCAACCACCAGTCCCCACCCACCTTCCCAGTCAATCCAACTAATGCACAGCCTGCCCCTCTCTCTTTGTTTACTCGACCTCAGCCCAACCCCTTCCATCTCCACAGATGCTATTCAGAGGTTAGTCACTAATCCCCTTGGATTTGTTCTGTGCACTTTTTATTTCAGGAAGCAGATGACCCAGGATAAGCCCTGCATTGTTACATGCCGGAAATCGGCGCCATGCACCTCTTTGGGGCTAGAGGGCAGTCTACACCCACATAAAGGTCCCTTGTTAGGTACTGGAGTGTATGAGAGAGACAGGAGGGGCGTTGGCTGGGCCACACCTCATTTCATGTCCAATGTGCCACTGTGGTAAAAGTGCAAAAAAAAAAAAGAGGTTGCCTCAAAGCTCACAGAATCCCCTTCTGCTTTTTCAGCATAGATAATTGGGTGTTGCAGTCTTGCAGATCTAGAGGGCACTGGGTTGAGGAACACTGATGGTGAGCCACAATGAAGCCATGGGACACTAATATTCAGATACCTGCCCAAAATTGTCCAGGGAAGTGGAGAATTCAGAGGGTTGCATAATCAGACAGGCAGCTGGGTGGAGAAAAGGGGAAAGTATCTAATGGTCCATGTAATACTGAGGCACTGCTAAAGCCATGCCCACCCTTCAAGGTCTTGGAACTCAGTTCCCCCTTTGCTTCCATTCACCTGATACCTCCCTGTCAATGTTGACAAAATCTCAGACATCTGGTTGTCCAGAACACTTGCTTCTGGTGCAACAGTGCTCCTAAGAATAATGTGTATTTTAATCTTTTCTCATAAAATTGAGCTGAAATCTTTCCTCATCTCCCGAGCCAATGTTTGGTGGGACCTTTGGAACCCACATACTTTCTCCTGAACAGATTCGTAGGGGGGGGCATCTGAATGGAGAGTGCTTGTGTGTGTGTAAAACCTGCCCTTTTCTTCAGCCTCTGTGTTCTCTTGTGTTTGTCCTTGTCTAGTGACTTTTAAAATGGCCTCATGCCCTTTCAGTCAGGTCTCTCTTATCCATCCTAATAAATTCTGAGCTGTGCCTGCAGAAGAAGTATTTGCAGATATGGAAGAATTTATTATTTTGGAGCACATCTCAAGAGACGTAGCAGGGTTTTCAGTGCCCATGGACAAAGTCAGCTTTCATGCCCCCCCCAAGGGATGGGGAGGGGCTAAGGTGCCGCTGAGAAGGTGTTAGCGTTGGTAGCCAAGGAATCTTCTGTGCTGGTCCTGGTGATGCGCCTTCCTGCGGCTCCTGGGCAGAGAGCTATTTGGTGCCCCCAGATGCTGCACCTGGGGATGATGTCCCCCCTCCCCCCTAGCTACACCACTGCTCACCTCCCCAAAATACCAGGGCTGGGTGTGTCTGGAATATATTTTTTCAAAGGTAACTTTTCTAAGCTCAGTGCTATCTGGCAAAAGGGGCTTCAAGATCAGTGGCCTAGGTGCTTCACGAGGAAGGTTAGCTTATCTTTTGTGAATAGTATGTAGACTATTGCGAGAAAGAGGCCGAGTGACTCAAAGCCTTTCTCAACAGGGGCCAAATACCTGTAAGGTTGGCAAACACAGTTGAGAGAGCAACCACGTCTCTTGTTTGGCTGCTGTGTGGAATCTCTTAGAATGTCACCTTCTAGTTACTGAGGTGGTTTCTTCAATGAATCACTTCTGGAGAACTTCTTCCTACTGGCCTTTTGACCTGCATATTTGAACTTGACCTCCTTGTTTCTGTTTGGAAGCATTCCTATTGCAATATTCTTCTTTTGGAAACATCATTGTCTTCAGGGCTGGCCTCAGCCATTTTCTTGTTACAACCAAAGGATGTAAGATGTCCTCAACCTTCCATTCCATGAACAAAAAGCATCTCAATGGAAGCCATATTGTACTCCTAGCAATGGGTGGTCCTCTACCACACATGAGGGCAGCAGCGCACATGAAAACGGGAGAAACAACTGCACAGCAGCCCTTGCTGCTCTCAAGAAAATGCTACTCTAAGCAGTTGCCTCACTTTGCTGGTCCTGTTCGTCCAGAAGGGAAATGCTCATGACCATGACATTTTGGAGTCTCATGACCATGACATTTTTTTAATGGACAGCAAAGCTTGGTTTGTAGAGGAAACCCACATATTGGTCAACTTCCTTTGCACAATTCTCATAGGATGAGGGAATGAAGTAGGAGTATGTATGTAGATGTTTTGGATATTTCCTGCCTGGAGAAATGCCCAACTGAAACCATAATTTATTACCGTTCTGGCTTAGAATGTGCAGGGCAATTTTTTTCTTTTACATCTCAGGATTTCCTGAGACCTCACAGTGTTGAAGCTCCATTGGGCATACCTGCAAGATAACCACTGTACCACAGCATCTCGAAGGTGGAGAAATTGTCCCCGATTATACAGCATTTCTCCTTTCTATGTAAAAGCATGTGGGAATTACAGATGGGAGAGAGTAATGAATACAAAGACAAAGCTGATTAAGCTAAATAGCAAACACATGCAGAGAGGTACATCCATGGTCACAAAGCTGTTTAGGAATATACAGTTACCCAACAAGGTTAAAAAGTTAGGGTTGTTCTGTGTAATGGTTAGATAAGGACATGAGATCCTCCACCACGCTTGATGGAGGACATGGGTAAACGTCTTCTTTGGCAATGGGAACTTCCCTGGGAACTTTCCCAATTATTTTTAAAATTGCTTTTGAAATTACCTTCCATCTTAACTGATAGGAAACCTGATATGTTGCCCCTCAACCTTCCAGTTTTCTGTTCCAGGACAAACACAAGGAGCCAGTGTGCAGTGGACGGCTTTCAAGAACAACAGCCTTTGTAGATATTTTGCTTTTCATTGTGTCTTAACTTTTATCTTAACTACAGTTGAAAAAGAATCAAAAGATCCTCGTATTTTGACTTGTGTATGTGTTCTGTGCTGGCAAGTTGGAACTGATTTATAGTGACCCTAATAAGTTGATCTCCCAGTGAGTTTCCATGAAGCCCAGTGGGAATTCAAACCCTGTTCTCCACAGTCCTAGTCCGTCACTCTGTCAACTACACTGGGAATCCAATTAAACCCAGACTTTTAGTTTTCTTTAGACATTTTTTATGACAGGACGACTCACTGAACTCAGTGGAACCCACTTCACTGTGGAATGTATCCCTGCATTGAGCCATTGGACTTGATGGCCTTATAGAACCATTCAAACTTCATTATTCTATGATTCTATGATTCGATACATCTCAGATAGTACTGCTGGAGCAGAATCACTTCGACAGGACTCAACACAAGGTTGCCTTAGCAAGCCATGTTCAGACTGCCCCCTTAGCTTCATTAACCTGAAGGACCTTCTTTCCCAGATCAATATGTAGCAGTCATTGGTGCTGGGAAGGAGCCATGCCTTCTCAGGTTTCTCAAGAGAAAGACCAACTGAGTGATGTTTATTTGTGGTGCCCAAGTTTCATTGGAATGAATGAATGCTTCCAATACTCTGGAATGCAAAGAAGGGGAGGAGAAACTGAAGTGTGTGTTACTGGTATGGTTTAATGGGTGGTGACACATGTTTGTGGTGGAAGGCTGGAGTTGGTGAAATTCCTGCCTTGATAACCATAAGAAATGCAAATATGAAAGAGGGAAGTAAACATTTGAAACCCTTGAAATAGCTGTCTGAATATTTCACTACAAAAATGTTCACTTGTATCAGGAGGTCTTTTGTGTGTGTGTGTGTTTTAAAATGCAGTATTAAATAAGATAATATAAGATCACAATAGAGGTGATGTTATCAGGCAGCTCCTTCCAATTAGAAATTTCCATAGTGTGTTTGTGTGCAGCTATATCAACAATAGAAAAGTGAAAGCAAACTCAAGTCCCATGACACTATTAAGGAGATAGTCAACTTTGGTTTGGTATAAGCTTTCCTGGACTGCAGCTCCCTTCAGTCCATACTTCAAATAAAACATGCTGTAAGGGTCTTGTTGTCCTCTCAATTGGGCAGTGGAAGATTCAGTATACTAGGTTCTACTATACTACACAAGGCTGAATACTCCAGGCAGTAGAAATGAGTCTGTGCCCAGACTCTGGAACTCCCTCCCACTAGAGGCCAGGACTGCCCCATCTCTGCTGTCTTTCCAGAAATAGACAAAGACCTTTCTGTTCAGATGAGCTTTCCCTGAATAATGGACTACCTATTATGTGATTTTTATATGGATCTAACATACATGTTTCCATAGAATTTGTGTTTATAACCTCTTCTAAATTTGTGTTTACATCTCTCTTGTGTGTCTCCATCCCCCATAACTTTTGGATGGTCTACATGGATTACATGGAACTTTTACTTTCTCTTTAACTGTTCGTAGTCTCTTGTACCTTTAATGTTGTCTGTAAGATGTCCTTCAATTCCCAGTTCTCAAACTTGAATGTCTTAATTGTACTGGGCTGTATATTGTCCCTCATTACTGTAAGCTTCTTTGGGTCTTTTTATGAGGATAAAGGTGGAGTAAAAATACTCTAAATAAATAAATAAATAAATAAATAAATAAATAAATAAATAAATAAATAAATAAATAAATCTTAATGCTGGCTTAATGCTTTAGAGAGGCCTAAAGGTTTTGAAACACACTGGGCAGTTATTTGCCTAGAATCTTCTTGCTGAAATGTAAGATAAAAGGTTGGTTGTTGACATCACATACTTTGTCACAAAAGAACAACATCTGTTCAGTTTTTTCCTTTATAAAATGGCTCAGGACTTTATTAACACAGCCCTAGTTTAAGACAACAGAATGGAGACATACAAAGAGTGTCTTGCCTTCAACGGAACCATGCAACCTTCTCAAACAGGCTAAGGCTTGTCCAAGTCACAACCAGAATATTGTGGCCACTTTTAATTCTTGTAAAAATGAAGAAGGCCCAGATTTAAAAATAATTCAGTCGAACAGGAAAATCAGACCTGGCCTTGTTACTAAATGAGCAAATATAGAACCCATCCCAGTGACTGTGAAGCTGGTCCCCTCAATTTCCGAGAGAGTCATACACTAGTCTTGATAGATGGTTCTGTAGCTTGCGTTAAAAATTGCTCCAGATGGGAGGATGGCCTACATTTCAGTAACCTGCCCCACATCCAACTGTTGTAGCAGAACAGATAAACTGCATGGATAAACAGTTGATTTTTTAAAATAAAACGTCTGGTCCCATGGGCATTTATATATCCACATATCTGGATGTGACAAGCTTACTGAGCATCTCTGCTTACTCTTGCTTGCAAAGGCAGGAAGGTTGCATGAGTGAAGGCTGAGTACAAGCTTTGAGCTCGAAGAACAGAAATACTACCCTACAATGGCATATATTTTAATGTAATTGCAAAAAAAGGAATTACCCATGAAGCATGAAAGACCAAAATAACTTATGCAAATATAAATGCAGTCTGTAGTGCTCCTTACGTTACCTGATACAAATATCCCTGAAGAATAGTATATGTCACATTTGCTCCTTGTCGTTTACTGTAATATATGGCTTTCATTTGCAATGTTTACAAATGTGAGGGAATCCTTGACTAGCCACAAATGGGTTGGCTAATTCTTGTGTGTTCTTGACCTGTGAGGAAGTGAATCTGAAAGATGCCCTGTTTATTTGGAGACAACGTCTAATGTGTAACCCTTTCATATCCCACTATCAGCCTCTAGTCTCCTTCGCTCCCCTTTGGCATGTTCCACACAATCTACTGTTTTCTTGATGCTGGTTTATCTTTCCAAAGCCAGCAAGTGATTGCACAATTCTTCTCTCTACCCCTCACCCCCACCCCCCACAACCACATCTATGCCAAGTTCTCGTGCCTTTTCCTCCTAATTTTCACATGGATTTATAGGGCAATGCTGTGTGAGTTTAGACAGGATTAAATCCACTGTATTCTGCCATGTAAATACAACTTTGGCTCTTTTCAACGCCCTATCTGGTCTTAACCACAGGCAGAGGTGACACTTAGGAGAACCCGTGGCTGACCTCCTTATCTCCTGTATGGCATGTGGAATTATGTGAACATTGTTGTCTTTCTCAGGGGAAAATGCTACAAAAAGCCAAGGAAACAGGTAGGTGTGTTTTGCACTATTGTAATCCTCACCAGTCCTGCTGATCTTTTAAAGTCCTTTGTCCGTCTTCCTCTACTTCACTCACAATGGTCTCCATTTACATATATCACCATCCTCTTCATCACAACCACCAGCACCCTCACCAGCACCATCTATAAAAGTAAATCTGATTATGCCCACAGTGCTCTAGCAGCAGCCTCTTTGTTACTCAGATCCTGACTAACTGGGACCTCCTTTGGGATTAAGAAGAAATGGTCACCAGTGACAAAAAAAAAAAAAAAAAAAAAAAAAAAGAGATACTGCTGAAATCAAAGCAGCTTCAATCAGTGGTGACCAGCTCGTCCCGTTAAATCCAGCAAACCTTAATATTTAATAACTTCCTCTTATTTGTGACCTTATTCGTTTTGCATTCCTCGTTTCAAGATCACAGTAGAATTCTCTGAAAGTGACTTCTCCCCGTCTGACCAGTCAGTCAACCCAGAGCTGAGCTGAGAGTCCCAGTTTTTGATCCCACTTAAATGAGTAATATTGGACTCCAGTCTGTGAAAAGTATACATTTGTAGCTTTACATCTATAGCTGCTGCATTACAGAAAGAAAACACACACACAACCCCAGCATCTAACTCTTCTATATAGACATGTAGAATGATACCTCCACCTACTATTGCATTATTTTGCAAGCTACATTATGCTAACAAGAACGTACAATGGCTGTGTTTAGGTAGGCCATTTGATCTAAATTTTGGAGAAGATTTGAATGCTCACGCCCCTTTCTTTCCTCCCGCTCTTCCAGCCCACATGGAATTCTTTATTTCAATCCAGTGGGTCATCACCAGCCATTACTGGTGGTATGGGAAGAATATGTTACAAACACCAGAATACTGGAAACCAATCATGAGCTTTTAAACAGTCTTTCATATGTAAGCAAGTTAAAGACAGAGGCAACAGGGCTGGAACAAGCATTGTGTTGAATAATAAGAATAATAAAAATAATCATTTGCCATCAAGTCAATTCAGACTTATGGTGGCCCTTTTCAGGGTTTTCAAGGTACAGAGTATTCAGAAAAAGTTTACCCTCCCTTTCCTTTCCCTGGGACCATCCCTGGGATTGTGTAGGTTGCCCAAGGTCACAAAAGATGGGTCTGCTACCACGAGGCACAGTGGGGAATCAAACTCTCAAACTCTGGCTCCACAGCCGGACATCTAAATCACAGAGCTATCCGGCCACCTATTGTGTTGAAGCTGGAGGGCATATATACTGTGATCTGGTATGCTGCCTTAGGCACACAAAGGAAGAAAGGTTTTGGCCCCTGCAACTGGCAGGCAACGCTGGCCACTGCTGGCCTTCTGCATTGGTTGATTCCACAGGACAAGATGTTCTTCCTGCTATGCTCCAGATTTCCATTGTCCCTGCAGTCTCCTAAACTAACAACTGACTGACACTCGTAGCACAGAGAACTGCATTCTAGGTTTGGGACAGTCCTGAACTGACTAAAGCAGATAGTTCTTTATTTTGATGTCTGCTTATTTGTATGCACAGGTGTAAAATATCACACCTGTAACAACTTTAATGGATTTCTGAAACACATCTCTCAAGTTGTCTTGTGGCTAACCAGCCCTAACACTTGAAAAAACAACCACATATACCAGTACAACCCAATCCAACCCAAGCCTAGCTTGTGAGATAAGAGTATAGAATTTGAAAATAGATGTAACCTCGCCGGTGTTCATAGAGACTGCAGAAATTCTCCTGTGAACATTTCAAAAAGAAATCTGTGCCTCTAAGTATTTGGCAGAAAAATTCAAAATGGCGTCGTTAAAGGCAGACAGAAGACTGGGGGCAGAAGGTCCCCATCCAATGAATCCCTCTAATTACATCCTTAGCAGAGCATCATGTCTTGTCTAACATCTGCACACCCAGAATTATCTGCAGATTAAATGTCTAGATAATTAATATTACTAAAAGAAAGAGGAGAATGTAAAGGTTCTGTTTATAATACTGCTCAAAAGACTATGCCATTAGCTTATGGTTTCTTGTAGTTAATGCCTGTACTTTAATATAAAACTGCAATATTAGTTTCCCTCACCATAGAGTATATTATTGGAAGAACTCAAGCTTCTCTCTGACCTTGACCCCACAAAGCATAACATACTAGGAAGTCATTGCTTTCCCTTATGAGCCCACAGGGTCGTATTTCCAACTATTAGCCTTAGGACTGCATGGCTTAGCATCGATTTTCCCATCTATGGTTCATGAGCCAAGAGATGGAATAGGACTTCTAGAAGAAGACATCTGGATCCAATTCATTTGGACATGGGATCGCCTACTCCGTGGTACTGGACTCAACAGAGTGGCCTACTTCACCAGTCGGGGAGGGATCATCTTCATCAGAGGACACTTCATAGACCAAGTAGACAGGACTTGAAGTTTCATTGCTCTGGCATTTGGAAAGGTTCCCCTCCATAAAGCTTCCACTTTCTCCTCTGGGACCAACACTTGTATTTACGGCACTGTTTTCCTGTTCTTCAAGGTCACTCTCTGGAAAAACTTCCTTCCCACCAGTGTTGTCCACTAGGGCTTCTTCACTTCTGCTGCTATAGCTTCTGGAGACACCCCCTTCTGACACATTTTCCCCATCCCCACTCTGGCTTCTGTACATCCCACGGCATGGAAACTTTCCACTTTCAGAGTTGCTGCTTTGAGACAGGCCATCTTCTGGAATCTCTTCAGATTCACTACTTTCAGTTCTCGAAACCCGCGGGGGGGAGATGACTGCACATCTGTAGCTGTAGTTTCTAGCAAGGATGCCCTCAGGGAAAGGTTCGCTTTCTTTGCTGCTGCATCTGGAAAGACTAGCCTCTGAGCCACCTCTGCTCATTTCACTGGCACTTCTGTAGAAGTCGGCAGCTTTAAAGCTCCCACTCTCCCCACTCTGACTTCTGGAGAGGCTCTGTTCCCCAGCATCTCCCATTCTTCTGCGGGGACAAATAGGAGTAGATGTCTCCACAGGGCCCCCACTCTCACCACTGTGACCTCTAGAAAAACTGTCAGCGGAGGCACCTCTGCTTCTAGAAGGGCCAGACTCCAAGACAACTACGTCAGTTTCACTGTGACTTGCAAGACTTGCTCTCGTATGGCTATCACTTTCTTTGCTTTTATTGCTGTGGCCTCTTGAAAGGCTGCTACCAATAAATCCTCCACTTTGGCTGCTTTGGCTTCTGGAAAGACTCTCCTCTGGCATCCCTCTGCTTCCACCAATGTTACTTCTGGAGACAACACTCTCGGTGTGGCCAATGCTATCTCCACTATAGGTTCTGGAAACAGAGGGTTCTACAAACCCTCCGCTTCCATAGCTGTGACTTCTAGAAGCAGTAGCTTCACTGAAGCTTTCATTTTCATCACTCTGGCCTCTAGACAGGCCACCTTCACTTGTACTGCTGTGACTTCTACCAAAAAGACTTTCTGTTAAGTCTCTGATTTTCTTGCTTTGGCTTCTGGTAAAAGTACTCTCCAAGGCGCCTTTGCTTCCACTGCTTTGACGTCTGGACTGGCTGCTGTCAGGGTCACCTCTACTTGCTCCACTGAAGAGTCTGGAAAGACCAGAGAGTGAGGATCCTTCACTTCTGCGGGGAAGGCTTTCTGAAATACTGGCTTCTGGGACACTTCCTCTGGTCCCACTGTGTATCCTTGGGGCTAATTCTTCATGGACAGCTTCCTCTGCACTGCTGGGGCTTCTGATGAACACACTGTCTGTTAAGGTAGCACTTCGTATGCTTGGCGTTCTGAAGCCACCCCCTCGTGACGTTTCTTGCTCTCCAGCACTATGACCTCTAGTGACAGCCCCCTCTCCGAAGGATGTATTTGCATCACTGGGTTGTGTAGAAAAGCTGCCATCTGGTGTACCTTCAGTGTGGGCTCTTGTGAAGACAGTGTCTGCAAAGGCTCCACTGTGGCTTCCAGAAAAGCTAGCCTCTGACTGGTTTCTGCTGGCCCTGCTGCTGCTTCTAGATGTGCTACCTATGGAGGCTTTGCCCTCTTCAGAACTGCTGGTTCTGGAAACAAGAGGCTCAGCATCTCTCTCCATGCCATGAAATTCATTATCTTCACTCAGTCTTCTGCCCCCTGAGATGTCTTGGCTTGCTCTACTCTGACGTCTCACTGAGATGCCACCATCTTCTGCAGTGCTGGTTCTGGGAGCAACAGGTTCAGAATACCCTTCCCTGCCACAGCTGTGATGAAATTCACTCTCACCACTTTGACTTCTGGAAAGATTGGTTTCTGACCCTTCTTTGCTTATCCCACTCTGGCTTCTGGAAATGCCACCTACTGGGACTCCACCATCTTCAGCGCTGCGGCTTCTGGAAACAGGTACGACATATCCTCCTTGACTGTGGCGACCTTGAATTTCACTTTCATTACTCTGGCTTCTAGAAAGGTCACCCTCTGACATGTCCCTGCTTGGCTCACTCTGACTTCGAAAAACACCACCACCCACTGGGGCACCTCCTTCTTTGGCACTAGTGGGTCTGGAAACAACAGGCTCAGCACTGCTTTGGAACTGATCTCCATCACTCTGGCTTCTAGAAAGACCACCTTCTGCATAGGATTCACTGCTGCCACTGTAGCTTCCATAAAGGCCACCCTCTGAAATACCTTCACTTTCACGGCTGTGAATTCTATCAAAGCCACCATCTGCTGAATCTCTGCTTCTGCCACTTTGGCTTCTAGAATAGTTGCCATCTCCTCCTCCATGGCCTTGGCTGCCTTGGACACTTCCACTTCCTGCATGGTGATCTCTAGGATGGGTAGTCGCAGGGACACTGCTACTTTCTCTGCTTTGGGTTCTGGAAATGGAAGATGATGAGTATCCTACACTTCTATGGCTTTGGCTCCTAGAACAGTTGCCCTCTTGCACACTATCACTTGCACCACTGTGGGTCCTCATAAATACACTGTCAGTCAAACCATCACTTCTGTTGCTTTGGCTTCTAGAAAGGTTACTATCTGAGATACCTCTGATGCCACCACTGTGGCTTCTAGAAAGATTGTGTTCTGGATTATCACCACTCCTGCTGTTATAACTTCTTGGACTTCCACTCCCATAACCAAGATTACTAGAAATGCTGCTGCCCCTAGTGTTTTCACCATCAGCAATATTTCCATTTTGACTTCTAAGGGTTCTAGAAAGGCTACCACCAGCAGTGCCCGCACTTCTATTGCTGTGACTTCTAGAGAGGTCTTCCCCTGTGTTCCCCATGCTGTCCCCACTCTGGTTTCTGGAAAGTCCACTTTGCACCTGGCTCCCACGTGGACTCATTTTATCTGTTGAAATTTCTTGTGCTCTGGATGCCGCATTCAAAGTTGCTGCGGTACTGGAGTTTGATGAAGCTGCAAAGACAAACACAGAAAGGCTGGTTGCATTTTTGAGAGATTTATAATTTACATTTAGTCTCAGTACCTATGCTTTTTTACTTAGTGTTCCTTATTTTAAGGCCATTCCATGTGAGCAATTGATTCCAAATGGTAGAAACCTTATACACAAGTTTTTCTACTTAGAGCAATCCACCCTTCCCCTTCAAGAGCTTTTGCACACCTTCCTGGCCCAGCAGTAAGGCATGCATTCTTTTTGGCACACTCAATGTTTAGCTTGGAGATAGCAGCTTCTTCCTTCTGGTTGCAGATTATGAGGAAGGAAATAGAAAGTGTGTGGTAGGAGGAGAATGAGGGAAGGAAAACAGGAAATGGAGAAGGGTGGAACCTGGTACTGACAGAAAGAGAGAGGAGTAATGTAAAAAATCACTTTTTCTGATCCTTTGCAAATGATCAGGAAAGCAACTAATTGACAGCTGATTGGACTACAAGGGTCCATTTGCTGTTCAGATGGGAGGAGCACACTATAGGGCACATAACTCCTCCCACTGATATCAAAAGACCATTTCTAGCTCAATCCACCCCTCACCCCAAACAGCCAGTCTGGACAGGCCCTCAGCTTTGCCAAGCCCCCTTTGCTCCTGCCCTCTCAATTCATTCACATGTCCACCATTTGGAAACCATGGCAGTTACTTCACATCCGTTTTGTCTCTGTTAGTGTTGCGCTTAGGACCGGTACAAAAAATGTTACTTCACATCCATCACGCAACTACTAAAATTTGTCTCGACCATGCCCCCGGAATGGGTGCTAAGCGTGACAATACTGTACCTGGTGCTGGGGTAGGGTTTTCCCTTGTCACTCTCTGTTCCCGCTTTCTGTTCCGAGACAAGACACCGTGTGGTGACGACTGTCACGCAACAAAACATTCGTTTCTCCCAGAAAACTGTGTCTGGGTTTGTTTGTTTGTTGACTTTAAGCGAAATATCAAAAAAAGAATTTTAAGTGCCCCCCAAAAAAAAGAAAAGAAAAAAGGAAGCTAGACAAATTCAGTGTTTGTCACAGTACAAAACCGTGAGGTAACACTTGTCACGAGACAAGTTATCATGACCATGGGAACACTGAAACAGGGACAAAAACACATGATCATGACCAACGCTGTCACAGTACAAAACTAGTCATGAAACAAAGAAGGACGTGAAGTAACCGCCTATGTGGAACACGTTCAACACCAAGATGCCCTTTAAAATAAGGAGCATTTCAGAGGAACCATCAAACTATGAAGAATACACTTACAGAGTTTTGCAGTAGAAGAGTAGATTCTGCTAATGACAGCAGATGGTGGGGACTCCATGCTGTGAGGAAAAAAAGACAACAGAATGAGCAGAAGTAAAAAGTAAAGTGTTCTGCTTATATACCGACCCATAGTGCTTAAAGTGCTTTAAGAATGCTTGTGGCAGTTTACAAGAAATTATGCAGGATACGATTGCCCCCTCCCCCAGCAAGCTGGGTACTCAGTTTACCAGCCCCAGAAGGATGGAAGGCTGAGTGAACCTTCAGCCTGCTACCTGGAATTGAACCCCAGGTTGTGAGCACAGTTAGAGCTGCAGTACAGCAGTTTAACCACTGTGCCACGAGGCTCGGTAGAGCAGTTCAACAACAACAACAAATGACTCTTAAGAAGATTAGTTTAGTTGCTTTTGTAGTAATCTGGGATTTCATTAGAAGCTCTCCAGGGTCTCTTCTAAGGCTCCCATCCTGGACCAATTTAAACAAGACCATCTTAAACTAGATTGTCTAAAAGATGCTCAGGAGGAGTCATATCTCCATCATCCCCCATATCAACCCATCCCTAACAACTGTGGCCAAATGTGGGATGTGGGATGACAGCCACATTCCCTTCAGCCCTGACTGCCTTACACTGCTTGCCTGTCTGCTTCCATGCCAGCTTCAAGGTGATGCTTCTAATATGTAAAACCCTAAATCAGTGGTGGCAAACCTTTGGCCCTGCAGATGTTTTGGACCTCAACTCCCACAGTCCTTTGTCATTGGCAGTCTAGGCTCAGAATTCTGGGAGTTGTGGCCCAAAACATCTGGAGTGCCAAAGATTCACCACTAGTGCTTTAAATAGTTTGGAACAGCTTCTTCCAGCAAAAACTGCCTGCCCTACTCGTTTGTTATCGTCTGGATGTCTCACCGTTGCCTTTTCTTAAGTTCACATAGGAAGAGGCTCCGAACCAGTTATCTTACCTGATTTCTTCACCTTCCATTAGCTTCCGATAGGTGAGAATCTCTATATCCAAGGCCAGCTTGATGTTCATCAGATCTTGATACTCCTTAACCAGCTGGGCCAAGTCTTGCTTTGCACTGTGAAGGGCTTCCTCCAGTTTAGCCAGTTTTGCTTTGGCATCATGGAGGGCAGCTTCTCCTTGCTCTCCAACGTCTTTGATGATGCCCTCTAGACGCAGACACTAGTGCAGACAGGAAGCAACAAGGAAAACATGTGTTCCGCAACCTGCTGTTTCTCACTGCTTTCCATGCTTCCCAAATAAAGCTATTGCCAGATGCAAAGGCCCAAGATCTTTTATCTTTTGAGATGGGAACTCCTTGGGCCTGTCCTGTTTGCAAGGGCAGAGTTTGTGGCACCTCCTTGAGATAAGATTAAGCAGGCAAAATGCTGTTTTCTACAGCAACTATTTCACTTATTTGCATACTTGCTGCCCTTCTCTGACCCTAACCTTAACCCTAACCCTAACCCTGACCCTAACCCTAACCCTAACCCTTTCCCATCTTCTGGCAAGATGCTGCAGAGATGGTCTGTTTGCAAGGTATGAGCTCTAAATTATGATCCTTCCCACACAGATGCTGCCAACAGCCCATCCCTCTTTCACTTGAGATCAGCTACATGGCTGCTATGCCACCGTAGCACTCAAGTGTTTCAACACATAATGATTTCATGATAGAAGTAGACTGCTTAGGGCAGAGTGTGGCTCCATACATCTGATTTCTCTACCTGTCCAACATAACAGTTACAGTTCTTTGGGATTTGTTGCTAGCCAGCCACCAGCCATACCTTACCTGGCTTTTCAAAGAAACGATGCAAGACCTCATTTTCTGAACCTGTATAGTTAATTCAGCAATCACCCTCCGGTCATGAAGGAGATGATCCCCATAATGAACAGAGAGCGCCTCTCTTTCGTTCAGCTAGAAGGGAGAGTTAAAGGAACATTACTGTCATGTTAGAAAAGAAAAATACTACTAAGGAATCCTGGACCCAAGAAGACTTTCCCAAGAAAAAAAATGCCACTGTAAATGGTACACACAGAAGCAAAATCTTTTGCCCTTGGCCTTGGTACCATGGATCAAGCAGAAGTAGGCCTGTGACCAAGATGGAACCACCAAATCCTTTCCTGCTGATTGCTAATCTCTCCGCTTCTTGCATATCCTCTTTCCATTAATTAAGTTTGTTTTCTTCTCTGATCTTTTCCTCCTTTCCTGGAATCTTAAGCCTATATCAGTTGGGTGTCTTTTTTCATGCCAGGATCCAGAAGCCTACTGTTTCCTTGCCATTGCTGAAAGATGACCATCCTACCTCCATGATTCTTTTGGACATCCCATTGTAAGCTGTAAAAGAGTTATCAATATGAAATGTAATCAATAACTGTTCTGTGAGCAAAAACTGTGCTGTGATTGTAATGCTACGAAAAGACTGTATTATGTAGCAAGCAATGCTGTGATTTCCTACCTGGGCACTGTTCAGGAAACAGCTGTGAGCTACTGAACAAAAAAGAGGAAGTGCTGTGAGCTTATGAAGCTTCAGAAATGACTGGAATGATGGACAGATGATGGGGGGTGTTGAAGGTGTGACTATGTTAAGAAGGGTGTGGTGGGGGGTCTAAAATTGTATAAAAAACCTCTGGAAATGTATGTTCGAGGTCCCTTTTTGACTGTCTGGGGGACCCCTTTTGCGTCTTCTGCAAAAGGCTCTCTGTTTCTGTACTTTGCTTCTGCTCAATAAACTCAGCGCTGAAGAACTTGTCCTTTCTGTCTGACTCAGTCTCAATTCTTGGGAAATCTCTGACTTAGCTTCATCTCTGAATATTTCTGACTTAAGTCTATTTTTGGGCCCTCACATCCCAAGATAACACCTTCACAAACCTGATCGGTCGTTCTCTGGTTTTAAATACCTTTGTTATCATTACCTGTCCTATCTCTATCCTTTTGGCTGGGATACAACAGAACCAAGACGTGACTGCTTCTCCCATCCTTCCTATGTCCCTTCCTTATCCTAGATAGCCAAACACCCTATTTTAGGTATCAGCAACAGAATGTATTTTTGCTGTAAAAATATGGAGTGGATTTTCAAAGTGTTGAAGAGAACACAAGTTGATCATTTTGGTGGGTTTATTTGCACAGTTTTGACCTAGTCATCTCATTTGCCTCATGATTCCACACAGCCTGAGTTCAACCTCTTATCCCAAGCCTTTTCAGAACAGGATGAGTCACCATCGAGAGAGATATTCAAATCATATACAAAATTTGTATCATAAACGCTGGCCCTTAGTTCTCATCCATGCATTAATTGGGAAAAGAAATGGGCACAAACAAAAAACAAAACTAACCAGGATGAAAAATTGCTGGTTCAAGTTCGTCCAAACTGGAGAACCTGAACTTTCTTAAACCAATGAATATTTCTCTGTAGAAATGGGCACAAAATGAACTTTTATTTCATTATTCGTTATTCGTTTCATTAGCTAACAAAATTAATAATGAACCAACCCATCAAAGAAAAATGAAACGAAATGAAATGGAAATTTCCATTTCATTCACTTCGTTTTTCGTTACCCCCTCCTACCTTGTCCTTGTCGCCGCAGTCCTCCTGGTCCTGGCGGGAATGTAGGCCTGTAGAGGCGCTGGCTCCAAGCCAGTGCCTCAAAAAGCCCCTGGCTGGGGACTTTTAAATCCCCCCCGAACTGTACGAACCCATACTGAACCAAACCAAGGGTGGTCCTGAAACAGACGAACCTGAACCATGGGTTTTCTGTTTCATGCCCACCTCTATTTCTGTGATTTAACAAACTTCCTGGTTCGTTTTCCTCACCCCCCTTTCACTGCTCCCATTACCTCTCTACTTTTTCCTACTGCTGCCTGTGCTGTTGCCATCTAGAGAAGCAGCCTAGCTAACTCCTGTTGTCCTGCTGCCTCCAAAAAAATAAAAAAAAAAATAAAGACAGTTGGGCTTTTAAAAAAAGACAGCTAGGCAATCTAACAAACAAAAACCCGAATGAACTGATGAACCAATTTGTGGATCATTTGGGAAAGATTCAGAAATTCGTGGACACTGCCAAACCCTGAACCAAGATGAAATACCATTTTGCTGGTCCAAGCCCACCTCTAGTTGGAAAGATACAGAATTGATCAATTCCTAATAAAATCCCCTAAGCTGTGGATCATTCTTTCTATATTCTTCTCTCTTAAAGCTGCTGTGACCATTTCTGCATCTTTCTACTAGGACTGGCACCTACCTTCAAGGCCTTATGGAACAATTTCTAAATAAAAAGTGGTCATACCTTGTTTCGGGTCAGTGCCTCTAACTCTTCCCAGCTCCGGATAGCCAGGTCTTCATACTGAGCTCTCACATCCTCCACTATCTTGTGTAGGTCAGGGTTGTATCTGTTGTTGTCAATCCCCAGCACAATTGAGACATCCTTGGTTTGTGACAGCAGTTCCTCTAGTTCCTACAAAAGCAAGGGGAGGGAAGGGAACTGAAGTTAACTCATCCATAATTCAGAGTTAAATAATCATTACAGCTTGCAACTAAGTACTGGAAATTCACTTATGCATGGCTATAAATACAGCCAGTGGTGTAGCAAGGTTTCGGGATGCCTGGGGACAAATTTGTTTTTGCACCCCCCTCGTTGCATCCACCCAGCAAGGAGGGGGGGAATCCTGAGGGCGTGGGGCAGATGTGGGGTGTGCGGGCATGCGGGTGGGCATGTGTGTATGTGTGCGTGCAACCGCATTTGTGTGTGCGTACCTTACCTCTCCCGTGGTGGCAGTGGCAATGAAGAGATGGAGGAGAAGGAGGAGGGCACCGCAGCCACTGCGCTCACATGCCTGCCTGCCTGTTTGCTATGTTTGCTTTGCCACTCACTTGCCACGTGGTGGTGGGAGGGCGCAGGGCTTCCTCCCCCTCCCCCTCCAGGTGCCCCCAGATTTCTGCACCCAGGGCAGATGTACCCTTCTGTCCCCCCCCAGATATGCCCCTGAATACAGCAACATCTCTTTCTCTCTCTTTAACCTAACGCTGGAAATGTAACTTATTATAGCTGGACACAGCTCTAATAATAATTAGTGACTTATTGAACATAACTTAATGGGTTTGTATGTCAAGTTTGTATTTCAAGGAGATGTGAATCAGTGGTGGTAGTAGTACTGCTTTTCCCCAAGGAGCTCAAGGTGACTCACCTTCTTCTCAGGCTCCCATGTCATTATTACTGCAGCAACCCAAGCTGCCAGAGAGAGAGTAGAGGAAGGGGAGGCACTAGGGAGGGACAGAAGGAGGTAAGGAAGAAGGATTGGCCACGAATCAACCTGCAGGCTTGATGGCAGATGGGATTTAAGCATAAGGTCTTCCTACTGTCAGTCCAATCCTTGAATAACCCACTATGGTATCCTAATTCTTACAGCTGGATAGCATCCTCAAGAGACATCAGATGGAGTTGGGCTCAGGGATAAAGCTAATCATGATAGTTTTCCTTTCTGCCAATGGATTCTGAGATTCATTTCAACCACCATACCAGGAAAAAGAATGATAATAACCCCGTTTCTTCAGCTTCAGAGGGATATTTTGTTCCAAATGTCTGCAAGTGGGGGCGTACTTTCTATAATTAAAAGATGCCACAACACTAGGACAGGTTTCTCTACAGAACAAGTACTGTACATGTAAGAACAGCATCCTTCTATGGTATACATTCCTGAAGAATCTCCAGAAGTTGCAGTCTTGGGCAAATCTTTTGATCAGAATAGAATGAGATGATTCTGGCATAATGATCTGTGCAGAGGTGCCATAGAGAACCTCATCCAACATTAGTGAATTCTGCCGTATCCAGCGGTGGACCAAAATTTTTGGAGCCCTGAAGCTTGAACCGTTGCAACCAGTAACAAGATCTGGATAAAGACTATTACTTTCTTCAGTGGGTTGTTTTGGGATTAGGGCCCTTAAGGTTTGTTAGTTTCATAGCAGATCCACCCTTGGTTGTGTCTCTGTATGGCAAGTCAAAGAGTGGTGCAATAACACCCAGTGTACTTGTTTGTCACAGAGGCTGCCTGAAAGCAGGCAATGCCGGAGCTGTGAATCATGTACTGAGATATATACAGCCTTTGCTTACTCAATAGATTTCTCTCTTTCAACACACAAGCTCTGGCCAACCATGTGGGAATTATACTGCCTTATAAGCCCTGTTCAGAAGTGTACTCGCATGTGCTGGACAAAAATGCGAAGGAAGAATTGTGTTGTACCAGCACGCCCCACTTTCATTAATCCAAGTGACTGCTTCCAACCCTGGCACGTGCCCATAAGTATGAAAATAAGCAGTCCGTCCATATACAATTGTACATAACAAATAGATAGAGAAAGACTTCCTCCTGGAAGATGGATGCACTACATGTACATGACAGATAATCAGAGAAAGACCTCCTCCCAGAAGACGGATGCACTACATGTACATGACACATATACAGAGAGAGACTTCCTCCCGGACGATGGATGCACTACATGTACATGACAGATATACAGAAAAAGACTTCTTCCCAGAAGATGAATGCACTATATGTCAGGGCAGATATACAAAGAAAGACTTCCTCCCGGACGATGGATGCGCTCCCTACATGTACATGACAGATATACAGAGAAAGACTTCCTCCCGGAAGATGGATGCACTACATGTACATGACAGATATACAAAAAAAGACTTCCTCCCAGAAGATGGATGCACTACATGTACATGACAGATATACAGAAAAAGACTTCCTCCCAGAAGATGGATGCACTATATGTACATGGCAGATATAGAGAAAGACTTCCTCCTGGGAGATGGATGCACTCCCTAAATGTACATGACAGATATACAGAGAAAGACTTCTTCCTGGAATATGGATGTGCTACACGTGCAGATTTAGTTGGTTCTCATGCCATCACAGGAGCAGCTACTTGATGCAGTCTTGCTCTACTCCCTATTGATGAGATACATTTTTGTGTTAAGAAATTCCAAACAGGTGACAGAAATAGCTTCAATTGCTTCAAAACTCCATGAGAATTGTATTCTAAATCTTGCCTGCTCTCCACCTAGCACAGGACAAAAGGTGGAAGTCTAGCCCACAAGGCTTGTGTTACCCTTCTACTAGCAAAGGACCTCTGCTTTTTGCACCATTGCCAATGCCAAAATGTAAGCAGAGACTCTGCAATGGAGCACCTTGCCCTTCTTTAAATCCCTTCTAACCCCATTCTCTCCTTTCTGTTTTGCGGAAGCCCGCAGCAACCTGACCTCTGGCACCCACCCACCAAATGACTGGTGCTGTCAAGATACAGAGGAAGGGCTCCCTGATAGCAGAGGCAGATTCAGCTCAGTGAATTTCAAAGGCATTATTATGATCCCATTGAGTAACCCTTCCCCCATACATTCTGTCTCTCTCTCTCTCTCTCTCTCTCTCTCTCTCTCTCTCTCACACACACACACACACACACACACACACACACACACACACACACACACACACACACACACACACACACACACAACTTACATGCACACAGAGGAGGGGGGCTTGGGGGGTAGGCAAGATACAACCTGAAGGGTTCAGGAGACAGAACACCTCCACTGTTTGCTCAGCCACATATTCCCCCCCTTGTGCCTTTTCCATCCACGACTGACTTAAATGGAGTTATTTAACTGGCCTCAGATAGTAAAGAATCAGACCATTATTTACCTTTATTTCTTTCATACCTTTGTGAATCCTGCTTTTGTCTCTTTCCTTCTTCCTCCCGCCCTTTCTTTGCCCGGCCCCACTCACTAACTTTAAAAAACTTTAAAACTGTTTCAACAAAAACTGTTTTAATACTATTTTTTTAAATAGTCCCTCTCACCTCACTGGCAAGGAACAAAAAGCTGGGGTGAGCAAGGGGGGATTACCCATCCAGCGGGGAAAAAATTCCCTGCCACCAAGAAGCTTTCACCACTTTCTTGCCCTTCTACCGAAGCTCAGCTCCTGGGCAAACAAGCAGGGCCCCTCCATTTAAACAAGGCTCAAGTCTTCAGTGGTCCTTGTGGAGAGGTGTGTGAGCATGGTTTTGGATGCATCCATAGGCTGCGGGATATAGATCAACCTGCTACAATCAAAGGAGCAATACAAAAAAGTACAGTGGCACCCCCACTTAACAGCAGCTGGACTTAAGAGCAATTTGACTTAAGAGCGGAAAACTGTTGTCAATTTAACTGCCGCCTTACAAATTTTAGATATGGTCTGCTCAACTTACAAATATTTTTTCAGTTTTTTTGATTTTTTTAACTTACTTCTTCAATTTTTTAGATAGGTACCCCGACTTAAGAGTAGTTCGACAAGAACATGCATTTGGAATGGATTAAATTTGTAAGTTGAGGTACCACTGTATTTCTTTGAATTCAACTGCCTCAAGAATCCCAAGATTCTGTGAGAGAAGGCAAGCACAGTCTGTGTACAACTGAACAACCAGGCAAAGACACTTTAAGCAACAGAAGGGAAGATTAAATAAATGCCCCCTTTAGTTAAAAGACGTAACATGTAAAACTGAGCACTTGAGGAATAATATGCAAAGGATACACAAATATCCATGTGGGAACAAATGCAGGCACTCGCGGAAGGGATGAGAACGAGGTGCAGAGGGAGTTTGGAGAAGCCTGCTGGCATAGGGGCAGGGGGTTTGACATCCCTCCCGCTGGATTTCCTAGCACAAACCCAGGCAGGCTGCTAGGAGTTGTAGTGTCTTCTATGTACCTGGTTGTCCAAATGCCCAGATGAAAGATCTGCATTAGCAGCCCAGGACTCCTTATGCTTGATTGGCTGCCATGGCAGAGAGAAGCAGGGCGGGGGAAAGCAAGAGAGCTCTTGGAAATTAATGAGTTCAAGGGAGGGATGGGGCTGTTAGCAAGTGGGTGGGAAGGGTCCTTGGAGACTGTGTGTGCTGTGTGTGTGTGTGTGTGTGACTTACTTGCTTTACTTCAGGTCCTATTGCCATCATTCTACAGCAACTGGCTTCCAGGGGGATGCTGTTTCCAATTCCGGAGACAGCATTCAGTGCCCCTAACTAGTGACTACAGGTAGACCTGTCTTTACTGACTCTGTTTAATTCCCCTCTGGAGACTCCTACATTGCCTATCTTGTCTTGTGGTACCCTGCCCTATTGGCTGGATATTCCATTATTTGACTATGTAGTGGGGCGAAGAAATACATCCTTTGTTCCTTCCTACTTTCCTCTCCATTAAGGGAACTAAGCTCTTAGTACAGTGAGATGGGGGAGGGGAGGAGGAATGACCATCCTCTGTCAGAATATTCCATGCCACATAATAATTATAGATACTGCTATCATATTACCCATTAGAGATGGGCACGACTCAGGGAAATTTTCGTTTTCGTTTTCATTTTTTTCATTTTGTTTTGCAATGAAAACGAAAACGAAATTTTTTTCAGAAACAAAACGACAACGGAAACGAAACGAAAAATTTTGCTGTGTTTTTCGTTTTCGTTACGGCAGACACATTGCATTGAAAAGAATGCTAATGAAATGAAAATTTTTCGTTTTTGTTTTTGTTTTTTCGTTTCGTAACAAAAACGAAAACAAAAAATGTGCAAAAAACCCCCCAAAAAATGAAAACGAACCAAAACGGACCCCTAAACAAAAAACGAAAAACGAAAAATTATTTTTTTGAGTCGTGCCCATCTCTATTACCCATACTTTCTCCTGGCCCCAGCTAAATGACCTCAATAATGTGTTTTAGAATATATTTTAATTATTTTAATTTAATATATTTAATATATTTTAATTATAGTGTTTTTTTAATTGTTGAGTTGTTTTGATGTTTTCATGATTTATTTATTGCTGTTCTACACTGTGAACTTCCCAGAGTGGCCTTTGGCCTCAGGGGCAGTAAATACATTGAATTAATAAATGATTTAAGTAAGCGCTTTTCACCTCTCTTCAGAAGGTTAGATCAGCCACTTGATAGTTTTGGGTCCTCTGGGTCACCTTTTCCAACAAGCATTTACAGCATTGTGAACCATGAGAAATAAATACCCAGTGCTATCTGCTGCAGTGCATGCTTGTAAAACATATGGGCCCTAGCCTTAAGGCCTCCTCTTGCACTCAGTTCTTTTTGGTAACTCCTATGTCACCTGTTTAGCTGCCTAGATGTCTGACTCCTGAGCACATCCGATCTTGCCTGATCTTGGAAGCTAAGCAGGGCCGGGCCTGGCTAGTACTTGGATGGGCAACCACCAGGGAATACCAGGTGCTGTAGGTGCCTGGAGTAGGAACTGGCAAACTACTCCAGTATTCCTGCCAAGAAAAACTCCATGGACATGAGGTCACAAAGAGTCGGTCATGACTATATGACACAAGAAGAAGAAGAAGAAGAAGAAGAAGAAGAAGAAGAAGAAGAAAGAAGAAGAAGAAGAAGAAGAAGAAGAAGAAGAAGAAGAACATCTCATCTGTTTGGGGAAAGCCAAATTGGGAATTGCAGGCATGGTGGTGGAGTGGGTGGGCAGAACGAACCAGCTTTCAGTATGACTGAGATTCTGGAAGGATCTGGGCATGATTCATAATGGGCAGGGGTTCAAGGACCCATTGAACACTTCAGATTTATGTCTCAGCCATAAACTTTTCCAGGCCCCACCCACTCACAACTGAGCTCCAAGGAAAAGCTGGGGGGGGGAATTCAGACACTGTTTACTGCTGTACTCAAAGGTCAGATTAAAAAAAAAACACCATACAATACAGTGCTAAAGTCAACAATGCCAGGCTCATCACAAACCTATGCAAAGAGGAGGTAGAGTGAATCTGCAGGTAGAGAAGCAACATCACTAAAGATAAGAACAGTCCGCTTACAGGCTGGTCTTGCACACCAACAGGATGTAACCCATTTGATGCACTCTCACACTGAACTACATTTCGATAGTGAGAGCACTTATTTCACCGACTTAAAATTGGGAACATGCTTTACTTTTACAACTGAAAACATTTTGTTAGACTGTTGAAAATGACACATCACCAGAAGACCCTATGTTTTCAGATTCTTGAGGACCCATGAATCTTGGCATGATTCCTCCTGGTTGTCAGGAAATGAGCATAAAGTAAGGCAGAGACACAACAGGCAGCCTCCTCTAGGGCCAAGGAAGGTGTCATATCTCTTGAGGGAATGACACTGCACAAATGCAGATGTCTTGTCTGATGGGAGAAAGCCCGGGGCTCATAAGAGCATTAATTCGTTGGCTTCTTTACTGCAATGCGATATGAGTTTTCTTGCCCCTTAGAAGGGATCTGCACCCACCCAGAAGCAACAGCTGCAAAAAAGTGCTATACAGTTTCTAAAATGATAAAAATAATTACAGAAGAGCCGAAGAGGGAGGGAAAGGGAGGGAGAGGGAGAGGGAGGGAGGGAGGGAGGGAGGGAGGGAGGGAGGGAGGGAGGGAGAGAGAGAGAGAGAGAGAGAGAGAGAGAGAGAGAGAGAGAGAGAGAGAGATGTCTATAGGTTTTAAAAAGAAGTTTCCTAGCCAAACTGGACAATATTTATAATTTACAGAAACAATTTCTCTTTCTCAGGGAATCAAGTCTGACAAATAAGTACTGTATAGGAGATGTCTTTTCAGTCTGGAGTTTTCCAAAACACAGCATTCTTAATTGTATTTTAACAATGTTATGACTATGGTTAGAGGTAACATGGAAGTAGCACTCATTCAGAATCTTGCACTCATTGAAAAAGAGAGGTGCAGTATTTCTTATAGAAAAGAACTTAGAAGTACCTTGATGTTGTGAAAGGGACTTTTCATAAGAAGCTTTTCCCTTTGTGGCCCTTGGTGGCGTTTCAGCCATTTGTATGAGGATGCTGGAGGTCACAGATGTGTTTTTAGGCAGGAAAAATGTGAGAATCACAGGTGTAGAAGCCAAGAGTGTTTACAATGAATGAAAAGCAATCCAAGGCTTCTTGCTTTCTGCTCAATGGTCACCAAAAATACAGAAAGTGACACTGAACCAGAGAGAATGAATGATGTAGAACAGGGGTGCCCAAACTTTTTGTAAGGAGGGCCAAATTTGGTGGCTGAGAATGTGTCAGGGGCCGGTTGCTCCCCAAACCTGCCACTCCACTGCAAGCCTCACCCACTTTCTTTTAAAAAAACATGGGGTGAAGGAGGGGAGGGAGGGGCAGGCCAGCCAGCCACAGGGCACTGACGGGCCAGATTTGGCCCCCGGACCGGACTTTGGGCAGGCCTGATGTAGAACATAGCGAGAGAGGCAGAAGGACTTGATTGTGCTGCATTTTCCAAGCAAGCACAGAAGGCCTACAAATCTCTTATAATAGTCTAGCTCTTAGGAGACGCAACTACCAAGATGTTATGAATACTACTGCCGTCCTATGATGTGCAAATTCAACACCCCTCTCCCCAAACAGCATGACTGGAAGGCTCTGGTAAAAAAGAAGACCCCCCCAATTAACTGCAATTAGAAGATGCTGAACTTTTGCCAGTCACAGAAGTTGCACACTCTCTCGTCTTTCCAGCTCTTCTCATTCTGCTCTTTACCTTTTATGGACACCAACAAGCTGGGATGTTTCGACTTAAAGACACACAGGCTGATCCCAATCCAAATTACTAATGAATCTTCAGGTGTATAGGGATGCAGATGCAGCCTGTTTCAGATGAGATGCTCCAGGTCACTTTTGTGACCTAAATCTGCAGAGATGAGTCCAATTCTTTTCTGTATTTGGGACTGATGTGAATCCAAAATGCAGTCCTCAAACTCACAAGTAGAGATGGGCACGAACGGAAAAATTGGTGATTTGTTTTGGTTTGGTTCGTTTTAGGCTTTGGTTCATTTTGTTTTGTTTTTTTACAATTTTTTTCCAAATATTCGTTTCATTGGTTTGTTTTGTTCGTTATTCATTTTCCCCACTTTGCACGATTTAATCCATTTGACAGCGCGCGGGTGGGAAAACAACATTTAAAATTTTTAATAAAAAACACAGACATTGACAACAACTGCACAAACTGGACTGGCAGCATCCTCATCCTCATCATCCACACCATCATCATCATCTTCAGACATCATCCTTACCTGGCAGCGGCAGTGGTGGCAGATCGATCCTGGCCCCTGTGGCAGGGGCTTTTTCAGCTGAGAAAAAGGGTTTTTCCCCAAGTGCTGACTGTGCAGGTCAACATTGGTTTTATTTTTTATAATTTTTCTTTATTTTAGGGTGCCACCCCAGCCATCCCTGGGGCCGGGACAGCACTCCTTTTAAAAAAAAATTCTTAATTTTTTTGTTTTTTGTTTTTTAATCACTGACCATGTGGCACCTAGGGCTGGGTCAATCATGGTTTTATTTTTTATATTTTTTTCTTTATTTTAGGGCACTAACTCAGCCACTCCTGGGGCCAGGTTGGCACTCCTTTTTAATTATTGTTTTTCAAGTGTCGACCATGTGGCCTCTGGGGCCGGGCCGGTGCTGTTTTTATTTTTTATATTGTTTTCTTTATTTTAGGGTGCCACCCCAGCCACCCCTGGGACTGGGTCGGCGCTCCTTTATTTATTTATTTATTTATTTATTTATTTATTTATTTATTTATTTATTTATTTATTTATTTATTTGTTGTTGTTGTTGGTTGTTTTTTTTACTGCTGACAACGTGACCCGCGCATCAGATCAGTTTGCTTGGTTTTTTTGCTGGCCCACAGGGCAGGTCCAGTGCTCATGGGCCAGTACCGGGGCCTGCACGCCAGATATTTTATTTTATTTTATTTTATTTTATTTCACTTTATTTTATTTATTTACTGCCGACCACGGCCGCTACCAGCTGTAGCATGGCCGGTCAGCTTCCCCCCTGGTCACCCCCTCCCTGCAGCCAGGAAGACCGGACCTCCAGGAAGGAGCAGCACCAGGGTAGGGCCACCATTAACAAAACAAAATGAAAAGAACCATTTTTTTCATTTTTGTTCGTTTCGTTCTAAGTCCAGTCTGAGGTTCGTTATTCGTTTCGTTACATGCCCATCTCTACTCACAAGTTATTTTTTTCTTTATCGCACCAGTGACTGCTTCCTGGCCATGGTCAGGAGAGGTAGAATTATTCTTTCAGAATAGTTTTATCTCTCTTGATTTAGGAATTCTGGAGGGACAGAACAGAGGCCGGCTTCTGTGCCTAAAATAAGTGCATTCTGTGCTGTTTATAAGGCAATATGTGATATTCTAAGGTTCTCAGGAAGAAGACCAAAAACCCTATAAAATAATGGATATTCTTCTGGAAATTAGTTGCTCTCTGCTACCCAATGGAATATTACAGCTGTGTGACCCAAGCTTTGCATCCACAGGAGGGTAGAATAGAATAAGACATGCCTCCAAACTAACTCAAACAATAACTATTTTAATTAATGTGTGTTATTTGCTCTCAAGCTACATCTGGGTAAGAGAGATTTCAAGGTGTGTGGGTTATTTAAGGGGTGGTTTTACCATTACCCCCAATCCCACTACGGCTAAGCAGGGATATGCACCCAGGTCTCCTACAGCCTAGCATATTTATCTACTACAACACATTTGGCTCTCATTTTAATAAACAGACTTTTGTATTACTAAAGTAACAGTGAGGTCTTTTCAAGGAGCACAGTTTGTGAGACATGAGCAATGCGAATTGGAGACCTGGACTTTAGGGAAAGAGTAAAGTATATGAGAAAGACCAGGAATATTCCTCAGGCAAGAGGCCCAACAGCCTTCTAACAGCTGGAAAGTCTGGCATCAGATGAAGCAGCGAAGCCTGAGCAGGAAAGTTCCCAGAAAAAACAAGGCAGGATTGGGAACTGGGAAGCAATTCCTTCGGAGATTGCTTGTAGGCCAGCCATTTGGTGACTCCTGTATCCTTTTCTCCTTCCTTATGGCTGGTCTATGAGCCAATCGTATTTGGGCCCTATTGCATCGCGAAAGAGGTGGTTAATAATAAAAGCTGTGTTTCTTTCTGAAGTCGTCACATGACGGAAAATGCGGTTCCCTGGTCCACATGAACATGGTTTAAGTACCAGCATTTTATATGTCCCCACATCATTAACCGGCACCTAGAAGCTCAGAGGGGGACTTCCGGCAGTGTGGAGCTTAAGCTGGGGTGCTACAGGAGCTCAAGCTACGGAATGAAGATTGGGGCTGCGATGTCAACATGAGGTGGGGGAGCAAGTCTGCCGCTGTTGAGAAACAAGGCAGGCAGGCAGGTAAGAATGTGTGTGTGTGTGTGTGTGTGTGTGTGTGTGTGTGTGTGTGTGTGTGTGTGTGTGTGTGTGTGTGTGTGAGAGAGAGAGAGAGAGAGAGAGAGAGAGAGAGAGAGAGAGAGACTAAAGATATGCCAGTGCTGCCAGTTGTCCTGCCCTTCGCTTCCGCGCCAGCTCTCAACCTGGTGCCTCTGCCACTGAGCCCTCCGCAGCCTTGCCTGAGGCAACCACCAACGAGGGGCTTCCTCGTTGACGGCCCTCAAAGGAAAGCCTGCCAATGTCTGGCTTTTGCCACTCCAGGCTGCCTGTCAGTCACTCGCTTGCTCGCTTGCAAGCCTCAGGATTCCCTTTTGCTCCTTCACCGAGAAGGGAGTTCCCTCTTCTTTCATCACAGATGCACCTCTCTCCCTCCCGTGGCATGGCAATGGAGTCCCTGGCTGGCGAGGATTTCACCTGGGCACCTTTGGAAAGGAAGGCCCACCACAGGGAGCCCTTGGCTGCTGCCGGTTGGCCTCAGAAGAGGTGACTTGTCCTTTTCCTCCTTGTCCTGCAAGTGAGCCTCTTCTTCCTCCTCCTTGCCCCGACTTGGCTGGCAGTCTCCAGAGCAAAATATCGGAGAGACAGCAATTGGGGGAAACAGTAAGATAGAATGTTGTCGGCCTGCATTACCAGTAAACCGACAACAAAAAGGGAAAAACCCGGGTATTTTGTGCCCCCAATAATGTTTGCCTCTTGTAAAAAATGTGCATTTCAAACCCGATTTAAAAATTCCCAGCCTCTGCCTTGGTTCTTGAAAAACTCACTGAAACCTGGTTAAGTGGGTGTTATCAGTTGTTGTTTTTAAACCGTTACTGTGGGGGCAAATTTTTGGATCTGGTTTATCAGAAAATTAGATCTGGATTTTAAAGACTGTGGGATAGAGCCCAAAGAGGATATCAAAGCAGGAAATGAAGGAGGCTTGCCAAATGCAGGAGAGAAGCCTTTCAAAACTCCACCCACAGATGCTGTAGGGCTGTCATTTAAAGATAAGCCACCTCCAAGAGAAATGGCAAGGAAGGGGGCATAGGCTCCAAAAAAACTGGCAAGGGAGTCCATGCCTTGAGCAGAGTCCAAATATTCTGAATTCCACATGTGGAGTTCCTACAGAAAGGTCACCATCAGAGTTTTCTATCTAGGCCAAACACAGGGAAGGGGATGAGGGTAGAGAGTGAATGCTGAGGAATTCCATCTTGAACCAGGCAGAGATTTTGCTTTGAAGCATTGTTGTAACTGTGCCCTGACAATTACAACCCTAATGCTGCAGATAAGAATGCCGAAGAATGAGAGAGATCGATGGCTCAGCTCCTTAAGCTGGAGGCAGATCCCTCAGAAGAGTGAAGGCATAGCCTTTTTGTGTAGTCATTTTGTCAAACTAAAAGAAAGTCACAATGGACTGTGCTTAAGAGAAAACTGCTGTGCAATCAGGCTGCATGGTTCCCACCCACGGTTTTACTGCCACCATGACTTTCTGCTGAATTTGTGTGCAATAAAAGTTTCCACACACAGATGCCTTGTGTTTTTCTGTGCCGTACCACAGACGTTAGTTAGTTAGTTATCTTTTCTTTACCTGTTCCTGGATTGTTTTCATTAATTCCACCCAAGCATGAAGTCCGCTCAGTTTTGCTTCCAGTTCAGTTTTGTGCAAAAAGCCATTGTCCAGATCCTGCACAGAACAGCAAGAGAGAAAAGAATGGGCATTTGGGGGTTCTGCTGGATACTGTACAAGAATTTTGCCCTTTTGAAATAGGTGGTATCAAGTATAGGTGAAATAGCTTTTGACCTCCAGGAGACAAAGTGGAAGGGGACCCCAAATGCTTAAATGTCTACCAAGCATTCCCAGCAAAATACCTGTTTCCTCTTATCAGTGCCACAGGACTCCAATAACTATACAGTTTGCATACACAAGACTGCATAGCATTGATTTCTCCATAGGCGCCATTTTGATAATCAGGCTGCTGTAAAGGTGTCCAACATTAGTGGCTTTCTAGCCTTCTAATTTCAAAGGACCCTTCCTACATTGACTTCATAGTCAAGAATCATAGAGACTTCAAGAGTCCAAGGCTGGCTCATCCCTATAGCTTGGGGGTGGGTGGGATACTATTCATTGTTTGCTACCTATGTGTAGGCATCATCTCTACGTGCTCACCTGCAAGTCAATCCTCCCGAGAGGTAGCACCAGCACTTTTCCCGCTGTGAAGATAATAGGGCTCTCAGGAGAATGTCATGCCCCATATTTCTTCCTCTGAGGGAAGGATGCTTAGAACAAAACATTGGGCCTGAGATGACCTGTGAAAGATTAATACTGCCCTGGCTCTGTCACTGCTGAACTGGGCTTGATCTTTATACTTAATTTTAGAGATGGGCACGAAACGAGCGATTTTTCGTTTTCGTTTTTGTTTTTTTTCATTATGCAACAAAAACGAAATGAATTTTTTTAAAAACAAAATGAAAATGAAAACGAAACGACCAAATTTGCCGTGTTTTTCGTTTTTGTTGCAGCAGATGCATTGAACTAAAAAGAATGCTAACGAAACAGCAATTTTTCATTTTCATTTTCGTTTTTTCGTTTTGTTACCTAATGAAACGAAAACAATTTTTTTTGCAAAAAACATCACGAAAATGAAAATGAACCGAAACGGACCCCTAAATGACCAAACGACAAACGAAACACCATTTTTTTGAGTCGTGCCCATCTCTACTTAATTTGATAGTTAACCGTATATACCTCACGGGGGGCGGAGCTGCACAGGAACTGTCACCCCAAAGGTCTTGAAATTGTCCCTGCCATTGTCATGAATGTGCCAGTAAGGGGGATGAGGGAGCAGGAGGTGGACTTGTCTCCATGAGGCGGCACACAATATCCTACATGGATCCTGCACACTCTGCAGAAGATTCTGGGTCTTCCTCCATTTAAGGGGTATGTTCTGTCAGTTTATGTAGGGAACTTGGACTCACATGTTCAGTGTTCTTGTGGGTACATCTGCGCTGAAAGTCTGTTCAGGGACTCAACTGGCTCCCTCATGCAGCTGCACAGAAAGTTCTGGGAGAGCTGTCTTTCAGATATGCTCTCCTACTATTACGGTACTTCTCTCCATGTGGAGGTTAAGGACAAGGGTTAACGTGTCCTTACCATCCTATGGCAGCTATTCTCCACAAGGGCCTTACGACCCCCTTGGGAGTTCTTGGCACATCTCAAGGGCTGGAAACAGTTCTTCTCGCACCTCCTTATCAGGTTTCTAATGCAACTTACACAGTCCTGATTCAACCTTTATTTCTTCCATACTGTTAGTGTTTATGGATGTGGTCAAAAATAAGAGATTAAGAATGGCTGGCCTAAGATTTTAGGGCCCATACCTGAGATCAGAGGGCAGATCCTTATGATGTCACAAGGAGAGACCTTGTGGTGTCCCAAAGTGAGACCTTTGGATGCCACAGAGGCTAGGAAACAGTGTGGGTCTGCTTTTGAGTCAGCTGAGGAATCCAGGTACAGTAAATAAGACCAGAATCTTACTACATGCGTAACATGGGAATCCACGGCCAGGTTTTATAGTCAAGGCCTGGTTTGCACACCTAGCTTTCTCACTATTTTCAAAAATAAACTTATGATTTCATCAATTGTTCTATTAGAAATTAGGTGGAGTAGAGGCGGAAGGAAGCTGGACCAGCCTACAATCTTTTAATTGTTAGATAGATTAGACTGTAGAATAGCACCAGTGCAGTAAACAGAAAATAACTTGCACCTAGGTTTTGATAGGGGGTGAACACATTTCAAAAGAATTTCAGGTTCATGACAGCAGCCTGTCAATGGAAATATTTCTGACGCCCAAACTGTTTCATTCTAGAAGTTCCCCACAGCAGTAGTCTTCAGTACCTAACATTCAAAGCGGCCTCTCCAGAGGCAGAGTTAAGGCACCTCTGTCATGGCACAACAGTGTCATTATCGTTTTAAGAACAGGAAATGCTGGAACATTCTGTTTGTATATAAAACAGTAGGATAATCTTGAGCAGACTGGTTATAATTACATAGGTTTGGCCTAGACGTTACAGCTGAATGCCAGCTGAACAATTACAGGGTGTCTTGAGTTCCATTTTTAAAAAGAATCTCCTTTTCGGATGAACAATGACCATGAATGTCTGAGGTCAGGATGATTATTTAATTGAAAGGTGGAAGGCCATGGCTGTTGCATAAAGTCAAAAGCCCCGAAACTCATCCACCCCTTCTGAGACAAATACATGTGTTGTGTCAATTTCACATTACTGTACTCAGTGTTCATTTCTTTTGCACACAATAGTGAGAAGTTTGAAGCAACTAAAATAAGTAAGAACAGGGCTGTCTAAATCTCAATTTTAAATATTAGAGTCAGAAAATCCAATTGATTTTCATCCTCCTTTCTCATTATTTGTCAGCGATGCTTTTTTGCTTTTAAAGCCTGTTTAACCATTCATAAGCTGACTGGATAGTCCAGCAGTGGTCGAGGTCTCTGGCACCGCAGCCAGAGGTTGGGAGTTCAAGTCCCAGCTGTGCTTTCTGTAAGCAGAGCCAGCCTGCGTAGCTCTGGGCAAGCTGCACAGTCCTGAGATGCCCCCCAGAAGAAGGAAATGGCAAACTGCAAGTAAAACTGTGCTCACGACCTGGGGTTCAATCCCAGGTAGCCAGCTCATGGTTGACTCAGCCTTCCATCCTTCCAAGGTCAGTCAAATGAGTACCCAGCTTGCTGAGGGGGAGGGGGCAAGGTGTAGCCTGCATACTGTAATTAAAAACTGTAAACCACCCAGAGATTACTTGAAGTGGTATGGGGCGGTATATAAGCAGAACACTTTGCTTTGTTTTGATTCTGGGTACTCTCTCCTCCTAGAAAACTCTGAAAAGAATCACCATTAGTCAAATCTTTAAAATGTAAAATCACAATTGAGTATTTAAAATTGTTCTTAGTGTCCAATGTGTGGCAAGATGGAATGCCATCCCCCCATCCTATCAGGTAGAGCCTGTAATCATCTTAGTCCCCAGCTCCCCCAGGCTGACAAACCAGAGTGTGGCCTCACCATTTCATTGCCTTTGTCCTCCTGTTTCATGTATTGTAATTTCCAAGTCTGCAAAGCTCACAAAGCCCTACATTTGGAGACTTCTGGGCTACATCAGATCAAAAGATCCATCAAATGAGACTGTTAATTAAATATGACTTTAAGGGCTCCTTCTCTTCCCTATAAAATTTGAGAAGCTAAAAGTACAGGTGATTGGTTTGTCTAGGTAGTCAGAACTGATGTGTTAATTAAGCTAAAAAGCACACTGACTACTTACCTTTTTGAGTGCGGTGAAGGTGAACTCCATCCCTGTGCGTTTGTTTATTTCTTCTTCATATCTAAAGAAAGAAAGGGATGGTTGGTATGTATGAAATCATAGAAGGCATTCATTTATATAATTTAGGTTCTTTAGATATGCCGCCTTGATCTTCCCAGGAAATGAAGCCCACACATACAGTTCATAATACATATCACACTCAACCCCCCCCCACACCTCTGCCACCTGTTTCTTGACAAGTTAATCAGACCTCTTAAGAAGCTACAGTCAAGTGTATCTATCGACCCATTGTGCTGTTCAGTTTTTGTGTGAACCTTTTTGTGTGAACCGCCCAGAGTTCCCTTTGGGAAATGGGAGCAGTATACAAATGCAAAAATAAATAAATAAATAAATAAATAAATAAATAAATAAATAAATAAATAAATAAATACTATATAATGAGAGACCATTCCTATTTACAACAGTTCCAACAGCAATAACAAGGTATGTGGGAGAAGAAACCTCATTGGAAATACGAGTGTCAGAGGAAATCACAGACCCAGTCAAGTTCAGATAAGCTTTTTTTGGGGGGGGGGATCCCCATCAGTGTAGTGGATAGCTCACCACTTCAACACACCACTTCAGATAACGGAGGGAATTTCTTTCCAGTTCTCCTCCACTCTTTTTACTTCCTTTAAAACCGTGTTCAAAACTTCAATGACGATATTTCCTTTGTGGTCATCTCACACACCACGCTTTTAGCACCTCAGCCTTCTGGTGGCCTCAGCTCCCCACTGGTCCCAGTGACATGATGGCCCTATTGCTCTCTCAACCTGTCCAGATAACAAATGCTGTTGGTGATATGGGGAAGGAGGACTTATAGGATTGAAACAGCCTCCAAGGGAGCTCTTGGCCCTCTTTAGGAAGAACTTAAAATGCTACTAATGTGATGGAGGAACTATTACTAGAATACGCTCAAGTGTTCCACATACATTATGGTAAATTATTATTTGGTGAAGAGGCCACCTTGCTGAATGTCCCTTGGACCAAGGCAGACTTAGCACACTTGGATGCTTGCTACTGTCAGAGAGGAAACAGCAGATTTCCCCTGACCTGGCAAAGATGTACTGTATTGTTGATAAAACAGATATACAGTAGGACCCCCATATCCACTGATTCATTATCCACTGATTCAGTTATCCACGGTTGGCAGAGGATAAATAAGTAAATAATTCAGCAGCCACAAAGCAAGCTACTGTCATAAAGAGCAGCTGTAAAGCAGTACAGTGGTACCCTGACTTAAGAACAGCTCGACTTAAGAGCAATTCGACTTAAGAGCGGAAAACTGTTGGCATTTTAACTGCCGGCTTACAAATTTTAGATATGGTCTGCTCGACTTACAAATAATTTTTTTTTCATTTAAAAAAAATTAACTTATTTTTTTCAATTATTTAGATGGGTACCTCAATTTAAGAGTAGTTCGACTTAAGAGTATGCATTCGAAATGGATTAAATTTGTAAGTTGAGGTACCACTGTACACAGATTGTACTGAGTGTATCTCACTGAGATATTTACAAGGGGGGTTTACTGAACACAAAAGAATTAAAATATAGCACAGATTCACTATAAACGAATATGCATTTGTTTGTTTGATTTATATACCTCCCATCTGGCATCAGGGCCACTTTGGGTGGTTTACAAATGAAACAGGAGAGATAGTAAACTGTATGAGGAAATGCAGACTCAAAAGAGGCAATTTGCATAGTTGAAAGTTGGTTCTGAGGATCAGCCAGCAAAGAGCTGTAGTTCCTGAGCAGACCATTTTCAAAAGTGCTTACAGGGAAGGAAGGAAATTTTCTAAATGAGTTAGATAGATAGATAGATAGATAGATAGATAGATAGATAGATAGATAGATAGATAGATAGATAGATAGATAGATAGATAGATAGATAGAGGGAGACAGAGACAGAGACAGAGACAGAGACAGAGACAGAGACAGAGACAGAGACAGAGACAGAAGGGATGGGTGGGTTTAGGCTGGGGAAACACCAATGTGTGGGACTCCCCAATCTACTCCCAAAAGATAGGGGTGACAAAAATCACCTTGTTAGATTGGTGTGGAGCTAAGGAGCACTCAGCATTCTGGAACAATATAACGGAATTACAGAAGCGAGCCACATTTTCCGAGATAAAAAAACCATCTGACAAGCAAACAGCCAACCAGTTTGTTGGTAAGAACTTAGAAGCCTCCTGCAGCCCCTCCTTACTTGCTGGAACCTCTCCATACAGTAAAGTAGCAAAGGCACAAAGTATTGGGGAGGGTGAATTGTGCTCACTCTCCTCTCTTTTTTAGACCACCTTTCTTCCCTTGCAAACACATTCACCTCTTTCATGTTTCTCCATATGCTCTCCCCATCCCCCAGCCCCTGACTCCTCTTCCAGAGCCAGAGTTAAGGAACCAGCTCAGACTTCTTTCTCCAATAGTGTATCATGTTATAATGTACTACTGTTTTAGTTCCACATTCTAGGGGAACTCATCCTGAGCACTGAGGTATTACTGTATCCCTACGTCTTTACATGCATCTGTGAAACATGGATATGAGTGCTAAGCTGTGAGGCCAAAGCCAGGTTGAAGTGTTACCCTGGTGTAACACTTCAGTATAATTCTGGTTTGTAGAGAAAGGTTAATATAACCTTGAAGAAGGAATCCAGGGAGTGGAGCAGATTTAATGGAATGTGATAGACTCTCTACTGTTTTTCCAGTAAATTCCTGAAGGTCTGAGTGACTAACCACTGAGCTTGTTTATTACCGCGAGAAGTGCTGCCAGATGGTATGAAAACAGACAGGAGCTACAGGTCAGTAACTAATTAACTTCATCTAGTTTTTTGGTGTTCTAATCCAAGCAACTGGAACAGGTATTTTTCCAAGTTTATGCTTTCCAGTCGTTCTGGTTTAGTAGACACTCCAGTATTCCTGCCAAGAAAACTCCATGGACATGGAGTCATGAAGAGTCGGTCACGACTGTAACGACACAACACACACACACACACACACACACACACACACACACACACACACACACACACACACACACACACACACACACACACACATTATCTTCTTATGTGCCTCGGCTGCTAATGTGTAGTGATTGAGTAGCCAACTGTGCCTCATTTCACTGAAATCACTCCCAAGTAGAGATGGGCACGAAACAGAAAAATGGCATTTTGGTTTTTCATTTGTCATTGAGAGGTCTGTTTCGGTTCGTTTCCGTTTGTCGGGAATTTTTTGAAAAATTTTGTTACCGTTTTTCGTTTGTTGTTTCTACCTGCTTTTTGCGCGATTTTTAAAGCATTTCCGTGCGTGGGTGTCCCCCAACGCCCCAGAGCAGAGGGAAAACACTAAAAAAAATGGATGCTGGCAGAGACACAGTATAGACTAGGTTCGCAGGGAGGCTGCAAAGGCAGCGGCGGGCTTTGCCCAGGGTGCAAGGTAGCCGCAGAGTGACTGCACTGCGGGGCAGGGGAGGGTACTCACCGAGAGGTACGCAGCACGCATGCACACAGGGAGGCTGCAGGACTGAAGCTAGAGTCGCAGAGACAGCAATCCCACCCTAAATCCCACCAGAGACTGCAAGGAAGATGGGGGCTGCCAGAGCTTTTTATGCCCTCTGTGGCTGCCAGACCTGCCCGCCCAGTCTGCAACCTGGGCATGCTATTGGTTGAACATGATCCCATCACATGGATTGCCTCCATTTTGTGGCTGGTGGTGACATCCATTTTAAAGGGAAAAGAAAAATACTGTACATCGAGATGGGAGAAGATTAAAATGTTTTAAGGACCCCAACACCCCTGGTAGGTATTATCAGACAATATAAATAATTATCACTGCATTTTTACGGATGTCCAGGGTGTTTTTTAACATTTAAAACAGGTCATTTCATTGTGCGTCGCCATTAATGGAAACGAAACGTAACAACCACAATTTTCGTGGTTCTGTTGGTTTCATTTCATTTTCATCACAATTTTCGTTTGTCGTTTCATTACGTAGCGGAAACGACAAACGGTAACGGAAATGAAAAAATGTTCGTTCCGTGCCCATCTCTACGCCCAAGGTCTGCAGCAGCACATAATAGAAAAGCAAGAAATGAGAGCCATTATCTTCCATTACACGTTGCTTTCCTTGTGAAGAGGTGTGGCAAAATGTATCAGGCCAAGGATTCTGAGGTTAACACAACTAGATGGATGGGGTGGTGTCCCATTACACCTAAGTTCTCAGAAAAGGTTTCATCAAGTGTAGGTTTTCAAACAGGTTTGTTAAGCTGCTGAAGATGGGAAGGGAAATAAGGCTGGTCGTTTCTGTGATGCTGGCAGTCATGAAGATGCTTATGATCCATCATTTTCTTCTCAATAGGAAGCCACGGGGTGTAGCCTTAGGTGGTGGTGTATAGCTTCCAGAGGGATCCCTGAGGGAAGCTCTGAACAATGTGCATGGCATTTTAATGGCTCTGCTGAACACTGTAAAATGCCTTCATCTTGATAACAGAATCCATGTATTATCTTAATGACAAAGATAATCTGCAGCAGCAACCCTAGTTTAAGGTTCATTCTCACAGCTTCATGCCAGTCAGACTGGCTCAGAAGCATCCTTGTGTCTTGCACCTTGCACCTGCTGAAATCCACACATTGGCCTTGAAACTGAATCCCCACATCATCCATCTCATGCAAACACCATTCTATAGTACAGTAGTTGCATGAAAGGTCTGCTACCCGTGATATCAAAAGGTCTCCCTCTGAATTTCAGCTCTGAAATGTCAGAGAAATTGATGCTATTGACCTGGCAACCCAAAGAAACAGTAGGCTGAATGATGACCCTGAGGTCCAAATGGAATTAAACGAAGAAAGTACTGAGAGTGTCAATTCTGTTATTAACAATGGCCCTTAGCAAAAGTGTTGGTGGCCACCCAGATGTCCCGGTGACAAGTGGGACAATTAACAAATGCAGAATGATAAACATGTTAACTAACACAGCAGTTTTTTCATACGTGAGTTCATCTTACTGTATGAAAGCAGCAATTTCTTCACACTGTAAAGCAGTGAACAGTCGTATTCCTAATGGGATATTTGTATGGTTCTCCTCTGATGAAACCACAGACAGTGGCTAATAAGCCTGGGCTTGCTTGCAGGTGGCCTCCCAGCCTTAAACAAGTGCTCACTAACCCTGACAGGCCTCTTGGCACAGATGCAAATGCAGGGATAAGCCCTTGCTATAAATCCAGATTCCAGCACTGCACCCACATCTATTCCGAAAACATTCTTACAGGATCTGCCCAAGGCCTGCACAATGCCAAAGGTATGTTCATATTCGAAAGAGACCTATGGCATTCTCTGTCATATGTGCCCTTCTGCATTCCACATAATACAAGGAGGAAATTACCTAGGCAAAAGAATAATAATAAATAATAATTATATACTGTCAAATCTATTCTGATTTATGGTGACCCTTCCCAGGGTTTCCTAGGTCTGAAAATACTGAAAAGTGGTTTCCCATTGATTTTTTCTAGGGGTACATCATCATCATCATCAACAACAACAACAACCGCAGCAGCAGCAGCAGCAGCAGCAGCAGCAGCAGCAGCAGCAGCAGCAGCAGCAGCAACAACAACAACAACAACAACAACAACAACAACAGCCCAGTAACGGTACACTTTAATCTTCCAGAACACACCTATCATTGGCTTGGATGATTGCTGGGGAGTAGAGGACAGTCAGAAGACTATTAGAATGATAAATTACAATACATTAACAAACTCAGTTGTACATTCAGATGCTTGAACTGGGATAATGGATTTGGAAATAAGATTCTCCACTGGCTGACAATACATAGAAGTATCAGAGGTAGGTCACAGTGATAAACAGTGAATCAGAGGCTTGTATTGGATATCAGATACTTGCTCTGCTACAGGTCTTCATCGCTTCAGTTATTCAGGTTATATTATCATGAAAAGTTTAGTTAATAATATAATATAATTATTATTTTTCTGTATTTCATCCTGCTCTGACCTTAAGGTCATTCTCACTTCCAGCTATATACACTGTGTTTCAGCTGGTTGGTTAGTTAGTTAGTTAGTTAGTTAGTTAGTTAGTTAGTTAGTTAGTTAGTTGATAGATAGATAGATAGATAGATAGATAGATAGATAGATAGATAGATAGATAGATAGATAGATAGATAGATAGCGATGAACCTCTTTAGATCAGTGGTGGCAAACCTTTGGTACTCCAGGTGTTTTGGACCACAACTCCCAGAATTCCAAATCTGTATTGCCAATGGGGAAGGGCTGTGGGAGTTTTTGTCTAAAACATCTGGAGTGCCGAAGGTTCGCCACCACAGTCTTAGATTATACTTCACACCTCTGAAGAAATGAAGTGAAGAACATGAAAACATATGCTGTAATAAATCTGTTAGTCTTTGAGATGCCAATACATCTCTTCAATGTTTTGCAGCAAAAAGCCAAGACAACCATCCCTTGCCAGTGCTGAATTCAAAAGAGAGAAATGTTACATCAGAGCTGGAAGGACATTGTAGTAACATACATACTGTATTATTCACGGCATGACTGTTTTCTTTAGAAGCATTTACAAAATGACTAGGACACATTTTGCTCAATAAACCACTGCATACATTTTAATGCCATTGGATGAACTCAAGTTTCTGGGCAGAACCGGGAAACTGTCATTTGTTTCTTTCATGCCATTCACCCATGCAGTTCCCCAATGGTGCAAACCCTGAATGTCTTCTCAGAAACAAGAGCCAATAAATCTACAAGAGTGTAAGTACTGCAGCTGTTTCTCACCATGGCCTTGGGGGGGGGCTCCCTCCCTCCCTCTCTCCCTCTCTCCCTTGTTCCTCAACAACTAAAAGAACAGAGGCATATAGTTTTGACCTCTGTCAAGGGCATACAGCCATTGTTCACAAACAGTCACCATTCAGGGATTATAAAAGTTGGACTACAGGGATCTGCATCCCTCCCCACCCCCCACCCCCACCCCTGCCCACAGCAAGCATGGCTACTGGCTGGAGGATGTAGTACAGATAAGTGATTTTTCCAAGCTGTGTCGTTGATAGTGTCGTTCTCTCATGAATGTGACTCAACCCCATTTGGATGATACCATTCTGACAAGCACACATGATGGAAAGACATGCAGAGGGAAGCACAAATGCTTGCCTTATACCCAAGTCATTACCTCAGTTCATCTCTCTTAGTATTACCTAAGCACATAAGCTCAGTTTTATCAACCACACTGACTGGCAGCAGCTTTCCATGGGCTGAGGCCAAATCAATATACAGTAATAGCATTGATCCCTTGTTCACTACAATGGCGGTTACTTCACATCCTACCTTCTTCCGCAATTACGTTTGCACCATGACAGCATTGTTCACGGTCACTTGGTTTTGTCCCTGTTCAGTCCCTATTTCTGTTTAACTCACGGTTGTCGTGATAGGTTGTCTCGTGACAAGTGTTACGTCATGGCCTTGTTTCGAGACAAGATCTGCTTTTTTGAAAAAAAAAACCCATAAAAATAAAGGGCGCACCAAAAGTACGAGAGAAATGCAAGTTCACGAGTGGAAGATTGCCTTCGTTGTGTGACAGTTGTTACCTCATGAGACCTTGTCCCGGAACAGGAACAGAGACAAAAGAATTCCCCAGCCCAGGGACAGGTACAGCTTGTCATACTCTGTTCCCAGTTCTGGAGGTGTGGTCGAGATAATTTTTTGCTGTCACGCTATGGATGTGAAGTAAGTTTTTTTGTACCAGTGCCAAACGGGACAGCAAGGAGGGACAAACGGGACGTGAAGTAACCACCAATGTTCATGCTTCTCCTGTCTTCTTTTCAGGTCATGGACATGTCAAGTATTCTTGTCACAGAATGAAAGAGTAATTCCATTTCCACGTGTGATGAGTTGAGCACTTTCTTGCCTTTAGAAGCTGCTTTTTTAAAAAAATGTGCCACCCTGTGTCACCTAAATGAATTCATAATCATGCATCTGTTTGTGGATATATCTGTAGTGTTGCTGCGTGAAAAATCAGACTGGACATTCTTGTCCAGTTTTAAAACTGGATCCCCAGAGCATGAGAAGGGAATCTTTAGCACCTGCCATCTTTACTGAGGTTCTGCTGTTCCATCTGCATTTGCAGTGGATTGTAAAACTTTACAAAATATTGTTTATCAGGCAAAATCCAAAGGGGGTGGTGGGGAGGAAACAAGACAAAAACATAAAAACATGTGGTACTTATATTTCAATGTGAGCTTTTGTGAATCACATTAAAATATAATACAGTAGTCATATGCTTGCACAGAGTAACATGATTACCTCTTCCTAAGCTGTAAGAATAATATTTATGCATCATATTTCAAATGTATGCTTTTTAAATAATGCACATTTTTTAATTATGGGAATTTTTCAAGAACACTTTTTAGGTGGGATGAATCGAAGTAGAACCTCATAAATGTATGGATTTCTGTGAACCTAAAAATATCTCTTCCATCTCTAAGTGCGAGAAGCCTGGAAGAACACAACAATTCAGGGAGCAGGATATATTTATTTGCCATATGTGAAAAAGTACATTGGAGGGGGTATGCCTTTGGCTGATCCAGCATGACTATTCTTGTTCTTCTTTGTTGCTCAAGGAGGGCAAGACTCTTAGTACATATATGGAGCTGGACCAACCTGAAGTTTCATATTGTCTTTTAGGTTGTCATGACCCTATTGCCTTCTATACTTTGAGGGGAACTCTGAGACCTGAATGGACATAATTCAAGTATAGCTCAAGAGGACAGGTCTCAGCCATAGCCTGTGATGCTCCCAGTTATTTATTTATTTATTTATTTTATTATTATATTTATATCCCGCTTATCTCCAACGAGGACTCTAAGCAGCTAACAACAAATCAAATACAACAAAAGACAGATCACGAAAATAACAAAAATAACAAATTAAACAAAACAGTATAATGTCCTCCAAATCCTAAAATCCTAAAATCCAAAATTCTAAAGCCTCCAAGCGCGTCCCAGCACGTCAAAGACGTGAATCCTAAAAAATAAACTTGGAGGCACCAATGGGCGTAATAATAACGGTAATAGTAATGGCTTTGGCGGAAAAAAAAATTAAAATTCGCCAAAGGCCTCTCGAAATAAAAAGGTCTTTAAAGATTTTCGAAAGGCCTGCAGGGACTCTGCAGAGCGCACTTCGCTGGGGATGGCGTTCCATATAGATGGGGCTGCCACAGAGAAGGCCCGGTTCCGGGTAACCGTCTTCCGGGCCTCTCGAGGGGTGGCAACCCGCCACGCCGCACCCTGCCCGAACTGGGCGGGCCGAGGTGGATCGCTGGACGATACGCTCTGACAGGTAGTTCAATCCCTGGAAACCCTTGGATCCACACATGTACAACCTCAGTGGCCATGAAAAAAAGGACCAACCAGCAGTGACAGCTTGTGAGTTAGGGAACAGACAACTCTTCCAAACATGGAATGGATAATGACAGAACCACCCTGCGAGCTACCTATTTCATAAGTCCTCTGACGTGGGAGAGGGCAGAAAGGTTGGTTCTTCTGGTTTTTCCTGCCCTTTGGGCTGGAATGCTTGACTCAGAGCCAGGGCATGCATGTTATGCGTACGTAATTATAGCCTAACTCATCCAAACACACCTGATCCCTATCCATCCTCTCTTCCACTTTATCCCAAATACCTCCTAGCTCAGAGAGAGAGAGAGAGAGAGAGAGAGAGAGAGAGAGAGAGAGAGAGAGAGAGAGAGAGATCTTTGAGATATTTCTATATCACAAAGATCTGACCACATTCACCTGAGTGGGAAACAAACAGAATCTGTCTGCCTTTTGGGACCACATCCCCATGGCTTTGGCCAGTGTGGAGTGGTTTGCAGACCCACTGCAACTGTTAAGAGTTGGGTATTGAGGTGTTGCATTTAGGAGATAACTTAGGTTGAAGTGGAAAGGTTAATTCCTGACTGCAAGAGATGGAATTAAGCACATATCTCCATTACACACTTCTTTCTACCAGCTTGACACAACCTTGCACACAATGGCCCAATAGTATGGAATTCTGGGATTTGCAGTTCAGTGGGCAATGTGGCCAAGTCTCAGGGTGCCAGCTCAAGTTCCAGGGAACCGTTATGCTTCTCTGGGTCATTCGGAGAGGAGGCAAATCTGAAGGCAAGTGGCAATGGGGCGGGTGTTGCTATACTGTGTAGTGAGTTTCATACCTGCAAGTTCATCCACATCAATTCCCCACTGTTCCTAGGACTCACCTGATAAGTGAGAAGGTGATTTGCACCCATACTATTTATTTGGAAGGCTGCATGTGAAATCTACTTGACTCTTTCAATTTCTCAACCTCCCTCCCCCTCTCTGTTTCTCTCTCTCTCTCTCTCTCTCTCTCTCTCTCTCTCTCTCTCACACACACACACACACACACACACACACACACACACACACACACACACACACACACACACACACACACACACACACACACACACACTTATCTTACACCTGTTGCACAAGAACCTGCCTCCTGTGACACCAGAAGGGCTCATCCCATGGCCTTAGGTTTTGGCCCTGAGATGTCAGGACATGGCTAATTTGCTGACCCAAGAACCCTGATGGTGAAATACAGTGGTACCTCAACTTACAAATTTAATCCGTTCCGAATGCATGCTTTTAAGTCAAACTAACATTGGGAAAAAAGTAAATCAAGCAGACCATATCTAAAATTTGTAAGGCGGCAGTTAAAGCGCCAACAGTTTTCTGCTCTTAAGTCAAATTGCTCTTAAGTCGAGCTGCTCTTAAGTTGGGGTACCACTGTACTTAGATGTTTCTGCAAGAGATCTCCAGCAGATTTTGCTGATCTACAACAGAGCATTCTGTCCCTTCATACTACAAAACCTGGGATTGCTTAAGACACATATTGCTGTGTTACATACTCAATAGCAGTAGTTCTCAACCGTAGGTATCCCAAGGTTGGGACCCACTGCTCTATGGGGAAAAGTGAGTCATAGGAGATAAAGTACCAGCATACAGTATTTACATAAATAAATAATATTGGGCACACACAAATATGTGATGACATAAAGGGCCTAGCCAAGTGAATCTCTGTACTTCATGTGTGCCTTTTTGCACAGTCTCACCATGGATCCCCGCCGGTTGTTATCAAGCAGAGGTGGGCAGGCTGTAGCCCTCCAGATATACAATTCCCACATCTCCTCACTGTACTCTGTAATGGCAAGAGCGAATGTGAGCAGAGGTAAACAAATTGGTAGGGACAGAGTGGCACACAAATTGTCCAATGTGGTTTAAAATAAACACACCACTGAACAAAGGGACATGATCAATGTAATGGGTAAGGCAGACATTTAGATGCTCAGCCACCCTGGCAGATACAGGTTTCTAACACTTGTGTGGAAACTCAAAAGCAGTTGTGCCATTCCTAATCATGGGGTGCCAGTCAAAAAGTGGGAGAAATGTATCCTTTTCTTAGCAAAACAGAAAAGGTGAAATTAGGTGGAAAGCCCCAAGAACCAAGCACAGAAACACAATTTAGAAGCCATTTCATTAACTTGGTGGTGCAATTAAAAAAAATTGAAACAAGTTTCACCTGCTTCAGCACCACAATTAAAATAAAATTATAGTTAGTGGTTTCTGTTTTTGCTTATTAGCTCTTGGTGTTTTGCTTTTGTTCCTTTTTCCCCTTGAGAACCGATCATGTTTAATAACAAAAGCCCCATTACTCTGCTTTGTGGCTGATGATGTTTAGGGAATCTCTTTCCAGGTTTCACTGACTACATTGTGGTATATTTGGTTAGGTCTAAAATGTATGTGCCTCCCAGCTATATTTATTTATTTAAATGTTCTTCACTTCACCTTTCTCCTTAAAAAGAACCCGAGGCGGCTGTAACAATGGCTTTGCTAAAGTTTGCACTCATACATTCATTTCAGTGTTCAGGTGATATAAGAGAGCAGTTTGGAGAAAGGATACAAGAAACATGTCAGCAATCATGGCTGAAAAGAGAGAGACAAAAAATATTAGGCTGTGTTCACATAATCACTATACCGTGTCAAGAGTTCAGGTACACATAATTAGTGCTGCATAGCCAGGACCACATTAAACTTTCATCTAAATTATTCAAATTTGAGTTGACACATGCCCAAATAATAATAATAATAATTTTTTTTTTACAAAAAATGTCCTAGCCAAATCAGTGTCAGGCAGAAGACAGGGCTGTTGGCTGATGGAGCATCAGCAACATATACAGATCATGCTGTGATGACCATACCTTGATTGTGTGACTATGGAATGGGCCTCTGTACTATATCTGTCCTTAAAATAAACTGAATGAACTAATCCCCTGCGTGGCAGTTTCCTGAGAACCACCAAAATTTATCACCATGACCATCAGGACACTATGGAATGGGCCTATAATGTGAAACATAATTGGGGGGGAGCAATAGTTTCCTGCCTGACTTTCAAGATTTGGTGTGTGCGTGTACTTAGCGTGATTGGGGGGCAGGGGCGAGATGCAGATATCACATGTATCGTTTGAGCCCCCTCAAAAAACAAACCAAGATGGATGAGAGATACTTGAGAAACGTTTTAGAAGTCTGAACATGGCCGTAGACTGGATACATTTTCTACACTCTGGGAAAGAAACTGGAGGACCATGAATTCCAAACATGACATCGGAATTCATCTCCTCTTCTCAGAACAGTCCAGGGGTAAAAATCGCTAAACATATGGGAAGAACTGACCCAGAACTGAACCAGGTTCAAAAACTTGCATAAAGATGCTTAGCAAAGAAAGTCCATAGGTGAGGCATTTTCTCTCATCTCTGTTCTCCTCTCTGACTCATATCACCCATTAAACAATAAAGGTGTGACAAATACTCTCAATTGGACATAGGGGGTTTCATATTCATATACAAATTAGAGATGGGCACGAAATGAGCAATTTTTGTTTTCATTTTCATTTTTTCGTTTTGTTACATAACGAATCAAAAACGAATTTTGTCTCCAAAATGAAACAAAACGAACCAAAACAACAGAAATTTTGTTGTGCGTTTCGTTTTCGTTGCAGCAAATACATTGAACTGTAATGAATGCTGACAAAACAGCAATTTTTCATTTTCATTTTCGGTTTTTTCGTTTTGTTATGTAACGAAACAAAACCAAAATTGTTTTGCAAAAAAATCACGAAAAATGAAAACAAACCGAAATGGACCCCTAAACGACAAATGACAAATGAAACACCATTTTTTTGAGTCGTGCCCATCTCTAATGCAAATACAAAGCTCCCGCATCTACTCTCAATTATTCTTGATGAAATAGACAGCATGTTAAAAAAACGCTAATTGTTGGGATGAGATTTTTTTTATTTCTGTATCCCATGAAAGCAAATAGTGCATTCTCCCTTCCTCCCTCCCTTTCTCTTTCTCTTTCTCTTTCTCTTTCTTTCTTTCTTTCTTTCTTTTCTTTCTTTCTTTCTTTCTTTCTTTCTTTCTTTCTTTCTTTCTTTCTTTCCTTCCTTCCTTCCTTCCTTCCTTCCTTCCTTCCTTCCTTCCAAGTTTTTGGGTGGCAACAATGTTATCAAAACAACCTGTCGTTGTGTACAACCATCACTGTCTAAGAACTGCAGAACTGGAAGGGACCCTATGAATCATCCAGTCCGGCTCCTGCCAAAGAGGCACCATGGTAAATTGAATTGCTAACCTCTAGCTCCACAGCCAGATACCCAAACCACTCAGCTATCCAGCAGCTGTTTCTTTCTCAACTGTGAAAATGAAATAAGCCAAGATCGATATCTTTCTATACAATATACAACAGTATTAACCAAAATCCTCTGTTGTGATGTGGTTGATGTTTGCAAAGACAGATTGTGGCTGAGATGGCTCCTATCTTTGCATCTGTCTCCTTCTTTTAATAAGGCGGTATAACTAAACTATTATTTGTTTGTTTTATTTGCATTTATTATTTCTTTGTAAAGCACACAAATAACTAGATGCACGGCACAGATTAGGAAAGAAACAGTAACAGGTCCTGTCTTCAGGATTCTGACCAAAAAAGAACAGGATTTGCTAGGAAACGAAAGTAAAAGAACAGGGGAAGTTAGCTAAGAATGAGAGGGAGAACTGGTGTCTGAAGAAGTCAGGTACTAATGCAATAATAGGAAAGAAAAACTGAATGCCAGGGGTCAGGAATTTGACTCATCCCATCTGACACAGGTGAGGGGAGCTGAAGTACCAGGAAGCTGCAAAAGAAAAGGCATGTATGAGAGGGAAAGAGAAGGTGATTTTAGGGTTATCAGAAGAGCTATTATTAGAAGGATACAGGAATGCACAAAGAGAAAGAAGAAGAAAAATTATATACAGAAAAGCAAGCTAGAAGGGAGTAGTTGTACTACATGTACACATAATTATAGATTTAGCTCCTCTTGATCCTCATCTTTCTTTTCTGCTGTGCCATTCAATAAAGATGCATTATCCACTAATCAAGCCAGAAAAACAAACCTAGGTATACATTAAGGGTTGCTTTGTTTTTCAGAATGGAGTGGAACTCCTCATACTAATATTACAATGTCAACAATGCACTTGGAATCTGATCCTGTATGTGGCTCTGGCTGAAAGTCAACTAAAGCTTAAAATTCAAGACATGGTTGAGTATCTGTAGAACCTGATCCTAAGGTATCCATTTACAAAAGTAGGACAGGTAGATAGGTGTAGTTATGTAATGTGTAGATATGTGTTGGTTGGAAAATGCCTCTTCAGAAAGACTGAGCATGGGGACAAGTAGGTTAAATGTGAAAAAGAAACTCACGTGTCTTGGTCTATAAGCAACATTAAAAATTAGAGGGGACTAATGTCTTTATTGGACCATTAAATACCCTTTATTGGAGCAATCTACATTCACCAAAAATCTCATGCCACTATATAAAAGCTGATCCTTCAAGCACAGTCTGCACCGTGGAATTTTATCTACATATGCTTTTACTTCAGAATCCAGACAGGATGATTTCTGAATGTTCCTCTCTTTTCTCCCTTCCCTCCTCCCCCAAATCACAAGCATTGTAAAGCTGAACTTTGAAGACAAGCCTCCTGAAGCACTCAAGCACTTACCTTCTAAACAATATTCTAGTGGTATTACCCAACTTTGATTTCCAGTTACAAAGATGTTCTAAATTGGCACAACAAACTGGCAAAAGACCAGGTAGAAGAGGAAGAGGAGGGGGAGTAGGAGTAGAAGAAAGAGAAGGAGACTCACTTGCTACGAATATCATCCATGGCTTCCAGCACTTCATCAAGTTCAGATTCCAGCTGCTCCTTCTCATTATCAATGGAGCGGATCTCAAATTTCATCCGGTTCATGTACTGGTCATAGAGAAGTTTGATGTCCAAGTCAGAAAGAGAGTTGTCTTGTTCTTTCAAAAAGTTCCATCTTGTAAGCAGGACCTGATTGTGCTGCTCCAGACTCTGGACCTGTGGGATATTGATATGCAGAGTAAGCCGGAGGAGAACATAGAAATCTTGTCACTGACCCATCTGATTATCCAATGTAAAAACTTCCATATTCAGAATGTATCTGAGAGATCTTACCTACCTTTTGATTAGTGGTTCCCAACCTTGGATAATCTACTTGGACTGCAGTTCCCAGAAGACTTCACTACTACCTGACTGGCTTGGGATTCTGGGAATCGTAGTCCAAGAATACCTGGATGACCCAAGTTTGGGAACTACTGTATTGTTCTAGATAAAGCAACAGCAGCCCTGCCCAGAGATAACATTTAAATGTTATGTCAGTGAAATCATTTCCCAAATTTTTCCCATCTCCAGATTTCAAAATTAAATCACATATGTGTGTGACAGGGGGAGGGGTTATTTCTAAATTAACAGATGTTATCTAGGATCAAGTAACCTCCTGCCTATTGTGCAACATTTCAGATAAGAATCTTGTGTTGTACATTTCCGGTACAGTTTGTGCCAAGTAGCATATGTAGTGCTTACAGACACTTCTCTGTAAGCCGTTGAAAACAATGGCTGGAACAATAAAGCTGTTGTTAATGATGATGACTAAAATATGAGCATTACATCTTTAAATATCAGTAGGACAGAAGTACACAATGGCTGAAATCCATGAGTAAGTCACAAGCAGAGGAATTCCATTGAATCAATGGAACGTACGTAGGTGTTGACTTACCAAATCCCAACTAATTCAAATGTGCCTACTCTAGTTGTGATTTCCTTCGGGATTTCAGCTCATGTTTGTGTGGAGGAGAGGCCATATTTCTGTGCAGGGAGATGCATGTTTTCATTCTCCACTGTGTGACATGGAACACATCACAAGCCTAGAAGTATACATACTTCTTAACAAAAATTGCATTATTTGCCATTTTGGATACAGGTTTTGGTAGGAAATACATGGGTACTTGTAAAATCTGGAAGCTGTGTCTTAAGTTCAAATCTGTGTGCTTTTAAAAGACATTTCAAAATATATTGCTGATATGTTTGTTTTTAAAGCTAGGAACAACATCGGAATGTCTAACATCTGTTTGAAGCAGAACCATGGAGCCATTTTGTAGTGGTTCCTCTTTAAATTTCTTCACATCTCTGCACACAACCCATGTTTTCCATAAATTCCATGACAAGGGACATATTGGTTCCTGGAGTCCAAAACTGACACCTGGTCCAGTCCAGATTATGAAGGAGAAAGCTTCTCGTCTCTTGAACGCCCCCAAATGCTTAACCTCCCAGACCAATAAACCAAGCAGAAAAATAAAAGCAAATGATTGAGTCACTAGTAACCCACAGGATTATAGCTATAGGCTACCAAAGAGAAACTGAACATTAGAGCCAAATTAATAGTTGACTAATAGAGATGCACACACATTGCAGAAAAAACATGGCACCCACAATGCCACTTGTAGGCTTGGCAAGAGGTCCTTGGCCCCGGTTGCCTGGCAACAGGGATACCTGGCAGCCTCTGGACAGACACCCTCTGCTTTAGGTGAAGGAAAGATGAGGCAAGATGTCTTCCAGTTGTTTCTCTTCTCCAACCTGCACTGCAGGTGAAAGGAAACCTAGTCTTCCCCCCCTCCTCTTTGCTTGCTCAAAGCCTTGTGGGAGAAAATGAGATCTTGTCTCACTTGCACCCTCAGTCTGGATGAAGATCAAAAACTCTGGGAGAAAATCCTGCTCTCTCCCCAGCTTCTCCAAAGCTCTGTCGAAAGAGCTTTGGAGAGGGATTAAGAGTTTTCTTCCCACTACATTAAAATAGCGGCTTATCTTGCCATTTCTTGCCTTATCAGAAACACGAAATATGTGGAGGAAAAAACATCTCACCTTCTTTTTTATAGCATTTTGCCATTGCTTGAAAAAGGGCAGAATTTTCCCTTCCCATTTATTCTTCCACCTTTGTTATTGAAAATATTAACAGTCCCTTCTAAAAGAGAAAGCCTCTTTTACAAGGTGGCTTACAATAAGAAAGGCAATCACCCCAAAACTGATACTAGAATTAACAAGCAAGATGAGAAAAGTTTGAAATTTAGACCACTATCTCATTTCAACTTGTTTTGGGTTTGTTATAAAATTTTCCCAAAAGGTATATAGATGTTACTAGGAATGGGAACCATATGAAAAATGACACACTGTTTTGTCGTTTCATTAGCAACAAAATGAAACGAAATGGGGAAGCAGTGTTTCATTGCAAATGAAATGAAACACCATTTCCACCCCCCTCTAGAATGAAACAATTCATTCTAGAGGAAATGGCAGGGGAGCTTCCTCAAGCTCTTCCCTGAAAGCCCTCAAAATTGGAGGGAACTGAGTTATGAAGCTCCAAAGGGGTTGTCCCTAGGAAAAAAAACTTCTAATTGGAATCGGAAGCTGATTGGGCCAGTGATAGCGCTACCGCCGCTTCCCATATGATGCCAATTAGAAGGTTTTTTTCCTAGGGGCACCCCCTTTGGAGCTTCATAACTCAGCCCCCTTACACCCAAATGTTTCCGAGTTTCAGGTCGTCCTCTAAAATCACTTTCTGAAGGTACCCTGCTACTTTGGTGCCCCAATGTAAGTAATTTTTGAATCCATTTTTTAAAAAAATATGCACACAAAATTATTTTTAAAATATGCAATCCAAATTTACTTACCTTGTGGCTCCAAAGTAGCAGGGGTACCTTTCCAAAGCAATTTTAGGGAACTCCCTGACATCTGGAAAGATTTGGAGGTTAGGGGACTTAGTTATGAGGCTCTAAAGGGGCTGGGGGTGATTAATTGGCAAAGTGTGCTGGGAGCGTGGAGGCAATCAGGGAGTGTACTTTATAGTATTAACTCCCTAATTGCCTCCATACTCCCAGCACAGGAGCAGAGGGGGGGACCTGCTGGGGCTCTTTGACAGATTGGGGTGCTGTTGGGGGGAGGGGTGCCCCCTCTCCAAATACCTACCTGTCAAAAAGCCCCAGCTGCTAGGTGGGGATCACAAAGAAGGAAGGAAGCAGTGATAAATTGAAGTTCTGTTTGAATTTACCTCTGCCTCCTTCCTTCTCCCATGCTCCCCTCTCATCCCAGGGCAGTTTTCTGGACATGGAGGGCTGTGGGCAGTGGCAGCTGGCCCCACTACCCACAGCACTCCCTGTCCAAAACAACCCCCTTGGAGGAGGGGGTGACATGGGAGAAAGGAGCAGTCAGGCAGGGAATTTACCTCTGCCTGGCTGCTCCTTTCCTCCTATCCCCTCCCTCCCAGCTGGGATCGAGCTGTCAAAATCAGCTGGGAGGCAGCGGGGAGGAGGCTTTTGAATCCCCCATGGCACCAGCTAGAGTGCTGGTGCCATGGGGGATTCATTTCATTTCATTTTGTTTGGTAACATTTTTTTTGAAAAAATTCATTATTTACAATACAAAACAAAATGCAGGGGGGACAAAATGGAATGAAACAAAACAGTTTTTCCATTTTGTGCCCATCCCTAGATGTTATCATTCAAAACGGAGACAGTATAATAGTTAAAACCTCTCAGCCCTAAAAATGTCCTCACCAAAATATATGTAAATCTCAGGAGTCTGTCAGAAGGAGAGGTGGCAATTAATAAATGTCATATGTCTGCAGCTGTGTAGTGTAGATACATTATGAATGCAGGGGAAGCCAAAACGGATGTGTCTGTGAAGATTCTCCAGTCATCCAGGTCAGGTTATCTGGAGGTTGAGTCATGGCAACTTCATGAACTATAAATTGGTGACCACACGACTAACATTCCTCAGGCTGACGAAGCTGCTTGGATGGGTAGCCAAACATTTTGATCTCACAAGAAATAGCAGATAAGCATCACACAGTTCTTGCTATGCTGAGAATAGCTGCCCTTGCTGAATTCTGTTGATGAAAATGGAGGAGATAACTTTGTTGTGGTTTTGACTTTAAGGATTTTAGCAAAATGTTCAATTCTTTTCTAATGAGAAGAATCTGAGGTTTTAAAAAGTGTGTTCCGGATAAACTGTCAGAAAGAAACAGTGAGCGTGGTATTCTCTCTGCTGCCATTCCTCCCTCATCCCCACCCCCAAAATATACAAATATATATTATGGAAGTAGATAGGAGCCCTTTTACCCAAGTGAGAAAGGAGAAGTACAACAGAAAACAAGTCAGATAGGCAAATAAGCTAAGTAATAGATAAGGGGGATAAGCAGATGTACAAACATCTGATTATAAGAGTTTACATTGAAGTAACTGTTAGACGCTTATCAGCTGTTATGTATTGGGTGGGGCTTTTATGGACCTCATCCCCCTAATTCAGGAACTCCTCAAGCTAAATTATGATGGGGGTGGGGAGAAGAAAGCACCCCATTGGACTATGTGAATTAAGAGACTCCCTGAGTCTTGCAAAGGCCCACTGGAGGTTCCTTCCATACACTTTACTTAGAGGCAGTCTCTCCTAGAATAGGCCTAGGAAGTCCCTGCTGCATTATGGGGGGGGGGGTGGGGGGGTGTGAAAGTCCATGAAACCTGAAAGTCTTATCTCTAGTAATTGCTTGCTGGGCTTAACTGGAAGGGCATAAACAGCTCATGTAAACACCCCAAAGCAGGGAGAGACTCTGCCTGGTGTAGTTCAAAATTGTGGCCTTGTTGCCAATAAATTGCCCCTTCAAATGTATATGTTTATGTCAACTTCTACACTGTGAATGAAGAATATAACTACTGTAGTTGAAACAATGTGAGTCAAGGCACATTGTGTCATATATTAAGAGGTAATAAATTATGTTGCTGGATAAGAAAAAGCAAAACACCAGTTTGTTGCATATATACCACCCCATAGCACTTAAAGCGTTCTCTGGGCAGTTTCCAACTTAATTACGAAGGTTACACATTGCCCCACCTCACGGCATGTGAGGTACTCAAACTTGGAAAGCTGGAAGTCAGAGTGAGCCTTGAGCAAAATTTTGGCTTCAGTACTACAGTTTAGCCACTGTGCCACAAGGCTCCTAACCTTCATGTAGAAATGTTTCAACAACAACAACAACAACAACAACATAATAATAACAATAACAACAATAATAATAATTAATAGATGGAATAATAATAATAATAATAATAATAATTAGAGATGGACACGAAACAGAAAAATGGCGTTTCGGTTTTTCGTTTGTCATTGAGAGGTTTATTTCGGTTTGTTTCCGTTTGTCGGGAATTTTTTGAAAAATTTTGTTACCATTTTTTGTTTTTTCCTTTGTCATTTCGACCCGCTTTTTGCACGATTTTTAAAGCATTTCCATGCCCAGGCATCCCCGAATGCCCCAGACCAGAGGGAAAACACTAAGAAAAATGGATGCTGGCAGAGACACAGTATAGACTAGGTATGCAGGGAGGCTGCAAAGGCAGTGGCGGGCGTTGCCCAGGGTGCAAGGTAGCCACAGAGTGACTGCACTGGGGGGCAAGGGAGGGTCCTCACCGAGAGGTACGCAGCACGCATGCACACAGGGAGGCTGCAGGACTGAAGCTAGAGTCGCAGAGACAGCAATCCCACCCTAAATCCCACCAGAGACTGCAAGGAAGACGGGGGCTGCCAGAGCTTTTTATGCCCTCTGTGGCTGCCAGACCTGCCCGCCAGTCTGCATCCTGGGCATGCTATTGGTTGAACATGATCCCATCACATGGCTTGCCTCCATTTTGTGGCTGGTGGCGACATCCATTTTGAAGGGAAAAGAATAATACATCACAGTGGGAGAAGACTAAAACAAATGTTTTAAGGACCCCAACCCCCCTGGTAGGTTATCAGACAATATAAATAATTATCACTGCATTTTTATGGATGTCCAGGATGTTTTTTAACATTTAAAACAGCTCATTTCATTGCGCGTCGCCATTAATGGAAATGAAACGTAACGACCACAATTTTTGCGGTTCTTTTCATTTTGTTGCATTTTCATCACAATTTTCGTTTGTTGTTTTGTTGCATAACGGAAACGACAAACGGTAACGGAAATGAAAAAATGTTCATTCCGTGCCCATCTCTAATAATAATAATAATAATAATAATAATAATAATAATAATAATAATAATAATAATAATAATAATAATAATAATAATACAAGACAAAACTCAGAGAAGGAAGGAATGCTGGTGGGATTTTGAGAAATACAACAAAATTTCACATCTCAAAGGAAGGGGGCTGCAGGATAAATGTTTCATATGAATGAAAGCACCAAACACTGGAAATTGTTGAACCAAATGGAAAATAGTCATGCTGTGCCTTCAAATCTGCCTGCCTCCCTGCCTGCCTTCAAACCGCAGCTGCCATGGTGACATTGAAAATCGGGCCTCATAATTTCTATGACAAGATTAAGAATCCATCTGCCCTCTTTCCAAAACTATAAACTCTCCTCCAAAACTGCAACTCTCCAAAACTCCAAACTCTCTGGCCCCTGCTTTCTCTTATTATCCCACTCTCAACGGAGAAGCAATGCATGATGGCAATATATTACACATGACAGCTGGGCATTATATTCCTGAGGAAGTGGCTCCTGAGAGGGCACCTGCTGCAGTTCCCTCACCTCCTGTACTGTCCAGCGGTCCTAAAATTCCCAAGGAGAAGATCTGGGGAGCGGGAAAAGCTTACAAAGCAGAAGGAGGGGCCAAAAATCCCAACATCGTTCTGGATTTAGATCCATGCTCTAAGTAGATGGAGAGAGTTATTTCCTCTTACATAGTCAAATTAAAGAGACCAGTATCCCTTTATAGACACGAGTGTGAACCTTGTGTCTACGTTTTCATTAAAACTCCCCTGTTGTTCAAATATAGATGATCCACCTTGATTTTGGGCTTTGGCTTAGGATGTTATGATGATGGTGTCTGCGAACCTATGTTTAGCACCTTCTTTTTCTAAAGAGCATCTGCTGTTTTTCATCCAAAAATTGCAGAGGGGCTGACTTCGCCTTCTCTTTCGGCAATATTTTTCCCAACCTTAATTATTAGCATTGGCTCTTGCTTCCAATGTTTGTTTGCAATTGCCGATGAGTAACCAAGGCAAAAATTGTGATCGGCTCATTTCTGTTTATTATACAGCACCTCTCTAGGTGATTACCCCATCAGGCACGGCTCTTGCAAGCATGGAAAGAACACGAAACTGCCGTACATTTTCAGCTGAAGATTCAGGCACATACTCTGACTGGGTGAAATGCTTCCAAAATCATATGTGAGCCAAGAGAAAGAAACAGGAGTGCTCCCAACACCCTGTTCTCAGTGTTCATTCCTTTCCAGCCAGGTTATTCATGCAGCTAGCAGACCTATGGGGCATCACAGGGTGAGATTTTCCAAGTTTGCAGCCAACGAGTACAGTCTTTGATGACTGAGCGATGATCTGCCCTGATTTTGCCAACATGAACTTTTGATCCTCACCCAGTATCCATAGCTCAACATATATTGCCTTATGCATTCCATTGCACAGTCTTAACATTAACATATATCAAAACATGGCATCACAAACATTCCCTAAATACACTGCTGAGATCCCAGAGTTGTCATGCCACTATTCTATCTAGCCTTACTCTTTTCTCATCGGAAGTGGGTCCTAGCGGTTTCCTTGTGGATCTTTCTCAGTCCTACCACTTGAACAGAGCTTGGAAAATTATCGCCTTAAGATGAACACTAATATGGATATACTGAGCTTCCCCTAAGTGAGCAGTGGTGTAAGATGATGCATTGGATTAGCATGTCATTTCATTTATTCTGGTTGAATACAACCTTCCAAGTTGTACTTCACATTCTGATTAACCTGAAATTGGTGCTGGGGGTTCATCCTGGAACACTTTACTCAGCCACTGACCCTCTCACTGCATCTGGCACAATATCACTGATCATTTTCATTCTATAAAGGTGGGAAGGTACATAAAATAGCTAGTGTAGTTGCAACTGGTGCCACCCTGTTGAATAGTGGAATCTTTTCCATGTTGATATGCATAGAATGAGACAGAAATGCCCACCCCATTGTCACTAAGACATCACATCTTTTTGTTTAGTGCAGCACAGTGCTCCAAATTGAACCACAAAGCCTGCAATTATGAGTGAAGACTTCCTATGACAGTTTGATTGATTGATTGTTTGTTTGTTTGTGTATGCGTGTGCACCCGTGTATTAAATGTCTTTCAGCTTTTATCTTACTAACCCCAAAAACATTCCTGTGAAAATGGTAGTGGGGAGAAGCTGTTGATACTGGAAGATAGGGAGAAGCAGAATGGTCTCTCATTGCCCTAGGCATCAGACAATGGTACATTTTATCCCCCTGACTGTTCAGTTTCTACATAGAAGCTCCCATACAGTTGAAAGGGAAACTTACATTTCTGGGATAAAACTCCTAGAATTCCCTAGGCAGCAGGGCCTCAAGCTGGAAGATTCTGGAATTCTAGGTGACCTGCCAAGCATGTGTGAGACACATTATGTGATCTGACTGATCATGACATACCAGTCAGGTCCTGAACACAAGAGAGCTGGTTTGGGAGGAAAGTACTGTTGCAGTCCTGGAAACTGTGGTCAATGATTTCAGTGACTGGCTTGTTCAACTAATGTGCTTTGTTTTCCAACGGGAATGCGTTTGCCCACAAAATTATGACATGAAAGGCTTCAAAAAAAAAAAAGGTGGCAAAATCTGTCCTGAAGATCCTCAGATGACACATGTTCAAGAGCTTATGTTTGCTGCTGAAGGCGCCAGCTATGTCCCTTATCTCTCCTGTGGCACCCACTTTTTAAAAAATGACTTGATCAGAAAAAAACTTATTAATTGTTAGAGCAGCACAACAGTAAAGCCAGTGAACTTGGGAGGTAGTGGGCGCTCCAGCACTGGAGGCATTCAAAAGAAAATCGGACAACTCTCTGCCAGAACTGCTTTGATTTGTCTTCCTGCACGGAGCAAGGTGTTGGTCTCAACAACCTTATAGGCCCCTTCTAACTACATTATTCTATGATTCTGTTGTTGTGGCCAGTGATGGTACCAGCTGAACGAGGGCAAGGAGTTTCTGAGTATTTTCGTTCCATGTTATGCATCGTCTACAAACAACTGCTGAGACATGGTAGAAAGACTTGTCCTGGCAGCTGCTGCACAGTCCTCATTAATCTGGTGCAGACATATTCGCACAGTATGTATCACCATCCCCGAAACTTAAACAGTCAGTAGATCACTGATGTCCACCCCTGAGCTTAGCACAAGATTGGCTGTACCTCTTTTAGATTTTCTGTTCTGTGATTCATAGTGGTGCCTACAGAGGAGGGACATCTGTCCATCTCCTGTCCATCCGCCCTGTGTGGAACATGATTTATAAAGGCAAGCTTTTCATTAAGTAGCTATTCTGTTTTTTTGCAGGGTAATGAAAGGGCCTGTTTTGCCTCACTGCCCTCAGCAACTGAGAATACGCCTTGCAGCATGCTGTGACACTCTTGAAGCATTATATTCTACACCATGTGCTGTCATGGTCGGCAAAGAAGATTGCCCCCCATTAGGGTTCACCTTACTGAGAATCTCTTCAGAAATTCCACTGAGCCAATGAGGATTCATCAACAATGGTTCAAAAGCTGCCTTGACGAAGACCATTTTCTTCTGTCTGGACAAAGATTAAAATTTAAAAGAAATAGGACTAGCAAATGGCAACTGGAAAGACTGGGATGAAACTTCTGGTAGCCTTTTTGTGTACAGAACAGAGAGCATGCCTCTACATATATTCCTTTGCGTGCCACAGTGATACCACAGCTCGTAAATATATTTGTTAACATTTAAGACTGGCACTTGGTGCCTACATTAGACACTTCAGTGAAGCAATCCTTAAGGAGATTACCATCTGTTTACAGAACATGAGGGCTTTGCAGGAACCTGCCTTGAGTTGTCAAATGTCTGCTTTGAAAACAATCTCCCCTATGGGACTTAAACACAGAGAAGTCTTCGTCACAGGGAAGAACAACGTATATGGTGCTGCTGTTACATTTCTTCTTCAAATTTCTAAAGGTTATTCACTAGAGATGGGCATGAAAACGAACAATTTTTCATTTCCGTTTTCGTTTTTTTGTTTTGTTATGCAACTGACAACTGAATTTTGTCTCTAAAATGAAACGAAACGAACAGAAACACCGGAAATTTTGTCGTGCATTTCGTTTTTGTTACGGCAATACAGTGAACTGCTTTAAATGCTAAAAAAATCACAAAAAATTGAAATAAATGGTAATGAAATGGTAACGAAACGAATGAAAACAAAAACAATTTTTTGCAAAAATTTGCAAATAAAGGGAAACGAAATGAAACGGACCCTCCAAACGACAAACAACAAACCAAACACCATTTTTTAAATTCATGCCCATCTCTATTATTCACTTCAGTGACTCCTAAAAGAGGGAGGAGTCATCAGGGACCCAATTATGCAAATAATTCTTTCTGTTTCCTCTGTATGAAGTGTCAAATGCAACAGGAATACTACACAAGGCCACACATCCTGCTTGCCAAAAGACCTTACTGCTGTCAATGGCCAGATATGATAACTACCATACAAGGTACAAAAAAAAAATGGTATGAAAGAGTGAGGTGACGTACATTTAAATAAGCTCTGTGTTGAATCGGTCCATATTCAGACTTCACTACATCCTTGTCTAGGCCTTAATGGCCAAAGACAGCTATCTAATGATTTACCACCGCTTCTACTTGCCTATCAATTATTCATTCCATTGGGTTTCCTTCCAAAACTAGGCAGATTGCAGCCAAAAGAGAGGGATTTCTCGAGGGTAGCATACAAATAGCAGAACATCCTCTTTGCAGTTTTGCTTGGCACTTCCCTTACAATCTTTTGCTATCAAGCCAAAGGCCATCCAGTTGCATGTATTTAATGATAATTGCTTTTCCCTTCATTAGATTATGTTTTTAATAGCTGATATGATTTATTGCCATTTTTCTTTATATGTTGCTTCTATACACTCGGCTTTTTTAAAAAAATATTCTTATTATTGTTACCAGTTTTGTTAGCTGAAATGCCCATCTCAGGAAAGAACTGGGAAATAAATAAAATAATTGTGGGGTATCTCACTTTCCTCAGGTGGGCTGGGTGCAGCCATGTTTTTGAAGACTTTGTAAGACAAACGGGTCCTCCTGCAGCAAAATAGATTATAAACAGGAGGACCAACCTAAAGCTCCAAATGTCACAGGCTAGGGAACTTTCACTATACTCTTATAACATTTTTACTTGGTGTTAATTTGAAAATATGATATCCCTCCATAATATTAATTTTTGTTACATCAGACATCACCTTATTATTTTTTGACTTGAAGAATGTCTACATTCTTCACCCAACAAAAGCTTCTGGAATTGCCCTTAGACTCACAATCTAAAAAGACACACCACACAGCATAAAAGGACAATATTACAAGGAGGAAAAAGAATAATAACAGATATTCAGTTCTCTTGCAATTCAGGTTACTGACTCTTCATTTCCCAGTAACAAAGTGGATAAAATTAAACAGATGCAGTACAGGGAGGAGTGACTTACATGGAACCACAACTGGAGCCATCACTCTTTTTCTGTGACATATACAAATGTCAAGGAACAGGTAAATCAGCAATTTAAAAGAAGAAGATCATAAGTTGTCACACAGATGTGCTCTTAGTATAACGTCTAAAAAAGGAATCCTTGTTGGGACCCCCAGGATTCACAGGAGAAAGCCCTGCCATCTAAACTAGCATCATAACACAACAAAACTGTAATAGGAGAGAGACCCTTTAAGTCAGACAATAGATACTGAGCAGACTGCCTCAGTAATGAATTTTGTCACTCTGTATTCAAACATCTCTGTGGTGTCCCTTACCATTCTTGAGTGCAAGGATTGTTTGAATGACACTGAACATAAGAACAGCCTTGCTGGAACAGGCCACAGCCCATCCAGTTCAGCATTCTGTCTCACACAGTGGCTCACCATTTGCTTCATGGTATTCCCAAGTAGATGTCTTCACCTGCTGACAATTCCATGCAAATGGCATTGAGCTATATCCAGCCTATCTCTCCAACCCGGAGGTTGTCCTTAAGCATCCATCATGATAGCCATTGATACCCTCGTTCTCCATGAACTTGTCTAAATCCTTTCTTAAAGCTGTCAAGGCTGACAGCTGTCACCACTTTTTCTGGCACGGAGTTCCACAGACCTGTGACCCTCTGGGTGAAAATGTACTTTCTCTTATTTGTTTGAGATCTAGCACCCAAAAGTTTCATAGAGTGACCCCTAGTTCTAGTCTTGTGCGATAGGGAAAACAGGGGAAGATATTGGAAATGAGTGACATAACTCCTCTCCCCCATTCTGCCATTCTGTGTTTTGATCTAGATTTCTTTGACTGCCAATGTTTGTTTTCCATGCATTTCTCTTCTATACAAGGCCAGTGTGGAAGTTTTTATAGAGGCATTTAGGGGGGGAAACACCTTGGTAGATAATATCAAGGCTATCCCTGACCATTTTGACAAGCATGACTTTTTTCTTCCTCAGATTATGCACTTCTATCTCCTACACTTTATTTATTTCCATATGATTTAGAAACACATGCTGGTCTAGAGATGTAAAATTTGAGGAAATTTTGAAGCCATGGGGAAGAAATGTTTGAAAAATTAGGGAAGAAATTTCCCCCAAAGGTTTCTGGAAATTTTACACCTCTAATGTCTATTAACACCCCCCCACCCTCACTCACACACCCCATATAGAGAATAATTTTTCCTCAGCCTCACATAGTTACCTCAGGACAAGATATTTTGCAGCTATCATTGGCAGAAAGCTACTTATGTACTACCAGGATTCTACATTATTGAATGATCTGACAAGGCCAAAAGAGATACTTTAGACTGGATATTAGCAATAAGAAGCATCAACACAGGTTGTGCAGGGGACATACGGTAATATTTTTTGTTTGTGGGCTCAGTGCAACATCTGTATCTCAGCCATGCATGATGAGATACAAGCCCCATGTTCATCTATGAATCCTACTATAGGACCAATGAAATTGGATGTTAAGACAGAAAACATGACAGATGACTCATTTACCAATACTTCACAACCATAGTCCTGCTGGGCCATAGTAAAGGGCCATCCAATATTTCCGAAAAACCACAACTGTCTCCTGGCCTTGCTCTCTAACAACTGATATTAAGTGGCTCATGCAGCCATCTGCTATGGAGGCTCCATGTGTGGCAGTAGGACCTACTACCTTGGGAGGTGATGAGTGCTCCAACGCTGGAGGCAGTATTTCATCAGTCAGAAATACTTTGGTTTGGGTTTCTGCATTGAGCAGGAAGTTGGACTTCAGTGGACTGGCAGGCCCCGTCCATCTCTATGATGCTGTCTAGAAAGCAGATGGCCATCTAAACCATGAAATAATAGCAGCAACAGCAATAACATAGACAGGCTAGAGCCTCTGGTCCTCAAAGGATGTCCAGAATCTACCACTGGCGATGGCCACCTTTCCGTATGTCAGAGTAGGCCAAAGCCTGCACTTAGGTCAACATAAAAATAGCCTTTCTCTTACCTTCCCGATTAAGGCAGCAAATTGATTATTAAGTGTCTTGATTTCCTCTTTCTCCTTCTTCCTTATCTCCTGGAAAGCAGGATCAATGTCCAGGTGGAGCGGAGTCAAGAGCCGTTTGTTGACAGAAACTTTGGGATAAGCGTGACGGCTGTATCCTGTGTAGCTTGAGGAACTGAAGTTTCTCCGGCTGGGTTCACCCATGATGGGGCTACCACAGGTTTCAAACCTGGAACAAGGAGAGGATGAGCGCTCTCGTCTTCTGTTCCAGGTGGCATCCGGGGAAGCAAGACAGCTGCTACTGAGGCTACGGAAGTCCCTGCAACGGCTCGTCATGGTGTCTCGGAAGGAACCCAAGGAAGCTCTGGACCAGCTAGTTTGCTGCCTGAAAACAGCCAAAAATAATAATAATAAAGCACGTTGAGAGAGCAGCGCTGATCCAATTTCTGTCTGTGCTCAGCTCGGTTTGGCTAATGAATTACAAACACCTGTTCTGCTATGCTCATAAAGACACGAGGGTGTGACTGTTGATGTAATCCAGAACAACCTGTTGGCTTTCTTTCCTCCTCCTCCTCCTCTCTCTCCCCCTTCCTCCTTCCCTCCTGTCTTTTGTAGTTTTGTTTGTGAGGTGAGGACACATGCACAGACACAGGCACTCACCCCCCCAATTACTCATTCACCGCTGTTTACAGGTACCTTGAGGAGCTGAGAGAAGATTCTTCTGCCTAAAATGGCAAACAGAGAAGGTGGCAAGGGGAGGATAATACACAGGTTAAAAGCAAACAACAGCTAGCTTAGAGTAGCATGTTTTGGAAGACTGAGGTCATGTTTCTTCACTGACAACCAGAACTACGTAAATTCCAAGGAACGACATGCTATGGCACATGCCAATGAAGGAAGAAATTCGCTCTTCTCCCTTCTGTTTCAGGCAGCTTGAATGCAAAGGGGGAAAACAAACACCTCCTGTCTCCTTTGAATAATTTACAGCTAATTGAAGCAGTTACAAGTTCTTGATTGCAGTGGCAAACAAGGGGGATTTTCCCCTTATCATTCATAATGACATTATTTTCCCCTCCTGCCAGGCTGGTGGGTAAAAGAGGCATTTGATGCAGTTCACTGCATGTAAACTCAAGCTGTAGACAAGCAATTAACTCAATTATCTGCAAATTCAAATCCAAACCAGCCTGATACACACATCTTGAACTGCTGTGCAAACTGCAACAGCTATCTTACAGATTTCACACCCATCGCGGTGCATTTGTCAGCTCCCAAATATATCAAAACACATTTAAATGTAATTATATTAAGATAACCTATGTTCAGAAATACATGCAATGAGGGATAATATATTAAGACACCCACAACTGGAAGGGAAAATATTCTAGACTGTACATTCTAAAAGTTTCTAGGATAGCAGCAGTTAGTTTCCTGTCTCAAAAACAATGAAGACATATGTGGCAAAAACAGATGAAGTTTTATTTCATGTAAATTCTTGCATACTGTGCCCACTTTATCAGATGCAAACGGGCATAATCAAAATCTGAATTTTCATCTGATTTTTATTGTTTATTTTCTGAAGATAGACTAACGGGGAAAGGTGATAAAACAGGCACAAAGGAGCATGTACTGAAGAGATAGAAGCCCTCTACAAGCAGTGTAAGCATCTGGACTCTTCTACATGATTATAGGATATCATCAAGCTGTACTTTGTCTATCTCTCATGAAAGCAACAATAAGTCTGAAGAGAAGAATCCTGCTTGCACGGAAGTGCTATATGCAAGCAAGAATACTGGTTTTTCCAAGGTTATTCAATGTGTATCTTCACAGAAGCAGGGCTGTTCTCTTCTTCAGAGTGGTTGCGTGCTACTAATGTGAGTAACGCAACAATGGTGGGGGAAGCGCCATATACTTGCCTCTAAGCATGTGCACCCCAAACCCAGAGGTTTCACTACCATAAGAGGACTATAGACTGGAAATCAACAGATTTATCTATCTTTATACATGGCATTGGCAGAAAAGCTTTGTGGCACTCCTAACCACGGAGAGGAGAACCTACACTCTTCTGCTTCTGCCAGGTTTCCACTGCCTGGGTCACTAAACCAGAGGCAGCGCCACAACAATCCAAGTATATGCATTGTAGTGTACCCCTTCTCACACATAAACAATTATGCACTAATACTTGAGTTCTACAATGGACACTTGCCCAAAAAGTTGGCCATGAATACGTAAACCCCCAGGCTAGGTTAGTTGGTGGCTCTTTCACCTTGGACAACAGGAAAGGAAAGGCTAGAAGGTAGCAAACAGCTATACATATATGTATGTTGTTGTTTATGTCAGTTTATATTTGTGTTTGTTTGATAGATAAATGTGTGCAGCCCTAGTAAAATTCTGACCTTTTTTAAAAATGGTTCGAAGTTATGAAACAACAGGGTGGGCACTATGGAAAGTGAAGCGCTTTAGGTCTATTGAGAAGGACTGTTGATTACATTAAGGGTGAGAGGAAGCAAGATTAGCGAATCACACCTCTGTCTGGCCTTCTGTAGTAACAGAATACATAATTATCTATTTATACTGACTTCACTATTGTGGTATTTAGAGGAGAATGTCTGCCAAGCCTTCTGAAGTGGTGAACAAATATTTGAGAGGAAAACAATTTCTATGTATCTGGTTAATGTGGAGAAAGAGCCCCCCCCCAAAAAAGCAGGTTCCTGGATAAAAAAGTGCCTTGGCTTTGGTATGTCCCAATTTCCACAGGTAACTCTGGTACAGTCTTGGGAGATCAAACAAAACTTTCCATCATTAATTCTTCTGCATCTCAACAGCAAAACCGGAGATCACATTTTCTTTCTTGCCAGTTTGAACTTGCAGAGGAAACACAGAACAGGATCATCTCGCTTAAAAAAAATACATGGCCCAAAGCTGTCCTGATCTGGGTTGCAACTAATCACTAATAATTGTTGCAAAGATCCGAATTAAGCTGGACTTAGGTAGTGGTTTCTCAAATAGAAGATATGGATTTGTGGCTTGCCCCAGCAGAGTATTGAAAAGCAGCAGCACTAATGAAACGGAGGCTAATTGGTCAATCCTCTTGTCTCACCAGGGACTCAAACAGAGAGATTCAAGAGCATGTTAACCAACAGGGCTGAATGATAATAACTTTATGGATACAGTAAGCCATTAGACAGGACTAGTGTTTTTCTCTAGCTGCAAACTGATTTGCAACCTCAAGAGCTGATTATGGTGCTGACTAGAAATGGGCATGAAATGAATTTTTAATTCGTTTTGTTATTTGTTATTCATTTCATTACATACACAATGAATAATGAACTGACCCATCAAAGAAAAACGAAACAAAATGGAAATTTCCGCTTTGTTCGTTTCGTTTTTTGTTTTCCCATAGGAATACATTGAAGCAAGCCATTCCTATGGGAAAGGTTTCCCTTGCAATTGGTGTGGGGAAACAGCTGTAGCGCTGGCTTTGGCGGGAAAAGGATTTAAAAAGCCCGTCCTTTCCTCAACCATTTTCTGAGGGCTCCTGCTTAGTTGTCAATGGCTGGAGCCCTTTAAACCTGGCCCAGTCGGTACCAGGGGCTCCCCCTGGAACCGATTGGGCCAGGTTTAAATCAGTCAAGTGATTGACAGGCCGGCAGGAGCCTTCAGAAAATGGGTCAGGAGGGAAGTTTCCCCCAGCCAAAGTTGCACAAGCACCACACACACACACACAACACACAAAATGAATAACGAATCAACAAATCAACAAAATTATTTTTTTCAAAAAAATCATTTAAAACGAAGTTAGAGAGGCTCTAAAGCACAAGGAGAGGTCCTTCTGTAAATGGAAATCCTCCCCAAACGAGGAAAATAAAAAGGAACACAAACTCTGGCAAAAGAAATGTAAGAAGATGATAAGGGAGGCAAAGAAAGACTTTAAGGAACGCATGGCTAGCAATATAAAGGGTAATAATAAAAGCTTCTTTAAATATGTTAGAAGTAGAAAACCTGCCAGAGAACCAATTGGGCCTCTGGATGGTGAGGGAGGAAAAGGGGAGGTTAAGGAGGACTTGGACATTGCAGAGAAATTGAACGAGTTCTTTGCGTCTGTCTTCACGACAGAGGACATTGAGCGGATTCCGCTGCCTGAGCCGCCCCTCTTGACTAAAGAATTAAATCAAATACAGGTTAAAAGAGAGGAGGTTTTAGGACTAATTGATAAATTGAGGATTAACAAGTCACCGGGCCCAGATGGCATCCACCCAAGGGTTATTAGGGAACTGAGAAATGAAATTGCAGATCTCTTAACGGTAATATGCAACTTGTCTCTTCAAACGGCCACAGTGCCAGAGGACTGGAGGATAGCAGATGTCACACCAATTTTTAAAAAAGGAAGGAGGGGGGACCCAGGAAACTACAGGCCGGTTAGCCTTACATCTGTCCCAGGGAAGATGGTGGAAGGCCTCATCCAAGAGAAAATCTTAAAACACATAAAAGAACAAACCTTGCTGAGAGAAAATCAGCATGGCTTCTGTAAGGGTAAATCTTGTCTTACAAACCTTTTAGAATTTTTTTGAAAAGGTCAACAGGCACGTGGATTTGGGTGAACCGGTGGATATAGTCTATTTGGATTTTCAAAAGGCTTTTGACACAGTCCCTCACCAAAGGCTGCTGAGAAAATTGCATAGTCAGGGGATAAGAGGGCAGGTCCTCTTATGGATTGAGAACTGGTTGAGATCCCGGAAACAAAGAGTAGGTGTCAATGGGAAATTTTCACAATGGAGAGAAGTGAAAAGCGGTGTGCCCCAGGGCTTGGTCCTGGGACCGGTGCTTTTCAATCTGTTCATAAATGACCTGGAGACAGGGATAAACAGTGAGGTGGCCAAGTTTGCAGATGACACAAAACTTTTCCATGTGGTAAAAACCAGAGAGATTGTGAAGAGCTCCAGAAGGACCTCTCCAAACTGGGGGAGTGGGCTGAGAAATGGCAAATGCGTTTTAATGTAACCAAATGTAAAGTAATGCATATTGGGGCAAAAAAATCCAAACTTCATCTATCAACTCATGGGCTCTGAGTTATCCGTGACGGATCAGGAAAGAGATCTTGGTGTGTTGGTGGACAGCTCCATGAAGGTGTCTCCCCAATGTGTGGCAGCAGTGAAGAAGGCCAATTCCATGCTAGGGATTATCAAAAGGGGATTGAAAATAAAACAGCCAACATTATAATGCCGTTATACAAAACAATAGTAAGGCCCCACCTGGAGTATTGTGTACAATACTGGTCACCGCATCTCAAGAAAGACATAGTGGAACTGGAAAAGGTGCAGAAGAGAGCGACTAAAATGATTACTGGGCTGGGGCGCCTCCCTTATGAAGAAAGGCTAAAACAATTGGGCCTCTTTAGTCTGGAAAAAGGCGCTTGAGGGGGATATGATTGAGACATACAAAATAATGCAGGGTATGAGTAAAGTGGATAGAGGGAAGCTCTTCTCCCTCTCTCAAAATACCAGAACTAGGGGACATACACTCAAATTGAGTGCTGGGAGAGTAAGAACTGACAAAAGAAAATATTTTTTCACCCAGCAAGTCTATGGAACTCCCTGCCACAGGATGTGGTGATGGCATCTGGCCTGGATGCCTTCAAAAGGGGTTTGGACAGATTCCTAGAGGAAAAGTCCATCACGGGTTACAAACCATGATGGAGATGTGTAATCTCTAGGCTTTAAACCAGGGTACTTCAAGGGCCAGATGCAGGGGAGTGGTATCAGGAGACAGATATCTAGTCTCATGCGCTTCTGGTGGGGCAAAGATACAGGAAGCTGGACTAGATGGGCCTTTGGCCTGATCCAGCATGGCTCTTCTTATGTTCTTATGTTCTTATGAAACGAAACAAACTGAACCCTAAAATGAACCGAACCAAAACGAATCACCATTTTTTCAGTTAGTGCTTTTATAGAGGTAAGTCTCCAAAACTCTAAATCTACTTATTTTGACTTAGAATCTTAGAATCTTGATGCAAGTTCCAGAAACACTCTTATTTTTAACTGGTCTTTCTGTTGGTCTTGGGGATGCTTTTTAAAAGGTATTAAATCTTGCTGTTTTATTTATTTTTACAGCATGTTATACTAGATATACTGTAGCTGTTTTTTTTCTTACATGCTAATTGTTATATATCTATCTATCTACACACACACAGAGAGAGAGAGAGAGAGAGAGAGAGAGAGAGAGAGAGAGAGAGAGAGAGAGAGAGAGAGAGTAGTCCCCCACCACAACACATTTTTTTTCTTGAGAGTAGACATGGGCACAACCAGAAAAAATGATGTTTCGAGTTTTCGTTTGTCGGAATGGGTCCGTTTCGGGTCATTTCCGTTTGTCGTGAAATTTTTCAAAAATTTGTCGTTCCATTTGTCGTTTGTCGTTTGTCGTTTCCACCACGATTTAGCGCAATTTGACTTCCCGGAGCATAGGGGTGTCCCGCAATCAGGGATGGCGCTAGGTGTTTTTGCGCCCTAGGCGGCGGGCGGGGCAGGTGGGCAGCGGTGGTGGGGGGGCCATGGGCGGGCGGTGGCTGTGGGCAGGTGAGTGGGCAGGCGGCGGTGCGGGTCGCAGGCGGGTGGTGGCGCGGGTGGACGGGCGAGTGGGCAGTTAGGATATCACTTAGGATAGAGGTTCTGTTCTTGGCTTGCACCCCAAATGTGTGTGTGTGTGCAAGCAAATTGAAGTTGGGAAAATAGAAAATAAATGGTAGTATATAATATATATTTAAAATAAATCCACACCTCCCACTCCCAGTCGAACCTCCCCATTTATTCAATATCAGAAAAACATCCTCAAACTGCCAGAGAAGAAATAAAGAATAAACTGCTATTCCCTTCAGCAGACAAAGCTGCAGGGAATCAAAGAAATTATTTTCTAAATTCATTTCCCACCCTGCCTGCCTAACTTAAATCCTAAAGCCTCCAGCCTCCCTCCTCAATCTCGATCGGATCACACCAGCACCAGCAGCCAGCCCTCCTCCCTCAACCACATCCATACACCCGACTGCGATTTCTGGAAGGTGTCTCAGCTTTTTATGCCCTCCGAGAAATCCAGAAGTGTTAGTCAAAAACCTGTTGATGCCATTGGTGGAATGGTTCAAACAATTTGCATGGTCCCATCCCATGCCCAGCCCAAATGGGCAGGTCTAAAAAAATAAAAAAATAAAATAATATAATATAAAATCAATACGACGTTTTATTGCTATAAAAAAACCCACTGCTGCTACTATTAAAATTCAGGCATTTAAAATAAATAAATTTCACATGTTTCTGTGGTGATTTGGTGTGTTTTTTGACCACGATTTCAAAAGAAAAATTGTGGTCACCATTTTGGATCCCCTCCCACCGCATGGCATGGCAAGACGACAAGGATGACCCCCCCCAGCCTGGTGCAAGCAGCCCAGGACAGGAGAAGAGGGGGGGAAGGCCGGGGACCCCCCAGAAACCACCCCTCTGGTAGGTGGCAAAGCCTCAGGCAGGCATATTTTCACCTGCTTTTTTGGTCAGGAGTCAGGGTTTTTAAAAAAACTTTTAAAAACTTTTTCTGTGCTTCGCATTGCGTGATCACCGCAATGCCACAAACGGAAATGAAAAACCCGACCAAATTTTTCTTTTTTCGGTTCGAGTTCGAGTTCTGACGGCTTAATTATTGTTACTGTTTCCGTTATGTAACGGAAACGATAACTGAAAACAGAAACGACAATTTTGCCGAGTCATGCCCATGTCTACTTGAGAGAAACTTGCTTCCAAACTGACCTTGGGCTGCTCCTGCTGGCTGTCTTTCCAAAGAGAAGTTTTTAATGCCCTCCTGACACCTCAGCAAATAGACCATGAGCTCTTGGCAGCAAGGTTTGCTGAGGTGTCAGGAGGGGGTTAAAAACCTCTGTTTGCAAGCGGAACTGGCAGGAGCGGCCCAAGGTCAGTTTGCTGAGGTGTCTGCCTTCCACAAATTTTCCTTTATCGTTGGTCGATCAGGCACTTAACTCCCGCAATAAACGGGAGAATACTCTATCTCTCCCCCTCCTCTTTCTCTCTCTCTCCCTCCCTCTCTCCCCCTCTCTGTGTGTGTGTAATAATGGATGAATGACTCTCAGCTAGAGTAGGTCTGTGAAGATTCTCAGTCATCCAGGTGAGTTTATCTGGAAATTGAGTCATGGCTACTGGACTTCTTTTTTGAGAGATAGAAACGTTTCGCTGTTCATCCAAACAGCTTCATCGGTCTGAATACAGCTAGTGCAAATCCTCCATCTTATAGGCAGCTTTGACCTATGTTTGGATGAACAGCGAAACGTTTCTATCTCTCAAAAAAGAAGTCCAGTAGCCATGACTCAACTTCCAGACTCAGCTAGAGTAAGAATTTTCTCCAAAATATGGCAGCTTTACCACAGATGCTTACTATGCTGTCCTCAGGGCCTTCACATTAGTAAGCTGATAGAAGACTATCAGTGATTTGAGATCATGCTTTTATGAATATGGGTGACCTTGCTGCCAGATGGGCGGTATACAAATCCAATAAATAAATAAATAATGTCAACTTGTCTTTGCTGTGAGGGAACTAGGGACTCTGGTTCTGGTGAAATGGTTGGATGAAGGAAGAGTATAATGTCAGTGAGACAAAACGTAATGCAGAGTGCCCATCTCTACCACCATTTAATCATTCTAACATTTTAATTTGTGCTCGGTTTTACCTACACTGTATCTACCTATATTTCATATAGAGCCATAATTTTAAACCATGTGGCATTCTGATAAGAATAAAGAAAGGTCAGTAAGAATATTCTGATAAGAATAAAGAAAGATCAGCATAACAAGATCCCAAACTCAGCACCTCTTTAGTATGATTGTGTCGGATGGCTCATGGACTAAAAGGATGTTGTAAGAACAAGAAGCAAGTGGGAGACCTGTGATGCTTGACTGGAATGTTTTAAATCAGACATCTTTCTGGTCCTGACTGGAGCATGCCTGAAATAGCCAACACAGTTATCTTTTCTGCGATATTAGTACCAGGCTGGCCATGAAAGCCCCTCAGTCTCTCTCAGGCAAGAGTACAGTATCTGCTGCCTTTGCAGCTGGAGCAGGGGAAGGTACTGGGGTGCTGCAAGTGCTAGGCAGGATAACGATGGATAAGAAGGCCCTTAGAACCAAATCACAAATCCTTTAATCTCAGTGGTTTAGATAGCTGGCTGCAGAGCCAGAAGCTGGAAGTCCTTGTGCCCCCTTGATAGGGGGTGGACCTGATGATCCATGGTGTCCCTTCCTGCTCTGCAATCCTAAGAAGATGCTGTGCCAGGTTTTTTCCTCCTACTCCTGTGCGCTGCAGTAGGTTGCTTTGCAGTATCCTGATAGCCACCAATATAAAAGCAAAGTGTGTGTGTGTGTGTGTGTGTGTGTGTGTGTGTGTGTGTGTGTGATGAAGATGTAAGCAGGAGACAATCAAATAAAAACACACACACACACCCCACACACACACATACACCAAATAATGGCACACAACAGTATGGAATAAGAGGTTCATTTGTGCAGGCTCATAACAGATGGAGGAGCTTCTCTGCCATCAGGGCCTTACTTCCTGTTGGTCATTTGTAGAACAGTTGCTTAAAAACAGACAGGTCATAGTCTAAGAAAATGAACAGGGCTTAGTAGAGCTTAGCACTGTTTCCCCCTGTGTTATATAGAAGAGAGAGTACACAGTACTTATACTGTACATGATACAGACACATATACTGGATATTGCTTATTATCTATTTATTTATTTATTATAATAAATTTACTTTTACTGAATTGTTAAATTATTGCTATTAAAACAACTATCATTATCAAACATTATACCATCATTTCCCCCCTCCGGCCCCCTGAGACTTAATAAGGAAGGATTAAAATTAAATAAAGCTTACGCTTAATTCCTTATAGAATAATTGTCTCTCAGCCTTGAGAACCCAGCATTTTAAATTCAGTTACCCTGGGGGAAGAAACTACAGGAGCTGTTTAAAGGGCAGTGTTTACAAAGGCTGCTTAAATAATAAAGAACACATATTTTTCAGAGATGAGAGATTTTCTGTATTTTATTTATTCATTCATTTGAACAAAACTGGAATCAGAACAAATACAGTCTTAGCATATTTAAAATAAGGAGGCACAAAAATATACAGTTTGAACAATAGAATTACCTCAGTTTGAACTGCAGTTCTTCTTATAGAATTGCCTCAAAGTTGTTTTGACATCCATTTCCTCACACTCCCACTTTACCTTCAAGGCGATAAGGAATGGTAGTGTGCTTAAGATGTCACAAAATGCTGTGCGTTGGGAGGAAGATATTGACTCACACCTTTGGGATTAACCTAGTTTACATTAATGTAAAGTAATTTATGGGAAGGGAAAAGGCTGTCTAATGTGGTGGAAATAGGGCATTTCCTGCTTGTTTGGGGCTCCCCTCAAGGTCTGATGGTGTGGGACTGATAAATTCTTAAAAGAATGTTTTCCTGCCTTCCCTGTTTATATCGCCATCCCTTTCTCTATATATGCCAAATATCTAGTGCAATTTGGAAAGGCATGTGCCTCCTCTCTCTAATTGTCTATATTTAGCCCAAGGATGGAGGCGTCAATAGCCAGGAAGAAGGTGACAAACAACACTGGCATGTAGCCACTCTGTAGGAGGCAACCCAGATCTCCCATTCCAAACATTCAGTGGTTTGATTCAGGGCTCTGCCTCTGTTCTGTAGATTATTTTGTTGTTGTTGTTCAGTCGTTCAGTCGTGTCCGACTCTTCGTGACCCCATGGACCAGAGCTCGCCAGGCCTTCCTATCCTCCACTGCCTCCGGAGTTTTGTCAAATTTATTTTGGTTGCATCGATGACACCGTCCAACCATCTCATTCTCTGTCGTCCTCTTTTCCTTTTGCCTTCGATTTTTCCCAACATCAGGGACTTTTACAAGGAGTCCTCTCTTCTCATGAGGTGGCCAAAGTACTGGAGCCTCAGCTTCAAAATCTGTCCTTCCAGTGAACATTCAGGGTTGATTTCTTTCAGAATGGATAGGTTTGATCTCCTTGCAGTCCAGGGGACTCTCCAGACTCTCCTCCAGCACCACAGCTCAAAAGCATCAATTCTGCGGCGATCAGCCTTCTTTATAGTCCAGCTCTCACTTCCATACATCACTACTGGAAAAACCATAGCTTTAACCATCCTGACCTTAGTTGGCAAAGTGATGTCTCTGCTCTTTAGGATGCTATCTAGGTTTGCCATTGCTTTCCTCCCAAGAAGCAGGCGTCTTTTTATTTCGTTGCTGCAGTCGCCATCTGCAGTGATCAAGGAGCCCAAGAAAATAAACTCTGTCATTGCCTCCATTTCTTCCCCTTCTATTTGCCAGGAGGTGATGGGACCAGTGGCCATGATCTTAGTTTTTTTGATGTTGAGCTTCAGCCCATTTTTTCACTCTCCTCTTTCACCCTCATTAAGAGGTTCTTTAATTCTTCCTCACTCTCTGCTATTAGAGTAGTATCATCTGCATATCTGAGGTTGTTGATATTTCTTCCGGCAATCTTAATTCCGGCTTGTGATTCATCCAGACCGGCCTTTCTCATGATGTACTCTGCATATAAGTTAAATAGGCAAGGTGACAGTATACAGCCTTGTCGTACTCCTTTCCCAATTCTAAACCAGTCAGTTGTTCCATATCCAGTTCTGTTCATATCCCGTTTTCTTAGATTATTTATTTATGTTTATTGGACAGTCTTCATATTACATTCTTCATTGATAATGGTCTTCACAGAGCAGTTGACAACACAATCCATAGTTGGAATGCAATCTTGTTGTTGTTGTTGTTGCTGTTGTTGTTGCTGCTGCTGCTGTTGCTATTATATGGAAAGTCGCCCTCACTCACTGCAACTTTTTGAATGGGTCCTGTCCTCAACAGCCTGGCACAGGTCTTGCAAATGCATGCCTGTGGTTTCTTTTGGGGTACGTCTGTGAAGATTCTCAGTCATCCAGGTTCGTTTAACTGGAAGTTGAGTCATGGCTACTGGACTTCTTTTTTGAGAGATAGAAACGTTTCGCTGTTCATCCAAACAGCTTCATCTTTCTTTTGGGATAGATGGATAGTTCAGGCTTGATGTGATCCAGGATCCACTTGTTCGTCTTTCTGGCAGTCCAGGGTATCTGCAAAGCTCTCCTCCAGCACCACACCTTTATGCTCCAGCTTTCACACTCATACATGTTGACCAGAAATACAAGAGTGCGGATGGTCTTGGTCTACAGTGACACATACTTAGGGATCGGCTCCCTAATGAAAACAAAATGCTGTTTTGTCAATTTCGTTAGCTTACTATCATTTTGTAAGCTTACATTTTGTTTCAGTCTTTTTGTTGTTGTTAAAAAGGAACCATTTCATTACTATCTAGGGTCCAAGGGACACTGAATTTTTTTTGAGCCCTCCAAATTTGGAGAGGGTTGGGAGTAAGGGGGCTGTGTTATTAAGCTCCAAATGGGGTGCCCCAGGAGCCTTTTTTTTCTAATTGGAATCAGAAAGCCAAGCTGCCACTTGGCTTCTTTGCATTTCCAATTAGAAAGAAAAGGTACCTGGGGCACTCCCTTTGGAGCTTAATAATTCAGCCCCCTTACCCCTAAATGTTTCAAATTTTCAGGAGGTTCCCTAAAATCGCTTTCTGAAGGTACCCCTGCTACTTTGGTGCCCCATGGTAAGTAATTTCTGAGTGCATATTTTAAAAAAATGCACGCAAAAATTATGTTTAAAAGATCCAATCAAAAATTACTTATCTTGGGGCTCCAAAGTAGCAGGGGTACCTTTCCAAAGTGATTTTAGGGAACCCCCTGAAATCTGGAAAGTTTTGGGGGTAAGTGTTCTGGTAGTGTGAAAGCAATCAGGGCGTTTAGTCTATGGCAGGGGTCCTCAACCTAAGGCCCCGGGGGCGGATGCGGCCCCCAAGGTCCTGAATCTGGCCCCTGGGACCAATTGCAACCCCCCACCTACCCCCTGTTTTGTGAGCAAGCAAGCCTCCACAGCTGCTTTTGGACTGTGATCCGGCCCTCAGTGGTGTCTGGGTGGTGGTGGACCGGCCCGCTGTTTGAAAACTTTGAGGACCCCTGGTCTATGGTATTAACTCCCTAATTGTAAGTAAATTTTGATTGCAGGTTTTTTTCCTGGCTGCTCTGTTCTGCTTTTCACCCCTCCTCCACCTCCCAGCTTTTTTGGGGGGAGGACAGGTCAGGGTGTGGAGAGGGGGGAAGGGTGTTGCTCCCACTGCCCACTGCAGTCCCTGTTCAAAACACACCCCTGGGAGGAGTGGGTGGCAGGGGAGAAAGGAGAAGTCAGGCAGTGATTTTATTGCTGCCTGGCTGCTCGGATCACCCTAGCCACCCGCCTCCCAGCTGGAATTTTTCGACAGTTCAAGCTGTCAAAATCAGCTGGGAGGTGGTGGGGAGGAGGCTTTTAAATCCCCCAGGCACCAGCTACAGTGCTGGTGCTGCAGGGGATTCATTTCATTACATTTCATTTTGAAACAGAATGAAATGAAACACTATTTCCCCATTTCGTGCCCATCCCTACACATACTTACTTTTGATTATCTGTTGCAGTTCCTTTATCGCTGCCCTTCCGGGTCTCAGTCTTCCAATTTCTTGGCCACAGTCTCTATTAGAACTGTTAATTTTTTATAATAAATATATACAATTAAAAAAAGAACTGATGATTGAACCAAGCTATACAAAACCTCTGAGTCTGACTATTTCCATGTCTTCATTGACACCATCCAAGTTGTGCAGTTCTTCTATAGTCATGATTTTAGTCTTCATGTTCAGCTGTAGCCCTGCATTGGCATTTCCTTCTCTCACCTTCACTAACAGTTGTTTTGCGTCATTGTTGCTTTGTGCCAATAAGATGGTGTCATCTGCTTATCCCAGATTATTGATGTTTCTTCAAGCAATTTTCATTTCTCTTTCATCTGAATGTAGTCCAGCTTTCCATATGATATGTCCTGTGTATAAATAAGAGTATAAAATGCACCCTTATTACAGTATACACATCCTTTTTGCCCCTTGTTCTCTATTCCTCAGATATAGTGGTACTAAAAGGTGAACATCTGAGTGTTTTTCAGAAAACGTTCTCACGTTTACTAGTTATTCATGTAACCACCACTGCTTGACTCAGATGGTATCATCACCTCCCAACTTTTAGCTTATAAAGTTTAAAACGCTGATGGTTCAACATCTGAATTTGCTAATAGGAGTCATCCTTATCTATATTAAATCAAAACCATTTCCTTAGCCAGAATTACAAGGTTGTAAAGGCCATACATAGCTGACAATATAGTGCAATACCTTTCTCATCACCTTCAGTGACTCTCATTCCATGTCAGGCAAAAACAAACGAAAATTTGTAAAAAACCAAATTGACAAAAGATCATAAATAAATTAAGGCACAAAACATTATCAGGATCCTGACAAAGAGAAAAAGTTGCTTCCATGATTCTCCTCATTCTAATTTTTATTAGATGATGGACTTTCCATTTTGCCTAGTAATGTTTCTGAAGTAGAGTTTATTTTTTTAAAAAAGAAGAAAAATTATCAGGTGCTTCTATATACAGTACATAGTTTCCTACAGCTTGCTTTTTTTTTAACCTCATGTGACATTTTTACCAACTCACTCTTAACAATGGGTACATATGACACAATAAAACACTACAAAAAAGCAATGTAATTTTCATAATATTGTTTAAAGTGGTGTTTCATCACTCTGCATGTCCTATATGGGTGTACGGATCATGTTCTTAACAAGCAGTTTTGATATGATTGTACAAGTGTCCTTGTTTGTATCAAGAGTCCTATTTTATTTTTCAGGATATTGTTTTATTATTGGTTATCTCAAGCTTCCCCCCCTCCCGAGTTTCTCCTCTCCTTTGGTATAACGGTGCATTGTGCACTGATAAAAATCACTTGGAAAGAATCTGGTTGCATCATTACATCATCATCACCATGGAAACTATGTTGCTGTAGTAAGTGTTATTAACAATTCTGCAATATCAAAATTATCTCGAAGGCTTCAATTAAAAACTAAACCAAACCAAAATAAAAACATCTGCATACCAAAACAACAGCTTTGCTTAATCCTGGTTGAAAGTAAAAGCAATGCCCCATACAATAACTTGTATGTATAAATTAGTCCCATGTCACACACTCTGAGGGTTCACAGAAAACCATCTGGAGCCCAGAGAGAGGAAAAACTAAAGCAAAGGTGCTGTTGTCTACCTCCCTCCCACCAGCTCAGAGCAGCAGTCAAAAAGTGAGTGAGTTAGTGCGCTGCAGGTAGTGCCCCAGAGAGTGCCGCAGATTGATGTGCAGCCACCTTGGGAAGATTTCACTCCTGGAAAAGAGACATTGGAAGACATTGACGGGAACCCTATTACTACTGTTCTTGGTAGAGGAAGACATGGGAATCATAAGGTTCATTAACAACATATATGACGGAAGGACTACAGGGTTTTTGGTAACTCCCAAGGTATCTACAAAGCCAGAATGTTCTGGAGACCTTGATGTCAAGATCCCTGGGCTGAAAATATTGCTGTTGAATGCTAGATCAGTGGATGGGAAATCAACAATCATCCGGGACCTGATCCTGCAAGAAGGTGCTGATCTCACTTGCATCACGGAGACTTGGCTGGATCATCACCCAGAGCGACAACTTTTGTTTTTAAAAATGTTATAATTTCTAAGCTGCTGTGCATTAGAAGTCCAGTGATAGTCGATTTAAAAATTGCCCTTCAATAATTTAAAATTTTCAAAGATAAAATTTGGAATTAACTTTTTAGGGACTCCATGTGTAAATTAGGGGAAGAAGGAAAAAGAAGAAAATAAAATCTTTGGGCATATGAGAAAATTATCGTCGCTCTTTGGGCATATGAGAAAATTATCTTGACACATAATGCTTTAGGTTTCACATTTTGGGAGGGCTCCTACGTGTCTGTGGCTTTCTCAACCAAATAATCCCCAATAAATTTCAGGCACTTGATACATGCAATAAGAACACTAATTGGCTAGGTAGAAAATCCTTAATTTCATCTTTCTGTTCTCTTTCAGACATCAGTGATTTTCTCATGCATCTCTGATAGGTCTCTGACAGAATAGTGATAGTTCAATCAAAACACATCAGTTCCCCAAAACATAACACCTTATTTTGAAAAAAGGTACTCATTGGTAGACTTCTGCATGGTTGCTCAAAGGTGCCCCATCTCACAGTTCCACTAACTCACTTTTTCTGACAAAAGAGACCCCAGCCATCAAACATAATCAATTTAAAAGAAATAATAGATCAATAAAAACATTCTGCCTAAAAGATGTTACGAAGACCACAGTGAAACAATCAGCTATGGTTCACCAGCGGCGTGGACTACTTTATGCCCCAAAACAAACAATTCTTCTTCTTCTTCTTCTTCTTCTTCTTCTTCTTCTTCTTCTTCTTCTTCTTCTTCTTCTTCTTCTTCTTCTTCTTCTTCTTCTTCTTCCTCCTCTTCTTCTCCTCCTCCTCCTCCTCCTCCTCCTCCTCCTCCTCCTCCTCCTCCTCCTCCTTCTGCATCTGTACCTTTATAATGCACTTTATAAAGAGTTTTGAGTGAAAAAAAGGTGTCTGTGTCTTTTTCCTAGGCTCTGGAATGGATTAATCGCGCTTTCCCATTCATTCCTCTGGGAAACCACGATTCGGATAACGACGAGATTCAGATGAGTAACCTCAGAGAATGAATTACTGTTGTTATCCGAGGTACCACTGTACTGTGGTCCACAGTATATGAAAAAAAAACAACCCTGGGGTAAGGGGGGAAAGGCTTGGGGTAAGGGGGGAGGGCCTATCGGAGGCCTCAGATATGATTTCTGGTTTGCAGGGAGGCCCTTTTGGGGCCTCCAAAAGACCCGGAAAGGCCCTCGCAGGCCCGTTCAGGGCAGCACCAGGATGGGGTTAAGTAAAGAGCCCCCAGCTAGGCGTCCCAGGCCCAACCCGACCTGCATCTGCATATTGCGGATTTTCAATGATCACAGGTTGGGTTGGGTCCCTAACCCCCGCGATAGGCAGGGGGTCACTGTAGTCTTTTTGTTCTTGGTTGTCTTGAGTTTTGGAGTTCAATGCCACCAGCCTGCAGATGATGCACAACTCTCTCTCTCTCTCTCTCTCTCTCTCTCTCTCTCTCTCTCTCTCTCTCTCTCTCTCTCTCTCTCTCTCTCTCTCTCTCTCTCTCTCTCTCTCTCATCTAAATCTGTGCCTGGTATCAGTGGCCTGGGTCACATGAAGTGATCCTGGGTGCTTGCTTTCTGAAGTTAGGCCTACCTAGGCCCTAACAAACTTTGAGTTTACACGTATCTCCCAGATGAGCCATATTTAGGTGTCTGTGTCAGGTGGAACTCCCAGACTGGAGAATTATGGGATCTGTAGTCCAGAAAATATGAAAATACTATGGTTGTTTATGATTCCATATCTAAATAAATACATTGGTAAAAGCAGATGCAAATAAATAACTCTAATTAATTTGACAAATTTCCTTTTAGACAAATGCAATACAAATGTGAAACATTGATATCCATAGCTTGGATCATCAGTTTCTATCTTCCATACTCTTCCCTTAAAAGCATCCCTCAGGTTGATTGCACCTCAGAGATTCTGGAGTCAATACTGTATTTAATATTGTGCAGTTCCCCGCTTCTGGGCTTTTTGCACCAGGACAATTGACAGCCACCAGATCTAGTGCCACCTGCTGTCCTTGTGCTTCCCAGACACTAGACTAGCTGCCTGTAAAGTGTTTCAAAAACATGTATAGACAGTGTGCCAGTCTCTACAGGATTTGCTTACAATAAGGACACAGAAACTGCAGCCTTCTGCCTTATTTCAGTAGAGACTATTCATGTAGTTATGTGAACCAATTAAATCAATATGAGGAGTCGCTGAACAGCAAAATGCTTTGATTTCTTCTTTTGCTATCCACCTCCCACACATAGAATGGAACAAATAAAAACAATCTAAATCCTGCAATCCAATAAATCAGATGTCTGCAGTCCAACTGCAAATCTAATCCTTCGTTCTCTTTAATCAAATTGCATTTTGTTCAGTGATTTGGAGGCACAGATTAGACACAACAATATGTTGGGGGAACAACCCAGAGAATGCCGAACAGTCTTGAGGACTGTTGCTGTTTGACTGGAGTCCTCCCAACAGCCAAGGAACCAGTACCAGCAGCATCAGAAAACAATTGACCTCATTTGGTTTGGGAAACCTAAGAAGGCTGTGACTTTGTATTGTTGGATGGGAGCAGGGCCGGCGCATCCCTTAAGGCAAACTAGGCAGTTGCCTAGGGCACCTAAATGGAGAGGGGGAGCTGGCCAGCCTGCTGCCCCCCCCCACTGGCTACTGCCATCCATCCCCCTGCTGCCCATTGCCGTCCCCCCACCGTCCGTGCGCCATCGCCGCCCACCCCCATGCCCATTGCCATCCCCGTTCTCCACCGCCCCGCCCCCTGCCACCCCACCACCCCGCCCGCTGCCCCAGCCCCCGCCCCTTGCCTAGGGCACAAAAAAACTTAGCGCCGGCCCTGGATGGGAGACTGCTAAAGAACACTGGAATAATCTCTGGTTGCTACTAGGAAGAAAGGCCTACCTCAGTCCCCAGAGAGCAGCTGTTAGTTGTAGTGAGCTGAAGAGGCCAAAGGTCTGACTCAGTCTAAGGAGGCTCAAGCTGTTGCATCTGTGCTCAAAAGGAGCCTGAATTTTCCCCATCCATGCAATCCCAACTTTTTATTTCCATGTGTACAAGTCAGATTACCCCACTCTGGGTCAAGCAGTTACTGATCCTCCTTCCTTTCACGCGTATTCACTGGCAGATCGACAGATCAGCAGGATGTGTTTCTGCAGCTACCTAAGCCTGTAAGGGTATACAGACCCAGTTGCACCTGCTGTGCCATTGTTGACTTTCAGAATAGACTTGGGTGGTTACTTCATATCCATTTTGTCTCTGTTAGTGTTGTGCTTAGCAGCGGTACCAAAAAAATGTTACTTCACTTCCATCATGCAACTACTGAAATTTGTCTCAACCACGCCCCGGAACGGGTGCTAAGTGCAACAATACTGTACCTGGTGCTGGGGTAGGGTTTTCCCTTGTCACTCTTTGTTCCCGCTTTCTGTTCTGAGACAAGACACCATGTAGTAACGACTGTCACGCAATAAAACATTTGTATCTCTCAGAAAACTGTATCCGGGGTTTTTTTCTTAATGTTGATTTTTCAGAAGCAAAATATCAAAAAAGAATTTTTAAAGCCTCCCCCCCTCAAAAAAAAAAAGAAAGAAAGAAAGAAAAGAAAAAGAAAAAAAAGAAAAAGAAAAAGAAAAAGAAAAAGGAAGCTAGACAAATTCAGTGTTTGTCACGGTACAAGACTGTGAGGTAACACTTGTCACTAGACAAGTTATCATGACCATGGGAACACTGAAACAGGGACAAAACCATGTAATCGTGACCAACGTTGTCATGGTACAAAACTAGTCGCGCAACAAAGAAGGACATGAAGTAATGAAGCCCTAGTAATCATTGCAGGTGGGCTAGCTTTTCCCATATCTCTCCTTTTAGTTCCTTATACAATTATTCTTGGGAGCAACCGGTAAGCAAAGCTAGAGGAATGTGTAACTGAGGGATAGTCATTTCCTTGCTGGAGAGGTAGGAGAGGGCTAGGGTGGGGCGGGAATGCATGGAATCTGTTGGGAGCAGTGTGCTGAGAGACAATTGAGAGCTATGTACCCCTAGGATTAAACAACGTGGGAAGCACACCAAGCCAAATAAAGTTTATTAGCCATTTGTGGCCTGCCAGCCACTCAGTAAACTTCCTATTTTTGCAAAAAAGCAAAAATCAGGAGATTTAATGAGCAGAGGCGTGGTCTCAGGAGACAGGGATCTAGTTGTCTCATGTGCTCCCAGATGTATCTGGTGGGGCCACTGTGAGATACAAGAAGCTGCATTAGGGCTCTTATGCTCTTGTGTTCTTAATATATATTATATTTTTGAATTAAGTTTTGTTCAGGTAAATTTTCAATATTTGTTTTTATATCATTTCTGATGCTGCAGCAGATCAGCCAGAGAGTTTAATGAAATGTCTCACATTTATACGTGTCTATTGGAGAAGGGGTGTGGTTACAAAAGCCTGCTGAACAACACAAAACCCTTTGACTGATGAGGAAATCGGCAAGAATTCTCCTTTGCCACTGTTTATCCACACAGCCTCCTGCATGTGTGTGTGCGTGCTAACAATTATAGCTCCAGAAAAGCCTCAAGAAGATTATCTAATCCATTTTTATTCACTTCCATTCTCTGATTCATAATCTTCAATTTTTTTCAAGCCCTACAGCTAAATTAGTTCTGGGCTGACAATTTATGCCTTGAGGACTTCCACAGAGTACAAAGGCTGGGCCTACTATAACTGATTCCAGTGGCAGGTTGAGGGGAGGAGAACCCTTAGTGGTGGCTATACACCCCCTCTTGATTGGATTCCAGATTAAGCAGTGTGTGTAAAATGTCATTAGATTTAAGTCACCTCTAACAGCAATTTCAAGATATGTGAGATATTTAAAGAATGTATTTACTACTATTCCCTTCCTCCATGTGCTTCTATGGTTGAACAGGAATTTGAACTCAGGTCACTCAACTCCTAATCCACCATTTTATCCATTACTTCCCACAGGCTTTTGGTAAGGCAAATAGCCATTTACATGTCCTATCATGCTGTGTCACTGAAGCAGCCCTTCAGGGCTTGGAATTACTTTTTAAAAAATAATTGCAGAATTTGGAAGTAATTCTTTTACATTAAGGAACATCCGCAATTAGTTCCTTTGTTCAAACAATGAAAGGATGATTACATTGCCTTAAGAGTGCAATGTAATGGGTGAAATCCTGTTGCTTAGTATAGCAAGCCATAAATGAGGAAGGCCCACTGAACCTTTAGAACAAGGATGGTGGGATCATGAAGAGCAAAGCAAGATGAACATCCAGTGTCCTTATGTTCATCTGGCCTGCTATATGTATAAGGCTAGTATGCGGGTATGCTTTTATTGCTGAGAAGCTTAACCGTGCTGACTCCAGTGAATTATTGGGGGTAGTTGTTGTGAGTTTTTCAGGCTGTTTGGCTGTGTTCTAGAGGTTTTTCTTCCTGATGTTTCACCAGACTCTGTGGCCGGCATCTTCAGAGGGCAAGGAGCTCAGGAACTAGGAGTTCTGTCTGTGCTCTGGAGTATAGAGTGAGTGAGACTGTGGGGTTTTAAAGTTGTGGTAAAAAGGAAACTTGTCCTATGCAGAAGAATAGGTGTTAGTCATTGTATTGTGATGGAGGGATTAAGAAGTTTCACTGCAGTCAGAGGTGGCAGCAATCCTCTATAGTTGATGGGTGTCGTTAGCTGTTCTATTGTTTGAACTGATCACCAGTGCTTTTGGCTCCCTGGGAATAATTGAACTTTGATTTTTTGTAGGCTGTAGTTTTCAGTACTGGAAGCCAGGCTTTATTGATTTTTAGACTTTCCTCTTTTTTGTTGAAACTGTGCTTATGTTTGTGGATTTCAATGGCTTCCCTGTGTAGTCTGATGTAGTGATTAAAGATGGGCACGAAATGCCAAAATGGTGTTTCGTGTTCGTTATTCGGGCCCTGGGGCCTGCTTTGTTCTGTTTTCGTTTTTCGGGCCCCCAGGGCCCGCTTTGTTTCTGTTTCTTCGTTTTTCAGGTGTGGCAAGCTGCGGCCGCAGGGAGCCCTCCCAGGGCCGGGCGCCACTGGAGCCGGAGGCATGCGGGTGGGGAGAGCATTCCCACGGCTGTGGGGAGCTCTCCCGGGGCCGGGGCAAGCCTCCTGGGAGAGCCGTCCCATAGCCACAGGGAGCCCTCCTGGGGCCGGGCGCCGCTGGAGCCATTGGCAAGCCTGCCAGGAGAGTGATCCCATGGCCACGGGGAGCCCTCCTAGAGCCAGGCGCTGCTCCGGTCACCACCCACAACAGGCTGCCACTTCTGGAGCACCGCCCTCCCTTGGGCCCCCTCCCCAAGGACCGATCTGCCGCTCCATCCGCCACCCCCATCGGGTCACTACCCTCGAGCCCCATGCAGCGCCGCCCTAACTGGGGTCCTTCTCCCTGGGAACCACTCTGCCTCGGGAGCCGCCGCTCCAACAGACCACCGCCCCACACACCCCCAGGCCTAGACTAGGGAAACCTGTGGGTGGGTGCTGCTGCACCCCCCTGTGCTCCAATGACACCCTCCGCTCCTGCTTCCAAGCCAGCTGCACCATTGCCGCTTCGCCATGTGGCCAAGATGGCCCTGGGTGCAGCCGAGTTCCAACATCCTCCCCTCCAAAGCCTGACAAGTGCCGACCAAGAGGCTGAGATCCCAGAGCCCAGCCCTCATAAGGGTATGGATCCCGCCTCTTCTCGTGAGACCGGCAAAGTCTCGCTTTGGCTCCGGCGGGGAGGGGGCAAAGAGGCTCCGCCAGGCCCAGGCCCCTCTCACCATCCTCCGCTTGTTGAATGACAGCCCGGCGGGCTGTCATTCACCAATTGGAGATGGCTGGACAGGGGGCTGGGAATCGGAGGCAGGATCCCAGCTCCCTCTCACCATCCTCCGCTGCCTCATTTTTCATCGCACGAACAACGCGACGCCAGTAAGAGAAACGAACAGAAACGAAGAAATTTTTCTTGGTTCTGTTAGGTTCGAGTCTGCCCCATTGGAACGAATAACAGTAGTGGTGGTAGTGATTGGTAGTGGTGTCCAGTACCTCTGTGTCTTGGAAGAGGATTTCATGTCCAGTTTGTTACAGGGTGTGTTCAGCTACTGCTGATTTTTCTGCACTGTTTTAGTCTGCAGTGTCTTTCATGTTCTATGATTCTGGTCTGGATGCTGCGCTTTGTTGTCCCGATATATACCTGGCCACAACTACAAGGTATCCGGTATACTCCTGCAGTAGCGAGTGGGTTCCTTTTGTCCTTTGTTGACTGTAGCATCTGTTATATTTTTGTGGTGGGCCTAACTACTGTTTGTAGGTTGTGTTTTTTCAACACTTTGTCCATGTGGTCCGTGACTCCTTTTATGTATGGCAGAAATACTTTGTTTGTTGGGGCTGTTTTTCTTCTTCAGTTTGGTATTATTTTTTCAGTTTGATGGCTCTATTGGGGGCATCATCTAAATGCCTCGTGTTTGTCTAGTTCAAGCAAATGCTGGGAGGTAGGTAAGCTTGAAAGAGAGCATTCCCAGCTATTAGTGTGTAGGCTGCTGTCACTGAAGGTAATTAAAGTTTCCAGCCCAGGTATCCGCTGCTATAATTGAATTAATCGTTCATGTTAATATACAAAGCGTGGGAATTTGAGATCTAAGCAGATGCCTCCTAAATAGCAGAGTTACCACCCTAGCTGAACCAGTCAAGGGGTAACCTAGATTGGCCCATCTAAAAACATTAGTGTGAAATAGGCTCCATTCTGGAACTGACCTACCTCTGGAAAATCCACCTGCAGTTGTTGACAGTCATTGAGCTTGAGGCATTTCCATCCAACCCATCCGTGCACACCTGATGTCCTCTGCGATGGGCAAAAATCCCAGAAGGTTGATACGCCAGTGGGAGAGACTGGTTCTTCCATCCTGGTTCAACCTGTCCCCTACCTTACTGTGTTTTTACCTTACACCCTCTTCCCTACACACTACCCTACAGCCTAGGTTTGTTGTTTTTCTTCTCACTATTTAGGCTCTTACTTACTGCACCCAATAGTAGGTTGCAACTGAATGATGAGTGATATCAGTGTGGCATATCCTTCCATCAGTCTGCTACCATCACTTTAAAGCCTTTCTTGGTGTTACCAACTTTACAGAATATTTTCTGAGTCCATGCCTGGCTCAGAACCAGAAATCAATAATTAAATCCAAATAAAGTAAGGAAGCACAAAAACTGTACTGTTTAAGTCTTATTTGTCTGAGCAAAACAAATAGTCAGTGGTCTCACTCTGGTTGGTATGAGTGCGAATCGTTGACACAGCACCAGATTTTATAGACACAAATTAGTTCAAGGCTTCCCTTGATCCTCATTGGTGGGTGATTGTTCAGTGTGTCCTGATGATCCCATCCCTGAGCTATTAAGCTCTTGATGGTCCAAATCCTTGAATAAATGTTCCACTGATTGATGTCCTATTGTTCAATTGGGTCCATTCTGGGAATGTAGAATTGATAGGGAACTCTAATCTCCTACCCTTCAGGCAATGTTCACCCTGGGGATAATCTTTCCACAGGTGTTAAGTTTAAGGTTCCCCCACATCCTGGAGCTCTGGCATACTTCCAGTTAATTTACATTTTATATTTATTCAAGTTCCTATAATTTATTTAGCCAGAATCACCTTATAATTCCCTTTTAGCTACTGGGCATGTGCATGAATTTGACCTGGGGGAACCCTGCTTTCAACAAAGGAGGCCTCCCACCATGAGTAGTCTGACACACTTCCTCTAGCAGCCTAGGAGAAACTCTTGTTACAAGGCCATTAATGAAAGAGGGTTGGGGGAGATCATGGCCTACTACACTGTTCCAATGGACCATGCTTTCTGGATCTTCATTATAATAATTTCCTTACATTACTTAACACTCAAATTGTGGCAGTATCATCAGGATGTTTCTTCATAATTAGCTGCATCCTATTCTATAAGAATAATTGAGATGGACACGAAACACCAAAATGGCGTTTCATTTCATTTTTCATTTTTGTAATTTGTTTTGTTTGGAACAAAAAGTTTTTTTTTTTAAAGTAAAATAAAAATTCATTTCATTTTTCTTTTGTTTTGTTTTCTAATTCTTTTTTCACAGCTGAAAATGAAAATTTCTGTTTTGTTTCATTTTGTTTTTTTAAAGGGCACTTTGTTTCTTGTTTCGTTCTGTAACAAAATGAAAAATGAAAAATTAAACAATTTTGTTTTGTTTTGTGCCCATCTCTAATAATTAATAATGATTGCATGCAGGCAAATCAATTCAGATGTATGGAGACCCTTTTCAGGGTTTTCCAGATAGAGACTACTCAGAGGTGGTTGGCCACTCCCTTCTTCTGGGGGCATCCTGGGACAGTGCACTTTGACCAAGGCCATACAGCCAGGCTCTTCCCCTGGGAGGCACAGTGGAGAACTGTGGAGAACTGAACAGCCAATGGCTATCATGATGGATGCCGAAGGACAACCTCCAGTTTGGAGAGATAGGCAGGTGAAGACATCTGCTTGGGAATGCCCTGAAGCAAATGGCAAGCCACTGTGTGAGACAGAATGCTGGACTGGATGGGCTGTGGCCTCTTCCAGCAAGGCTGTTCTTATGGTCTTATGTTTAATCTCTGGCTCTGCAGTCAGGTGCCTAAGCCATTGAACTTTCCAGCCAGCTATAAGAATGATTACTCCATCTTTAATTTGTACACTGAAGCTTACAAGGCCTGGCTGGCCATTGTTGTCTGGGCATGTTTGGGCACTTCTGAATATCAGAGGTAATGCCTATTTTCTACCTCCTCTAAATCCTCTCTACTACTACTCTCTCCCTCACTTTCCTGATTCATTTCAAACTTGTCACCTCTGTGCCTTGTTTTCCCTGTGACAAATAGGCCTCCCTAATAGCGTTTGGAAATTGGCTATTAAAATATGAGTAGACTGTATGTTGGAGACACTGAAAGTAAAACTCTATTTATATTGTTGAAGATTTATTTCAGTCTGTCACATGTTCCTATGACCACAAAGTATGTATTAGAGATGGGCACGACTTGAAAAATTTTTTTTTCGAGTAGTCGTTAGTCGGGCCGGTTCCGTTTCGGGTCGTTTCCGTTTTTCGCGAAAATTCGCAAAATTAGTCAGTTCGTTTTTTCGTTTTTCGTTGTCGTTAGTACTGGTTTTTTTTGGGGGGGGAGCGGGCTCCTGGAGGCACCTCTGTTGGGTGGGTGCCTCCTCTGGCCCGCTATAAAGGGAAAGTGAGCTCCTGGAGGCACCCGTGGGTGCCTCCTATCCTCACCCACTAGGAAGGGGAAGCAGGCTCCAAGAGACCCCTCTACATGGGGGTCTCCCCTCCTCACCTGCTGCTGCTGCAAAATGGTATGCAATAGCCATATGGATATTGCATACCAGTTGTGCAAATGTGCAGACAGTGACCGTGAAGACTAGTGGATGGCAGTGAACCCAGAGCCATAGGTGAGATGCCTAACTAAGGCTCTCGCAACACCATGTCTCACACAGAAGGGAATTGTACTTGCGTGTAGTGCAATGCAAGTACATCTGGCTTAGGGTTAAGGTGGGTTAGGGTTAGGGCTAGGGTTAGGCTAGTGACGGGTAAGGTTACGATGGGCTAGTGGGTTGCACCTCTGGGTGCCTCTCTGACCCACTAAGAAGACAGTCTGTGACGTATGGGTACGGAGTCAAGGGTTAGGGTTAGGGGGCTAGGGCAGGTTTTAGGGGGCTTTTTGGCACATCCCAGAAGTCTCCATGGCCAAGTGGCCATGCGTTTGGTGGGATGGCTCCAAAAATTTGCATGGTCGTCCACTCCCATATGGCTGGCCACTCGGCCAGCCCATCATTGTGCAGGTGTAAATAAAATAAAATAAAATAAAATCAATGGAGGACAGAGGAGGAGAGGAGAGACATTTTGTTGCAAGAAAAAACCCACTGCTACTGTGAAAAATCTGGCAGTTTATAAATTTTCGCGTATTTCTGTTGTGCTTGTGTGTTTTTGGACCACGATTTCAAAAACAATATTGCATTCGCCGCCCCATTTTGGATCCCCCGCCCGCACCGCATGGCATGGCGACTAGCTGCCCAGGACGGGGAGGCGGGACCCCCTCCAGAACCCCCCTTAGGTGCCCTGCGCCCTTAGTCAAGCAGGCATTTTTCCGCCTGCTTTATTGGCCCGGGAATGGGTGGGGGGAGAGTTTTAAAGTTTTTTCCTGTGCCGTCCGTGCCGCTTGCTTGCGCTTTAATTGCGGCGGCCAGCGGCCGGCGAGACTGGGATTTTTGCTGGCTGCCTGCGAGCCTGTGGCGAGTCCCACCAGAGCAGCCCAGGACGGGGGATGGGGGGGAGGCCGGGGACCTCCAGAAACAACCCCTCTGGTAGGTGCCCTGAGGCACGGCAGGCATTTTTCCGCCTGCTTTTCGGCCGGGAACCGGGTCTTTTTAACTTTTAAAAACTTTTTTTTCTGTGCCGCGTGGCATCGCGCGATCGTGCGATGCAAGGAACAAGCATGAGAAATCAGACCAAAATTGTCCATTTGTTGGTTTGAGCTCGAAGTCTGTCACATGTTCCTTTCCGTAGAGTAACAGAAACGAGTAACGGAAACAAAGTGTGTCTCTAGTGTGTGTGTGTGTGTGTGTGTGTGTGTGTGTGTGTGTGTGTGTGTGTGTGTGTGTGTGTGTGTGTGTGTGTGTGTGTGTTGTTTAGGCAAAAGTACAATGATTTATTGGGACTATAAACTGTAATCCCAAATCAGAGCTTGGAAACGTTACTGTTTTGGACTAAAAATAATAAACCTTGCTGAACGCAGTGGAATGTTTGTGTGAACAAACATGCACAGACTCACTCTAAATAGCTATAAAACCAATGATGCATTGTTGTTGTTGTTGTTGTTGTTGTGGTGGTGGTGGTGGTGTCGTACAGTTGTGACCGACTCTTTGTGACCCCATGTCCATGGAGTTTTGTTGGCAGGAATACTGGAGTGGCTTGCCAGTTCTTAATCCAGGTGCCTGCAGCACCTGGTATTCCAGTGTTACTTTGAGCAAAAAAAAAAAAAAAAAAGATAATTGTGACCGTACTGATTGAAATGGCAATTGAATTGAATGGCACTGACGGAAATTTCAGTGCAGAGGTGACTTCTAGCAGAAATCTCTTGAGGGCTGGGAAGAGGAATCTGAACACTGAATCCCTCCCAGTGTTGGCATGTATAACTTGTGACCCGACAAGCTGAACAAAGCCTCCAGCCATGAACTGCATCCTGCTGTGTGATTCAACCAAACCTGTTTTGCTGTCCGGAGCAGACAACAAAGCAGGACATGCAATCAACCCTTGGTCCTCCATCCTACATACAGAGGTAGCTCATCCTGTCCATAAGACATATTTTAACACATTGTTCTTTTGTTGAGGTGGTTGCAAACTCTCAGGCCAGACTGGTCAAGTAGGAACAAAGGAATGGAGGTTGCTGCTTTTCCTGTTTTTCATTCATTCCCCTCTTGCTATCTACATAGTAGATCTTCAGCTGGTAGAAACTGGTATAGCACTATATAGCAGGGCTGTCCAACTTTGAACAGGCCGAGATCTACGTTTTCCAGGCGAAAGTGCCTGAGGGCTACTACACTAAAACCTCTACTTATGAATTTTATCTGTTCCGAGCATATGCTCATAAGTAAAAGAAATTGTAAGTAGAGCAGCAAATTCCCATAGGAACACTTTGAAAATCAATTAATACTTTCTGGAGGGAACATATTTCAATGCATTCCTATGGTAAGGCTGACCATGCACATGCTTCCCTTACACTCACTCGAGCCGGTGTGGACGGATGCAAGAGAGGCATGTGCATGCTTGCGCAGATCATCCTTTCTGCTTGCCCAGGCTGCTGGAAGACTTTTTAAAAAAGGTGCACTTTCCCTCCCAACCTGCCTGGGGCCTGACTTGACTCTACTTCTCCTCCTGTTTTTCCCCTTCTCTCTTCCAGCCCCCTCGCTGCTACTGCTGCTGCCACCCATAGCTCTCACTCACCTCTGCCATGTTCACTGTACAGCTGGGATAGGCCAAAGCAGCAGCGGGGCAATCACATCACCACAGCGGTGCAAGGAGGAGGGAATAGCTGAGAAGGGGAGCAGGAGAAGCGGCAGGTCATAGTCTCTGTGAGGCAGCTGTGGGGGTGGGAGGAGGAGGATGATGGAAGGGTGGGAGGAAGGAATGCTCCAGGGGGAGAGAAGAGGGGGATGTCACCACGCAGAGGAGGTGGGCATGCCTATGACCCCGCCCCTTGCTGTCCCCTCCACTCCCCTTCCTCTGCTCTGCACCAACAACTCAATTGTTCACAAGACAGTGGCACACCAATCATCTGGCCGGTAGGGAGACCAGGGGACTGTGCCATGGCCCTTGAACTGCCCCACTTGGCTAAGACAGTGGACTGGCAGACACAGAGCTTTGCTGGGGCAGTGGTGGTCCTTGGGTTGTGGGAGGAAAAGGTGGAGAACTTATCCCCTCACATTTTTATTAGTGGCTGGCAGGCTACTTTTGAACCTTTCACAGGCTACTGGTAGCCCCCGGTCTACCTGTTGGACAGGCCTGCTATATAGCAAGTGCAACAGTTGTTTGCAAAAACAAGGACCAAAAGTAGTTGCAGCTGTGGATAATGTAACTTAAATAGCAGAGATGTCATGAAAAATAAATGAAGCTCCAATTTTCATTCCCATTTTCCTAGTTTTGCAGGGAAAAAACAAAATTCGCACACTGGGTTTCATTAAGGGTCAGTCTAGAAACGTGTGTTGTTTAATAATGAACAGTTAGATTACATAGGCAAGTGAGATTCTCCCACAGCTTGGGAAAGTTACTTTTTCAACTAAAATGTTTACATTTTTCAAGCCAGCAAGACCAGTGGGCAAACTTTTTTAAAAGGAGCTCAGTGGCGCAGTGGTTAAATGCCTATACTGCAGCTAAAACTGTGCTCATGACCTGGGGTTCAATCCCAGGTAGCTGGCTCAAGGTTCACTCAGCCTTCCCTCCTTCTGAAGTCAGTAAAATGAGTACCCACCTCACTGGGGCATGGGGCAATGTGTAGCCTGCATAATTACTTATAAATATAGATGGGCACAAAACAAAAAAATGACATAGTGGTTTGTTGTTTCGTAAGGCAATAAATTTTTTTTGTTACAAAATGAAATGAAAAACTGTGCCAGCCCAAAATGAACCAAACACTTTTTTCCAGTTTAGAATCTGAACCGGGGAGGAGCTGGATCTTGTTTCAGGCAAGGGGCTGCAGTGAGATCCAGTGGCTACTGCTCTGCTCCCCAGTTCTTGCCATGGCCACCCAGCTGGTTTTGACAGCTTGAGCTGTCAAAACCAGCTGGGTGGCGGTGCCGAGAACCAGAGAGCAGAGTAGGGTTTTGAATTTTGTGCCGCAGCAGCACCCTCGCTGTGTCGAGGGGATCCCAGCTTCCTCAACACAGCAGGGGGCTGACAGCATGAATGCTGACTTCACCGCTCACCCTGTCAGCTCCCTGTTGTGTTGAGGGATCCCAGCTTCCAAGGACACAGCAGGGGCTGACAGTGAATTTAGCGCTTGCCCTGTCAGCCCTCTGCTGTGTCGCGGAAGCCGAGATCCCCCTGCTGTGTCGAGCAGAGTTCCAAATAGTTTCATTTACTTTCAGAAAAAAATCATTGCTAACAAAACAAAACTCCTAAGGAAATGAAAGGAAAGTAAGCACTATTTTTCCATTTTGTGCCCATCTCTATTTGTAAACTGTCCAGAGAGTAATTTAAGCACTATCAGGCAGTATATAAGCAGCACACTTTGCTTTGCTTTTGTGACATTCACAAAGGGGGTTCTCCTTGTCCATAAATTCTGATATGGATTCATCCCTCATGCCACAAATTCTTCCCTTGTGAAACATCTTACCAATTTCTCTCCCCCTGTGTGTTAAGTGAGTACAAAGGGTAAGGGATCTTTCTTAGTAAGGGCATCCCAAACAATTCTAGGCACACTGGCTCTAAAAGCATCAAAAGAGGCAATCAGACGGAATGGAATGGAAGTTTGCATTAATTAACATTTTACCATGATTATATATAGTTTATAGGTTGATACCTTGTTGGATGAATTCCACCTGCACAGCCAGAATAAGATTGTTATCAGTGGCAGATGGCTGTTGACTAAAAACCTCCTTTTTCAATTACAGGTTGCCTCAAGAAATTGTCAAATGAGGGGATGATGCTTCCAGTTAGCTTGCACTGGGTCCAGATGAGTCTGAAGAAAAGAGAAGAAATTGCCCACTCATTGGAAGAGTTTTCCCAGCTCCATTTTATCAGTGCATGAGAAAGAATTTCCAAGGTCATAAAACATGCCCTCATGGTACCAAACTAATTAATGAGAAATTGTTTCAGCTGTGAAACAGGAGGGGGAAAGGAGTGAAATTAGCAAAGTTATTTCTTTCTGGAAGTTTCAGGATGACTTGGGACCTGATTGGTGGAATATACTCAAAAGGTCTGAAAAGGAGTATGATGGGTATAAAAATTATATGAGGGATTTCCTTAGTCTAACCTAGTTTCTCTGAGGAGAATGATATGCTCATCTGTTGTCCTGCTAATTGAGACAGTATATACTCTATGTATGGTCTGGAAATATCCTGAAGTTTAGTTTCAGTGTAAGTAGTTTAGGGCAAGGATTCTTGCCCAAGGAACTAGGGATGGGCACAAAACAAAAAAATGAAAGGCTATTTTGTCATTTCGTTATGAAACAAAAGGAAATGATGAAGCAGCATTTTGTTACAGATGAACAAAACAGTCATTTTTTGTTAAAATGAACTGTTTCAATTCCTCTGTAAAATGGCTTGCCACCACAGGTAAAAAAAAACCGACAGCCCACAAGCCAGCTGGTCGGCAGGAGATTTTTAAAAAGTAAAAAAACAAAAACAAAAACAATGCGCTGACCTGGCCCACGGGCCAGCTGGTTAGCACCTGAAAAATATAAAAATTTAAAAATTAAAAAGCCCACACTAACCCGGCCCGTGGGCCAGCTGGATGGCACAAGAAATAAATAAATAAATAAATAAATAAATAATAACAAATAAAAAAGTGCTGACCCAGCCCACGGGCCAGCTGGTCGGCATGAGATTAAAAAGTAAAATGAAACAAAATGAAATACAATTTTTAAAAAAAATCATTTTGTAATAAACGAAATGAAATGGGGGGAGAAACAAAAAATGAAACAAAATGCCATTTTGGCATTTCGTGCCCATCCCTAGTGGGAACTGTTCCAGAATGTCCCTAACTTAAATCTTTTGAATGTGCAATTGTTTTGTACATTATTTTGCTACTTTCAAACATTTTGAAACTGGCTTTTTGCAACTGCTTGAGAGCTGATTTCTTTTTCACTTTTTGGAGCATATACAATAAAATAATAAAAAAACTTTACGGCACTTGAGTTATTCTGGAAGAAGACGGTTTGTTGGTGTGCTTCATGCCTCTACTGGATCTCTTTAAAGTCCGTGTTTGTGTTGGTGTTCCTAATGGCGGAGTGGATGTGCAAGTTAAAGCATGTGACCTTGTGAACCTTGATAACTCCCTGGAGCATTGAGGAGTCACGATGAGTCAGAGTGTTGGGAGAGGGTACCTGGCAGGAAGGTTTTCTCCAACGATCAGTTTTTAATCAGAGAAGTGTGTTGCTGCTGACATCATTCTGGTTGTGCAGGCAAACAGACTGAGCACGTAACCAAAGCATTATTGGATCTCATGCCATCAGTATTATTTTCATACTACACAAGCTGAAATATACATCATTTAAAATGTGTCTATTTGGGGGAAATCTGTTAAATCAATGAGAAAATATATGGGAAAAATAATTAAGTACTTAGATATTTCTATGCAGAAAGACAAAACAGCCATTACAGTACTTGGACAGGATAGGAAAGTTGTTCAGACTGCAAAATAGCCAACATGGAACCTGACAGAGCTTCACATCTTGGACTAAATGGCTTGTGCATGGTCTTTTAAATGTCAGAGCTTGGGACAGCTCCTGTTTGGACCAAATATCAGTTTATTGCAATCATAGGCATGTTAATTGAAGAATTCTGGTTTGTGAGCCAAAAAGCTCTGCTATTTAGAAGCCACAAAGACTGAATGGCCACCTTTCAAAGACAGTGGCCAGAATCTTTTTATTTATGCCTTCTGGCCTATGTCCAACAGTGTAAATTCAGCCACAAACTGGTGCTATTTAATAGACATATAGAACTTCCATGGTATAAACATGTGTGAACATGGCACACAGAAGTGATTAATGTGGACTGTCAACTCCTTCTGGAACAAGGACCATGACTGACAGGGAGAAGACATTAAGGAAGTACTGTATTACTGTAACTGCCTGGAGTTCTGATTAGAAGATGGGTGGTAAATACCTACCTACCTACCTACCTACCTACCTACCTACCTACCTACCTACCTACCTACCTACCTACCTACCTACCTACCTACAAGAAATGGGCACAACCAGAAAAAATGACGTTTTGAGTTTTCGTTTGTCGGAACGGGTCTGTTTTGGGTCGTTTCCGTTTGTTGTGAAATTTTTCAAAAATTTGTCGTTTTGTCGTTTCGTTTGTCATTTGTCGTTTCCACCACGATTTAGCGCGATTTGACTTCCCAGAGCATAGGGGCGCCCCGCAATCAGGGCCGCCGCTAGGTGTTTTTGCGGCCTAGGTGGTGGGCGGGAGGTTTGGGCGGGCGGCGGTGGCGGGGGGGCATGGACGGGCAGTGACAGCGGCAGGGGGGAGGTGTGGGCGGGCGAGTGGGCGGGCGGCGGCGCGGGCCGCAGGCGGGTGGCAGCGCGGGCGGATGGGCAAGTATATCACTTAGGATAGAGGTTCTGTTCTTGGCTTGCACCCCAAATGTGTGTGTGTGCAAGCAAATTGAAGTTGGGAAAATAGAAAATAAATGGTAGTATATAATATATTTTTAAAATAAATCCACACCTCCCACTCCCAGTCGAACCTCCCCCTTTATCCAATATCAGAAAAAAATCCTCACAAACTGCCAGAGAAGAAATAAAGAATAAACTGCTATTCCCTTCAGCAGACAAAGCTGCAGGGAATCAAAGAAATTATTTTCTAAATTCAATTCCCTCCCTGCCTGCCTAACTTAAATCCTAAAGCCTCCAGCCTCCCTCCTCAATCTCGATCGGATCACACCAGCACCAGCAGCCAGCCCTCCTCCCTCAACCACATCCATACACCCAACTGCGATTTCTGGAAGGTGCCTCGGCTTTTTATGCCCTCCGAGACATCGAGAAGTTTCAGTCAAAAACCTGGCGATGCCATTGGTGGAATGGTTCAAACAATTTGCATGGTCCCATCCCATGCCCAGCCCAAATGGACAGGTCTAAAAAAATAATAAAATAAAATAAAATAAAATAAAATAAAATCAATACGACGTTTTATTGCTATAAAAACACATTGCTGTTACTATTAAAATTCAGGCATTTAAAATAAATAAATTTCACATGTTTCTGTGGTGATTTGGTGTGTTTTTTTGACCACGATTTCAAAAGAAAAATTGCGGTCACCATTTTGGATCCCCCCCACCGCATGGCAAGGCGAGACGACGAGGATGACCCCCCCAGCCTGGTGCAAGCAGCCCAGGACAGGAGAACATGGGGGGAGGCTGGGGACCCCCCAGAAACCACCCCTCTGGTAGGTGGCAAAGCCTCAGGCAGGCATATTTTTGCCTGCTTTTTTGGCTGGGAGTTGGGGTTTTTTTTTTAAAAAACGTTAAAAACTTTTTCTGTGCTTCGCATTGCGCGATTGCCATGATGCCACAAACGAAAATGAAAAACCCGACCAAATTTTTCTTTTTTCGGTTTGAGTTCGAGTTCTGACGGCTTAATTATCGTTACCCTTTCCGTTACGTAATGGAAATGAAAAACGGAAATGGAAACGGAAATTTCGCCGAGTCATGCCCATGTCTAATACATACATACATACATACATACATACATACATACATACATACATACATACATACATACATACATACATACAACTATAAAGGGACAAAATTTTGCAGTCATTTGCAAAAAAATTGGTGGGTTTTGGACAGTATACGTTCCCTGTATGTTATGCAAAGCTTTCGCTACCAAATACCCTTATGTGTATGCATACATTCAAGTGGTTAGTGTGTGGATTTTGGCACAGAAAACACTTCTGCAAAGTTTTCAGAAAAGGGGCAGAAATTTAAAAAAAACAACCCCGCACAAAATCTGTTCTCACCCACCAAGGAGAAAATCTCTCTGAAATGTTTTGTTCTTGTCTGCAGGAATTGAATAAATGGAGACAGACATTCCTTTATGGGAACCATGAGTGCATGTCTGTTTGTTAAGAACATTTATTAGACCCTCCCAAGCCTTGGCTGGGATTTTCTCAATGCCAAATGCTCTAAACTGCCAATAGTAAATTGCAACATCAGGTTATTTATTTTTTGGCTTGTTTTTTATGCCACCTTTTTCCTGATCAGGAGACTCAAGGTTATGAAATAGATGTACTTGCATATAATAATGTCTAATGTCTTAACATTCCTGGGCAAATAAAACAGTTTTCATGTGTCATAGATAACATGATAAGGCCCACAGGAGCCTACCGAACGAACTGTCTGCTCTATTCTAGGCTAGACTGCCATGCTTTGCTCTGAATTACTGAAAAGTGCCCTGCAACCACCCCACCACCTGCAGGCTGCAACACATCCTAGGAAAGCAGTGGGAAGAAGTCCTAAGATCTCTGGGTTTTGTCTTGGGAAGGGGCAACCACCACCTGAGTTTCCTCAGGCACTTCAGAGCAGCATCCTTATGCCCTGGTCTCAAGATGTTAAAATGTGTGGCATGAACAGGTAAACTGGGTAATCAAAGTATGCAATCAAAGCACATGTTTTGATTCACAAGTTCATAAGGTTAAGGATAAGGGGGGGGGTAAGAAATCAGTCAGCACTGGAAAGAAATGCAACCAAGTTCCCTAATGTACATAAGGAGTCTCAAACAAAGGTTTGCATGCAGAACGCTCACAGTTTAAAATAAAATTAAATCCCCAAATTCAAAGGGAAAGGGTTGCCAGAGGGAGATAAGACCACAAAGGAGGAATAATAGAATTATGAACTAATTTGAGTTGCAAGGGGCCTATAAGGCTATCGAACAGATCACACACACACAAAGCAGATCTGACAGATGGTTGTCCAACTTTCTTTTGAATGCCTCCAGCACTGGATCCCTCACCTCTTCCCAAGCTGGTTTTGTTTTCATACTACATTAACAGCTAGAAATTGTTTTCCTTATACAGTGGTACCTTGTATAAAGGAATTAATTAATTCTAAATGAAATTATGTTAAGTAAATTTTCCTTTGTACAAATATCCCATAGGAACGCATTGAAAACAGAGTAATCCCTAATCCCCATTTTTAATTGTACGGATTCGACCATTTTTATCTCTGGAATTTTTTTTTATTATTAGAAAATTTTAATGTACAAAAGAACAACAAATTCAAAACATTAACCGCAATCTCTGTTCTTGGCGGTTTTTAACAATCTCCCATTTCCCCCTTTTATCTCTGATTCTAAAAGAAATTTTTAATGTTGTACAGACTTTATGTTATACAGACCGTTTTTTTATACGAGGGTCCACTGTATTCCTAAATCTGGCTTCCTTTAGTTTGAGCTCATTGTTACATGCCTTATACTCTGGGATGATCAAGAACAGATTGTGCCCCTCCTTGTTATAACTTCCTTTCAAGTACAGTATTTGAAAAGTACTCTCATATCTCCATCCACCCCCCACCAGTCTTCTTTTCTTAAGGCTCAACATGCCCAGTTCTTTCATTGTGATCATGTGGACAGGGGCATATCCACCACCACTACCCCAAGGTTTTTCTTTTTATTTTGGTGTGTATCATTTCAGCATGAAGCTAGGCAGAGATTCACACTTACCAGCAACTCTGCAGGATTAAAAGTAAAATACTGTAAAGATGAAAGAATTCCATCTTTTGACACTTGGTATACCATTAGTAGGAAATTTTAACGGAGATTATAATCTGATCGATCAGCAGTTCACTTTTGTTTTCTTGCAACTCTCCTCCCCATCTCCACCTTGCTAAATGGAATTACAGAAATGAGGTGTCATTGGCTGAGAAGACTTCATTTCCTTCCTCTTCACAGCCAATTCCACAGAGGTATGGTGGCGTGGTGTAGTAGAGCTAGGACTCTCAGGGTCAAAGCTCTGGCACTTTCTAAGTAGCAAGGACACTGGGCATAATTTGCCACCCTCACCACTTTGGCCTTCCCAATGCTCTCTTAAATGCAGTCCTCATTGTCACTAGGAGACAAACGGATTGTTGTGAGAAGAATATATATTGTTGCAAATGATCTTTGTTGTACTGGAAAGGATGGAAGCCATTAACTCCATAAAATAAATTGTCCTCAATAATTGTGATTTATTTATTTATTTATTTATTTATTTATTTATTTATTTATTTATTTGGTGCACTTCTATACCGCAGCCTTTTTCCACAGAGGAACTCAGGGCGGTTTCCATAAAAACAGTTAAAAACGCAGATAAAACAGCAGGGAACAATGGGAAATAAATGGCAAGAAAACAGAGGAGTGGCAAAGAGGGAAAACTCTCGGCGGAGAGCAGCGGACCAAAAACAAACAAACAAAAACTATACAGAAAATTAAACAGAAATGAGGTCACCATATGCCTCCTTGAAAAGCAGAGTTTTAAAAGCCTTTCTGAAGGAAGGCAGGGACTCTGCAAGGCACAGCTCACTTGGAAGTTGGTTCCAAACAGAGGGGCCAATGACAGAGAAGGCACGGCCACGGGTTACCGATTTCCACGCCTCTCTTGGAGTGGCCACCCTGAGTGAGCGCACCTGTGATGATCGAATAGGTCTGGCCTCAGATGATTTCTGGGAGATCCGCTCCGCCAGGTATTCAGGTCCCAAGCCGTGGAGGGTTTTAAAAACCAAAACCAAGACCTTGAACCTTATCCGGAGAGCAACGGGAAACCAATGCAGGCACGCCAGAACTGGGGTGATATGATCATATTTACAAGCACCCACCACCAGTCTGGCCGCCACATTTTGCACCCGTTGGAGTCTCCAGACAAGGGTCAGGGGCAACCCCACGTAGAGTGTGTTGCAGTAGTCAATCCTCGAAATCACGAGGGCCTGCACGACTGTTCTCAAGGAGGACTCATCGAGGTATGGACGGATCTGGGTGATCCAGATGCCTTCATTTTTCATTCTATTTATAATTATTTAAAGTGTATTACCTCTAACAAGAGTGAGTCAACAAAGCAAGAGAGACAGACCAGAGCATTTATATTCATCATATTATTTCTCGTTCCAAGAACTGATATGGCTGCCCCTGCCCTGAATCTGCTCCTGCCACCCCACTTGCTTGCCTCTCAGCCTTCTCACTGACCCACCCTGCCTGACCCTCCTTTGGCCAGCATGTCCCCTTGCCTCACAGCCTTTTGACATGCCTTTCTTGCTTAATCCTCATATTGAAAGTTTTCCCAAGAGGGCAGTGTATAAATGCAACACCTCAACCGCTATATCAAGGAGATGCAGACAATGATTCATACACTATGAGACGTTGAAATTGCAGTTTAAAAAAACCCTATGAATATTGTGTGGTTAGTCAGTAATGTAGACAAGCCCTTATTACTGCTAGTTCCAAGAACCAATATATACGGCCAATGTCTCTTCTTTCTGCATTTCTTCAGTTACAATTCCACAGAATGTCAAGTACTTTACCTCCTGGTTTCTCCTACCCAGGTCCCTCTTTGAGGCAGACATTGTCCACAGAAAAGTCTAGCAACAACATTAGCTCGTGGTGGGCAGGGAGGGGCAGAAGAAAGGAATGGATTCATCTTTTGTTTGCTGCTGTGTTTACTGTTCCTTGCTTCACTTGCCAACAAAATGGAGGCCAGCTTGTCGGATGTTTACCATATGGGACAGGCTTCATTGTTCAGTACTGATGTGCCTGCCTCCAGTTCCAGAGCACAGCAGGCAGCATGGCGAGAAAGAAAATGAGCAAAGCACAAATGCCTTTCCTATGGTGGAGCTATCCCAAAAGCTTAACGTGTCACTATTATCTAACAGAAGGTTCTAGGGGCTGCTTTTGTTATGGAGCTTGTTTTCTTATCATTAAGAGGAGCGCCAAAGGGCTGTAGCATCTTTCTACTTATATGATGGATATTTTTTGGACAGCACCAATACAATGGAGGCTGTACCCTGACCACTGCCTTCTGCACAGCTAGGCTAGCCAGGGCACCAGCATCATATTCCCTGAGAGGCCAGAGCCAAAACCTGAGACCAAGCAGCCTAGGGGTTCAAAGGTGGGGGCAGAATTGCAGTATTTTCCCATGTATAAGACTATATTTTTGTTTAAAATTGTTGGACTAAAAAAAAATTGAAGGTCAGCTTATACACCAAAGTAACCTGAGGAGAGAACTGTATGGTTGCAAAAGTGTAATTTCAGGTTGGAAAAGTGGGAGTCATCTGATACATGGGGGCATCTTAGAGATGGGAAAATATGGTACCTTGGAGCCTGTGGATTGTGGGAACAGGTAGCTGAACTTAGAATACACACAAACCTCAACTAACCTAGTAATATAGCATCTCAATGCACCAGTATGTTTGGAGCCAGGTTTACACATCACCAGGAAAAGAACAGATGTGGGCTTTACTGCCCCAGATATTCCTAAAGGTCCTAGAGAGGGAAATGATTATCACAGGCGCCATCTTAATAAAGACGGATGCCTCCGCTCTCCTCCTACAGTGAAGGAAAACAATTGATCACAGGTCAAATCGCTTCTTCTTGAAGTACAACTGTAAACAGAACCCTGATCTTCTGGTTTGAAACATTCCTGAGCCTCTCCCTCTGTACCACACACTGTGTTTGTTATGGCACTACAGTACTTGGGGAAACATCTCAAGGTCCATCTAAACACTTCTTGCATCCACCCATTTTTTTGGCAGAGGAAATCCACAGTGCAAATTTGCACTAACCGGCAGCTTGTGCCTTTACTGAAAAAAAGAAGGAAAGAAAAGAAAAGAAATACACACACATTCTGTACACTCCTTATAACACAGAACAAACACTATCATTTGGTCAGAGCAGCATAACAGAATTGTACAACACATCTTTGGATACACTGCTGTCACATTTGGTGGAAGTGTGTGTTTATGTGAGTGGGGGGGACATTGCAGCTTGATGGTGTTGTTATAAGAATCTGGTTATTTACAGGCTGAACAGACACTAAGACGGTTACTTCACGTCCACTCTCATCCCGGGAGGAAGTTCGTTGCGTGTTGATGTCGGTTGCAGTCATGTGGTCTTCTTGCGGTTCTGTCCCTGTTCCCGTGTATGCATGGGCGTGATTGATGATACCGGGATGACTGTTTCTGCACGTCCTCGTTCCATGATGAGATGTGAAATTCCATGCCTTTGTTCTCCATTCCCCCGACCCGACCTTCCATTTTTTGATGTTTCGATTCTCCAAAGCCTTGCCTTCAATGCGTTACGGAGCTAAGTTTAAGGCATTTGTCTTTTAATCTCTCTGCACTGCATTGCTGACTCCATAGGGAATGTACTGGCAAATGGCACTTCGCACTCCTGGCACTAGATGGAGAATGGCACGTTGCGTGACCAGCCTTACCTCATGGCCACTTGTCTCGGAACGAGAAGTGAAATGAGGAGATTCCTGAGGCCAGGGAGGGGAATCTCTCATCCTGCTTAGATCACAGTTCAGGGGCCGTGGTCGGGACGAACTCCCTTCATCCCGCAATGGACGTGCGGTTAGATTTCTTCGTACCAGTCCCAGTGGGACCACGAACAAGAGATGAGATGGATGTGAAGTATCAGCCTAAGAAGGAGGCAGAAGCAAACATACAGGTAGCCACATGGATCTTTAACATTAAGAAGGACCAGATGGGTTATTTGCATATTTGCTTGTGTCAAACTTTGGCCCTCCAGATGTTTTGGACCACAACTCCCACAGTCCTTTATCATTGGCAATACAAGCTTGGAATTCTGGGAGTTGTGGTCCAAAACATCAGGAGGGCCGAAGTTTCAACATGCCTGTGTTACACTGTGTCTCAGACTCTTGTTCTGGGCAGAGATACTTCGTGGAAATGGAGGACACCTGACTGAGCGAAGAAGGTGCTCCTTGACTCATTCTACTGCTAGAGTCAAGACATTTTGCAGGTATTAACAAAATGCTATTCTGCCTAGCATAATGGACAGAATGATATAATAGAAGTCTGGAAACCTGAGTTCAGACCCCCGCTCAGTCCATGGAAATTCACTGGAACTGGTAGAACCACCCTTTAAATACTTCACTTATCATGAAAGCCCTATTAGAGTCACTGTACTTGGGTTTGGACGTGATAGACAGCACAAGAAAGCCGAACCTCAACAGGATGGCCCATAATGCTGACACAGCCTGTCTTGAATGGTATAAAGAACTTCAGAGCTTGGCACATCCCTAGGCAGGTGTAAGTTGCACAAACTGATCATAAAAGACTATGAAATGAAATCTCCCCAGACAGATATTGATGTAATTCAAATTAGGATGGCAGGATTGCACGTAGGAGGTAGTGCTTCATTCAGCGCACAGATGCACTTTAAATGGCATAAAGGTGCAAGATGAAAGGCAACTCAGTTGATGAGATGGAAGACTTGCATTGAACTAGGCATGCCACCTTTATAGAGAGAGATTTATTCACTCATGTTTAGACAGACTAAAAGTAGATGCAAACGAAGTGGGTTTGGAAATACTTTTAAATGATGAAAACTCTTTTATTACCAAACCAATAGCTAAATTCTGTTTATACCTGATTAAATTCCATACTAAGAAGATAGGCTAGTTTTAACTAGAAAAGTCTCTATTTTCTTTTATTGGTTCTGTTTTCATTTTCATTTTAATATTTCTATCTACACTGTTTTTGTAACTCTACAATTTTCCAGCTGTATCGGTCTTTAATGATTTTTATGGTTTTATACACATGTTGCTGTTTCAGAATTTATTTTAAAGGCAAATCCCAGAATTCAGGGAGCATGGATTATAAATTATATAAACCCAGCTGACAGCAAAAGAGTGGAATAGTGGAATCCATACAACCCTTTGGTCATGTCCCTAGGAAAGATAAGCAGGGGTATAAATGCAGTTGCCTCATCAGAACCCTTATTTTCTAAACAAACTTGGTTAAAGCACTTAGGTTCCTGCCATCCTCTGTATAAAGGACTGGGGAAACTGGATGCTCCAGCAATCCCTGATGGACTGTCTGCCTTGAACCTGCATCCTCTCTCAGCAGACTTCAGGAAGATCCTGGTGATAGGATGTCCCAAGGGTGAAGGAATTGAGAGAGGGGCCTCAGGTGGGAGGAGGGAGCTAGAGGCTGATGAGCCACATGTAAGGGCTTAGCTGGGTTGGTGGGGTCCATGTTTAAAGGAGGAGGCAGAAGAAGGAAAGAACTTATCACCTTTATGGACTTGGAGGGAGGGGAGAGGGAGGAGGCAAAAGAAGCACCTCTTTCATCTTTTGTGGCCTCAGGGTAGATATATGTGATACAGGATCCCTGGACAGAAACACCCTGCTGGGCCTCAGAAAGCTGTTCCTACACTGACCCAAAAGAGAGTGCTGTTAGAAGAAGAGGCTAGAGATGGGCACGAAATGAAAACATAGCATTTTGTTTCATTTCTTTAGTAGTTTCATTTTGTTTCATTGCTAACAAATTTTAAAGACTTTTTAGAATGAAATAAAATGATTTGTTAATGGCTCCCCTGGGTCCTAGAGACCCCAGAATCACAGGGTAGCGTCTTTGGACTCTTCCCTGTAAGTCACCCAAATCTGGAGAGGTTTGGGGTTCAGGGGGCTGAGTTACTAAACTCCAAAGGGGTTCCCCCTAGGAGAAAATCATTTCTAATTGAATTGGGAAACAGCTAATTGCTCCACGGCTATTAGTGGCTTCCCTACTCAATTAAAAATAATTTTCACCTAGGAGGACCCCCTCTAGAGTTTAATAACTCAGCCCCTGAATCCCAAACCTCTCCATTGGGGTGGGGGCTTACAGTGAATTGTCCAAAGAAGCTACCCTGTGATTTTGGGGCCTCTAGTATGAATCGTTTTGTTCCTGGAGGAAAAAAATGGTGTTTTGTTTTGTTTTGTAGCGAAATGCATTCTACTGTTTTGTTTTGTAATGAAATGATTTGTTACATAACAAAATCATGAAACAATGTTTCATTTTTCAATTCCTGCCCATCTCTAGAAGAAGCCCAACAAGTCTTTAGAGGCATGACAAGCTTCAGGAATTTGGAGACCTCCATCGGCTTGCTGCTATCAGCCGTTTCTCACAGGCATCAGTGGGCTCAGATCAGGGGTGGGTGGGTATTCTGCTGGCCCAGTAACTTGAAATCAGGCCCAACTGGGGATAAAAGGAGACAGGAAGCTAGTGGAGTTATTGTTATTTGTTAGAGCCTTGTGGTGTAATTGCTAAACTGCTCTACTGCAGCTCTAACTGTGTTCATGTAGCAGGCTCAAGGTTCATTCACTCTTCCATCATTCTGAGGTCAGTAAAATGAGTACTCAGCTTGCTGGGGGGGTGTTTAATCTGTAGCCTGCATAATTATTTATAACCCCCCGTGAATGATTTAAGCTCATTGCTTTTTTATTTAATGTTTTTATTTTGTTCTTTTGTGTGTGTGTACCCAAGTGGTAACAGCACTGCTTTTAATACTAAGGTGGTTACTTCATGTCCTTCCTCGAGCCGAGGTGAACTTGCCTCTGTGTTGAAATCGGTTTTCAACACAGATCGAGAAGTGGATTGAAAATATTCCCGATCTCCAGGATGGGAATCTCTCACCCTGCTTGGAGCGCAGTTGAGGAGGCGTGGTCGGGGTGAACGCGGATTGACCCCACAAGGACGTGAGGTTCCGTTCCTTTGAACTCGGATTGACCCCACAAGGACGTGAGGTTACGTTCCTTCGAAGTGGTCTCCAGCGGAGAGGGACATGAAGTATCAGTATAAAAGAATGACCTGCTATTTTTTCAGCACAAAGAATGATCTAACTATGTTAAAGTTGCCACAGATCATAATTATTTAAGACGATGGAATGTGTGTCCTATTTTAACCCTTCAAAATAAGGGCCCTGCTTCACTAAGAGCAGCACAGCCCTGCTTCTTTCTCCTGTAAAAGTTTCACAGTGAGGAAGTGTGGAATGCAGACACCACCCCCCATTTGGTCTTGTTAAAGGGCTGTGCTAGGGTGGCACTCTGGAAGTTGCAGGTGGCTGCCTCCCACACTTCCTTGGCTCTGTATTTGTTAGGTATGTGAAGAATCCTTGCTGACATAAAAGTAGTTATTTCCATTCAGGATAGAGAGGGCAAGGCAACCTGCCATTTACCCGTATTCAAACATATGCCACCATAATTGACCTTTGGGCCTTTTGAGCTTCTACCACTGTTAAGATCACAATTCCCCATATCACCTAAATGTCCAAGGTTAGATGAGAGAAGTGCATCATTGTTAGGACCTCTTCTTGCATGGAAATCCCCCATTAGCATCACATGAGCACTGGGAGCTTTGGCTTCTAAATTTATTATCTTCCAACTGGTTCCAAACTTGTCTAATCCTCGCTTTGGAAGAGATAGGTGAGACACAGACTTTAATAATTAAAAGGATACTATCTCTCTAAGCTTAACTAATCCTGCCATTGCAGTTTTATCACAGGGTGGATAGCCTTCAGAGAGGTGGAAACCGTCAGTGCCAATCCAGCTTTAGGACATCCTCTTCCCCTTATGGATTTCACGGCACGTCATTTAGGCAAAATTTTCTATGTAGACCATGTTTCCTGGACTACAGTTACATCATGGATTCTAAGGAAGTCCACGACTCCTAGATCTCCTTGGTTGAGGCCCAGCCTGCTATGTTCCATGACAGGATTGTCAGTTGGTAGTCATTTGAGACTTGTTCCTTGTATTGTATTCCTGGTCCAGTATTTCAATGAGAGACACTTGGGGATCCCAAAGACATCCAGCTTGATGCTCACTCGGTCCATCAAGCTCTACATCCTGATTCGGCTCTCCTCTTTCACCTGTGATGATAGGCCCATTATATTTCTGAGGTAGAGATGGGCACGACCAGGAAAAATTATGTTTCGAGTTGTCGTGTGTCGGAGCCGACCCGTTTCGGCTCGTTTCCGTTTGTCTCAAAATTTTTCAAAAATTTGTCATTTTGTTTGTCATCTGTCATTTGTACAGTGGTTTAGGGGGAGGGGTGGGCCCTGGGAGGCACCTCTGTGGGTGCCTCTGAGTTGACCCAGAAGGGAAGGGAAGCGTAATGCATAGTTGCTGCGTACCAATTATGTTGGGTTGTTAGTGTGACAGGAAACCTTGTCGGCACTTCGCTGTCTCACTAAGAACATTATGTTAGCCAAATTAGCCAGGGTTGGGGGTTAGTGTGTCAGAGGCACCTCGTCGGCGCTTCTCTGACTCACTAAGAAGGAAAGCATACTGGCATACTGGCGTACAGGTTACGCTTAGGGAGGGAGTGGGTCTGGAGTTGGAGGCACCTTTTGATGCACCAAGAAGGGAAGTGTACTTCCATACACTTGTGTACTTGCGTACGAATCTGGCTTAGGGTTGGGGTTAGGGTAAGGGTTAGGCTTAGGGTAACGGTTAAGGTTAGAGTGGGTTAGTGGGCTGCACCTCTGGGTGCCTCTGACCCACTAAGAAGACAGTGTACTGGCATATGGATTAGGGTTAGGATTAGGGTTAGGGTTAGTGCTAGGGTTACAGTGGGCTTTTTATGCCTGACTGGCACATCCCAGAAGTCTCAGTCAAAACCTGGCCAAGTGGCCATGCGATTGGTGGAATGGCTCCAAAAATTTGCATGGTCCCATCCCATGGCCAGCCCATCATTGCGCAGGTGTAAAAAAATAAAAATAAAAATAAAATAAAATAAAATCAATGGGATTGGAGACAGACGTTTATTGCAAGAAAAACCCACTGCTGCTACTGTAAAAATTCAGGCAGTTAAAATACCTAATTTTCGCATGTTTCTGTGTGGTGCTTTGGTGGGTTTTTGGACCACGATTTCAAAAAAAAAAAAATGCGGTCGCCATTTTGGATCCCCCCACACCGCATGGCATGGCAAGACGACGAGGATGCCCCCCACCAGAGCAGCCCAGGACAGGAGGGGGGGAGGCCGCGGACACCCCCCCCAGAAACCACCCCTCTGGTAGGTGCCCTCACTCAGGCAGGCATATTTTCGCCTGTTTTTTGCTGGGAATTGGTTTTTTTAAAAAAACTTTTTTTCTGTGCTGCTTGGCATCGCGCAATCACCACGATGTCATGAACAACAACGACAAATCAGACCCAATTTTTCTTTTATTGGTTCGAGTTCGAGTTCTGACGGCTTAATTGTCGTTACCGTTTCCGTTGCGTAACGGAAACGAGGAACGGGAACGGAAACGAGAATTTCGCCAAGTCATGCCCATGTCTATTCTGAAGCTTTGAATTCTGATCTAGAGTTGATTTTATTATGTTTTGTAGAGGATTCACTTTGACCCAGCTCTTCTGTTGAGATATCTTCTTCAAAGCCAATCTACGTTTGTTATTAATTCTCTCGAAACTGTATTGAGCTGGGAGTTCCTGAGAGCTGAAGGTTTGCATATCAAAATGTTTCCGTTATTTGAAGGAAGGTAATTCTCCTGCTTTGCTGTCATCTGGCTAGATAAGCTCTCTAGAGATCCCTCTTGGGTTACTTGCTCTATAACAGAACCGTGAAGATGGATAAGAGTGTCTTTTAATGTAGATATTCTATTATAAATTTGGACCTTTACCTCAGAGCTCTGCAAAAGTGCAGACCTTTTTAATATCAATACAAACAACCAATTTAGGGTAAAATGCAACAGGAACTAATCTGTCAATTAATGAATTTAACTTTAGAAATTCTTCAGAAGGAAGGAATGAAGGATGGATTGCAGAGGAGAACAAAGCCTTAGCCAGCCTCAAAGACACAATAAGTCGGGTAAAGTGGAGAGGAAGTACAGGGCAAGACAGTTGGCTCCTCTTTCATGTGATGGGACAGACAGAGTGGGGGCACCCTTCTGGAGGCCACCAGCAGGATCTATCTATCTATCTATCTATCTATCTATCTATCTATCTATCTATCTATCTATCTATCTATCTATCTATCTATCTGGTCAGATGCGAATATTAATTAATTAATTAATTAATTAATTAATTAGCCACCTCTCTCTCCATACGAAACTCTGGATGAATGGTGACATTGAAAAAAAAACACACTGATTTAAAAACAAGTTTAAAAACAATTTGGGGTGTGTGTGTTTTCTTTATTGCCCTCTTTGTCTATCAGGCTTCCATATACCTGTCGCTCTGCCTCTTGTTTTCAATAACAGAAAAGCTTCAGAAGACAGTATTTATTCCAGCAGAGGCATTCTTATATGTTGCAATAATTCAAAACAAAATGATTTTGCATTCATGTTAAAATAACGAATCTCTGCAAAGCTGTTCAAGATAACTCACTTGGTGGCAATAAGGGGGGGGTCTCTTGTGAGTTGTGAAGCTAGGAATAGAGATGGGCAGGAACCATCAATTTGACAGTTCATGCCAGTTCACCCTTCAGGCAAACAGATGTTCAGTGCTTTCCAGCCTGGCCTCCTTCAGTGGATGCCCACTAAGAGACAGCACCCCGGCCTCCCTGTCCCACCTCCCCCAGGCACTGCCTCTGAAGGATGAACTGATGTGAACAGCCATACTGTTGGGTTGTCGTCCCCCCCCCCGCCGCTGCCCCTGTCTCTAGCCCGGAGGTTTTAAAATCATTTTTTAGTAATGCTAACATGGATTCAAGTGTGGTATTTTTGACAGCATGTCCACCCTCTCAGAACACAGTAGATTAATTTGCCACTAAAAGTTACACCTTTTGCATAACTGTGCAACAGGATGTGGGGCATTTCTTCTATAACACAACCACATTTGGTTCTGCTCAGAACTAGGCATTATTAGAACTGTCAAGGGAGAACTTGTAGTGGGGGCAGTGATTTGAAGCAAGAACACTCCGATTCCACGGGCTTCATCCTCCTTTTCCTTCTTACCTGGGAGTGGGTTAAGAGCAGAGAACACAGAGGAAAACAAAGTGTAGTGTCCTGGACCTAACTGGATGGAACCCTGAATAGGACTATGCCACCAGGCACCATTTTGTCACTGGTTCCAAATGGTATGTGTAAATATTTGTCAGCCTTCTGCTGGCCCTAAAGACTAACCTCCTTCTCTTCCTGCCTGTGAGACTAATAAGAAATGCCTTCACAGCTGTTCAAAGCAGAATCATGAAGCATATATTCTCGTCTGACCAGATTCTTCCTCTGAGCCCATCTGTGGCTTCCTTCCAGGCAAGGAAGCCTCCACTTTGTAAGCCAACTTTGGCTTCTTTATTGTATGTATACCAAAGGGAGGAAGGCTGCTGAGAGACAGCTGTTTATCTCCTCTGAGGGTATCATTAGCTCTCTTTCCCCAAATTTGCTGTTCAAGTAATGATGGTGTATGTGTTGGTTTTCTATTTAGTTAAAGACATCTAGTGGCCCAAAGGGCTGGGCATCCGTTTATTAAAATCAATTACCTCTTATATTGTCTTTGCTATCTTAGCTGTAAAACACATGCATGCCAGATTTTGTACTGTAGCTTCTTTGAGGGGAAGGAAATGATGCACACGTTATCTGGAATAAAATTATACTGTTTCCATGAAAGGATGCTGGGATCCACCCTCATGCACTCCTAAAGGGCCTCAGGTAGGTAGCAGACCAGGCTCATGATAGGACTCCTAATTAGGCTGTCAAATTCACTGCAACAAGATCTGGTGATAAAATGATTACCTCGGCTGGGTGGGAAAGAGTTAGGCAAATTCCCAGAAGGCATGTCCATCACCAGTGATTACCAGCCATGATGACTAAATGTTACCTTCACATTTTAGATGCTTCATATCCATGCCTGACAGATGCCACTGTTAAAAAGAGAGAGAGAGATTGAGAGAGGTTTGTCTATCTCATGGCCAGCTGGAGAGCTGTCCCAAAAGAATCATGCCTCTGAAGGGTTTGACTGGAAGTCTAATAAAATGCAACATGGCTATTTTTATAAATTGTTATTTCAGGGATGGGCAGCTTGTGACCCTCCTGGTATTGCTGCAGTAAACTTCCAGCCCTCGTTGGCAGAGCCAAAGATGGAGGATGATGGGAGATGTAGTCTCAGAACAGCTAGAGGGGCCACATGTTCCCCATCCCTGCTATAATTCAATCTGGTGCTGCCCTTCAGATGTTGAACTAGGCAACTGAAAATCAATTGAAAACCAATTTTAGCGCAGAGCAACAGGCGGTCAGGACAACTATGCAGCCCAAAGGGGGAATACTTTAATGGGGATCCCTTCAACTTTTCCCATAACACCATTCCTTGGTGCCTACAAGCTTCATATTAGAGATGGGCACGACTTAGCGGTATTCCCGTTTCCGTTTCCGTTACTCGTATCCATTACTCTACGGAAACGGTAACGGGAATTACTCCGCCAGAATTCGAGCTCGAACCGACGAACGAACAATTTGGTCTGATTTGTCGTGCTCGTTACTTGCATCGCGGCGATCACGCAATGCCAAGCGGCACAGAAAAAAAGTTTTTAAAAGTTTTTTAAAAAACCGATTCCCGGCCCTAAAAGTAGGTGAAAACTGTCTGAGGGCACCTACCAGGCCAGAAGGGTGTTTTATTTGGGGGGGTTCCCCGCCCCCCTCTCCTTGGCTATTGCTACTGCTGCGCTGCTGGTACCAGGCTGGGAGGGCACATCCATTTGCCATGCAGTGCGGGGGATCCAAAATGGCGACCGCAATATTTTTTTTTGAAATCGTTGCCCAAAACCCCACCAAAGCACCACAGAAACATGCGAAAATTAGCTATTTTAAATGCTTGAATTTTTACAGTAGCAGCAGTGGGTTTTTCTTGCAAAAGAAGTCTCCGTTTATTTTATTTTATTTTATTTTATTTTATTTTATTTTATTACAACTGCACATTTGCAATGATGGGCTCGCCCATGGGAGTGGACCATGCAAATTTTCCACCAATCGCATGGCCACTTGGCCAGGTTGACCACAGAGACTTCTGGGATGTGCCAATCGGGCATAAACAGCCCACTAATCGTAGCCCAAACCCGAACCCTAAGCCTAAGCCTAACCCATACGCCAGTACACTGTCCTTCTAAGTGGGTCAGAGAGGCACCCAGAGGTGCACCCCAATACTCACCCTAACCTCACCCGTAACTAGCCTAACCCTAGCCCTTGCGCTAACCCGTCTTAACCCTAAGCCAGATCTACTTGCATTGCACTACATGCAAGTACGTGAGACACAGCGGGTGGAAAGAGTCTGCCAGTCCGTCACTTGTGGCTCTGGCTGACTCCTGCAGCTCCCTCCAGGAGCCCGCTACCCCCCCCAAACCAGTACTAATGACAACGAAAAAACAAAAAAATGAAACGACTAATTTTTGCAAAATTTCGCAAAAAACGGAAACGAGCCGAAACGGACTGCCTCCGACACAAGACAACTCGAAAACATCATTTTCCCTAGTCGTGCCCATCTCTACTTCATATGTCTGCGGTGATATTATGGCATCACAGTAACACAGCAGCCCCATCTTTTGAGGTAACAAAGTTTCAGGGATGGCACTTGTGATTAAAGCATGGGTAACACTGCTATAGACACAACCACAGGAATGGCCATGATACTCGCACAAGACCTAAAATGTGGTGCACATTTATTTATTTATTTATTTATTTATTTTATTGGATTTTTAGACCGCCCATCTGGCAGCGAGGTCACTCTGGGCAGTTTACAAAAATTAACAAATTCAAACAATTCATACAATAAAACCATAAAATAGTAACATAATAAAATAAAAATAAAAATAAAAATAAAAATAAAAATAAAAATAAAAATAATATTAAAGTGATATAAAACAATGCATTATTACTGGCAGGCTAATCAGTTAAAAATCAAGATTTAATGGGTGAACACTGAAAATGCATTATATGTGAAGGAATGCCTGCTTAATTAACCAAGTTTTTAATCGTTTTTTGACAAAATAAAGGGCCCATGACAAAAAAAGGGCCCAATGATTTCTTCATAAACCTGAAAAAACATGATGCATGCCTATATCAAAGGAAAGAGCCAAAGTACACCTCAAAATGTATAAGGTATGTCTAGACCAGTGGTTCTCAGCCTTGGATCCCCAGATATTCTTAGACTGAAACTCCCAGGAGCCTTCACTGCTAGCTACTCTGGCCGGGAGGTCTAAGAGTTGTTGTCCAGGGACATGGGGACCCATGTTTAGGAAACAATGACTTAGCCTACCGGGTAACTTGAAGCAGCTCCAGTTGTGGAAAAGGGGCCAGATTATAAATAAATCCACTCTTCACTTTCAAAAATAAAATAAAATAAAATAAAATCTACCTTCTGCAGCCCTTTGGGATAACATACCAACTCATTAATTTTGGCTTTTCAGGTCATGGGAGAGTCGTGAATTCTTGGCTTTCCTCTCAAAAGCAAAAGCATTTGTTATTACTGGTGTGGAGAACAGAGCTTGAGAACAAATAGGCAGCATTCTTTGACACTTCTAGACATGTTTTTCTTGACCATTTCCAAACCCTCATTTCCCACTTTTGTTTTTGGGTTTGACTAGATCTCCATGCAGGATCTTTGAAAGTCAAAATGATTTATGGATTGGCATTTCCAGGTGTTTTTTTTTTTTTTTACAGTTCTTTGTTTAGGCAAAATGAAGCTGTTTGGATGAGCAGCGAAACATTTCTATCTCTCAAGAAAAAGAAATTCAGTCACCATGACTCAACTTCAGATAAACTCACCTGGATGACTGAGAATCTTCACACAGCCAACATTCTGGAATTGGACTGGGGAGAGCTCTATACACATCCTTACAAATCCATGAAGCTTCCACAGTATCCTGACACTAGCCATTTATCTTTCAATCTGAGTGAATTTGCAGGCTTAATGGAAAGAGAAACAGGAAGGAATCATGTAACCTACTCTTTAAAGGATGAATGGAATAAAATTCAAGGCTATGCAGAAACCCCTGATTTGCTTCATGTTCAAATAAAGGGTGCAACAGATGAGGGCTTAATCCCCATGGGGTTTATTTTCTGAACCACATCCTTTTCCAGGTCCACAACATAATTTCTGCATTTTTCCCCATGAGGATCTCATTTGCTCAAATAGGGAAATGCCAACAGGAAGCCTCTGGAATGTAGAATTAGTCAAATTAGTTCAATTTTATTCTTTTATAAGAAGACAATGTATAAGCCTAGTAATATATTGTAAAATAAATCTTAGAATAAAAAGTTGATTTTTGACAGCAATAAAAACAGGTTTTGATGCATGTGCGACATTTTAAAGAAGCCTTCATATAGCCCGTTTTCTCTGTTCCAGGATACCTAAACATCCTATCCTGTTTAAATACCATGCTTTAAACATGGTAGAGTATAGGAACGGAAAAGCCCACAAATTTGCGTGTACAGAGAGAGGGGGGGGGCATTAATTGTGTGTGTCTGTTCTAATGGGTGATATTCCAACTTGACAAACCAGTTTCTCCTAAAATGGACTCACGTGTTTTGAAGTGACTGGAATCAGGGCTACTTGCAAGATAAAACGATAATATTGGGCTAGGTTGAGTAGGGACAGCAAACTCATGTGGAAATGAGTTTCAAAAAGTCTGAGGTGTCATTTCAAATCAGACTGGAACCCTTCAAAGCAGAGCTTTTCCCAAGGACATGGGTTTTTACTTCTGCTCTCTCTCCCTTTTCAGCTCCCTTTCTTACATTCTTCCCCACCCAGGGTTGCCATATTAATTGTTTTGGCACATTTTACATGCCATTTGGTGCCCAGTTCACCCATCAGCTGGCATGGATTCTAAGTTGTTGTTTTTTAAAGTAAGTTACTAGCTCTTACAGAATTGGAGAGCCAAGGCAAAATAGGCAACAGCTGTTTTGGCCAACTGTTTTGTTTTAAACAAGCCTTCTAAGCTCTGATATTATCCATCTTACCATATTTTCTGGCTTTGGCAAGGAGTCGGGATTGATTATGCTTGGAGCTTTGTCCAGGTTTGATTTGTATGAATCCATGATTCCAGGACTTTCAGAAATGCCAAGTTACTTTTTGTCTTACACAAGCTTCTGAGAACTTTTTTAAGTGCTGCCCTGATGAAAAGATACAATGGCAAAACATTGTAAATGTTAAAATTTTAAAAGAGGTTTCAAACAATTCTAGGTAAATTACAACATCCTTTTCGAAGAACTACAGTGGTACCTTGCTGCCTTAGATGCTCTAAGCACATCCAATCTCGCCTGATTTCGGAAGCTAAGCAGGGTCAGCCCTGGTTAGTACTTGGATGGGAGACCACCAAGGAATACCAGGTGCTGTAGGTGCCTGGAGTAGGAACTGGTAAACCACTCCAGTATTCCTGCCAAGAAAACTCCATGGACATGGGGTCATGAAGAGTCAGTCACAACTGTAACAACGCAACACACACACAGTGGTACCTTGTATAAAAGAATTAATTTGTTCCAAATGAAATTATGTTAAGCAATTTTTCCTTTATACAAATTTAAAGAAGCCCATAGGAAAGGAATGCATTGAAAACAGAGTAATCCCTAATCGCAACCATTTTTATGTTGTACGGATTCGACCCATAGGAGATTCTGTTAAGCAAATTTCCCCTATCTCTGGATTATTTTATGTTGTACAGATTTTATGTTATACAAACCTTTTGTTATACGAGGGCCCACTGTAATTCCATGCCCATTTGTCTTAGTATGGCTCTTTGAATAGCTTATTCAGATATTTATCTTACTCCAATTTATCCTTGCTGCCCCCTCTTTTGTGCTGGTGTTGACGTTAATAAATTTGATATATTACCTGTACATGATGTACAGCTAACCATGCATAAACCTGGTCTTTTATCATGGGCATGAGTTGCTTTTTGTTCTGCTGCCAAAGCCTAGTGTTTTGTTGTTGTGATTCTGCTCGCATTGCTATATAGCGATCCACAGGAGCAGTAGAGGTTGCCTTCAGGAGAGATGTTGACAATGGATTCATCTTATGACTCTCATTCCAGAACAACATAAGGACAGCTGGATGAATCTGAGGCTGGGAGTTCGATTCCCCAATGTGCCTCCTTGACAGGGTCTAGTCTTGATGATCCATTGAGCCCCTTCCAGCTCTTCAGTTCTAAAATTATTATTATTATACAGCCTATAATAGTGATACAAGACAGCAATTTTGTGTCTCCTTGTGTGAGAGAAGTCAGTATGGCAAGGAACAGTAGGCTAGGCCAGTGGTGGGGAACCTTGGGCACTCCAGATGTTTTGGACCACAACTCCCAGAATTTTGAGCCTAGATTGCCAGTGACAAAAGACTGTGGGAGTTGTGGTCCAAAACATCTGGAGTGCCCAAGGTTCCCCACCACTGGCCTAGGACATTATCTAAGTTTAATACAATATTCAGTCTGAAGGAATGGACACCTTTCCCCCTGTGACTTCTGCAGTGTGAATATCACCCAAATCACTCACCCACTCACTCACTCTTTTATTCGTTTCATTTATATACTTCCCCTCCCCATTAGTACAGTGCACTATTGTGGGCAGTTTACAAACTAAAGAGGCACATGAAATGATAGATGGAAACAATAAAAAAGTAAACTAAGCATATCAAAAACACAAAATCAGAAAGCATAGTGTTTTGTAATGACAGGCAAAGGCAGGCGACAGCAATGGCAACACGTGAGGCTGGTATGAAATACATCTCCAAAGAGCACCCTTCTTCAACAGGGTCTCAAAGGTAGGCAAAGTAGAGGCTAGATGCAACTCAACTGGGAGTCAATTCCAGAGGGTGTGTAAATACATCTGAGAAGGCCTGACTTCCTGTTGATGTCTTCCTAGCCTCCTTTGGTGTGGGTGGACCTGGTGACATGGAGGGCTGTTCTTAGGGAAAGGTGCTCTGCTGTCATTGCAAAAATGCTGTTATTTATTCGCAAGCACCAGCAATGCACACGGTTGCTTTATGTGGCTCCTGCTCCTCCTTTTATTCCCAAGTCAAACTAGTAAGATAGGGATGGTTGAAAGCAACCCTGTCTGTGCAGGGATACTAAGGATGCACTGTGAACCTGGATCTCCTTTGTCCAAAACTAGGACTGTAACCTTTAGGCCATATAGACTCTCGCACATCAGCCAGATACCATCCAAATACTGTCAAGGCTAAAGCACATTGGGGATGGGGAACAAACCCAAAATAAATATGCTTAATTTGTATAATATGAAAACATCTTCATGCAAATACAGCCTCCCAATTTACAGGATACACAAATCAGGCTGCCTTGATTTGGAAAACTGCAATGGGGCAACCTAAGCACCCCCAATGGGGGATGAAGGATGCACCTTATCCTGGGAAGAGGAAAGCATCATTGATGGCAAGAAGGCTGTACCATGCATCTCTCAAGGAAGAGAGGTGAGCTTGTGGAGAGAGTCCCAGCTGATTTCAACCACCCTGCAGCCACTCCTTACACCCCTCTTCCCCCTTTTGCAAGTCCGAGTTCAAGCTGCCAGGAGGCACCAGGCCCACCACTGCTGCTACCGCTGCTGCTGCTTCCAATGTAGGCCTTGGGAAAATCTGTGGCCATTTCATGATGCCAACCTGGGGATTTCTCCCACCACGTCCCTGTGTCCCACCTTGTCCATGCATTGCATGGGGGCATTTGACCCACAATATTTGCCCTGCCTCGGATGATGGAAACCCACACTATGCCACTAGGGACAGGGACCAGAACTTCTTCCTTGCTTTAAAGTGAACCCTCTCAGCTTTCTCTAAACCTTTGGCTTTCCATCATCAGTCACCAGAGGAACTGCCAAAATGTTGGGGGAAGGTGTCAGACATGAGCATGGCTGGTACAGAACTTCTCGGCCTTATTAATAGCTGAACGCGAGTGTCCCTTCTCACCCACTGACGTTCAGACTTGTAAGAGTCCAGATGCCATGCAGTCATCCTTATTACCTTGGCAACGCCCCAAAGATACCTAGCAATTTCTCTGCCAAAGAAGTTTGAAGCTGGGGTTTCAAGCTGGACCCAGAGCAAGCCTGTTTCAGGAGTCAGACATCTCAGGTATCATGTGCCTCTGGGTACTACTGCTGATGGCTACTATAGCCATATCTTGTGGCACAGAGTTCCCTATATTAATTGTAAGTTACAAAGACACAATTCATATATATTCAGAAGCTAGTGTAGCCATGCCTAATCATCAGCGTCATCCGCCCCCAAGTCAATTCCAACATACAATGACCCTTTTCAGGGTTTTCTAGGTAGACAGGGCTGGAACTACCACTAGGTCTAGGTCACACCTGGGTTTCGATCCTGATCTTCTGAAGGTCCGGCTTTTCCTCTTTGTCCCATCACGTGATTTAAATGTGGGACAAGAGTTCTCACTAGAGATGGGCACGAAACAGAAAAATGGCATTTCGGTTTGCCGTTTGTCGTTGAGAGGTCTGTTTCGGTTCATTTCCGTTTGTCATGAAAATTTTGAAAAATTTCATTACCGTTTTTCGTTTTTTTGTTTGTCGTTTCTACCTGCTTTTTGCGCGATTTTTAAAGCATTTCCGTGTGCAGGCATCCCCCAACACCCCAGACCAGAGGGAAAACACTAAAAAAAATGGATGCTGGCAGATACACAGCATAGACTAGGTATGCAGGGAGGCTGCAAAGGCAGCGGTGGGCATTGCCCAGGGTGCAAGGCAGCCGCAGAGTGACTGCACTGCGGGGCAGGGGAGGGTACTCACCGAGAGGTACACAGCACACACGCACACAGGGAGGCTGCAGGACTGAAGCTAGAGTCTCAGAGACAGCAATCCCACCCTAACTCCCACCAGAGACTGCAAGGAGGACGGGGGCGGCCAGAGCTTTTTATGCCCTCTGTGGCTGCCAGACCTGCCCACCCACTCTGCAACCTGGGCATGCAATTGGTTGAACATGATCCCATCACATGGCTTGCCTCCATTTTGTGGCTGGTGGCGACATCCATTTTAAAGGGAAAAGAATAATACATCACGATTGGTGAAGACTAAAACAAATGTTTTAAGGACCCCAACCCCCCTGGTATGTTATCAGACAATATAAATAATTATCGCTGCATTTTTATGGATGTCCAGGGCGTTTTTTAACATTTAAAACAGCTCATTTCATTGCACGTCGCCATTAACGGAAACAAAACATAATGACCACAATTTTCGCGGTTCTGTTCGTTTTGTTTTCATCACAATTTTCATCACAATTTTCATTTGTTGTTTTGTTGCGTAACGGAAACGACAAACAGTAACAGAAACGAAAAAATGTTCGTTCTGTGCCCATCTCTAGTTCTCATGTAAAAAGCTGTTTTTATTTTATTTTAAAGTGCAGTTCAGCCCCCTTGGCCAGCAGGTGGCACTAGCATTTGAAAATAAATGGACTACTTTGCTGGGGGAAATTAATGCTTGTAGGACTGGATAGAGGTTCCTGTTTCTCCGAAGGTGAAAATAAATTGAAAAAAAAAACAGCCCATCGGCCCCAGGAACAGCCAAAAAAATAAAGAAAAAGAAACCCGGATCATCTGTGTGGTCCCACGGCGTCTGCCTCCTTAAAAGCTGGATTTTCAAAGCAAGGCAAAAAAATTTCTAACTTGTAGGTGAGTCACAGAAACCTCGCTTAAGGGATCATTACCGGGTTTTCTTTTTTCTTTTTTTTTCAAAAAGCCCGGTTGCCGTGGGGACGGCATTTTTGGACTCGGTTTATTTAGTAATTTAAACTGCTTTTAAAGGGATGTGGGACTGATAGGTGACTGCCTAGAGCACAGACCTGAGAGGGGGGGCACAACACTGACCTCAGAGGGTCATAGAATTGACCTGAGAGAGGCACATTTTCCTACAGTTTGTCTGTGTTTAAAAATTGGTAGGGGTGCACGCAAGTAGTTAGTCTTGCCTAGGGTGCAGAAAAGCCTGGCCCTGGCCCTGGATATTGAATACAGTACTCAGAAGAGGTTTATCAATTCCCTTCTTCCAGATGTGTGTGTTTATGTGTGTCTCGAGACCCTGCAGCTTGCCCAGGGACACACAGGCTGGCTCCTTTCCCAGGAGGAACAGCGGGGGGATTATCTGGCTCTGCAGCCAGATAAGGGAAGGACCTGACTCACCAGGTCCACTGATTGTTGCTGGTGTGACAAGCCACAACAAAGGGGCAATGGTGACGGCCACATGCGAGGGAAGAAGCAGCGTCATCGGCAGGGTGCAGATCCAAGCCTATAGGTGGGCTCAGAAGGAGCATGGGGGTCGGATCAGCCCAGGCCTCTGGGAAGTGCGATGTGCTCCCAGGGGCCGGGTCAGCACCTGATTTAAAGGGGAGTTGGGAAACAGAAACCCTGCAAGCAGGAGACGGAGCAACCCCAGCCTTCCCACCCTATATGTAAAAGGAAGGAGGGAAGGAAAATGTGTCCGTAGCTAACCGTTTGCATGAATGTTACAACTTTTGAGTGTTTGGTGGTTTCACAGGCATTGGGATGGATCCAAGTGGTTAAAGTGGCAGCCTAGAACTTGCACTATGGAGAAACAACAGGCAAGGCCACGTAAAACATAAAAGGCTCGTGGGCTGAATTACGAGGGGACAGACAAAAGGCCTCTGAAAGGTTTCAATGACACAGGCCAGCGATGGGGTCTACGCCCCTTGGGGGACCTGACGACGGAATAATGGACATGGGTTACCGATGTGGTGGACACACCCCAGGGGAACTTACAATTTAACTGGCTAGGGCGTTCCTGAAAAAGCATGGCGGGGAATGCAGGGGTGTCATCAAGGGGCAGGCGGGTTCCTTGATGCGTTGGATCCGACCCAATGACTCAGCCAGAATACTGCTTGTGTGTAAACGATAAAGTTGTGGCCAAAATATTTTCCCAAAAGATTGACGAGTCATGTCTGGTTATTGCTTTACATAAGATCTGGGAAGCTCAGCTTTAGGCAACAATCTAAGCCACCCACCCACCCAGGTATCCATCCACTTTAGTACTGCATAAGATTAAATAGTTTTGCCCAAAGGTGTATCCACCAAAAGTTATGTGTTGTCTTTACATCATGTCCTGACTTCAAGAAATGAAACAATCGACAAACAAGAGTGAAGTTAATTCTCACTCTTTAACACCGTGGACGTGTTATCTTTCAGTGCTCTTCCAAATGCACGTGCAAAAGAACCCAGGGAACAATAGCACAAAGCAGGTGGGGGAAGGCGCTGAAAATTGTACATGTTGAAATCATCCAAACAGATTCTTCTCCCAGATAAAGCCTCCATTTGCACCGGAGCAGAGCTTACACCCTTATGCTTGCTGTACTCGAGGCAAACGCTGTAGGCCCCAGTGTTCAGTGGCCTCCATGCCCCAATGTTTGCTTTCCCTGGCTCTCCATTGTCCTGTTGGCTCCCATCCCCACCCTCCCAGCGCTCATGTGCACACAAGGAACAGAGATGCTGCTGCCCTCAGCTACGGGCAAGCCTTTTGCACAGCAGGAGGGGCAAAGCTGAGCAATAGATGTTTGGGGGGCGGAGTGCTATGCCTTTGATCTCTTATCAAAGGAAATATTACTCCCTCTCTATCTCTCTTGTATGACTGGAGACTGCCAAGGGTCAGGGGTGTGGGCAGCATAGTTGTCCATGTAAACTGTTGCCATGGCGTCTAAACCAACACAGAGAAACATTGCTCTTGATAAGGAAGACTGGCTTGGGACATTCCAAGGCAAATTCCTGTCTCTACCTGAGCACTTCATTTTCTCTAGCTGCATAACACCAAAAGGAAAAAACAAAGTCTGCTGCTTACAGTTTATATACCACCACATAGTGCTTAAACCACTCTCCTGCCCAGTCCAACAAGCTGGGTGCTCCATTTACCAACCTCAGAAGGATAGAAGGTTGAGTCAACCTCAAGCCATTTACCAGCACCCAGGATCAAACCCAGATCATGAGCAGAGTCTTGGCTGTGGTATTCACCGCACCAAAACGCTCCACCATTGAGACATCCTAGAAGCTTACGGCTACCAAATATTATCCACAGGAAGCAGACCTGCATAGCCTGTAATTCACAGTGCCAAGGGTCTAACTCATCACCCTTGTATTGAGCTGCTATGGTTTCAGCCAGTGGTTCTTCCATGGCAGGGCTTAGAATACATGTCCAGATCCTCATTTAGGGCTAGGTCTGGGTGAATCTTGTCTTTAATTGCTTTTTAATTGTTCATTTTAATTGTTGAATTGTAAGCAGCTCAGAGACCTTAGGGTAGTGGGTGGCATAAGATATATAAACAAACAAACTTTGTGTCATTGTCAAGCGTGTTTATCCAGTGCTGTTGTGGACATCCCCTTGGTCAGGATCTGCTGACCTCCAGGATAAGACCCTTTTTCACCAGAGTTTTCCCATTGGCACACAAGATGTGTCCATACCAATGTAGTTAGGGTTCCTATATCTTGTCAGTGATTGGTGCAATGCTGTATGTTGATTGGATGACATCATTGTGCACATGATCCTTTCACGTGAGGCCAGAGGTCCATCACATCATCTTTGTCTCCATGACACCAAGGCGATGTTCACCTTATTTAGTCACTGGCCAACAATCTGCACCATAGAGTGTGACAGGTCCTAAAATGGTGCGATAGATCTTTGACTTCAAACGGCCGCTGATCTTTTTGTCGCACTTGACGCTTGATGCAGTGTACCATTTTAGCCAGGTACTGTTGATGCTTGATCTGAGTTTGCAATGGAGACTCCCATCGATTGTGCTCATGGGACCGAGGTATTTGAACTGCTCAGTTCTCCGTAAGTCAGCGCCATCAATTTGGATCATACCACATTCATTTGTGTCAGTCATCAGATAGTGTGTCTTCCTCACATTCAGGTGCAGCCCAAACCTTGGACAGACTCCCATTTAGATATATAAATCACCATCTAAAGAGGGACCCAATAAGACCACAAAGCCGAGAGATTGCATCAGAAATTACACATAGCCATTCAGGAAACAAGCAAACAAACGCAGCCCCTGATCTGCTCCTGTGCTTTGCATATACAGTACTTCAACCTGGGAGGGTGGGGGCGGGGAGAGAAAGTTGAAGGAACAATTTTCAGGCTGTGTGTGTCACATTTGGGATAAACCCCATTGTGATTGAACAAAGAGGATGGATTTTATACCCTTAATAATTGCTTAAAAGCAGAAATCCCAGAGCTGTAGCTTTGAATGCAAACTACACCTGTGGAAATTTCCTTCCCCCCACAGCTATTAAAGGCACAGGAGCCCTTTCTTCCTTTTAGACATGGGCACGACTCGGCGAAATTTTCGTTTCCGTATCCATTTTTCGTTTCTGTTATGTAACGGAAACGGTAACGATAATTAAGCCGTCAGAACATGAACTCGAACTGAAAAAAGAAAAATTTGGTCGGGTTTTTCGTTTCCGTTTGTGGCATTGCGGCGATCGCACAATGCGATTGCGAAGCACAGAAAAAGTTTTTAAAAGTTTTTTTTAAAAAAAAACCCCAACTCCTGGCCAAAAAAGCAGGCAAAAATATGCCTGCCTGAGGCTTTGCCACCTACCAGAGGGGTGGTTTCTGGGGGGTCCCCAGCCTTTTGCCCCCTCTTCTCCTGTCCTGGGCTGCTTGCACCAGGCTGGGGGGGTAATCCTCGTCGTCTCGCCATGCCATGCGGTGGGGGGGATCCAAAATGGCGACCACAATTTTTCTTTTGAAATCGTGGTCAAAAAACACACCAAATCACCACAGAAACATGTGAAATTTATTTATTTTAAATGCCTGAATTTTAATAGTAGCAGCAGTGGGTTTTTTTATAGCAATAAAACATTGTGTTGATTTTATTTTATTTTATTTTATTTATTTATTTTATTTTTTAGACCTGTCCATTTGGGCTGGGCATGGGATGGGACCATGCAATTTTTTTGAACCATTCTACCAATGGCATCGCCAGGTTTTTGACTGACACTTCTGGATCTCTCTGAGGGCATAAAAAGCCGAGGCACCTTCCAGAAATCGCAGTCAGGTGTATGGATGTGGTTGAGGGAGCTGCTGGTGCTGGTGTGATCCAATCAAGATTGAGGAGGGAGGCTGGAGGCTTTAGGATTTAACTTAGGCAGGCAGGGAGGGAATTGAATTTAGAAAATAATTTCTTTGATTCTTTGCAGCTTTGTCTGCTGAAGGGAATAGCAGTTTATTCTTTATTTCTTCTCTGGCAGTTTTTTTCTGATATTGGATAAAGGGGGAGATTCGACTGGGAGTGGGAGGATTTATTTTAAAAATATATTATATACTACCATTTATTTTCTATTTTCCCACATTTGGGGTGCAAGCCCAGAACAGAACCTCTATCCTAAGTGATATCCTAACTGCCCACTCGCCTGCCCACCTGCGCCGCCACCCGCCTGCGGCCCGTGACACCGCCCGCCCGCTCCCCCCTGCGGCCACTGCCCACCCACTCCCCTGCCCGCGGCCGCCGCCCGCCCGCTCGCCTGCCCGTGCCCCCCTGCTGCTGTCGCCACCTGCCCATGGCCATCCGCCACCGCCGCCCGCCCTCACCTCCCCCCTGCCACCAGCCCCCCCCCCGCCTGCCGCCTAGGGCTCAAAAACACCTAGCGCCGCCCCTGATTGCGGGACACCCCTATGCTCTGGGGGAAGTCAAATCACGCTAAATCACGGTGGAAATGACAAACAACAAACGAAACAATGAAATGACAAATTTTTGAAAAATTTCGGGACAAACGGAAACGACCTGAAATGGACCTGTTCCGACAAATGAAAACTCAAAATGTCATTTTTTCTGGTCGTGCCCATGTCTACTTCCTTTTATTTCATCCAGTCTTGTCTTAAAACACACACACACACACACACACACACACACACACACACACACACACACACACACACACACACACCACTGATTTGACTGCCTTTACTCCATTTGGGATTGGTAGTTGCCTTTTGACCCCTGGATTTAATGGGAAATAGAAAATGACCTTTTCTCTTTAATGGAAATAGGACCTATGTCATAATGGAATGTGTTGGTATTCTTATTCACATTAGGGATACACTGCTTAAGACTGAAGTCCCCCTAGTCAATGCTTCCTGCAAACTGAAACTCCAGACGTGGTGGGGGAAAGGATGTTGGCCTCAGATGTTGTAGAATAGCTTGTCTGCTGCTTTTGTTGATTGTACAGGAGATACAAAGAGGGCCATTGTTTAAGGTTTGGCTATCAGAGACTGGTAGGGCTGTCTTGCAGAGACAGCGCTGCTTCAGGTCCAGGTTTCACTCACTTGCTAGAAGCCACCCATGTGAAGTTGCTCAGCTTTGTTTACAGTAAGCAAATTGTTTCACTGGGAGGTTAGAAGAAGGACAGTATAGGTTGTCAAAATTACAGTATAAAAACCTCATCGCTAAGGAGAGAGGCACAGTAAAATGCATACAGCACAATGGTTAATGCAAACTTTGGGGAAAGGCCAATAATCTCATGCACAAACAGAATGGAGATGTGAAACCCTCACAGTTTCATCTGTCCTGTTTTCCTAGTGATGATGCAGCTGAGTCCAGGTAATTTGGCATTGGCCCTTGTCCCAAGATTTCTTAGACAGGGAAAGCTAGTGTTGCTCCCAGCAGCTAGATTCTATATATATTCTGTGTAGATGGTTCTCATGGATGACCCACTGAGTGCACCTTGCCCTGAAATGTTAAGCTAAGACACCCACTTCCGTGCTCAGCACATAAGCAGTACAATTGTTCCTCCAGCAAATGTATGAAGCAAAGTGAACCTGTTGTGAATTCCAGCACAATATGTTATTCCTCCTTAAAAAGCAACAACAGAGAAAGTGTTAGAAGTGGCAGATCATTTGAATCCAGTCACAAAGATCATTTCAAGTCTCTTCATCAATTCTTATTTTATTAATTTCTTGCGTGTGTGTATGCTGTGCAGTCGGGTCAGATCTGACTTATAAAGACCCGAATTGGGCTTTCAAGGTAAGTGAGTTATTTAAGGAGTGCTTGTACCAGTTCCACTCCCCTAGTGAGTTTCCATGTAGCCAAATGGAGACTCAAACCCTGTTCTCCAGTGTCCTAGTTCTTCGCTCTATCCACCACACCACCCTGGGAGTCTCTTTAGTCCCTCCACATATTTTAGGGCACTCCTGCGAGAGATGGGAAGTGAGGGACGGGCACCTCTTCCTGGCCCCAATTCCTGCAGACCCCCGGAGGACTCCAGAGGAGGAGGAATGGAGATATTTGGAGCCTCTGGATGCAAAGCTCCAAAGCAAAGAGCAAGGGGCAGGGAGTGGAGCTGATAGCGTTTCCGTGTGTCTGCTTTGCTTCTCTGCTCAGGGCTCAGCAGGTTGATGGCAAGTGGGACGCCGGCCAGAACACACCCAGCCCTTCCAGGCAGTAAAATGATCCTTCCTCTCTGCCTCCCCCCAAGCACTTTCTAACGGATAAAAAGGGAGGAAGTGCCAGCTCGCAGGTTCAGAGGGACTCTCACTCTCTTTCGCTCCACTGAGCCTCCTTCACTGTTGGCTTCCTTGTGAGCTCTACGCTCTGAATACAAAGCCCTGCTCAAATAACCATGTCACAATTCAACTACAGCTCTCGTTCAGCCTCCGGCCCTAGTGGAATCACCCAGGTCCGGGTCAGCTCCGTCTCGTCCTCTCGTGGAGTCGGAGGGGGAAGCAGTTTTCGGAAACCTGGAGGCTTTGGCAGCTCCAGTCTCTACAACCTGGGCTCCAGCACCAAGAGGATTGCCCTGGGTGGCGGAGGAGGTGGGGGTTCCTTCAGCATCCGATCTGCCTACGGATATGGCGGCGGCCTTGGGGCTGGGTTTGGCGGAGGACTTCCATCGCCAGGGATCCAAGAAGTTACCATCAACCAGAGCCTCTTGTCCCCCATCAGGATGGACATCGACCCCACCATCCAGAAGGTGCGCAAGGAAGAGAAGGAGCAGATCAAGACCCTCAACAATAAGTTTGCATCCTTCATCGACAAGGTGAGATACAGCACTTGCATTCACTTTGCTCAAGTCAACTCAAGTTTCTGAGTGGGTTGCCACCTTGAGCCTTGGGTACTACCTTCTCAAAAAGAACCAGCAGCTTCTACCAACCCTTCTCCTATTGTTTTGTCAGAGTTAGCACCTAGCCTTCAGGCTCACAAACTTTTATCTTAAGACTTCAAATGCAGAGCTCAAGGTGACCTGGTCATTCTGTGAGCCACCTTTTTAAAAATTAATTGTCCACACATCAGCTTTCGAGCTTCAGTCACTGATGAGGTGTCAGCTTTTGATCCAGTAGTCTGTGTAAACAGTAAAACTCCATCAAATATGGAAATGCTTCACTTGATTTCTCCTATGTTGACAGGCTAGCAGATCTGGCACAGAAGAGAGAGAGAGAGAGAGAGAGAGAGAGAGAGAGAGAGAGAGAGAGAGAGAGAGAGAGCAATGGAACCATGAGAAATTAGTGTTGTGTGTCTGTAACATTTGATTCAGAACTCGGAACCCACTCATTGAGGGCCATGGAAATGGATCTAATTGGAATGTTCTGTCTGTTCCATTATGGGGACAAAGCTTCCCTCTGTTTCTCATATGATCTGTCATTAGGGCTCCATGAAGGTCTGTTATGTTTTTTATTCCACCCCAAAGGAATGTAGTCTGTATACCTGTTCCTGTTCCCTGAAACACTTCTTTAGGTTTGTGAGGTTGTCCTTGACCTGGAAATAAACTTACCCTATTAAATGTAAAAGGGTTTCTTATCTGTAAGACGAGTCTAGGATCGCACATAGATAGGAGTACCTCATCTAGTGCCTGTAGTTGTGTCACTAATGTTCATTGCCTGCCATTTCCATAGTATAATATGATACAGTTTCTGTGTTACTGATCCAAGGGGAACTCTGAGAGATTTTGTGGCTAGTCAAAACTGATCTTTGTGGGCTTCTGAATTTAATATGCCCTGTAAAATGTTGGAGTCATATTGAATTTGAGAAACTTTATCTAGCATCACTTCCGACTCACCTTTAGTTCACTCAATAGACTATTTGGACAAGAAAGACCTGTAGAGGAAAATGGTCTTTGGTTAGCCAGGATGAGCTTCACTGAACCTCACTCTTTCCCACCTCTTAAGCAATGGTATATTTGGAACAGCAGTTACCTATTATGACAGTCCCCATAGCCATTCTCATATATTGGGGATGGGGACTTTTAAAAAAAAGGTTGGTACCTGGATTGCTACACTGTATGTCAAAGAGTGGTGCTTTTGTAGAATTAATGGCTCTTGATTGCTCGTTCAACCCCAAACTATGCATCTGCTGCAATATTTTTGTTATCATTCCTCAGGAGATACCTTTCTTGGCTAACATGAATATTGTAGCTCACCTCAGAGGAAATAGGAAAATTCAGGAGAGAGAATAGGAGGATAGCAGTGTTAGCCCTGTTCCATTTGGTTCCAGTGAACCCTGACTTCGCTGCATGAGGACTGCTGTTAAGATTTTTTGTGAAGTGACAAAGCAAGGAAAGGAACTGTACATATGAAGATGAGGCCTATATAAGATCAAAGTCAAAAGAAGAGGAAAAACCTGGAATGGAAATCAAGTTTTTAAAAAGTTGCTTTTGAGAGCTGCTGCTTTGGGAGTGACTGTGGGATGTGTTGCCCCTAAGGTGTAGCTTTTCCGCTCTCTGGTTGTTCCCTTCAGCTTTGTCTCTAGATCTTATCCACCTGATGGATGACTATGTTAGGAGGAGGTGAATTCTTAGCATAGCTTCTCTGTCCAGAAAGCTGCAGCCTTAGCATTCCCTCTCCTGCACTTTTTCCTCCCACACCCTCACAGAGTTCATCTACCTCAGAGACTTCTTTACTTTGCTGCCCATATTTACATGTGCCACCATTTGTAAGCGTTGAGGACCACCTAGGCCCCTAGTTTTCTCCCAGCTTCATGGCGTTTCAGGGCAGGAGTGCTGGGCCGGTGTTTGACATTTTGACCCCCTGGGCTTCTTTCAGGTCCGGTTACTTGAGCAGCAGAACAAGATGCTGGAGACCAAATGGAACCTGCTGCAGGACCAGAAGACCACCCGGAGCAACATCGCGCCCATCTTTGAGATGTACATTAACAACCTGCGGAGGCAGCTCGACAGCCTGCTGAATGACAAGGGCCGCCTGGAGGGAGAGCTGAGGAACATGCAGGATCTTGTTGAGGATTTCAAGAACAAGTAATGTATCTTCATAACGGTTTTTGCAGAGGCTGGGAGGTTCAGGTAGCCTCATCACTCACAACAAGGAATCTTTGGCTCTCCTTTAAGGAGAATGCACTCTGGGTAAAGTGGAGGACCAATATATATATATATATACACACACACACACATACAGTGGTACCTCGATCTATGAATTTAATCCATTCTGAATGCATGCTCTTAAATCGAACTACTCTTAAGTGGGGGTACCTATCTAAAAATTTGAAAAAAATAGTTTAAAAAATTAAAAAATGTAAAAATACACACACACACACACACGAGAGAGAGAGAGAGAGAGAGAGAGAGAGAGAGAGAGAGAGAGTACTGTATTTGAGAGTCAATCCCGTTTAAGTGACGATGACGCTAAAACAAGCGCGCCAGGAATGGCCAAAGTCTATGTGTGCCTTTACCTTTTTTATGTGTGCCTACTCTGAGGTAAATCCCATAGAGTTAGGCACAGTTTGCTCTTGTGCAAGTGCGTGGAAGGTTTTAGCCCTGGATTATTTGCAAGTGGCGTGCCTTCCTCTTTCAGTGCTTTAAGGAGACATCTTAGTGTGAGAACAACATGGAGCTCATGAAGAAGCAGGTGGAATGAAAGTAACACCAAGGCCAGCTCTTAAGGCGTTGATTGAGAGGGGTGGAAGTACTTCTGGCCTCCACACAGTGAAGAAGATGGCTTCCTATTCACTCATAAGTTGGAAAAGAAACATTTATTTAAGGGCAAAGCAAATCTCCATTAATTCCCCCACCCCTTGTGAACCTGCTGGCTAAGAATACATACGTTCTCTGTCTCTGAATTCCTTAAGCTCTGAGTCTGACTTTGTCACACTGAAATTAAACTCATATGCTTGCCATCTGAGTAAAAGAAATTTACCATAGCACTAAACCCTGCAGGGCAGGTAGTGTATTGCATGCAGTTTTTTAAAAAAGTGATAACACTATAGCCCTTGAGTTTCTGAGGGTTGATTATTCTAGTAAAAGTGAATAGGTAATAAAAATTTTCCAAGGGATCATAAAAAGGAAAGAGGATATAAGATCAGTTGAATATAATGTCCCCCAGGCCAGTCTCTCCTCCTCCTCCTGAGTCCGTGAGTCATTTAAAATTACACTGGTCAACAGAGATTAAAGTGAATTCTGGGAGGCGTAGTTCACAAAAGCAACTTTTTCAAGCTATGGAAAGTTGCATGTATGGTTGCAGGAATTCCCAAAGGTCATAGCTAGGGTTGTCCAGTGCAACCTTACATTATATTCACATGAATCCATAGGTCTTAGTTCTAAATAATTCCAGAAATTGATGTATAATCTAGTCTAATCTAATCTAATTTAATCCGTCTTCAAGAACTAGGTACTGTAGACCCTCGTATAACAATCGGTTTGCATAACATAAAATCTGTACAACATAAAAAAATTCCGGAGATAGGGGAAATTTGCCTAGCAGAATCGCCTATGGGGCAAATCCGTACAACATAAAATTTTCCTGATTAGCGATTAATCTGTTTTCAATGCATTCGTATGGGAAATTTGTAGAAGGGAAAATTTGCTTAACATAATTTCATTTGGAATGAATTAATTCCTTTATACAAGGTACCACTGTATAGGGATGTATACCCAGAGAAAAGATAATATCATATGTGAGGGACATGCCTACATTGTGTGATCAACAATAGTTGCTTGTTTAAACGGAAAACAGCAAGCAAGTCTTTAAGAAATACCAGAGGACTAGAAACCCTTCAGGTGACTGCTAGTTAATAAGACGGCAAGGATGCCTCAATGTGATATGACTTCAAAGAGGATGTATGTACATAAAGTGTTTCTGCTAAAGCAGGCATGGCCAAACTTTGGCCCTCCTGATGTTTTGGACCACAACTCCCAGAATTCTAAGATCAGATTGCCAATAGCAAAGGACTGTGGGAGTTGTGGTCCAAAACATCTGGAGGGCTGAAGTTTGGACATGCCTGTGCTAAAGCTAATGAAACCTAGATGGTTATCATGCACAAGGTAGTGGTGAGCCTTACCTGGCCTTACTATCTTCCAGCTTGGGTCCTTTCGGGGAGAAAGATGGAATAGAAATACTACATTTTCCCATTTATAAGATGATGACCCATCTATAAGACGACCCCGACTTTTCTAGCCCAAAAAGTACAATTTCGCAACAGTGCAGTTCTCTCCTCAGCCTACTTCCGTTTATAAGATGACCCCCAATTTTTAATCTAACAATTTTAGACAAAAATATACAGTATTCTTATACACAAAAATTCCGTACAGGTATTTTTTTTTTAAAAAAAAGATACAACAATAACCAAAAGATGGTTGAAAGTGGAATCAGGAAAGTTTGACCTATTGAGCCAGTGAGTTAGTAAGTTAGTACCGGTAATTACAAGACTGTTGGTAAAAGGAGGAGGACCCTATTCCACCACCATGAAGAGAGAGGGACCAGAGGGACCGTGAACGGAAAGGTTTCGTTAGACTGAAACAAAAGCAAAGCCAAACAGCAACAACAAGAACCAGACTCACATTTACATAGGCTTGTTAAAAAGATCCACATATTTAGTTTCAGAGTTGCGACAGTTCTACCAGCCTTCTTGTGCTACGAGATATATTATAACTCTCCCCATCCATCCCGTTTAACCTCTGAAGCCTCAAGCATGTTTTCATCCTTTTGAAATAGGCCACGGCGAGAGGTCCAACCCTCATTTCAGACTGCAGGTGGAAATATTATACAGTTCTCCCCCACCCATACAAACTCTTTGCACATGGAAAGCAGTCACACTGTTGAAAAGAGAAGGCTAAATGAAACCTCTCTCCCTGACATGCTAATTTCCCTTTGCCTCCAGTCAAGTGATGCAAGATGTTATAAAAATCTGGCCTCCCAAGCAGCAGCAATGACTTGGCGTGTGCTGTGGGGGTGGAATGGGCAAGGCATCTCCTGGGCCACCCATAGCTGTTGTGTGAGGCTTCAAGCAATGGCTGCTGTGCAGGGTCTGCTTCTGTTACTCCCTGTGGTCTGGATGGTGAAGATGTGAAACCCCTCAGAATGTAGGAAACGGTTGTGCTGGAGGAGACCAGAATCTCATGTAGTCCAGCGTCCTATTCCCACAGTGGCCACACAGGTGTATCTGGTAGCCCACAGCCCAACCATGAGAGTCGTAGCACCTACATACCCAATATATTTGCAGTCTGTGGGGAGGATTCATTGTGAACCCGACAAGAGAAGTGCATCCCTGGAATGGCGGTGTGAGGCATCCCAGAAGTATTCACCACTAGCTGTGCCAACAAGGGCTTCTGGGAGTTGTAGTCCACGAATGTCTTGGAACCCAAGGTTGGGACCTAATGGGTGGATCCATTTTGCTTTACATTAGGACCCCAGTATCCACTGGGGATTGGTTTCAGGCCTTCTTGTGGATAATGACAACCATGGATAAGAGAGAACACAAACACACACACACCCCAAAACCCCTGCCATTTTGTGACAGTAGCTTGCTTTATGTCTGCTGTTTGTGACAGTAGCTTGTTTTGCGACTGCTGAATTATTTCTTTAATTTTTTTTCTCTGCCAACCGTGGGTATCTGAATCAGTGGTTAATGAATCAATGGAGACCATATTGTACTTTTGAATCATATCACTTGACTAGGTACTTATTTGATCCGGCTCATGATGTATACATTCAGCCCTCCTTCTCCCAAGGAATTTAGGGTGGCACACAGCACCCCTCATTTCATCTTCTCAACAATCCTGTGAGAATTGAGGGAAAGCTGGGCAGAAGTGTCGCTGCCTGTGTGAGTATTTTCCTCCAGGCCTCCCCAGAGCCTCTCTAGCTCTTTACTTACTACGACTGTACACCGCTTTGATTTTACCAGCCTTGAACTTCAGCCCTGCCTGTTTAACACATAGTGTGATTTAGATGAGTAGTAGTAAATTGCCCTTTAATGGTTTTGGTTTTACTACATAGCCAGTAGCAGAGGGTGCACAATAGTGAGTGAAAGGTTGTATTTCTCTCCTCCCCTCTTCTCCCCATTCCTGAGCAAAGGAGTTCAAAGAGGAAGGAGAATTAAAGACCGGATCTATAGACAACCTTGCATTTTGTAAAGGCCGCTCCTGTGTTTATGAAAGAGAATGCCATGGAGACGAGGAGAGGAAAGGTTGGCCAGCCGTTGGTCTTGAACCAGAGTTCCCCTGGCCTCCCAGGGAAAGTCCAACAACCTCAGGCTCCTCACCCCTTTGCCCCACCCAGCCCCACCCAGAATAGTTAAAAAATATACAGTACCAGCTGGCCAGCTGGCTGAGACAGGAACCAAAGGCAAACAGACAGTACTGATAAACCCCCAGGGTGTGTCCCCATAGAGGAGAAAAGTCAATAAGTAGTAATCCTCCTTCAGATGCAGTCAGTCTATAATAAATGACACAAATACATGTTGGAGGGAGGGCAGACTGGGCAGGGTGTTGGAATTGCTAATTCTTTTAACTGACCCCCTTTGAATAGCTCCCAGGGGCCTTACCATTCTTGCTGTGTGCTTTCACCTGGGACATGCTAAAAGCATATCTGAACACCACCTTTAAATCATTATTTCTCCTTCAGAGAACTCTAGGGAATAAACTTTATGGGTTGGGTGGGGGAGTCCCCTCAAACTACCAGGACTGGCTCTGCCATTAGGCAAAGGGAGGCAACTGTCTGAGGTGGCAGGTGCAGCAGTGGAAGATTCTGTTGGAGAATGGGGTTGTATCTATGTCACACACAGCCCATCCTCTGCCTTCTTATCTGCCCTGAGGGGTGTTGGAGAATGTACAGTAATTCCATTTGCCTGTGTTGAAGTAACTCAGAGGGCTGCAACCAGATTATACCACAAAGGGTTGCTTGAATGGAAGTGATTTTCCTTCAGCCTGCTGGGGAATCACTCCAGCTTGGTCCCAAAATGTAGAAGCCCTACAGCTGGACCAAAAAGGGCATGGATCAGGGTCAGAGTGAATGGATAGATTTTTCTTCTGTGTCCTGTGACTGCTGAGCAACAAATTGTGCCAGATTGCTCCTCAAACAGTCCAGATTGTGATCTGTTTCTGCCTGTGGAAGATCACACCCTAAGTTTTAAAAGCCAGTCCACTTTCAGTGTCTATTTGTGGCAAGGTGGAGAAACCCTAACATGAGTTTCTCTTGTGGCAGAAAAAAATGTCCTTGGTTGGCCAAGTAAACTATAGTTTTAGATCTTATTAGTATGTGTGGTAGGGAGTGGTGAGATAAGTAGTTACAGTAACACCTTGGTTTAAGAGTAACTTGGTTTAAGGGTGTTTTGCAAGACAAGCAAACATTCTAAATTTTGCCTTGATCAACAAGCAATGTCTTCAGATGCAAGCACTGGAGCAGGGCACATGATCACAAGTGAGCCATTGGTGTCTCTCTCTCTCTCTCTCTCCCCTCCCGTGGATGACTGTCTGGAAAGTTATGTCTCAAGCCGCCTCCAAAGCAGAGGGAGAAGAGAGGAATAGAGGTTTATCTTGCACCAGCCAAGAACGTTTTCAAAGGGGAGTGCATGTTACGGTTTTATTTTTCTTTATACAATATTAATATTTTATTTAATTTTTCAACATTCTTTCTTATTTTTTCAAACTATTTCTAGTCATGAGGCAGCTGATCAAGTGTGTATAGGGCTACAAACTGCACTTTATTATTGTCACATTAAAATATAGAATAAAATCCAGTCGTTAATCCCAAACAGATCAGATTCCATAGCCAGGTACCTAAACCATGGTGTGGATGTGTACTTCTAGCCAACTTCTTTTGTGAGTTTTGGCATTTTGTGTGTATAGTATGTGATCTATGGGACCCCAGAATGAATAGTCCGAGTCTCCATTATTTCTTATGGGGAAATTTTGTTTGATATATGAGTGTTTTGGTTTACAAGCATGTTTCTGGGATGAATTATGCCCATAAACCAAGGTATTACTGTATGTCTAACAGAATAGGCCAGTGATAGGGAACCTTTTACAGACTAAGTGCCCAAATGAGCCGCTAGACACACACACACACACCCTGCCCGCTGGCTTTGAGCGGCCACTTTCCTTTCTTCCTAAGCCTCTCCTTTAAGGTTCCCCTGTCTCTCCCTTCCTCCCTCCTTCCCTCCTTTCTATTCAGAGAGTGCCCAAAAGGGAGCAACAGGCAGGGAGCAGCACCAGATCTCCCTCTGTGGTCACGCTTTCAAATTTACCTTTTAAAAGGATGCCTGGATAGGCTTGTACTAACAAAAAACAAAAAAAACCTTGAATGACAACGGCTACATTTAGTCTGCCAAAAGCAAAAGCAGAAGTTTGGCCACAAAGGGTCTTTTTGGAGGCATAAGAGTTGGAATAAGGATCAAAGTCCATTAACGAGATAAGAGCAGTTGTGTCGATCACCCGAGGAGAGTTTGGTTTTCCAGGGAGTGGCTCTGCCTAGAGAGGGACAGACCTTTGAACTCTTTATTTCACCTGCCAACCGCCTTGCTGAAGGCCGTTGGTGTGCTATGAGGAACGTGGCACTAGCCCAGTGAATGTGGTTTGGGCAGCCCAAGAGGAAAAGATTGTTCTACGTGTGTTGCCTTTCTTTTGTTTTCTGGAACAATATTGGGAAACATTGAAAGTGAGATCTTTTACAGTCCATATACCTTTAGGCTTAAGATTGTTGCCTAACCGGTTAATCAGCCTGAGGATGAAGTCAGTGGCTGGCTGGGGGCTGGGGATTGGTGCCTTCCTCTTCTTCCCCCAAACTCTATCGCACTGTTCGCTCTCTCCTTAATACTGAAAGATCAACCTTTAATCCTCAAATCCTTCTAAGCAGCAGGGGAAGGTGGCCAAATTATTTGCCTTCTGCTCTGCATGGGAAATTGGTGACGTTCACTACGGAGGACTATAGGAACCGTGTGCCATTTTTGTTTGGCTGACATGAAGTGAGGAATTGAGACTTGACAGGAACATAATTTCCATAAACCCTTTTTCCCTGTTGAAAAGTTGTCCCACTGTTCAGGAGAAACTGGGCAACTAGTTTCCATGAAAGCCAGCTATTCCAAAGAAATTACTGTATTGATCATTGCTTCTTGTTTTCCTCTCTTCTGATAGTGAAAGTGGAAGAGTCTTGTTTCATTTTGTTTTTTTAATTTTATTTGTCAAGACTGCATAACAAGTGCAGAACAGGGGGAGCAACATTTCTTTGTATCAGGCTTTCATTTTGAAATTACCAGTAGATGCTGTGCATTTATACCTTGCCTCTCGGTATGCTTTAATTAAGACTCACATTTCATTCCTCTGCCCCCACAGATATGAAGATGAAATCAACAAGCGCACAACAGCAGAGAATGATTTTGTTGTGCTTAAAAAGGTGAGGAGCAGTGAGTGTTTCCTTAGAACATAGTACAGTAGTTCATATTGTAATACTGAGTGTTCTGTGTCCCTAGCTGGGGCTAAGTGGTTGATAAACACACAAGCAATCAAAAAGAAAAAAAAACTCTCTATAATTCCATGTGCTCATTAGCCATCGGTGAATAAGCACAGCTAGACTGGTAAACTGGTTCGGACAGGTCATGTTAGATCTTGATCTTATTTATTTATTTGAATATTTTTACCCTGCCTTTCTCCTTGGCAAAGGACCTAACTCACGGATATAACCAAGACAGTTACTTCACGTCCCTCTCATCGCGGTTCGCTGTCCTGCTTGGGACCAGTACGAAAAAAGGTTACTCCACGTCCATTGCGTGATGGTGGGAGTTCGTCCCGACCACACCCCCTGAACTGGGAACAGAGCGTGATGAGACATACCTATCCCTAGTCTCGGGAATTGTCTTGTCTCGGTTCTTGTTTTGAGACAAGTGCCCATGAAGTAATGCTTGTCATGCAATACACGCATTCTCCATCTAGTGGCAGGAGTGCGAAGTTGCATTCTCCAGTACAATCCCAATGGAGTAAACCAGGCATGTCCAAACTTCAGCCCTCCTGATATTTTGGACCACAGCTCCCAGAATTCCAAGCCTGTATTGCCAATGATAAAGGACTGTGGGAGTTGTGGTCCAAAACATCTGGAGGGCTGAAGTTTGGACATGCCTAGTATAAACAATGCATCACAGAGAGGGAAGAAGGCATGAAACCGGGAGTTTTGCCACTTAACACATGAAAGGCAAAGTTGTGGAGATTTAAAATATTGAAAAACAGAAGCCAGGGCCAAAAAAAAGGGGGGGGGTAAACAAAGTCAGGAAAATTCAGTAATTGTCACGAAACAAGGATGTGAAGTAACAGTTGTCACGATACCATCAATCACGCCAGTGGCTAAATGCAAACAGGGACAGAACCGGGACAAGACCACGTGACCGCGAACAACGTTAAAACAAAATGAACGTAATCTCGGAATAAGGAAGGACGTGAAGTAACCGTCTAAGTGAGTCAGGCATCTGGCTGCAAAGCCAGATTTTGGGAGTTCAATTCCCCACTGTATCTTCCACGTGAGGCAGCCTGTGTGGTCCTAGGTAAACTGTGCCATCTCAGGGCATCAAAAAAAGGGAATGGTAAACCATTTCTGAGTACTCTCTATCTAGAAACCTCTGGAAATGATTGCTTTAACTCAAAAATGTCTGGACTGTGCACAATTATTATTATTATTATTATTATTATTATTATTATTATTATTATTATTATTATTATTATTATTATTATTATTATTATTATTATTATTATTAATCTGCTGTGAAGTTTCATTCCATAGCATATCTCCAAACTGTTTCCCACGTTCAGGCTGTTGACTGAGAAAATTGTCTTTGCTTATGTATGCTGTTTATACAAACAGCATGAGACGTACTAACACTTTTAAAAGTTGTATGGTTTGGCAGATGAAACTGAATGCTTGGGCTCATTAAACAAAGGTCCTTGCACATCAGGCATTAAATGTGTGGCAAGAGATCTATTCCCACTCATAAGCTAATTTCCTCTGTGAAGGTACCTGATTCAAACAACCTCTGCCTCCATCTATGAATTGTTATTGCACCCCACTGGCTGTGTGTGCAGACTAGACCTCAGTAAGCTCAGAAAATCTAGGCCTCCATTTTAAAGGCTGGGGCAAAGGGTAGGTGTAATTAGGCAGATAAGATGTTTTTGCCTCAATCTTCTAGCTGCTTTAGGAGATCCCACCAATACCATCATATGGTCTGGCAAACAAAGAGAAACCTTCCATTCCTGCTGGTTCTCACCTCAGGAACAATTGTATTTCTCCTACCCACTAGGCAGCTGCACAGTTCTAGATACAGTAGGCCCACCGTATCTGTGGGGGATCAGTTCCAGGACCGACCCCCCCCCCATGGATAGTGAAATACGTGGATAAGAGCAAATGCTCTTATCCAGGTGGATGGCGGTGATAGGGTGTTGGGGTGCCGGAGCAAAAGCTTTCATCCCCAGCACCCCCAAATGGCAAGGAGGTGATGGAAGTTTTTTCCCCTTTCCCCTTGCCACCGGGCTCAGCTGCAAATGAGGAGGATAGTGGGCAGCGACAGCAGTACGATTTGTGTTTAATTTTTTCCTCCCTCCTTGCTGCCGCCCCCACTGATCACCAACCACGGACAACGGAATCCACGGTTGGTGAATCAGCAGTTGTGGGGGTCGTACTGTATAGCTAAAGCAGCATGTTGTCTAACAATTGGCAGTTTAGAAGGAAGATGCAATCGCTTTCATTGTAAAAGTGGTTAATTCAGAGGACACAGTGGTGGGATTCTCCATCAGCTATACTGTACATGGTGGCAGGTTTCTCCCCTCTCTCATTGTTCTCCATGCCTTCAAAATCTCGCTGGACTCTCAGCTGATACTTTTTATTTTTCTTTCCTCAGGACGTTGATGCGTCCTACATGAACAAAGTAGAGCTGGAGGCCAAAGTGGATGGACTGACTGATGAGATTAACTTCCTGAGGTCACTCTATGAAGCAGTAAGTGAAAAAAATATTCATGTTCCTTAATCATTTTAGTAGAAGGGTGGGCAAAATGCAGTAATTTTGACAGTCTCCAGCTCTTTGTGGAGGCCTTCCAATTTTTCCGTTGTTGTTGTTGTTGTTGTTGCTGCTGCTGCTGCTGCTGCTTTGGAAGACTCCAGCTGTATTACAATGGAATGAAGTTGCCTTCTGTCCAGCTCAGAAAAACAAACACAAAAATTAAAATCACAAGTAAATGTTTGGTGACTTCTGATTTAATTTGTTTTTTTCAAGGTTAGGTCCTTTTGGGCCATCTCCAGGCCTAGCACATCCTGATTTAGGTGGAGGTGTTTCTTTCACCCTGAAAATCAGATGGCATCATGATGCATGGTTGTGCACCCGTGTCACCATGTCCCTGGCTACTGTCCTTTATGGGGCTTCTATACCTGGTGCTTCTGTTGGGAACACATGTTGCTCTACCTCAGTCATTTCCAACTTTGGGTCACCAGATGTTCTTGGACTAAATTCCCCTCCCCTCCCCCACCCCCAAAATCTTAACCGCTACCTTGTTCTGGTCAGGTTTTCTGGGACTTGTAGTCCAAAGTTACCCAAGACTGGAACCACTGCTTTACCTGGATGGTAGGGGAGGATGAGCAGAACAAAGCATTGTCAGATGACACTTCAGAATACCGGCTGAGTTTGCACAGACCTTGAGGAGCACATATTTTCACCAACAGCAAATATTGCAAGAATTATCTCAGGGCTTGGGATTAATCCGACAACACATCAGTGTCGTGGTTGACAGATCGGATTACTTGCTAAAATGTTTTGTAGAAGTATTATTTGTTCATAATATAACAGAAGATTGACACTTTTAGCCTTAGATTACACAGCAGTGAGCCCAACCTCTCTGGACCCCGATTTTGTGGTAAAAATTAGGACAATATGGAGTCCAACTCTTTGGTTAGACAAACCAGTATATCATTTGCACGGATCTATATGAAAATACTCATGAAGGCTTAAACATTTTCAAATGTATATTGCAGTAAGCATAACTGTATTTTAAATCACAGTACTAAACAGCTTTTAATTTAATTTAATTTAATTTTTGAATGATAGCTGTGGCAGATAAGTCAGAAAAAGCAAAAAGTAGTATTGTGGTAATTTTAAGACTAACCGTGTGAGCTTTCATGGATAACAATCTACTTATGGCTTGTAAAGTGGCACGTAATCAGTGGAAACTATCCTTAAAATAAAATACTATTACAGTGGACCCTTGTATATCAAAGGGTTTGTATAACATAAAATCTGTACAACATAAAAATTCTGGAGAGAGGGGAAATTTGCTTAACAGAATCACCTATGGGGTGAATCTGTACAAAATAAAAATGGGATTACTCCATTTTCAATGCATTCCTATGGGAAATTTGTATAAAGGAAAATTTGCTTAACATAATTTCATTTGGAACGAATTCATTCCTTTATACAAGGTACCGTTGTACATAAATTAAGGTGCACCATAATATTTTATGTTCTCAATGGGACAGGGACAGTCTAATGATGTTTCATGGAAAAATCCAGTTCCCATATAACAGTCCAAACTTGTAAATCCTGAATGTAAATACCTGTTGATCCTCTGTGTTAAAAATTTCCAATGTTTTTAGATTTAGACTGTATGTTTGCTGTTCATTGGGTCCACATCCCTTTGACTCATAGCTTCTAGGCCACTTTTCAGCCTCAGCTTTGGCACTGTAAAATGTGCTAATGTTTCCTGGGACTGATTCCAGTTTCATCACGAGGAAGACCTTCAGCCCTTTCTGAGCATATCTGCTTGGGACTTTCTTGTGATTTTTGTGGGTGTACCAGGTAAAGAGCTCTCAGGATGTTTATCAGGGGTGCTGATTTAATACAGATTTTCTTGAGGAAGGGTGAGCTCAGCACTGGCCACGCTTCAGGAGAAGAGAAATTTCTGTGGCACTTGCTCTTTGAGGCAACTAATACAAGGTTTCCATGGGTGGGTCTTCCTCACATTCCTTTGTGTATGGTGGAAACATAAGGAGGCTCACTGTTTTGTTGTACAGGCATAGCTATTTCATGCCCCTTGAGACTGCCAACAAAATGGAGTTAATCTGGCTTTGGACATCTATACAAGTAGGAGAGCGAGGGAACTGGAAATGCAGAAAAGGCCCATTTGGAGCCCTCCTCTCTGCCCCCAATCTTAGACATTGAATTGACTGGGCTGAGAAATTTGTCATCAGGGGCCAAACCACAGTCCTCACTGCATATGGTTCCTGCTGGTGTATACCGTAGCCATCCCTAGACCTTGAAGAGCCAACATAACTTGCCCATTTAATCTTACAGGAACTGCGTGAGATGCAGATGCAGATCTCCGATACGTCGGTCGTCCTTCAAATGGACAACAACCGCACCTTGGACCTGGACAGCATCATTGCTGAAGTCAAAGCCCAGTATGAAGATATCGCCAATAAGAGCAGGATTGAGGCCGAAAGCTGGTACCAAACCAAGGTGAGCAGGATATTGAGGGTGGGAATGGACCCTGAGGGATGAATAGCTGGGAAGACCAATCTGTCTGGCTTCCCTGCTACTTTGTCTCTCACATGCTTCTATCCCATACTACGATCTGTGAGAGCCACATCCAGGCTGAGACCAGTGTAGCTGGAGGCTGTGCCTGAAGGGGGCATTCATTTTTGTGGGGAGGCACCATGAGGGAGCCTTTTAGTGGTTTTCTGAGTGGCCAAAATAGCCATGGGAGATGAAGGAGCCAGTCATACAATAAGATGATGGAGCCTTTAATATAGGGATTTAGTTTCCAAACTCAGCCATCTGCCTTCTGAATCCTAACCTAATTACGGACTTGAATGTGAACTACTGGTATTCATTATAATGTGCTGTAATTATTTTTTTAGACTCCACAAATTAAAATCACAGGGATGCGAGAATGTGGTGGGCACAGGGCCAAATCTACTCCATTGGTCAATTCTCAAACCACTGTGGTGTCATATTCCCCTTTTGTTCAAAACTGTACATGAATTCCTGCCCCCCCAACAGGTTGTGGTCCTTGGAGGTCTGGGGCACATCAAGTTCCCTGCCAGGCCTCAGGCAGCCTGTGGGCTACACAACCTCTAACCACTCTTCTAAAACACATCCCAGTATGGCTAAGAAACAAGAACCAGCCAGGGAGAAGAATTGTTTATTTACCATTAGACAAACTTTCCATCCATGAGCTGAGGGAGGCATTCACAGTTCTCTACTTCTCCACACTGTAGGTTAGGCTGTGAGATAATGGATGGTTTAGGTCCATGAAATAAGCTTCCTGGCTTAATAAGATCAAAAACCTGGATCTCCCCAAGCCCTTTTATGCCCTGATGGCTCATGTGGGTGTTTGGGGGGTGGGGAGTGGAACTGTGCAGAAAGGGGACATTTTCTCTCATGGACCAAACAAAATGGGGGTGGTCAGAGTACATGCCTGGGGTCAAAGGAAAACTTGTTGCCCCTTATCTTGGGGCACTTTTTGAGGCAGGATTAACTCCTGCTCCAAAATCCTACCCCCATCCCACTGACCTTTATGAGGAACAGGAGAACAAGACTGGCTACCATTCACTTTTATGGTGAAAAACAGAGCATGTGTGGCTGTCTGTCTCTCCTGCATTATAAAGGGGAAACAAGAAGAGCTGACATTCACTCCGGTGGAAAAAGTGAAAAGCTGCCTATGGCGATGGTGACGTCATACAGTACCTCCTGCCCCTGGTCCGGGATCGCTCTGTTTCCAGAGACAGGATACCAGGGTGGAGGGAAGTGTTGCTTGTAAATGTATTGTGGAAACCATAGGTGACCTCAGCCACCTTCCCCCCACCTCTGTGTCCCCAGTATGAGGCCCTGCAAGCCACTGCTGGCAAGCACGGGGATGACCTGCGGAGCACCAAGACTGAGATTGCTGAGCTGAACCGTAGCATCCAGAGGCTTCAGGCAGAGATTGAAAATGTGAAGAATCAGGTGAGCCAGAAGCTCCTCGGGGGTGGGGGGTGGGGTTAGGGTTAGTTGTTCTCACAATGGAAGGTTTTCGTGTTGTTTTTTAAAAAGAGGACCATGCTGAGTTAAAGGATTATGGGTAGGGGAAGCAGCTGGTGTCTCCAAAAGCTCAAAAATAAATGAATAATTAGCATTTTGTCTTTAAGGCGCCACCACATTTTTGGTCTTCTAAATGTCTTTTTTTTAAAAATATTTTTGACTGATAGGGTAGGGGGTGGCGCTAGAGATGGGGGAGAAGGCTGTTCATTTGGACTTGATTCTTCTCCTATTTTGGTGTGAACTGATTCCTCCAACTTACACCTGAGCCATAAACAGGGCACAGTGCAGTCAAGCTGGCATTTGTACTCCAGTGCCTGCCCATTCGCAAATGGTTCCACAGTAAAAAGTGGACAGAAGGATTATAAGGATTATCATTATTTTCAAAGAAAAGACACAACAAACAAGCAAACTCTGTGTTCTACTGTGGCAATGTAAATTAAAGAAGGTGCATTCAAAAATATGTATGCTAGGGACTGCACACTGCATGAAAGGATGAATGAATGTTTGGGCGAAACACAACATTCAAAAAGAATTATGTATGAAAGGAGGTTGTGACAAATTTAGAAAGGGAAACCAGAGATGCCAAGGGGAAGTCACCTTGACAAGTTCATCCATCTCAGGGGAGGGGGCTTCATTCCTCACCCCTCTTTTTCATTAATTCCCATGACGTGTTTTTACCAGCATTGGGGAATTGGGTCGGTGACCTTGACTAATTGAGCCTGTCACTTATCTGATCCTTTTTAATGCCCTGCACAAGGGTTCATCACAACATGGTGACCTGATGCACACTAGAGGAGTGGAGGCTACGATTCTATCCGGAATGTGATTACTGTATTAGAGGAAAAGAAAGAGCTTTTATGCAACAGCAGACTTTGAAACTAATGGTCTACCATCTTTTGGTTCCTCTGCTGTTCTCTGGCTAGGAGTTCCTCCAGCAATGTAAGCGTGTCTCATACTTTGAATATCTCAAAAATCTGCAATTTCCCATTGTCCTTCCTGCTGATCCAGACTGTAATGATCCCTATATCATCCTTGTTGCTGTGATCAGTTCATAACAGGATGGCCAGCCTTATGATGAGGATCACTAGCTTAGCAAAGCTGGTCTTCAGGCAAAAAAACATGCTGGCATAACATCTCATTTTCATCCGTTGTGGTGATAACCAAGATGGGAAGTTTTTTTAAAAACCCTACAGGATTGCTGTGCATCAACGAAAAACAGGACACAAATCTTTTCCTCCTTTGTGCATAGGGTTTCTAGTATCGTCTCCCTTTGAGTAGCAAAGCGCACATAGGCAGCAAGCACGGAAGGACTGGTTGGTTATTAATAAAGATGCAAGCAACCCATCCAGTGCTTTAGATTCTTAAACAAAGCAGCTGCCATCCTAGTTTTAGCAACCCTGCAATTCCAGGACAGTTTGTGCAACTTCCCCCACACAAACACAGATATTTTGCTTCAACCATTATTCTGGGTGATGCATGAACTCTTTTGAGAGCAGCAGGAGGTTCTTTACCCTCCTTGCCGGTAAGGCCAAGTGTATTTTGGTACAAAAGGATAAGCAAGGATTTGTATCCTTTGCTGACACACACTTTGCTGTTGGAGAGCTGGACTTGAAATCTTGTTAGCTTCACAGGTAGTGGCAGAGCTTCCTATCTTCAGGGACAGCCTTGTAAACCCAGGGTTGACATCCTTGCCAAGATGAGTTGGCAAAGGAGGCCCTGGTAGAAGATCTTAGCAGGCATGCAAAATATACCTCGGGGCTCATAGCAATTTGGGGATGTGATCTCTAGCCAAGAAGTGGTGTAGGAAGGATAGGCAAATGCCCTTGGTCTTCCACTGTCATTTGAAACAGGAGCTCCTTGCAGGGGCTATAAAGTCGGCTGACAAACGATCCATCCATAGATCTTCTCAATCTGTTTGAGCCTTTAGGAATTACAGTGCTGAATCTGGTCAGTTTTTCTTCTCTCTCTCTCTCTCTCTCTCTCTCTCTCTCCAGTCCCTGCCACTTGTTTTGGCACTCTGCCAAGGCAATGTCATGAAATGGGGAAGGAGGGTGGGAAGGTAAGAAAAAAAAACAAGTCATTGTAGTGACTGTTGCCTCCAAGGACTGGATATTTTCATGATGAATTAATCAGCGAGCTTTCACAAAAGGTGACAGATAAGCCCTTGTGAGTCACTCCCCACTGTGTTTGTTTAGCTGGAGGGCAGGGCGGCTTCAGGAAACATCCAGGAGGGAGTAAAGCAAACAGCCTGGCCTGGAGACACTGGCCTTTGAATAATGAATGGGAGTTTTGAAGCCCAGATGTTCAACAGTACACCCTCCCTCCCTCCCTCCTATTTGCATTGTGCCCATGGCTGCAGGAGACTGTTAACTGAAATGCATTAGTCATGGACACCTGTAGCAAAAGGCCAGTCATCTTTGACTCCAGGGGACAACCGTCTGTGGTGCATGAAGAGGATGAAAAGGAATGGTGGCAATTAGAAATCCCCCCCTTCCCCATTTTTCAGAAATATCAATAACTTGTGATTCAGGATGGGCACAAACCATGAAAATAATGGAACGAGATGGGCAGCCACAAATCACCCAGCCCCAATTTACTCTGTATGATCAGTAGCTCCCCAGCACAGGTATTGGCAGAATGTGGTTCTCCAGATGCCTTTGGACTACACCATCCCTGGTCCTTCACTCTTGGCTAAGTTGGCATGGGCTGATGGGAGTGGCAGCTGCAAATTGCAGGGGGCACACATCTCCCATCCTTGGCCTAAACACATCACACACAGAGAGAGAGAGAGAGAGAGAGAGAAGAAGGGCAGCACTGAATTAAAAACAGAGTGAAGCACCCCACTTTTTTAAATAAAAGGTCAAATCAAAGATGTCAAATCAACAAATGCTTTGCCAGAATATTTGCATCACCCCCAAATGCCTTGTCTTTCCAGCGTGCCAAGCTGGAAGCGGCCATTACTGAGGCGGAAGAGCGCGGGGAGCTGGCGGTCAAGGATGCCAAGGCAAAACTAGAGGAGCTGGAAGCTGCTCTGAACAAAGCAAAGCAAGAGATGGCCCGCCAGCTGCGGGAGTACCAGGAGCTGATGAATGTCAAGCTGGCCCTGGATGTTGAAATTGCCACCTATAGGAAGCTGCTGGAAGGAGAGGAGAGCCGGTGAGTGCCAGGATGCCGTGTTCAGCTCCATGCCTTGACACCGGCTTCTGTCTTTAGAAAGCATTGGAAATTTGCTCCTTGCTTCAGAGCTCACAAAATGCCATCCTTTTGCGGATATACTGTATGCTTGCAGAAGGGAAATTGTGTTGGTGGCAAATTGCTGCTCATGAGTGAGGTGCCAGGTATGTTCCTGAACTTATGATTGGATGCATACAGAAGAATTCAACCAGCACTTTGGTAATGAGCAGCAATTTACCCTCAAGATTTTCAGAATTTATCTGATGCAAGCATGGATTAGCTACAGGATTCTGGCTATTGTGTTTAACATGCAAAGTTCATAAATTGCATACAGTATATTTCCATGTATAAGACTATATTTTTGTCTAAAATTGTTAGACTAAAAATTGAGGGACGTCTTATACATGGAAGTTGGCCAATGAGAGAACTGCATAGTTTTTAATCTGTAATTTTGGGTTGTTAAGTGTTGGGGAGCTGCCTATATGCCCTAAACCAGGCATGTCCAAAGTCAGGCCCGGGGGCCAAATGCAGCCTGTTTACAAATTTTGAGTGGCCCACGGCCTCTTCTCCCCACCGGCTCAGACTGTCATGCGTACCCTCCAGCTGGCCCTTCCCCATACCAGATGGAGGCATCATCTTGCAGTTTTATGTTTTGCCTTCCCTCCCTGCCTCTGTCCACCACCACCCCAGCCACCTGCCCAGCCTACCCACCCCCGGCTCTGTTGCTGCAGCGTCCTCCCTTCCTATATGTCTTAGAGGCTTGTCCAAAGTCTGGCCCGGGGCCAAGTGTGGCTGAATGATCACCCCACACACATTTTCACCTTGGCAAATCTGGCCCTCATTGCAAAAAGTTTGGACACCCCTGCCCTAAACACATCCAATCTCGCCTGATTTTGGAAGCTAAGCAGGGTCGGCCCTGGTTAGTACTTGGACAGGAGACCAGCAGGGAAAACCAGGTGCTGTAGGCGCCTGGAGTAGAAACTTGCAAACCACTCGAGATCATGTCTTCCATAGAAAGGTCACTTTACAGGAGATCCCACCCAGTGAATCAACCCTTTCCAGGCCAACCAGGCATGATCCTGCTTCCCATTTCCATCACCCATTGAGCTATGGAGGCTTTCTCAAGCCAATGGCCAGAATCCTGTTTCTTTTTCCCCATATGTGCAGCCTTCCATGATGAGTGTGGCTCATGTTTGCCCAAGGAGATATTTGTGGAAGAGGTATGCCTGTGGAGCAGTTACACTCCACATTCATGATTCTTTAGTCGGTGCTTCAGTATAGGAAAGTAGCTACTCCCTTTCAGAGCTGTCTAAGGAGGTTCTAAACCAAGAGTACACTGGGCAAGCCAGATGTAAACAGGGGGAAACAGATCTGTTGTCATTCTGCATCTTAGATTGTGGGACATCAGGGTCCACAGGCATCCAAAATGGGGGAACAAAGCAACTGTGCTCCCCCTAAGTACCTCCTGATGCTGGAGTATGGGCCTTAATCACCTGCAACCTCCTAAAGACAGACCGTTGTCTTCTCTGAATCTTTTGTACCAACAACAACTGCTTTTGTGTGGTTTCTTTGTCACCAAGAGCTAAAATCCACAGAGCAGGATTAGATAAAGGAGAACTAACCTGAGTGGTTCCTCTCTTTTCTTTCCCCCTCTCTCTCTTAATAGGCTGTCTGGCGATGGAGTTGGATCCATGAGCATGAGTGAGTTCACTTTTTGTTTCGTTGGTTCCCCCTTTTCTACCAGAAACTTCAAAACATGTGAAACCTGACCAGCGTCTCCTGTAACTTTCAACCCTGCTGGTCAGGGCTCTCTTCCTCGCATGCACTACTTTACCCATGAACGCTTGAAAGAGAAACTCCCCCCCTAAAAGTGGCTTCTGATCGGTGTGGGTTCACGGGGGAGGAGGATTTTCCCCTTCACAGAGCTGCACACACCTTAGAAGGAACCTTGAGCCTGACCCTTTGGCCAGGGGTTCCCCAAACATGTTGGCCTCTTGGCTCCCTTGGTTTATTGACCACTGACGGCAGCTTCCCTTGCTCAAAAGAATCTTGGCCACCGCAATATAGTCTCTCTCCCCTCCTCCAAATATATCAGAGGGTGTGCATCCTTCAGGAAACTCATAAGGCCTTAGCAGTGTGTTCTTAGGAATGGTGGGAATTTTACTCTGGGGATGTTTGGAGGGCGACTGACTAAGTATCCTTGAATTGAATAGCTCATATCCCGCCTCAGACTGGTCACTGAATGCCAGCCTAAAGAGCAATGGTTTATAGCTCTTTGAGGAAGCATACAGGCTTGGATTGCAATGAGTAGACTTTTGGCTCCCGATGCTTCTTTGTCCAGGGTTAGTTGTGTGAGAGATCCCAGCCAGCCAGAGTGAATGCAATGAATTGGGTCTGTTTTTGATGCACAGACTCAGTCCTGATAGCCAGGGAAGACCTGCCCCCATTGTTTGCCAGGAAGGCTTCCTTTGTACATAGAAGTCAGGCTGCTATAGCGCCCCCCCATCCAGCAATGTTCTTGTTTTCACCCACTGCAGCTGTGCTCAACACCAGCGGCGGAGGCGGTTTGAGCTACGGAGGCGGTTTGAGCTACGGAGGAGGACTCATCAACTTGGGGAGTGGGATGGGCAGCGGAGGGGGCCTCAGCTTCTCCTCCGGAGGTGGCAGCTCAGGCAGCCTGAAATCGACCTACAGCGTAAGCACGAGCAGGAGAAGCGTCAGAAACTAAGATGAAGTGAGACGAGGCCGTCGCTGCCTGAAGGAAAGGAATGGAGTGGCTTCATGGTTTCCCCACTTCAGCAAAGATGATACAGGGAGGGAGGGTGTGGGTGTGTTCCATTGTCTCCCAGCAGCCATGCTTGCAATGCTGATAGTTATACTCTGCATGAGCCTTACCCCCCTTTAAATCCCATGCTAAAAACACTACATTCCAGTGCTGGCTCCCTTCAGATTGAGAGGACCTTGCTGTTCAGGGCATGAATGGCAGGGGTAACCTGGAGAGTGAAAATTGAAACCAGCCTTGCTCACTTTCCAGCCTGTTGGCCTGCATCTCTCACTGCCCACAGCACTGTGGACATGGTTTATATTATTGCCATCAATCAGCATGTCCTGGTGGGCCGAAGGTTGGAAAAGGTTGTTATTAACTGTATGAATAAATTTCACGGCTGTTTTTTAATGCAGAAATTGCTGCCCGAAGCAATAGCTCTCACCCTCTGCCCTCCATTTCCTCCCTCGAAGTAAAAAACAAAAAACAAAACAAAACATATAGATACATGAATGTCACAAAAATAAAATTGCAGCATTTTTTTCCAAAACATCTCTTTCTTTCTTTCTTTTTTGTATTGGGATGTGTTTACTTCCTATTCCACATTCCACTCACATAAACCAGACCAAGAATAACTACAGTTTTCATTGATAAAAGCCAGAAAAGGCTGCAAGGGTCCTGGAAGCAATACCAACGCAGGGACAGGTGTGGCATTTATTACACGGTGCTTTTATATCCTTGTACTCAAGAGGTCATTTTAGCACTTGAAGTGTTTTAGGCGGCTTTTGGAGTTGTTCAGCAGGGAGTACTTGAGAAAGACCAGTGGGGCGGGATGGTGGATTGGCAATAGTCTATCACAGTGGTTCTCAACCTGTGGGTCCCCAGATGTTCCTGGACTGCAAATCCCAGAAATCCTGGCCAGCTCAGCTGGTGATAAAGACTTCTGGGGATTGCAGTCCAGGAACATCTGGGGACCCACAGGTTGAGAACCACTGGTCTATCACTACGCCATCCCTCTTACTAGATGTCACATTCATCAGTTCCCTGGGTTTGAATGTATGTTCCTAAAAGTAGGAGCCAGGGACAAGACAGGAATTCTCTTGGTATACCGCCCTCTCCAAGGCACAACAACTTTTCTATCTCAGCTAACTAAACTGATTACAGGGGTGGTACTAGAATCTCCCCAGCTCATCGTGCTGGGGGCTTTTAACATCAATGCCGAGGGAGCTCTGTCAGGGGTTTCTGAAGACTTCATGACCTCCATGACAACCATGGGTCTATCTTAAATGGTATACGCCCCTACTCACTCTGCAGGTCACACCTTACACCTGGTCTTCTGCCCTGCTATGGATATTGGGAACCTGGGAGTAAAGCAACTTTCTGTAGTTCCATTGTCTTGGACAGACCATTATCTGGTGCACTTTAGGCTCACTGGAAGTCAGACAAAGGCAATTTGTCCAAGAAGGTTGATGGATCCAGATGGTTTAGTAGCTACCCTAGGGGAGTTTCCCACCTGTTTGACGGGTGATTCCATTGAATCCTTGGTTGATCTCTGGAATGGGGAAATGTGCAAAGCCATTGACCTGACTGCTCCTAAACGTCTCCTTCCTTAAAGTGCAGCCAAATGAGCTGCTTGGTTTACTGGGGAACTGGCAAAATTGAAACAGGTGGCCTGTAGATCTGAAAGGCTTTGGCAGAAAACCCAGACTGAAGCAGATAAAGAAACAGTAAAAGGTCATGGAAAGCTTATTCCAAGGCAGTGGGAGGCACATAGAAAGCATTTTTCTCTACCACCATTGCTTTGGCACAGAATCACCCACAGAGCTTTTCTGAATAGTCAAGAGTCGGTTACTTGCTGACCCACGGATGGATAACACTGACCACTATGCAACTCACTGCGAAGAATTTGCACCACACTTTAAGACCAAAATTGTACAGATCCAGGCTGACCTGGATGCTGCTATTGATTCAGAGCCTATTAATAAAACTGTTTCCCTTGCCAGCCCTGTATTAATGGATGGGTTTCAGCTCCTGCAGCCTGAGGATGTGGTCAGAACTGTTGGGGAGATGAGAGGCACCACATGTCTTCTGGATCCTTGTCCTTCCTGGCTCATAAAACCTGCCAGAGAGGGTCTGGCAGACTGGTTAGGATGGGTAGTGAATGCCTCATTACAACAGGGTAGAATCCCTGCATGCTTGAAGGATGCAATAGCAAAACTGCTGTTAAAAAAGCCCTCTTTAGATCCAAGAATACTGAACAACTACTAACCAGTATCTAACATCCCATTCTTGGGTAAGTCCTAGAGTGGGTTGTGGCCTCAAAGCTCCAGAGGTTTCTGGGTGAGATAAATTATCTGGATCCAGCTCAATCTGGCTTCAGGCCTGGTTATGGGACTGAGATGGCACTGGCTGCCTTGCTAGATGACTTACCCAGGGAAATGTATAGGGGATCTTTGTCCCTTTTAGTTTTACTGGACCCCTCAGCTGCTTTTGACACTATAGACCGGTGGTCCCCAACCCCCGGTCCGCGGACCGGTGCCGGTCCGTGGACCGGTCGGCACCGGGCCGCCTGGGGACGCCGGGGAGGCTCCTCCCCTTTTCCTCCGCCGCCCTCCTCCTCCTCCTCTTCTCTCCCGCGGGCGGCCGGTGGAGGAGGAAGGCTGGAGGAAGGCTGGAGGAGCGCAGGAGGAGCTGCCGCCTCCCTCCTCTGCCCTCCTCCTCCTCGCCCTCCACCACCACCAGCAGCAGCAGCCACAGCAGCGGCAGCGCGTCCTCCTCCTCCTCCTCCCGCCGCCGCCGAAGGAGCAGCAGCAGCAGCAGTTTTACTGGAGGGTGGCGGCGGGCGGCGGCGGGACGGGGCCAGCAGCAGCCACCCCCACAATCGCCCCCCGCCGCCACCACAATCGCCCCCATCCCGCCGCCGCCGCCACCCTCCGCAATTGCCCTTGCTGCTGCTGCTGCTGCTCCTTCAGCGGCGGCGGGAGGAGGAGGAGGAGGAGGAACCGGAGCAGGAGCAGGAGGTGGCGGCGGCTCCTCGTTGCCGCGAGGGCGCTTCCTGGCGCGGCCGGGCGGGTGCTGACTCGCTCCTGGCGCCGCGCTTGCTCCTGCTCCTGCTGCCGCCGCTGCCATGGGCCTCCTCCTCCGCCGGAGAAAGCGCTGCTGGCGCCCGCCGCTTTCCCGGCGGAGGAGGAGGCCCACGGCGGCGGCGGCGGCAGGAGCAGGAGCAAGCGGGCGCCAGCAGCGAGACCCACGCGCGGCACCCGCCCGGCCGCGCCGGGAGCGCCCCTCGTGGCACCGGCGAGCCGCCGCTGCCTCCTCCTGCTCCTGCTCCGGTTCCTCCTCCTCCTCCTCCTCCTCCCCGCCGCCGCCGAAGGAGCAGCAGCGAGGGCAATTGCAGAGGGGTGGTGGCGGCGGCGGCGGGGCGGGGCGATTCGATTGCGGGGGGGTGGCGGCTGCTCCTCCGGCGGCGGTGGCGGGAGGAGGAGGAGGAGGAGGAGGAGGAACAGGAGCAGGAGGAGGCGGCGGCGGCTCGTTGGTGCCGCGAGGCGCTCCCGCGCGGCCGGGCGGGTGCCGCGCGCGCCGGCCGGGGCCAGGAGCCACGCACGGGTCTCGCTGCTGGCGCCCCGCTCGCTTTCCCCGGCGGAGGAGGAGGCCCACGGCGGCGGCGGCGGCAGCAGGAGCAAGCGGGGCGCCAGCAGCGAGACCCACGCGCGACTCCCGGCGCCGGAGGAGGAGGCGGGGGCCCGCCTGCCCAGGAGCCCCGGGTTCCCCCACCCCGCCCGTGTGTGTGTGGGGGAGTGGCACCCCGACGCCCCAAGCCGGTGAGTGCCGCCGCCGGTCTCGTGCCTCCCCTCCTCCTCCTCCTTCCTCCCATCATTTGCTTTCACCCCCCCTTTGCCTCCCGCCGGGACCCCCTTTCGCATTCTCCCCCTCCCCACCCCCCACCCCGGGCCACAGAAAATTTTTTAAAAATTTCCCGGTCCGCGGGGACAAAAAGGTTGGGGAGCACTGCTATAGACCACAGCATCCTCCGGACTCGTCTCTCTGAAATAGGACTTGGAGGCAATGTATTATGGTACCTTCAGTCTTTCGTGCAGGAGAGAATGCAGAAAGTGGTGATAGGGACTCATGTTAAACACCATGGCCAGAGACCTGTGGGGTTCCTCAGGGTTCTGTTCTGTCTCCTATGTTATTTAATAATTATATGAAACCATGGGGGGATTATTTGAAGTTTCGGGGTGAAGTGTCACCAGTTTGCTGATGACACTCAGCTCTACCTCTCGTCACCTCTGAATTCCAAGGAAGCTATTTCGACTTTAGATCAGTGCTTAGCTTCAGTAATGAACTGGATGAGGAAGAACAAACTAAAACTAAACCCAGACAAGACAGAGGTGCTTCTGGTCAGTCAAAAATCACATCAAGGGATAGGGATGCAATCTGTACTGGATGGGATAACCCCCAATTGAAAAAAGAGGTGCATAGCTTGGGGGTGATCCTGGACTTCAGCCTAAATGCCGAGGTCACTGCTGTGGCCAGGAGTGCATTTGCACAATTAAAATTAGTACACCAGTTATCCAGTTTCTTCAGAAAAGTGCTCTGGCCACTGTGAGACATGCCCTAGTGACCTCCTGTCTGGACTACTATAATGTGCTCTTTTTGGGGCTACTGATGAAAAGTCTCAGGAAACTTCAACAGGTCCAGAACACAGTGGCCAGGTTGCTGACTGGGGGAGGTTACAGAGATCACATTACACCCTTACTAGAGGAGCGCCACTGGCTGCCAATCAACCATTGGGTACCATTCAAGGTGCTGACCTTAACCGACAAAACACAAAATGGCCTGGGTTCAAGCTACCTCAAAGATTGAATTTCACATTATGAACCGGCTCAGGTGCTTAGGTCATCAGAAGAGGCCTTTCTCTCCATCCTGCCACCTTCACAGGTGCATTTCATAAGGACACATGAAAGGGCCTTCTCTGTTGCTGCTCCCAGACTCTGGAACTCTCTCCCGCTGGAGGCCAGGACTGCCCCATCCCTGCTGTCTTTCCAGAAGTAGGCAAAGACCTTCCTTTTTAGGCAAGCCCTGTTTGCTGCTCCCCAATTTGTCCTTTGAAACTACTAAACCTCATCAGGGAGATGGAAAGCTATATACAACTGTGGAAGAGACAGCAAATCAAGCCGCAGCAAAACTGAATCACTTGAATGTGGCTTGCCAACGTCCTTGCACTTGAATGGGGTGAAACTTACCAGTATAAGGCCCTAAACCAGAATGAGTAATGAGCAGGTGCAACACCATGAAAAGAGTAGCCCTTCAGAGGCAAGGAGTGTAGAGCTGTCAAATTTAATTTTGCTCAGAACACTGGTGTGAAGGGCACCCACACTACACTCAGCATCATTGCTCAAGGAGATCTTCTGGTCTTTGGAAGGTCCCAGAGAGAAGCCCATCAGGGTGAAATGTCAACAATTTCTAGGATTTTTAAATTCCTGTTCATAGCTGTGTCTTTCTCTCTCTCCCCTAGAAAAAGCCAGGTAGCTCAGGAAATCTCTGAGGTAGTAGGATGCGGATTTTATGTGATTGCCAACAGTAGGTGTAAGAAATGATAATTGTTGTAGGCTCCATATTTGTGGTGATTTTCTTCCTGGACCAACACACTTTCCACGAGGGATGACTGCATGTGCAGCTTGGAATTCTTTTCCAACGGTGTGAAGCTTCTTCCATGTATTGTCTGGTCCAGTGGTTCTCAAACTTGGACTACAGCGCCTCCCAGAAATCTTGGATAGGACAGCTAGTGGTTTAGACTTCTGGGAGTTTTAGTCCAAAAAATATCTGAGGCCCCCATGTTCGAGAACCTTTGGTCTAGTTCATAGACTATGTACATGTCAACATATGTAAAAGTTGACAAAACATATGTTATGTATATTTAACAGAATGTGTAAAGATAATTGTAAAATGGAGGCAGTTAGATTCTGCAGTGTCATGATGTTAATCCACAAGTGTTAGAGACTAGTAATCACAGGCATGTTAAGTGATGAAGTGCAGGTGGAACTGATTGTAACATCATGATTTGTAATGGTTAGATCAGATTGCATCAGATTGTTAATTAGTGATTGCATCAGATCTTATGAGTGCTGAATAAGTATAAAAGGCACTAGCTTACCATTTGTAACTGGGGGACTGTTATGGTGAGAACAGTTTACCCCACACTCTGTTTGTCTGTTTGCTATATTGTATATAATGCTTGGTTGTTATGCTGTGTATATTTTGATGTATATATGAATATATGAGTTTTTACTCTAATCATTGTCATTGTCTTTCTGATAGACTAACTCTGCAAACCCTTTATATCAATACTGACATTTTATCTACGTTACTGCTGCACTGCTTTGTGTCAGGCACAAGTATATATTATTATTATTATATTTGTTGCCCCCTTAAATCTGCTGACAGTACATACTGTACATGCTTCCAAGGAAACATTTTTTCAAAGGAGCTGGATTGGTCAGTGGCCGTGCTGGCCGGTGGATTCTGGGAGCCAAAATCAGTAACTTTGTCAAGCTCTGCATTATGATGGTTCTTTTTTGTTCCTGGTAATGATATCTGCACCCCACCTATTCCATCTCTAACGCTCAGTTCCAGACTCAGTAGAAGTACCATTAATATGGCCGTGCTGTCAATACTCACTGAGATTGTTAACAGCCATGTTGTGTAGAAGATTAGAACCTGGACAGCAAAGTCCCAGCAGCATTGTTCTGTCACTCTAAATGCACTGATCTAAAGACAAGCACCAATGACTCCTGCTGTTGTATAATCTGTAGTCCTTCAGAAATGCTTCTTCCTTGCAAGGTACTAACAATGAATGCAGGGACCCGAATTTATGAGACAGAAGTGAATGCTGGCCGTCTTACTGCTGGATAGCTCAATGCTTTAGACCTGGCTGAGAGTTCAGTTCCCAAGTGTGCCCCCCTTGAGAGGGGCTGGAGTCTAATGACCCAGAGGGCCCTTTCAAGCTGTGCACTAGAAGGGGCCCTCTTTATTTTAAAAAAATAATAATATATCCAGCCATTGTTCCATCACAGGTATTCTTGCTCACCCTTGCCAACAGGTTTTTAACTCACCCACAGGTTACAAATGTCATTTTTCTGGACTACAGTTCCCATGATTCCCCATCAGGCATCATGGCCAGTATCCATACTGGCTGAAGGGGTTTGGGAAATTATAGCCCCCAAAGGGAAACCATATTGTTGTTTGCATAAGATGGGCATAATTTGCTGCAGCTAATTGCAACCAATTGACAAGGTGCTGGAGCATACCTCAGTTGCACAACCTCACAGATGACCAGGTACACAAGGCAAATGCATCCCAGCAACTTGTCAATTAACCACAATGATCTGCAGCAAGTTACATAAGCCTTGCCTAACCACCAATACCTTGAAAATCCTATTATGGTCCCTATAAGTCGATACCAAGTTGACAGCACATAGCAAGAAAAAAATTAGTAATAATAGCATTGTTTTACTGGCTGAAATCCTTTTGTTTCCTCACACATTGTTCTCACACAGCGACTGAAATCCTGTTGCTTAATGTAGTAAGTTGCACTACAGTAGGCCCATTTGAATCAATGGAACTTATGAAGGAGCTGACGCATTGAACCCCTGTTGACTCATTGAACCAATTTAAATGCAACTTTGGGGGAGAAGGAGTTGGCTGTTGGGGAAGTTCAAGGAGAAGCCAGATGTCAGAAGAAGTGGTTATCGATAAGAGATCTGTTGAGTCCAATAATTATGTTATGTTGAATCAAGAAGAGTCCCCTCCCTGTCGTCACTCTAGAACTACATTAGGTCCTGCAAGGGCAGCTAAAGATGAACCCAGCCACAACCTACAATTCTCAGAACCCACCAGGCGACACAGTCCCAATGGCTAAGGAAGCTCGTAAATTGTAAGGCTCAAAGAGGACTTTTTCAAACTCTGGTCTTAAACCACTGCTTACAAGCGCCAACATAAAGTTGCCTTTCATAGCTGCTGAGCAAATCCATTTCTTGCTCTGCAGTTATAAAAGCGAGAGCTAAGTTAAGGCTCAGGAGAAAGGCAACTTGGAAGGAAGGTGTGATCCAAATAATGTTAACATCCCTGCTATAAAAACCCCTGTGCGCCAACCCTCCGATCCCCTGGCTCCACTGTCCTATCCCTAGTCCTTTCAGAGAGGCCTGGGCCACTTTCATTTCATGAAGCTCGCTATAGGTTAAAAAAGAAGAAATGCCCCAACACAGTTACAAAAGTTGGGATCTATTTTATATCTGAGATCCTCCATCAACATGAGGCCAAGGCCCTCCACTCTTCTATCCCACAATAGGCCCTGATCCACCGGTCTCCTGAAGCTCTCCTTCACCTTACCTTCCTGCCTTTCATATGACAGAGTAGAAAAGCAGTGTATGGGGTTTGGAAGAGAAAAGGCATGCTACCTTTTTGGTCTTTGCCAGCTTCCTTTTGTTTCTTGCCCAGACAGTTTACAAGGCATGACATCACAAAGAGTTGGAACTTCTCCCTGTACCATAACTCGTCTCCCCAGTCCTCAGCCAACTTCTTTCCCAGGGTCTGTGATTATTTTTGAGCCAAGTTGCAGGCAATCATTTACTCAACTAAGCATACATCTCTCTCTCTGTACAGATTAATAGCTCCTAAATCACCAGCAAGACATTGCGTAGCAATCCTTGTGATGATGAACAATCTCTGTTCCGAATATGAAATATTTTGGAGTGCACTGTACTTCTTTTTAAAAAATCATTTTCCAAACGCTGCAAATCTCAAATAATATGTAAAGAAGTGTGGCACTATTTCACCATGTTGCTGTTGTTTTAATTTTAATTAAAATGAAAATGTTAGAGGTGTGGGTTATAAATTTGCTTCCACTCAAACCTTGCTGGACAGAAGTGATTCATTCCATGAGTTGCCACTAGAGGTCAGCACCACACACAGGGGTCGACTTTCTATAACCTCTCCCTGGACTGTAGACCTCGCCTCTTCTAATAAACAGACATTCAGATAGAAATCAGCATTTGCTGCTGATCCAGAGATGGCATGATCCTCAGTGATTGAGTCCCAGCAAAGCTGGATCTAGGGATTAGGAAAGCAAAGCAAAATGTGCGGCCTATACCCTGCCCCAAAATGCTTAAAGCACTCTGTGTCATCCAGGTAAGGTTATCTGGAAGCTGAGTCATGGCAACTGGACTTGTTTTCTTGAGAGAGTGGAACATTTTGCTACTCATCCAAGCAGCTCCATCAATCTGAGGAAAGTTAGTGGTGAGTTCTCCATTTTATAGTTCACCACTTTCTGGGTGGTTTACAATTTAATTATGCAGGCTACACATTGCCCACCCCCCTTTGAGCTGGGTACTCAATTTGCTGACCTCAGAAGGACAGAGGACTAAGTGAACCTGGAGCTGGCTATCTGGGATTTAACCACTCTGCCACGGGGCTCAGTGGCAGATAGGGGCATGTGGTATTTCATTTGTAATTGCTTGAGACATTTTGGGTATTTTGCGGCCAGGGCAAGTTATTCTGGTCCTTCCTCCAGAAGGTTCAAACCAGGCATGGCATTTAACAAAGCAATATGAATTTTATTCATTTCAAAAGTTTCAACACACTTCTAGCCCCACTAAGAGCTTAGATGACCTAGATAAGTGATGCAAACTTTTTAGAGACCGAGTGCCCAAACTGCAATTCAAAACCCACTAATTTTTCGCAAAGTGCCAATATGGCAATTTAACTTGAATACAGGTGGCTGTGAAGGGGCGATGTTGGGTGCCCACAGAAAGGGCTCTGAGTGCCACCTTTGGCACCCGTGCCATAGGTTCGCCAACACTGACCTACAGCCTTTTCACATGACCCCTAAGATCCTCTGGCCACTTAAATTTGGACCAGAGATCTTGGGGGTTTGTCGCTGTTCCTGTGTTCCCACCTCCTCCGCACTCCTGGCTGCTGTCTGCATGAGGGGAGGGAGAAAAAAAGAAAGAAAAGAATGCTGGCTTACCTCCGTTCTGCCGGTGCTCTGTTCCCGGCAGCATTCAGATCTCTTAAAGGGGCAGCAGCGGGGGGGGGGACAGAAGCCAGGAGAGCCCGGCACTCTCTACGTTAGATCCCCATCAGGGATTTTTCACCCCCGGAGAGCAGGTACCTGAAAAGTGCGCTGGGACGCGCTTAGGTGGGCGTGGTCGCACTTAATTTTCTGTAAACTCCGGAGCTGGTGGGGAAACAATTTTAAGCTCCGGAGCTGGGAGCCATTTGCTGTGGAGTTTAGGGGTCATGTGAAAAGGCTCTTAGTTGAAGATTACCAGAGAAAGCTACAAGGCAGGTAAACAATGGCAGGCAAACTCAGGAACTGCTCAGAAAAAAGAAATGGCAGATTTCACTATATATTTAGTGTATACATACAGTACTATATATATTTAGTATACTCTCTGTCCACACAGACCTGTAAATTTCAGGATTTTTAAAATTAATTAACAAATTCCAGAAGCAGAATATTTTATAGGATGACCAGAAACTAGGTTTCCTGTACCTTTAAGAGTTGCACGGAAGAGAAGATTTTGGCTTGTGTCAAAACCCGAAAGTCCTTCATCTATTCAGCTATTACAGACACTGAAACCCTGGCCCCCCTTTTCATGTTGTTTCTCTCGTTCCCAGTTCCTCTCCATTATTATTTGCAAGTTACCATTTACAGATCACCTTCTTGTGAAGGCGCTCAACTCAGCATTGATCGCTCACCTTCCCCCCTCACAACAACCCTGTGAGGCAGGTTAGCCTGAGAGAGGGGGGGAATGGCTCAAGGTCACCCAGTGAGTTTTCCCAGCTGAGTACGAAAGGGCAGTGAAGTAGCTCCCTATTCTCACTCAGCTGGGACAACTCTTCTTCTGTCTAAAGAAGTGGACATGTCCACGAAACATTACATTAAAATATAAAAGTTAGTCTTTAAGGTGCCACATGTTTGTGTCTTTTGTTTTGTTTTGTTTTGTTTTACTTTGATTTTTGCCTGAAACAGCCCCACCCCCTTTTTGCTTCCCTCTAACCTTTTTTTTTCTTTTTGGCATGGAAGAAAGAGTGACAATGAAGAAAAGAAATGCAATTCTCTGAACTTTTCTTTTTTCTTTGCTCGGCACAACTAGTTTATTAGAAGCAGAGAATCACCAAACAGGGTGGAAGACAAAAGGCAAGCGGAAACCTATGAAACAAAAGAGCTTATGGGTATTATAGGGACAGCGAGATGGAAGGAACATGGAACACTGAGCGTGCAATCCTACACGTAGTTTCTCCAAACTAAAACCTACTCTGTTCAAGGGAGTTTTGTTTTGTTTCCTCTGTAAGGATGCAGAAGATTACAGCCTTAATTTATTGCACAATAACATATCATGAGGGATGCGAGTAAACCATTATTTCATACTCGTGCATCCACAAATACTTCAAAAATAAGTGTATAGGTTTTGGATCCCAGTGACATTTTGAGTGACCTCAGTGTATGGGGTTGGTGAACGATTCTCCCACCCTGAAGGGAGTGGCCTCTGACTCTATTTTCATTTGTAGTTCATATCTTGGCTAATAAGAATGCAAAGATCCAGCACTGAGACCATGTCTACTGCCTTCTAACAGAAACTAGTGTGGGTGGGTGGCATGGAGAGGGGAGATTACACCTTACTTCCAGTCTCTGGAAGCAGGGTAGTTGGAGCGAGTGCAGCTAATACAATCTACTATGGCAACTGGTCATTGGGCAAAATGGGGATTTTATATGCATTGCAGACATTTATTGATAGGACGGCATCAATTCCAAATGCCTTGAACAAGTCTCTGATCGGCCTTAGGAGATCTGCCCAACCAATAATGGTCTGGTTTGCTTTAAAGAAGGTTACTTTTTCAGACATCTACTCCTAGAATCCCACATCTAGTTCCCATGCTAGTTGTTGGATTCCGGGAGTTAGAAGTCCCCTCAAAATTAAGTTTCCCCATCTCTGGTTGGTTGATTTGCTGTTTGGGGGAAGGTGTCATTGGCTGTTGCATGGTGTCAGGTGAGTCCTTGCTACCATTCCTAGTATCTTGGTCTACAGTCAGCAGTGGGGGCTACAAATCGAATGTTGGTACCCCTTCCACTCCCACAGCTGAAACCACGGGGAGGGGGGCACGGTTCTTTACATGGAGGACAAGGGTAGGCACATGGGGCTGCACAAGGATTTGCCACTATCCTTCCACTGGGTCCACATGTTCCTCGGGGTCCACACACAGGATGTGAATCGGTGTTGCAGACCACGGCACCCTGGTTCCTTTGAACAGCTGGAACAGGAGAAGATAGGCAAGGGGGAAGACATTTATTGGTTATGGTTCATCATTAATTTCTAAGTCAGAACTTTAAGGGCTTTTTTTAGTGTTGCATGGGAGCACAGCAAGAGATAGGCAGCAGAGCAAACTGATAATTCTACAAAGCAATTTTTAAAATGGGGGTATTCCAAATGAAAAACATGAACACTTTACATGTAAACTTTAGGTCAGCACAGAACTTGGCACAGATGTAGCAGATAGTCATAATTAAAGATGGGCACAAAACACTAAAATAGCACTTTATTTAATTTTTTTGTTTGAAACAATTTTTTAAAATTGTTTCACTTTTTGTTTTGTTTCATTTTTCGTTTCTTGTGTGTGTGTGTGTCTTGTGTAATGCCCTGCACCTGATCTGCCATGGGAAAAGGTGGGATTTGTAAACATTTTCTTGCCGCCCCAAGTGCCAATCAGCTGTAGCACAGGCTTGGGTGGGCAAAAAAAGTTTTAAAATCTCACCTTTCCCCCCACCAGATCTGGCGCGGGAAAACTGAGGGATTTTTATTTTATTTTATTTTTGGCTGACCCCCAAGCGCTGATCAGCTGTAGCACGGGCTTGGGGTTGGCAAAAAAAAAGTTCAAAAATTGCTCCTCTGTCCCCATCCAACTATTTTTTTTTTTTTTTGCTCCAAGCCTGCATTAGAGCTGATCGGTGCGTGAGGCTCAGGAAAATAAATAAATAAATAAAATGAAATAAAATAAAAATCCCAATCGGGTAGGGGAAAAGGTAGGATTTTTTTTTTTTTTTTTTTTTTTTTGCTCAGCCCCAAGCGCCGATCAGCTGTAGTGTGGGCCAGCTGAGGTCACTTTTTTAAAACAAGTGCTGCCCACACTACAGTTGATCAGCGCTGCCACTTTGGAAGCCCAAAGTACTGGCAGCTTGGGGGTACAAAAAATGAAACAAAATGAAAGTTTTTGTTTTATTTTGTTTCATTTTCCTTTGAGGGGCAGTTCATTATCCATTTTGTTACGAACGTAACTAATAATGAAATGAATTTAAAAAATTGTTTTGTGCCCATTTCTATACACATTGTTGCTAACTTAGATACTGCCTTTTAATGGTTATATGCCGCCTTTGGCCCTTTTGAAGGAGAAAAGCAGGTTATAACTTAAGTAAGCAACCAATCAAGCAAAATGGTCTACAGGATACTTTCTTCTGCTTACTACCATTCATACTTTTTAGAAAACCAGCTCTGACAATTGCCTTGTGTTTCAATGAGATGTGGTTATCTGGTGAAAAAAAGACAGCTTCTGGAATTTTCCCTTATATGGGATCACTTTGTGAATGATAGTGAGCAAAAGAGGGTATCCTGTAGACCAGTAGTTCTCAACCTGTAGGTCCCCAGATGTTCCTGGACTGCAACTCCCAGAAGCCTCCACCATTCGCTGTGCTGGAAGGGATTTCTGGGAGTTGCAGTCCAGGAACATCTGGGGACTCACAGGTTGAGAACCAATGCTGTAGACCAGGGATCCTCAAAGTTTTCAAACAGTGGGCCGGTCCACCACCACCCAGACACCACTGGGGGCCGGATCACAGTCCAAAAGCAGCTGTGGAGGCCGGCTTGCTCACAAAACAGGGAGTAGGTAGGGGGGTTGCAATTGGTCCCAGGGGCCGGATTCAGGACCTTGGGGGGCCGCATCCGGCCCCAGGGCCTTAGGTTGAGGAACACTGCTGTAGACCATCTCAACTGCTGCCATTGTTGTTGTCAACATCAGGTAACCCTTTGCTATGTAAAGTTTGACATGCTTCATCCTGCTGGCAATGCAGGCCCAATATTGTGCAGTAATACTGGGCCACATCCTTGCATTTTGAATCATGGGTACAAAAGTGCAATATCCCACACTGAATTTCAATATGGAACACACACACACCCTCAATTCTATAGGACAGCAGCAAACAATGTGAGAAACTTATAGCTCAATATATTGGCTGGCTTTCTAGAAAGTATGTGAAATACTGCTTTTGTACTTCTACAAAATGCTTCCCATAAATGTAACCTTGCCCTCACTCCCTTAAGGAGAGTTAAATGCTCTTCTCAATGTGAGCATTTAACCTTGATGTAGAACCTTGGTTTCTTCCTTCTTTTAGGGAAAAGTCAAGCAGTATGAGGTTTTTGTGCATTTTTCACATTTCAGGGGTTGTGTTATTTTGTTTTGGAAACACACACACACTCAAAGGAAAACAAAATTCAGAAAAATAATTTTGCTGCAAAAAACCCTTCATTTTTTTGCAGAATGTCATGTTCTGTGCAAAAACCTAGTATTTAGCATAAAATGTACTATTTGGTACAAGATGCAAGGTTTTCATGCAGAAAACAAAGTGTCATGCAGAAGACAAAATACAGATATATCTTCTGTAAAGGTACTGATGTGCAAAACAGAAAGAAAGGAAGAAATTGGATTTTTTACCCTCCTGCAGGAATGAAAAGTTTTCCTAGGGCTTGAAAATGTCAAGACACTTTGCATTGCCAACACTTCTACGTGTGTAGTACATTCTTACTCTTGAGCCTATGGTAACCCTTACTTCCTGCTCATTCCAAAAGCCCTCTTCCTCAGGCTTGCCCCCCCTAATGTGCTGAGAACAGCACTTATCTTCACTTAGCTGCAGCATCTCCATACTTGATTATAGTAAAGGGTAGAGAAATAAATAGTAAGAGGGTCCTAGGGATACTCACAGATGTTCACAGCACATTCTCCTTCACCCAGCCTAAAAAGAAATTATGCATGGAGATTACCATAAGTTATTGCATGTATTTATTAATAGCATTTGCATACCCTTTTTCTATAGTAGGAACCCAACAAATCATGAAAACAAAATAAATATAAGCATAATAAAACAGTTTGCTCTGATTTTAAAGCTCTGACCAGAGATGGGGACAAAATGAAAAATGAATCATGTTTTTGGTGAATTTGGCAAGTTCATCAAATGTCATCGATTCGTATTCATTACAAATGTTTTAATTGTTTTAATTGTTTATTGACATTTTAATGTTTTAATTGTTTTAACTGTTCATTTTAATTGTAAGCTGCCCAGAGACCTTCGGGTAGTGGACGGCATATAAATTGTATAAATTAAACAAACAAACAAACAAATGGAGTCCTCTAACAAATGCAAATTGACAAACGTTTAGCAATTTTTGATTTTTTTAATTCATTGGGCTATAAAATGCCCACCAAGGGATGTAGAGACACTGAAATTGCAGAGAATCATCCCCTGACTCTCCTCTACAAATTGTCCACATTTGGGGTAGATTGAACTTTTGATGTTTGAGTTATGCGTGCGCGCGCGCGCACACACACACACACACACACACACACACTCCCCCAGACACCCGGGGAGTCCAAATTTGCAGAGCAGCTTCCTCTAACTCTCCTCTATAATCCTTCCAAGTTGGGTGATGATTGGTTTTTCTCAATCCCATTGATAAACAACATTTTCCTACAGAGCCTCATTTTGTGGGTGTATAACTCAGATGTCTTAAAACCCAATCTTCACCAATCTTGTAGGGACTGTAGAGGACAGTCATGGTAGGGTTCCCTACAAATATGGTGTCTCTGGGTGTCTGGGTGGTGGAGGCGGGTCACTTTTCAGAGGGGGCTCTTTGGTGGTGTATAACACAGTTGTTCAAACCCCAATCTTCACCAAGACTTGTAAAGGAGAGGCAGGGGAAGCATCCTTACAAATCTGGTGACTCTAGATGATGGACAAGATTTTATAGGCTTCTAGCTGAATCAATTCATCAGTTCATCACTGGAAATTCATCAATTCATTGATTCATCAGACCTGACGAATCACAACAAATCACAATTTTTAAAAAAAATCATCCCCATTTCTAGCAGTAACTATAATGCTAGAGTTATAGCAATAAATATAATGCTAGAGTTTTAGCAGTAACTATAATACTATCCAAAATCTCTCAATTGGAGAAAAATTCTGAGAATGCCATAACGCCTGATCCATACCCTCTAAACTAGCTTTGTTGGTCTCAGGGAGCAAGGAAGGACATTTTTGCAGTCAGGTTGAACTGATAGTCCCATTTGTTTCTGGGGCGGATTTGGGGGGTGCCTAGAAAAGTGATTCTAGGGCTTGCCCTGGTAGCAATTAAAACAGGGAATCATTCAAGGCTCACCTTAAACATAAGTAACAACTGGAGTGTTACCTTTGGTAGATGTTGGCCCAATTCTTTTTAACAAGTTACAATGACATAGCACAAACAACGCAATGTTTGGAGGAAAATTACCTTGCATTAAGAAACCATCATAGATATTATCAGTAGTGTACTGCATTGTGTGGCTCAGTGTGGTCTATGGTGAATTCTGGACTTGGGGCAATTTGGCTCAAAAAAACTTCACCGTTTGTATAGTTGCACAAAGGATCTTGCGAATGCACCCTGTTTGTGCACTGGGCACTTACCTGCATTCCTCTCCATCCAGCAGTTTTCTGTAGGTGCACATCTCAAGATCCCGGCCCAGTTTCACGGCCATGAGCTCCTGGTATTCTCTTACCAGACAGGTCATGTCCTGCTTGGCCTTGTGCAGGGCATCTTCCAGCTCAGCCAGTTTGCATTTGGCATCTTTCACAGCCATCTCCCCGCGCTGCTCAGCTGAAGCCACCTCCTCTTCTAGTTTGCAACGCTGTCAGCCCAAAGCACAGGGAATTTATTTACACACCTCCGTGACCAGGCATAGTTTAGCTCTTGCATGGATGGGCTAGACTGAGCTAGAGACTCCAGCTGTTGTGGGACACCACAACATTGGCTGTGGTGACCACAGGTGATGGGGACAGCAAGCCCACAACATTTGGAGGGCTGCAGCTGGGCATTATGATGCCTACCCTGCTTCAGGGCAACATCTGAGGAGTAGGAGCTGGGTTCCTTGCAATTCTGTGAGCTTACTGAGACGATAATGAGGATGTCAGTGATGAATAGTTTCTACCACTACTATATAACTGCCAGTTCCTAAATAATTTAAGAAGTCGTTACTACCTTTCCAGTGGTGTGACGGCAGAATCAGGCCCGAGAAAGCAGGTGATGTGGGTCTATGATCTGGCAAACCCACTGCACCCACATCGGTACATGCCTTCTCCTGCCAATCCCTTTCATCAGAAATTGCTTTCAAGCCCATCAATACATTGTGGAGGGCTATAAATAGAGATGGGCACGGAATGAACTTTTGGTTTGTTTCATTATTCGTTTCATTATTTAATGAAGCAAATAACGAACTGCCCCCTCTATGAGAAATGAAACAAAACAGAAGTTTCCATTTTGTTTTGCTTCATTTCATTTGCCGGTGTTTCCTAGCTGGGTCATGGAGTGGTCCTCTTCCTGGTCTGGTCCTCCTGGCTGCAGGTAGGGGGCGCCAGGAAAAAAAAAAAAAGCCGATCAGCCCATGCTACAGCTGTAGCGCAGGCCAAGTGGTCGGCAGTAATAAAATAAAATAAAAAAATAAAATAAAATAAAATAAAATAAAATAAAATAAAAGATCAGGCACGGGGGCCCTGGTACCAACCGGCAAGCACTGGCACCGGCCTGCAGGTCACTGAACCGGCCCGCAGCCAGCAAACATAAAAAAAAACCCCGAGTGGCCTGCGCTACAGCTGTAGCGCAGGCCACATGGTTCACAGTAAAAAATAAAATAAAATAAAAAATAAAACCAGTGCTGAACCAGCCCAAAGGGCCCACAGTGAGTGCTTGAAAACCACACACAAAGGAGCGCTCTCCCGGCCCAAAGGGTGGCTGGGTCGGCGCTCTAAAATAAAGAAAAAAATAATAAAAAAATTTAAAATGCGCCCAGCTGGCCCCAGGGGTGGCCAGGTTGGTGCTGTAAAATATTTATTTATTTATTTATTTATTTATTTATTTATTTATTTATTTATTTTTACAACTTATATGCCAAAGGTCTCTGGGCGGCTTACAATAAGTAATTAAAACAGTTAAAACATCAAATATCAATAAATAATTAAAACAACAACAAAAACCTTATACTAAAATCATCACACTAAAATTGCCATCAATATAGAAAAATAAATAAATAAAACCAGCACCGACCCAGCCCTAGGGGCCACGTGGTCGGTGCTTAAATGGAAAAAAAGAAGCGCCGACCCAGCCCCAGGGGTGGCCAGGTTGGTGCTGTAAAACAAACAAACAAACAAACAAACAAACAAACAAATAAATAAATAAATAAATAAATAAATAAATAAATAAATAAATAAAACCAGCACCGACCTGGCCCCAGCGGCTGCGTAGTTGGCGCTTGAAAAAAACCCGTTGGGGACTTTTAACCCCCAAAAAAACCCCAGTCGGCGCTCTAAAATAAACAAAAAAAAATTAAAGCGCCAACCAGACCCCAGGGGCCGCGTGGTTGGCGCTTGAAGGAAAAAAAGAATAAAGAATCAAAACGAACAACAAAATGAATATTTTTAAAAAATCATTAGAAACAAAAACCTTAATTAAAACCAACTGAAACGAAATGAATTGTCATTTTTTCCGTTCATGCCCATCTCTAGTTATAAACTCTTTAAAAACTCTGTCCCTAGTTGTGAGTGGATCGGTCCATGCAAGAGCAGAATGTGCAGAACAGTGGTCTGTGTCACCTGCTTATTTCTAAAATCAGTGAGCTTCTTGTTGCAACATAATAAACCACAACAATTCTTCTAAGAGACTTGTTGCACAGCAATGGGAGCAAGGTCAATGCATTTCCTTCTCACCTGAGCTCTGACACTTGAAAGTTCTGCCTCCAGCCTCTGGACTGACCTTCTCAGTTCACAGAGTTCTTCCTTAACACATCGCAGGTTGTCGCAGTGCTTGGCGGCAGTGGTCTGGAGCTCCTGGTACTAAAGCAAAAGGTGAAAGACAAAAGTTGCTGACAATCCAGAAGGCTGAGTTGACTGTCACAAGATGCTACCCTGCTCACGAGAAGTTCACTATATTGAGGTGTTAGGCTCGAAGGCATGATAGGCCCCATCCATTTTCTGTTGTTCCTTCCTTACTTGGAAGGCTCTGCCTAAAGTTCAGAAAAACAAAGTTCCCAGTTAGCACCAGGGCAAGAACAGAAAGCTTGTAGAAAGCTAGGCCCATCTCAGTGCCTTCCAAGGAAGGCCTTTCACCCAGGTGAAATATATTTTAGTGTTTCTAAGGTATTTGTAATGTAGACTGAACTCTCAAAATGGGAACTGTGGTATCTGTAGTCTATACAATCTGAAGATCCCATCTGTAACAGACAGAATGAAGCTAGGCTGTCCTTTCTAACCTTGTGGAATGTTGATTATACTGGGCTATGTAATACTGTCCTTGAATAGAGATGAACTCCATTAAATACAAATGTGGCTGCTTCTTTCTCCTTGATATTAGGACAAGCTCTGGCCTTACCTCATAATGTTGTGTTATGTCCTGTCAAGATCCATCTGACTTATGGTGACCCTAGTAGGTTTTTGAAGGTGAGACATTTAAGGAGGGGTTATACCAGAGCCAGTGAGCTTCTGTGGATGAGTGGGGATTCAAACCTGGGGCCCCTGAGTAGCAGTCCATTGTTCTGTCCACTATACCTATACTGGGTACCACATGCTTCCTGCCCTGGGGTAACTCAGCTGTCTTCAGTGACTCATTGTGCTCCATTTTAGTTAGTACTCACCAATTCTTCCTAGCTTCCTGCAGGTGGCGTCTCTACTTTTCCAGTAAGTACTAATACATTTTGCATTTTACTGCCTCTGGAGAAGCGAGCTACAGCCCTCAAAAGCACGTGGTCTTCTTGCTGTTGGTACATTTCAAACAAAAGGAATAATATCTCCAGCCCTAACTTCTGCCACAGGGGTTTTACCTCACATTGACACCATGCTTCAACCTCAGACCTGCTCCTGGAAGCAATATCTTCATAACAACGCCGGAATTCCTCGAGGGCACAGTCCATATTCAGACCTCGGCTGTTGTCCATTTGCACAGTGACACAGGTGTCTGAAATGCAACACTGCAGCTCATTTAATTCCTGCAAGAGGACCAGACAGGAGGCACAGTTACTATTATGGAGCTTTACTTTCTTTCACCATGTTGACTTTAGATCTGGCTCTCCAACTTCCAGGGATAAAGACATTAATTTGAATGTACCTGATCCTCCCCAATATGTTCATCCATCCATCCATCCATCCATCCATCCATCCATCCATTCTCCCACTTCCTCACTCCCTATGTCACTTGTCTCCGAATGAAAGGACCCAAAGTAAAAGTACAGTATTAAAAACCAATCAAGCACACTGTGTTTTTAAAAATGGTATATTTTTTTGTAAAAAGATGAAATATGTCCCCCGACTCAGTGGGAGAAGCTTCTCTTGTTGAATATCCCTGAAACTTCAATTGTCCCATTGAATTGCTCAATAAATAGCCAATACATATATGAAGGCTTCCTTCTGGAAGACAGAGGAAATAGATTTCCCCCCCTTTTCTTTACAGCCCAGGAAGCCAAATTGCTTTGTTCAGGAAGGGACAGAGCAAAACAAGATGGCTTCCTGATAAAGTGGGGGATCTCCCTTTGCCCCCTTTTGGCTCTTCCCAATTCTGGGAGGAATTCTTTATTTTTTAAAAGTCTTTAAAAGGTATAGCACAGTGTTGGCGAACCTATGGCACAGATGCCAAAGGTGGCACTCAGAGCCCTTTCTGTGGGCACCCAATATCACCCCTTCATAGCCACCTGTATTCAGGATGAATTGCTGTATTGGCACTTGGCGATTAATTAGTGGGTTTTGAATCACATTTTGGACACTCGGTCATTAAAGGTTCACCATAACTGACATAGCACATCAGTAATGTCCACCCAATTTTCCATTTTCTTTCTCTCTTTTTACCTCCCCCTTATTTTATTCCTATTTCCTCCTAATTGACATTAAAAAAAGCTTCATCCTTTTGCTTCATGAAGCAGAGAAAGGAAGTTTTTGATTTTTCAATTATCCCATATCATTAAGTGGTTAAGTTATTTGTGCCAATTTTGGGGTGAAGTGTATACAGAAGGTGAACGTGCCTTACCTCCCCAAAAAGGTTTTTGAAAAAGAGCAGACTTTTCTGCATTGCCATCACTTTTGCTTCCTTTTCTGCTTTGTCCATGTAAACACAATCCACCTCCTATAAGAATTCAAAATAGGAAAAATGTGAGCATGTCTCATGAGGATAACCCTTAGCCATTACCACCTGCTGGGGTCCAGAGGTCAGTAGAAAGAGAGCTGGGGACCCCTACACATGCCAGGAACAATGGCGATTTCTCCAGCGCATCGCTGCCACTTGCCTTTTTGAGAGTTACATACTCATTTTCGGCACTTGTTCGATGGTGACATTCCTCTTCAAACCTGGAGAGGTAAGCGAAATAGTTTTAATTCACATTGGTACTTATTTATACTACTTGAGAAAGTGTTTATCCTGCTCAAGTAGTATAAAGAGTCAGTGGGCTGGAAATAGACTGGAAATTCATCTAAGTACTGTATCTGCATATCACTCATTCTAACTGCAATCAGATGCTGCATATAATAGACACTGCTATACAGTGGACCCTTGTATAACAAGTGATTTGTATAACATAAAATCTGTACAACATAAAAAATTCAGGAGATAGGGGAAATCTGCTTAACGGAATCGTCTATGGGGCGAATCTGTACAACATAAAATGGTCACGATTAGGGATTATTCTGTTTTCAATGCATTCCTATGGAAAATTTGTACAAAGGAAAATTTGCTTAACATAATTTCATTTGGAACGAATTAAGTCCTTTATACAAGGTACTATACTGCTATAGCAAAAGCAGGGCTGGGCTACTAATGTGTCTGCAGACAGAAAAACGTCCTTTCCAGCTTAATGTTTGACAGATTGTTTGAAGGGCTGTCGGGTGCAGTCCTCCATAGGAAAGATGGCCCAGGCTATATCTAGACTAGACATGGGGGATAAAACAGAAAAATGGTGATTGATTTTGATTTTGATTTCAAATGGTGAGCCACTGTGTGAGATGGAATGCTGGACTGGATGGGGTGTCCACAAGCCTGCCCTGCTTGAAAAAATGGTGGGTTTTTTTTAAAATGCTGTATTTCAAGAAGGGGTGTTTCCTTCTTGTGTAGGATCACACATACTAGGGGTGTAACAATGAGAAACAGGAAGCCTGGCCCATATAGGTTAATCCAAGGGAACCATGCCTCCACCAACTCCCATTTGTTTCCATCTCAAGAAATGAGTAACAAGAACAAATGTTATTAAGCAACTCCTGGTCCACCATTAAAAAGGGGGGGGCACTTCCTGCACTTGGTGCACAGCCGCGGTCGCCAACCGTGAGTTCTCAGACATTTGTGGGCTAAGACTCCTAGAAGCCTTCACCACTAGTTGTGCTAGCCAGGCTTTCTGGGAGCGGATGTGCAACCACATCTGGGGAACCAAGATTGGGAACCACTGTTTTAGAGGGTCATCACGCACTCCGCATGGCCAGTCTGGAACTGTAAAGTCCCATCTCTCACCTTTTCTTGTTGCCCTCCATAACGTCTCTCCAGTGGTTCATTTCCGCCACCAGTTGTGCATTCTCACATTCCAGGCACTCCAGCTCTTTCTTCAGGCTGCTGATGTACTCGTTCAGCATGGGTTCCATGATGCTTCTGCAGCCCTTCTTCTGCTGCAGGAACTCTAGCTTGGTGTGCAGCATCAGGTTCAGCTGCTCCAAGTATCGGACCTGCGAGGCAAAGCAAATAATTCCGCCAACACCGCCACCCCACAAGACTGATTAATGTTCATGTTCATGTTAAGTTCACACTGGAACCGATTCTGCTGCCAGCAGAAGTTCCGCATCCAGATGCTCTCCCAAGTACTGTGGATTTCAAACAGACTTGCAATAAAAGGAAGACTTGCAGTCATCACACAATCCAAGGGAGATGACCACACAGTTCGTTCCAGAAAATCTAGTACATTTGGGATTCAGATTTTAAATTGGAATCCATGTGATGAGATGTTCCATATGAAATTTCAACTCCACATCTGAATGTGCTGAATTTGGTTTAACTGTTTTAAAATCTTGAACCGAATAGACATTCATTTGGCACAGTCATTAATTTGCTGGGCAATCACAAAAGAACAAAGTCAATCAGCAAGAGCAATTAAACCACACACCCCAGGATTTATAGGGAAACTGAGATCACGCTTTAAAAAAGAAAGTGAACTGCCTGAAGATGATGTTTTTCTACACGAAATTAATGTCACAAGTCGGTTCCACGTTTCTGATGTGACAAGCAATGTTTCTTTCTGGTACTTAAAAAAAAAATAGCTTTGAAGGAAAGCTGAAGACATTTAAAAGGCATTTGGTCAGAATTTTGCAAAAATTAGCTTTTTTTGTTTTTTCTCCTTACTGGTTTGGGGGTAGCGGGCTCCCAGTAATTTCAAAAGCCAGAGCCACAAGTGACGGACTGGCAGACTGTTTCCCCCCACCTGTGTCTACGTACTTGCATGTAGTGCAATGCAAGTAGATCTGGCTTAGGGTTAAGACGGGTTAGCGCAAGGGCTAGGGTTATAGTTACGGGTGAGGTTAGGGTGAGTATTGGGGTGCACCTCTGGGTGCCTCTCTAACCCACTTAGAAGGACAGTGTACTGGCGTATGGGTTAGGCTTAGGCTTAGGGTTTGGGTTTGGGCTACGATTAGTGGGCTGTTTATGCCCGATTGGCACATCCCAGAAGTCTCTGTGGTCAACCTGGCCAAGTGGCCATGCGATTGGTGGAAAATTTGCATGGTCCACTCCCATGGGCGAGCCCATCATTGCAAATGTGCAGGTGTAAAAATAAAATAAAATAAAATAAAATAAAATAAAATCAACGGAGACTTTTTTTTGCAAGAAAAACCCACTGCTGCTACTGTAAAAATTCAAGCATTTAAAATAGCTAATTTTCGCATGTTTCTGTGGTGCTTTGGTGGGGTTTTGGGCAACGATTTCAAAAAAAATATTGCAGTCGCCATTTTGGATCCCCCGCACTGCATGGCAAATGGATGCGCCCTCCCAGCCTGGTACCAGCAGCGCAGCAGTATCAATAGCCAAGGAGAGGGGGGCAGGGAACCTCCCCCCCAAATAAAACACCCTTCTGGCCTCGTAGGTGCCCTCAGGCAGTTTTCGCCTACTTTTAGGGCCGGGAATCAGTTTTTTTTAACTTTTAAAAACTTTTTTGTTTGTCGCCGCTTAGACAAATCAGACCAAATTGTTCGTTCTTTTCGAGCTCGAATTCTGGCAGAGTAATTCCGTTACCGTTTCCGTGAATTTTTTGCAAAACGGGAATTTTGTTTTCTCTTTTGTAGATAGATAGATAGATAGATAGATAATAGATAGAAATAGATAGATAGATAGATAGATAATAGATAATGGGCAAAAAAAAATGGTGTTTCGTTTGTCGTTTGTTGTTTAGCATTCATTACAGTTCAATGTATTTTTTCCACAATTTTTCGAAAAAATTGTTTTCATTTCATTATGTAAACAAAAAATGAAAACAAAAATGAAAAATTGCTGTTTTTTAGTATTCATTACAGTTCAATGTATTTGCCATTTCATTTCATTTCATTTTGGAGACAAAATTCATTTTTTCATTTTGGAGACAAAATTCGTTTTTACGTGAAAAAACGAAAAAAAAAAAATGAAAAATTGCTCATTTCGTGCCCATCTCTAATATAGAAAGGTAGCTTTCTGTTCTCTTGGTTACTGTATAAAATGAACCTTGCAATACAAGGAGATTACTCTGTGTTGACAGAGAAACTGATTACCACCATAAAGCCTCTGAAACCCACAAGATCATTTTCAGCTCTATAGTTAAACAGTTTAAAAACCTCAATAATTGATCCCTAGTCAAATTCAATGTACCACCCACACTCCCCAGTGTACGTAAATCTATCAAAACAAAATGCTCTAAAATCAAATAAAATAATCCTTCAGCTTTTCCCCCACCCAGAAGATGAGGAATCCCATAGAAGGTTCAGCTATCCTCCCTTTTATCCTTCTACAGAGAGCTAAAGATACATCTCTTCAGACAGGCTTTTAATAGCAATAATTCAATCCCTGAATTTTTAAGAGTCAGATAGTTCTTAATGTCTGCTACTTTTAATTGTTCAATAATAATAAGCACAATTGTGATAAGCATTCATTGTTTTTAATATTTAATTTATTATGTTTTAATACTATTCCTTTTAATATTGCAAGCAGCCTTCCTTTCCTTTCCTTATAAATAACACACACACACACACACACACACACACACACACACACACACACACACATCTATATCTATATCTATATCCATATCCATATCCATATCTATATCTATATCTATATCCATATCCATATCTATATCTATCTATCTATCTATCTATCTATCTATCTATCTATCTATCTATCTATCTATCTATCTATCTATAAAGTTGTATTTGTAAGGTGACTTGCATCATTAAAAAGACAATGCAGAAAGCAAAAAATAGCAACTATACAAATATTTAAAAAGAATTGGACAAATATTATATTAAAGACAATAAATAAAATAAATAGTAAAAGGGCAGTTAAAACCAATAAGTCACAACAATCAATTTAAAAACCCTTCTCAAAGTGTTCTCTTCTGTGCATGTACATGCACTAGGTGCATGCCTGTGAGCCACTTCCTCTCTGTAGATTCTGTTGCAACTGGGAGAAAAATGTTTGCAACGGGTGCTCTGGGCTGGAAAATCCCTGAGTGGAGAGCACCAGAAGAGTGTGGGCGTTTATACGCGACCCCTAAACTCCGGGGCAAATGGCTCCCAGCTCCAGAGCTTAAAAATGTTTACCCACCAGCTCCGGAGTTAACAGGAAATTAAGTGCGACCCCGCCCACTTTAGTGCGTCCCAGCGCAGCTTTCAGGTACCTGCTCTTTGGAAGTGAAAATTATTTGATCCGGTGTAACGATAGTGAGTGCGGGGCTCTCCTTGCTTCTGTTTGTTGTTTTTTTTGGCTCCCGCCCCTTTAAGAGCTACTTTTACAGGGATGAGAGGCAGAACAAGGTGAGCGGCATGCTTTTCTTTCTCTTTTTCTCCCTCCCCTCATGCAGCCAGCAGCCAGGAACTGTGGAGGGGGGTGGGGACAGAGGAAGAGCGACAAACCCCTAAGATCTCTGGTCCGAATTTAAGTAGCCAGCGGATCTTAGGGGTCGTGTAAAAAGGCCCTGTGTGTGTCCATTTTGTCAAGCAGCTTAGAGCATTGTTGGCGAACCTATGGCATGGATGCCAAAGGTGGCATTTGGAGCTGTTTCTGTGGGCACCCAACACAGCCACCTGTAATCCAGGTTAAATTGCTGTATTGGCACTTTGCAAATAGTTAGTGGGTTTGGAATCACATTTTGGGCATTCAGTCTCTAAAAGGATCGCCAATTGCCATCACTGGCTTAGATGGAACCTTAACCCCTCTCATGCAGCCAGTCACTTAGAGAATGGCTGGCTGAAGGATGAGCCGAAGGATGGTGAAGATGGGGTCAGCCTGACTTCCTGTGGGAGGGATTTAGAGTCTGGGAACAGCCACAGAGAAGGCCTATAGAGATATCCCCTTTGGAGAGATTAAAAAGCATCCCAGCTGGCTTCATGGGCAAGGCCTTTTGGGAGCATTGAACCTCCATTTGTGCTGGGAAACCCCGGATGAGAAGACAATGGATTCCATGGGGCCTCATGCACAGGAAACCAGGCTCTGTCTTATCTCTCCCCCCCCACCATATTAGCCAGCAAGGCCATGAGATGGTATACATGAAATAACAAGCTATCTGTAGTCATTCATCAAGCCTGCTACGTGACCAGCCCAAAGAATTTGCTACGTCAGATAAGCCCTTCCCAGGAATTCATCAGCCTACACCATCCTGACACGTAGACCCTCACCCCACCTCTGATGCTCCGCCTTTGTACCAATAAAAAGAGTCTGGACTCATGCTTGCAAAGGAAGCTGTTGCTGCATGAGTCCTGGCTTTTGCTGAACCCAACAATGTGTCTATGTGGAATCATTCCTACACAGGCCCTCTTCTATGTCCCCATCAGATGCTTCTGTGATGATGGGTCTGAACGAAAGTCCTCGTCTGATGATCTTAACACTTAAGCAGATTCCTTGATGAAGACACAGCCCTTGAGATAGTTTGAACCCAAGCTGTTTAGGGCTTGATAGGTAAAAGCCAGCACTTTGAATTGTGTTCTGAAATTGATTGGAAGCCTGTGGAGCTGCTATAACAGGGGAGTTATGTGATCCCTGTAACTGACCCCAGTTAACAATTTGGCTGCAGTGTTTAGGCCTACTGAAGTTTCTGGGCACTTTTCAAAAGCCACCCCACACAGAGCGTGTTACAATAATCCAGCTGGGATGTAACTAAGGCATGACATTGGGCATTTCCTGTCCAGGTTCAGGCATAACTGGGCAACAAACAAAAACTAATAAAGGATGCTCCTGGACATGACCCACATTTGAGCCTCCACAGACTCAAACACTGAATAAACAACAATAATGAACATAGAACAAAAAAAAATATAGGTAACAGTAATTTTGCAAATGTCAAAATTCATGAATTTGGTATGCTAACATTACCTGCTTCCTTTGTTGTTGTTATTGTTAATGTATTATTATTTCAAAGCTCTAATTACAGTTACTGGGGAGGCACTGGCAAACCCTTTAAAACCAGAACAGCCGACAGAAGTGTCTGGGCACTTCAAGTTCCATGATCTTCTTCCATTATAAAAAAATAACTCAAAATGTGCAAGACTGCATACCCAATAGTGCCAACAAATAAGAAATTGTACTTTGAAAGAACAAACACATGCGCACGCGCACGCACGCACGCACGCACGCACACACACACACACACACACACACACACACACACACACACACACACACACAACCACAAACCTGATTAGCAATTCTGAGCAGAAATTGGTGAAACCTGATTAGCAAAGTGAAAGACAAAAATGGTGAAGGATTAGTTTGGAAGACTAAAATGGTCTGTGTGTGGATGCTCCTGAAGCAGAGGCACTGAGCATGTGGAGAGGAAAAGGGAAGGGAACGGATGGACTGTCTTCCCTATCACGTAGCACAGGCCAGCCTGGATCGTGTTAATGCCCCAATAGCCTGCTCCCCAAATACAGTTCAAGAGCTAAGCTTCATGATCTGGTCTTAGGTGGAGATCATTTCCCCTCAGCCTCCCCGACTCACCTTGCCAATGAAGGAGGCGAACTGGCTGTTGAGGCACTGGAGCTCATTCTTCTCTTGGCATTTGGCCGCTTGGGCCGTGGCATCGATCTCCACGTTGAGGGGCTGGAGCAGGGCTTCGTTGCGTACCACGGAGGTGATGCTCGGGCAGCAAGGTGCACAGACCCCAGAGCGCTGGAAGCCGTAGCGATACCCATTGCCGCAGTAGTCGTATCCCTGGTAGCCATAGTGACACTGTGGAGGCAGGCAGCTGCCGGCGGCCATTTTGAGTCCACATGGGTTGCCACACCCCAGGCTCCTGGTACTGAAACAACCTTCATAACTCTCCCCAGCGACCCTCGGGGAACAAGATGGGTGGGCATTCCCAAGGGGGTGAAGGACAGCTGAACGAGAGCTGAAATTTCTGGGGCCACAGGCACGGCTAGAGCGGCAAGACATGATTGGACAGGAAAGCTGAAGCTGAATATGTGAAACTGCAGTGTGAAAGGAGGCAAAGGTGTTGTGCTTTCCTTTGGAGTAACCTGTCCTTTATATCTGTTTTGGGAAGCTGGGCTTGGCTAGCAGATAAATCAGGAACCAAACATCTTCCCCAAATTAATGAGCTTGGGGAATGTTTATGGGACCAACTCCTTGGCTGCTGTATTTTCAATAGATGCTCAGTTGGTCCATTAAAAAGCTCCGGGGATTTCATAAAGCCATTGTTTACTCCGCCTACAATGCAGTATTTAAAAAAAGTTTATTCCAACTTCTCTTTTTTGATATGCAAGACTTTTAATTAACACATGGCTATATTAAGAAGTAAAGGTCAGGTTGGATTCCCCCCACCCCTTTATTTTTTGGCTCTGCCAGAAGTCGGCTGTAAGACCTTCCCATGCCTCACTTTATAGACCTATTAATGAGGCTAATGATACACCTCTTTCTTGCTTCAGAAATAAAGCTGGTTGTCTCAATTATCACATTTGCTGTTTGCAGATGAAAGGTGGCCTTGATGTAGAACAGCGTTTCCTGCGTGGTGTAGTAGGATCTCTTGCAAAATCTCTAATGTGCTGCTGAAGGTGCAGCTTGCTGTCAAGCCCAAGCCTATGGAGACCAACCACATACTGTACATGGAATTGGCACCTGCTTGTTTGAAATGGTGGCAAGCCACCCAACACACTGTGCACCTCCAATGATGGGGACATTTCCAGCAGAGACCACCTGCCACCATCACCATTTTCAGGAATGGAGTGGAAATATATCTCTGCCCCATCACCACCAGTGGGTACAACCCCTGCCTGCCATGTGTACAGTTGCTAGAGGAAGAAAGTATGCACAGGGGATGTAGTTGGCTGGTGTTAGGGTAGCCAGTGCCACTTAAATATCCCCCCACACACCAAAAGAGGATAAACGTGGATACTAGTCTCTCTATAATTGCAGCTGGTAATTAATTTGTATTGATACAAAATTAGAAATCATTGTAAAACAATCTAAACAGAATTACAGTACATCTAGTTCAAGTGAAGCGGGGGTGGGGGTAGGGAATGGCCAGCAGGTAACCCATCTATCTGCTGAATCTGCTGCCCAGGTCCTGCTAAATAGGGAGGAGAGAGCCTCAGTGTCCATGTTCCCCCTCCTTATGGTTCCAGAGATGGGGACTTGAGTTACAGGGCTAGCAACTTGACTTGGACTTGACTCAGGTTCTTTCATCAATGACTTGAACTTCATTTGCAACTCAGAACCCACCCACTCATTCCTCCCTTCTTTCTGGGGAAAGAAGCTTGTTTTTAATAGGGACTCTGTCTGTGTGTGCTTGAAAAGTATGACCAACAGGGTGGAGCCTTTCCTACTTCTAATCACTGACACACTGCAGATATGTTAATGCAAGAAGGCTAGAGCAGTTTGTGCAATTCACAGAAGGAGGCAAATTAGAAGGCGGAACATCTATAGGAGGTTTGCATGGGTAGTACAAATTTTGTTCAGTAAGATTATCCCTAAATTTTACTTATGGTACATATGAAGTGAATTCAGAATCCCTACTAAGATGACGTATCCGTAGAGCTCTCAATGGGGGAGACCTCATAAAAATCACAGTGCCATAAAGGCTATGTTATATGGCTGTTAGGGATGGGCACCTTACAAAAATGACATGCTGTTGTGTTGTAGGGTTACAAAACGTTTCAAAATGAAACAAAACCCTAGCCAGCATTTTGTTAGAAAATGAAAAGAAATGCCATCCCCCCATAATGAAACAATTCATTTTACAGGAAATGGCAGGGGAGCTTCCTCAAGCTCTCCCCTGTAACCCCATCAAATTTGGAAAGTGTTGGGTTTCAGAGAACAGACTTATTAAATTCTAAAGGTGCTGTAAAAAAAGGTTTACCCCCGCACATGTGTGCTAGTCATGTCCGACTCTAGGGGCGGTGCTCATCTCCGTATTCAAGCCGAAGAGCCAATGTTGTGCAAGTCCATGGCCATGTGGCCAGCGTGGCTGCAAGGAAAGACAGTTTTTTACCTTCCCACTTTTTATGGCAGTACCTATTTATCTACTTGTATTGACATTCTTTAGAACTGCTAGGTTGGCAGAAGCTGGTGTTATCAGCGGGAGCTCGCTCCGCTGCGCAGCACACGGGATTCGAACCGCCGAGCTGCCGACTTTGCAGCTTAATTGAAGGAGTGTGGATCAGCACGCTATGGGGAAGCTGTAAATTAACCCTATAATTGGTGAAGCACGCTGGACACACTCCTTCCATTAAGCACCTCAAACCCCCTTTGGAGCTTAATAACCCCGTTCCCTGAAACCCAGAACTTTTCAAATTTTAAGGGGTTCCCTAAAATCGCTTTGGGAAGCTAAACCTGCCATTCGCATGCCTGGGATCAATATAGTTTTTAATTTTTTTAAAAAAATATTAAATGGAAAATTATTGATCCCAGGCATGCAAATGGCAGGCTTAGCTCTCCCAAGTGATTTTAGGGAAACTTTTGAAGTTTGGAAAAGTAGGGTTTCTGGGGGCAAATATATTAAACTCCAAAGGGGGTGGGGGTACTTAACTGAATGAGTTTCTTCTGCATGCTTTACCAATTACAGTGGTACCTCAATTTATGAATTTAATCTGTTCCAAATGTATGCACTTAAGTCGAACTACTCTTAAGTTGGGGCATCTAGCTAAAAAATTGAAAAAATGAAAAAAATTGTAAGTTGAACAGACCATATCTAAAATTTGTAAGGCGGCAGTTAAAACGCCAACAGTTTTCCACTCTTAATTGTTCTTAAGTTGAGCTGCTCTTAAGTAGGGGTACCACTGTATAGGGTTAATTTACAGCTTCCCCTCTCTATGGTAAAGCATGCCAAAGACATGCACTAAGTACCCCTCCACCTCCTTTAGAATTTAATATCTCTGCCCCCAGAAATTCTAACTTTTCCAAATTTCAAAGAGTTCCCTAACATCACGTTAGGAAGCTAGCCCTGTCATTTAGGGGGAGATACATGGCTGGGATCATCCCAGCCATGTATCTCCCCCAAAATGATAGGGGTAGTTTTTCCAAGTGATTTTAGGTCATCCCCTACGATCTGGAAAGATTTGGGGTGGTAAAAAGGACTAAGTTTTGATGCTCTAAAGGTGATCTGGGTAGTTAATTGACAAAGTGTCCCAGGAGGTTGCCAGCCACTCCAGCAATTTAGGGGTTTACTCTATAGTATTAATTCTTTAATTACTGGCAACCTCCTGGCACACTTTGTCAATTAAGTATCAGAACCCCCTTTAGAGCTTCAAACCTCAGTCTTCTGACCCCCTAAATCTTTCCAGATTTCAGACGGTAACCTAAAATGGCTTGTGGAAGGTACCCTTGCTTCTTTGGAGCCCGAGGTATGTAAATTTTATCTTTTAAAATAATTTTTGAGTGCATATTTTGAAAAAAAAATGTACTCAGAATTTACTTACATTGGGCTCCAAAGTAGCAGGGGTACCTTCCTCAAGCAATTTTAGGTAACCCCCTGAAACCTGGAAAGACGGGGGGGTTAGGGGACTAAGTAATTAAGGACCAAAAGGGGTATTCCTAGGAAAGATTATTTCTAATTGGAATCAATGGGAAGCCACAAAAGTTCTATCGCTCACCCAATCAGCTTCCGATTCCAATTAGAAAGAAATTTTCCTATGGGCACCCCCTTTGGACCTTAATTACTCAGTTCCCTGACCCCCAAACCTTTCCAGATTTCAGGGGCTGACCTAAAATCACTTGCTCCCCAAGGACTCAGGGGATCATATTAGTGTTTCATTTCATTTTGTTTCTTTTGTAATGAAACTACTTTAAAATTCATTTGTAACAAAGCGAATCAAACTGCAGGGGGGAGATGAAGGGAAATGAAACAAAACACTATTTTTCATTTCATGCCTATCCCTAATGGCTGTATTTTTAAAAACTATTGTTTAGTTTAAATTGATGTTTATAATTGAATCTTATTTGAGTTGGTGCATATGGTTTTATAAGCTGCCCAGTGTAGTGGCCTGGCCACTAAATGGGTGGGGTTTAGATAGATAGATAGATAGATAGATAGATAGATAGATAGATAGATAGATAGATAGATAGATAGATAGATAGATAGATAGATAGATAGATGTCTCATGTAGTCCTGATGTAACACCAGCTAATATAGAAGCCTCTCTCTCTCTTGACGCATATGACTTAGACCAAAACCATTCAGCTCCCTTTCATCTTCTCCAGCAGGCAGAAGATGACGGCAAAACCTCCGTTCTTTGAAAGCTTTCTCTCCTGCACCAGCTAATTACCAAGCCACTCATCATTGCCTAAATGTGTCCCTGCTGCAAACTGCAATTATGGTTGCACAGTTTCAAGGCATTAACCTCTCGCCTTGAAGTGACAGGGCGACTAAAAAATCCAGCTACCCTGTAATTAATTTCTGGGACAGTCTATAATAGTGTCCTGGGCTTGGCTGCCGAGAACATATTTACCCAGACAAGCGGGCCTTGATCAAATCAAGGAGTTATAGTCTCTGCTTCTCTGCTTCCTTCCCAGAAGGAAGATTTCCTCCAAGGTTTGCTGTTCTGCCCTTGTTCCACCTCAACCTTGGAAACTCTTGGCTGGATGAGGTCCTTGGCCCAAGGATCCTTGCGCTCCACAATCTCCAAATCTTTGGTTCTGTCTCCAGTGGGTCCACTAATTCCCCTTCACGTGCTTCCTGGTCCAGTTCCATTCTGGCACCTTTCCATCAATTCCCCTCTTCCTCTCTTTCTTCTTCCCTTTCCCCTGACACCTCTAAGGGGCTGTTTTTTTTCCCTTTCTATGACCTTCTAGAACCTTCCCTGCTCCTTCTGTTCCCATCTCTTCTCCCTATTCTAGGTCAGACCCTGTCCTCCCACGTCCACCAACGAGTTTGAGGTAGTGAAGCTTCTTAGGGAGGGTACTTGGAAGGGATAATGCCATCCTCACAGACACCTTTCGTAGTTGGGTGGGACCAGGACTACAGCAGAGGAGAATGACTGCAGACTATTCAAGCAACAGTATATTGTCGTTCACTCTCCCTGCTGCAATGCAAAGTGTGTGCTTGTGTGTTTGTGCACTTGTGTGGTTCCTACTGAGTTCTAACAATGTCCTCTGTGTATCCTTTAATATACTATATGTTTATTGTTTTGTATTGATTTTATGCCAATAAAGGTTCTGAATAAGACTAAGACTTGTGTGCTTTAGATATGGGTTAATCCAGTTCCCCAGATTTTGAGGTGCCTTTTGGAAGTGTGTCTTTAACGATTGTTGTAACAAGTGCCCAATGAACCAAAATGTAGAACTCCCTCAGGATTGGGAAAGCTATGAAACGAATATACAAGGGAGATACGTGGAGACTGCTGTTGCCAGCCCAGTCATGGTTGCAGTATGCATCGTCCCACATAATCCTAGGTTTGTGTGTGAGGCCTTTGCATCCAGCCTCCAGGCTCACTCATCGAAGGAAATGCAGAGCCTGACCCATGTCAATTGCTGGATCAGCCCACGTGAAGCCTGCCAGCTGCAGATCTCACCTGGCTGAGAAGCATCTCATTAGAGGTCACAGGCAGAGGCAGGAAAGGTCCTCCAGGATGTGTAATAACAGGTGGTGACCCATTCAATTAGGAAGCATGTAATAATGGACATGAAGACAGGGAGGAGCTCCAAAATGCTGCTTGTGGTGAAGCTCAAATACATCATTAAACTCCCTTGTTTTGTGGTTGAAAGAAGCACATCGAACGGCAGACTTTGCTTGGCAGGATCGCTTTATTGGAAGCAGAGGCATGCATTTGCCTTCGTGTTCCAAAAACTAAACAAACAATAGAATGAAAAGCAAGAGCTAGATGGAAACAGCCTCTTCCCATCCACCCTGTAACCCCTGTAAAGGGAGTGATGCCAACACCAAGGTCCCTGTTGGTGGGCTTTCTTGCCCTTTCCAGGACCTGCTAAGTTTTAAGCCTCCAGCTCTCCATTGGGAGAAACAATGGTGGATTATTACCGGGGGAGGTGGAAAGCCCCGCCAGAAAAGAGAACTGATCCTAAAATAAGAAAGGGGTATGTGGGAGATGGGACCTATAGAAAAATGGGGCTAGAAGAAGGCACTCGACACCTTCCCAGGGACAACACCACCCCACTGGTTCAGGTATGTAGATGATACCGGGGTGAAAATCAAGACTCAGGAAGTACAGGCCTTTACAGACCACATCAACGCAGTGGATCCTAATATTAAGTTCACTAGGGAAGACACCCAAGACAACAGGCTGGCTTTCCTGGATTGTGCAGTCATCATCAGACCTGACCGTGGCCTGGGAGTAGAAGTTTACAGGAAACCCACCCACACAGATCAGTACTTGCCGATGGAGTCCCACCATCCATTACAACACAAATTAGGAGTCATTAAGACCCTAAGCCACAGAGCAGAGAGCATCTCCACCTCCACAGAAGCCAAGGATAAGGAAGACAGGCATCTGAAGACAGCACTTAAGGCCTGTGGATATCCAAAATGGGCCTCCAACAAAGCAGTGTGATCACTCAGAAGAACAAGGGATCAGTCTGAGACCCAGACTCGACGGAAGAACCTGGTCATTCCTTATATGGCTGGAGTGTCAGAGAATCTTAAAAGGATTTTTGGCAAACACCACATCCCTGTTTATTTCAAACACACTAAGGCAGAGATTCATCCACCCAAAGGACCCAATACCAAAACATACATGGAAGCATCTTAGGCTGCTTTCATATGACCACTAAAATCTGCAACAAACTTTGATCCGGATTGCCCCCCGGAGCAGTCATGTGGTTGATGTTGCGGATCAGATATTCTCATGGTCGTGTTTTTAAAATCCACAACCATTCTGATCCCCATGACTGAGAACCGCAGCAAAGACACCATAACGGGGGCAAAAAGGTTTTGGTGTGGATTTTCCGTGTTCCCACGGACTCGAGTAATAGATTAAAATCCACATAGGAATGCAACAAGGATTTTACCACCTTGAGACAAAGTACTTGTAAAAAGTGAGCGTGGTCGCACTTTATTATTTTTTTAAAGTCCGCTGCTTGTGGGAAAATGATTTTATGCTCCGCATCTGCAAGCAATTTGCAGCGGATTTTAGTGGTCGTGTGAAAGCAGCCTTAGAGACAGAAAAAATAAAGGTAATTTGTCCAAGCTGTGATCTATTTAAGGATGTGGAATTGGTTTCATTTACGGTAATTGCAGAGGGAAAGAAGCAGTGAAATACTACAGGCAATCTTTTAAAGAGGTTACCCTCCCCCCACAACCAAATGTATATATGCATTTATTTATATTTAAATCGACAGACATTGCATTACTTAAAGAAAGAAAATGTCCCATTCATCAGAGTAATGTTATTTTGAAATTAATTACCACAAAGTAACACTGTGAACATTCTGAAATTAAATCATTTTCACAAGGGATAAGGAGGAAAAGAATAATAAGAAAAACCTGTGGTGGATGAACTGATTTCTTATAGGAAGGGCTTTCATAGAGACAGTCCATGCCTATTTAAGAATGTGGATTGTATTCCCAAAAGTTTATGATGTCACAAATTTGGAAGTCTTGGAGATGCCACAGCATTCCTTGAAATTAAATGTGTGTCTGAGGTGAGGAGATGAGTCCTGATTAGGCATGTCCCTGTGTGGTTCACAAGAAAAACACAAAACATTTGTCCTCGCCAGGCTATTTTTTATTTCTCAAGACAAAACTTGTCCATTGTGCAGGTTTGACAGGAAGCACACTACAGGAACATTCAACAACCGTTGCCCTTGTGGGTTGCATGAGTTAGGGTGCATTTGAGGAATTTTGTGCCGACCGAGACTGCAATTAGAGCTGAAGAATCCTTGATATCAGAAGTCTATGACTGCAGCAGTTTTTCATGCTTCATCATTAGAGATGGGCACGAATAAAAAAAGATGACATTTCGTTTGTCGTTTCGTTTAGGGGGTCCATTTCGGTTTGTTTCCGTTATTCGTGAATTTTTGCAAAAAATTGTTTTTGTTTTCGTTCTTTTTGTTACCGTTTCGTTACCATTTATTTCAATTTTTGTGATTTTTTTAGCTTTTAAAGCAGTTCAATGTATTGCTGTAACGAAAACAAAACGGACGACAAAATTTCTGGTGTTTCTGTTCGTTTCGTTTCATTTTAGAGATAAATATCGTTTGTCGTTTCATTGCATAACAAAACAAAAAAATGAAAACGGAAACAAAAATTGTTCATTTCGTGCCCATCTCTATTCTTCATCATCATCACCATCATCATCACAGAGCTGGAATAGACCCTGTGGATCACCTAGTTCAGCCAGTGTCAAGGAGGCACAGTGGGGAAACGAACTTCCAGCCTCTGGCACTGAACTATCCAGCACCAGAAATTACATTTCAAAGAAGGCTACGCTAACGCCCTAGAAAACCAGTCCCCAAGCAAAGCAAGCTAATTTGCAAACTTCAGAGAAGATGGTTGCAGCAAAGTTGAGAAAAGCTTCTGCTGTGACACTTACTTGCAATCAGCCCTTAAGGGTCCCCCCTGCCAATAATGCACTACCTATAACGTCTATCTCTGCCCTAATATTATATCAGAAAAATCCCACAGGACACTCAAGAGACCCAGCTATTCTGCTTTTTAAGCCATCAAGCATTTTGTGCAGCTTGTCTTTTGTAGTTTTTCCAAATTGTGAAACACACAGTGAACCCATCATGCCTTTTGCATTCTAGCCTCATGTGGAATTGAGATATCTGAAGAGGTTGATGCTGAGTTGTGATACAGTCCTGTCAGGCCTGAGTGGCTAGACTGAAAGAAAACCTTGGGACCAGCAAGACGACTTCAGATCTCTCGTCTGAGTTTCCTTTTTAACCACATGATTTTACTCAACTTGGGAGAAGACATACAGTAATACCTCATAAGATGAATTTAATTCATTCTACGGGTCAATTCGTTCTAGGAAAAAATCTTCCTGTGAAACACAGTTTAATGTGGTTTCACATAGGAATGCATTGAATTTGTCTTGCGAAGCATCCCATAGGAAAATTCGTCTTATGAGGCTTTCCTGTTCCCGAACATTTCATTTGTCTTTTTTTCCTGTTAAGGGGCATTCGTCTTATGAGGTATTGCTGTAATTTGGAGGTTGAGGGCTGGCCTTATTGTTACTTGGCCTTAGAATACACGGGCACAGAATGATCACTTTCGCTTATTGGTTCTGGAGAGATCTAGCAACATTTAGAGTGTGCACTAATAGCATACTATAAACCACAATTGGCCTGAGATTTGGAAGCAAATTTTAGGAGGTGTTCCCCAAAGATTCTTCTGAAATGTACGGAAATTTCTGGTTTGGGACACAAATTCTGAAAGAAAAGTATAATATATAATAATAATAATAATAATAATAATAATAATAATAATAATAATAATAAAAACTTTATTTCTATGCTGCCTTTCTCCCCGAAGGGACTCAAGATAGATAACTCTGGCCATGTGTATTTCTGCATGAAGAAAGCCATGCCATTTCTATTTATTTTTCAGACTAGATTTCCCAGAGTCTAGGGATTTGGAGGATTCTGGGAGAAATAATCCAAGAATACCTTTTACTACTGAGCTCTGGCGGCTTTTTTACCCTCTTGATTCGCAAGGCGAAGGCGCAAGGACAATGCTGACATCAGATTCTTTCCCATCCAGGAGGCAAAATTCTTCACAAGAAGGGACACACAGGTCTTTGCTGGGGGGAGATGGCTCTTCACAGAGGGATCCGCCCGGTTCCGGTAACCCGTTGAAGTTGGCAGGGCTGCAGCTCTCTCTCCCATGAGTCAGAGTGACCCCGCTTCTCCCTGGCCCACCATGGAGATGGTTGCCACACACCACGGCACCTTGGCTCCTTTGCACGGCTGTGAGGAGGAAAAGACACAAATGGGCCATGTCACGATGGACGCACAAAGGCTCCAAAGGAAAGATAATTCAATGAGCAGGGATGCCTCTGGAGGGTCTCTCTCCCAGCTACTTACAGATATTTACAGCACACTCCCCGTCATTGATCCTGGAAGGAATTTTAAAAAGAAAGACAGTAAAAAGATCTGCTCATCACTATATGGAGGCCCAAGTTGCAAACAGTTTCTGCCTATGAAGTATATGTGGCATGGGGAAGGCTGCAGAGCCACAGTTGTGCTTGTACCTGACTGGTAGCCTCCCTCTTTTAATGCAAGTAAGGGGAAGGCACCACTGCCTAGGTGCCCTAAGCACATCTGATCTCACCTGATTCCGGAAGCTAAGCAGGGTCAGCCCTGGTTAGTACTTGGATGGGAGACCACCAGGGAATGAATACCAGGTACGCCTGGAGTAAGAACTGGCAAAGCACTCCAGTATTCCTGCCAAGAAAAACTCAATGGACATGGGGTCACGAAGTGTTGGTCACAACTGTAACATTTTTGGAGAGCTTTAGATGTTGCTGTCCCCCTGTGCCACCACCCCTTCTAAAGGAGGAAAATCACGTTTGAGTACTGATACTTTATATTTATAATTTTGGGTTGGAAAAGTGGGGGTCGGCTTATCCATGGAGCATCATATAAACAGAAAAATATGCTATGAATGCTCACACCATTAGTATGGTAAGAAAATGAACTATGATTGTGGTTTGACTCTGGGTCCCTTCCCATTTTGCCTTGTCTCAGGAACGTGCACCTCTCCTGATATTACTGGACCGCTCCTCCTAGCATCCTGCCATTCACTCTGCTGGCTAGAGCGGATGGGTGTTCCAATCCAAGAACATCTGGAAGGCTTCAGGTTGCTTGGACATTCCCTATTTCAGGATTGTAGGGGAAAGGGGACCTAAATCATATATCCTTGCAAATGGATACCCTTTCCTACCCTTTCCTTCCCCTTCTCCGTGGCTGTCTTGGACACTTCAACCTATGGCAGAAGATTCTGGGTCACTGTCCAGCCTCAGAATCAGCCCCCAAGTGGTACCCAGAAGCACCCCTTGCACTGACCTGCACTCCTCTCCTTCTAGCAGTTTCCTGTAGGTCATGATTTCTATATCCATGGCCAGCTTGAGGTTCAGCAGCTCCTGATATACCCGTAGCTGGCAGGCCATGTCCTGCTTGGCCTTGTGCAGGGCATCTTCCAGCTCAGCTAGCTTATGTTTGGCATCTTTCATGGCCATCTCGCCACACTCCTCAGCCGCAGCCACCTCCTCTTCCAGCTTCTTTCGCTGTAACGACCGGGGCACAGAGGAAATGGGGGGGGGAGGGAAAATAAAGAGCACACACAGAGACAAGGTGCTGTAGAATGGACAGTACAGTAGGACCTGCTTATAGGCAGGATCAGCAGTTGCTGGATCACTTACCCACAGACTGGAAATATTAAAAATATTTAAATAAAAAAAACAAGTTATAACAAAGTAATATTCATAATGATGAAGTTTTCAGAACAGGCCACTAGAGGGAGCCATTTATTATTATTCAGCCACTCCTCACTTAACAACCTACTTGTTTAATGACCTTTCAGACTTACAACCAAAGCCGCTGCCGCTGCTGAATTGCTACATCAGAAAGAACCAGCTGTTCTAGCCCACAGGGCCTGGGCCAAAGCCTCCAGTCTGCTTCTGTTTGTCTGCACCTCCCTTGTCAGCAGCTCAGAGAGGAAGAAGCAGAGCTACTGCATCCTCCCCATCTCCCTCCTCCTCTGTTGCTCCCAAGGGATGGGTGTTGCTGAGAGCACCACAATGCTCACCTCCATCTCTATTTCTCCCGGCTTTTTGTTATTATTCTCCTGTGGTCTCCAGGAGAGCTTCCTCACTCTGGCATGCCTGTGAGGAAGGCAGCCTCAACACATCACATCGGCCTCAAGCTCCTCACTTACCAACCAATTTGCTCAGTGACTTAGTTGTAGGAACTGAAGTCCGTCATTAAGTGAGGAGTGTCTGTAACAGCATTTGCTATAATCTGTGTTTTTCAACATCTGGGGGTGGAGGGGGAGATTGTAAATGCTCTCCCATGATTATGATGGTCATACTGTATGGGTAAATCACACACTCCCATTCATCAATTCTATTACATTTCTGTATATTATCACATAACCATCACAGGGATGACTGGCCAGTGGGAAAACATCTTGAATTATTACCACCCACTTCCCCTTAGAGCCTGTGTTTGAAACGCTGCTCAGGAAACCCCACATTCCACATCAGATTCAGCCTCCAGACTGATCATTTTTCCTTTTCCAGGGGAAATGAAGATACTTGGTAGTTCTCTCCACATTTATCCTCTACACTTAAAAAAATTATATTCCTTCCAATAAGTGTAGCAGCTGCCTATTTGAACCAGACCGGCAGCTCCCTGAGGCATGTTTATCAATAGGGAAACCAGTTTATTTTCTTCTTCTGTACAATAGGGATTGTTTCAGTTTATGGGCACACCATTTGCAGGCCAGGGGGCACACCAGGCCTAGGAATGTGAAAATATTTTTTTTCCATCATTCTCTTTATTTATTGTCAACAGAGCATCATCATCATCATCATCATAATCCAGGTATCCATTTCTAGTATTGATATTTTGAGAGGAGGTATCCATTTCTAGTATTGATATTTTGAGAGGAGCAGTTTCATTTTTGGAGGGGAACTTTGGATAGACTATGTGTGGCCAATGGCTATACAATGCCCAGTCCTTTCAAGAGAAGCATAGACATCAGCACGACTCAGCGAAATTGTCGTTTCTGTTTTCGGTCATCGTTTCCATTACGTAATGGAAACGGTAATGATAATTAAGCCGTCAGAAATCGAACTTGAACCGAAAAAAGAAAAATTTGGTCGGGTTTTTCGTTTTCGTTTGTGGCATCACGGCGATTGCGCAATGCGAAGCACAGAAAAAGTTTTTTAAAGTTTAAAAAAAACCCGACTCCCAGCCAAAAAAGCAGGTGAAAATATGCCTGCCTGAAGCTTTGCAACCTACCAGAGGGGTGGTTTCTGGGGGGTCCCCGGCCTTTCCCCCTCTCTTCTCCTGTCCTGGGCTGCTTGCACCAGGCTGGGGGGGTCATCCTCGTCATCTCGCCACATGCCATGCGGTGGGGGGGATCCAAAATGGCGACCACAATTTTTCTTTTGAAATTGTGGTAAAAAAACCCACCAAATCACCAAAGAAACATGTGAAATTTATTTATTTTAAATGTCTGAATTTTTATAGTAGCAGCAGTGGGTTTTTTATAGCAATAAAACGTTGTATTGATTTTATTTTATTTTATTTTATTTTTTATTTTTTTAGACCTGCCCATTTGGGCTGGGCATGGGATGGGACCATGCAATTTTTTGAACCATTCCACCAATGGCATCGCCAGGTTTTTGACTGACACTTCTGGATGTCTCGGAGGGCATAAAAAGCCGAGATGCCTTCCAGAAATCGCAGTCGGTTGTATGGATGTGGTTGAGGGAGGAGGGCTGGCTCCTGGTGCTGGTGTGATCCAATCAAGATTGAGGAGGGAGGCTGGAGGCTTTAGGATTTAAGTTAGGTGGGCAGGGAGGGAACTGAATTTAGAAAATAATTTCTTTGATTCCCTGCAACTTTGTCTGCTGAAGGGAATAGCAGTTTATTCTTTATTTCTTCTCTGGCTGTTAGTGAGGATTTTTTTCTGATATTGGATAAAGGGGGAGATTCGACATGGAGTGGGAGGTGTGGATTTATTTTAAAAATATATTATATACGACCATTTATTTTCTATTTTCCCAACTTCAATTTGCTTGCACGCACACACATTTGGGGTGCAAGCCAAGAACAGAGCCTCTATCCTAAGAGATATCCTAACTGCCCACTCGCCCATCTGCCCGCACCGCCACCCGCCTGTGGCCTGCACCACCGCCCGCGCACTCGCCCGCCCGCAGCCGCCGCCCACCCATGGCCCCCCGCCACCGCCGCCTGCCTGCACCTCCCTCCGCCACCCGCCCCCTCCGCCCGCCGCCTAGGGCGCAAAAACACCTAGCACCGGCCCTGATTGCCGGACGCCCCTATGCTCTGGGAAGTCAAATCGTGCTGAATCGCGGTGGAAACGACAAACGACAAATGACAAATGAAACGACAAGTTTTTGAAAAAATTTCCCGACAAACGGAAACGACCTGAAATGGACCCGTTCCGACAAATGAAAAGTCGAAACGTCATTTTTTCTGGTCGTGCCCATGTCTAATAACAAGTCTCAAGTGATACCCTCTTTCCTGCCCATGTCCATGTCTTAAACTCCCCCATGTAAATATTATTCTCACCATTGCAAACCTTACCAGTAATAGGTGGTACTCTTGTTGCACCTAAGCCCCCTTGCTTCCAGCACTTACCTGGGCTTTGATGTTTACAATTTCTGACTTTACTCTGTGAACCATCCGGGACAGTTCGCCCAGTTCATCCTTAGCACTGTATAAATCATCACAGTGTTTAGCAGCTTCTGTCTTCAGTTCCTGGTACTGCAGGGGAAAGGGACCCATTATACAGCTGACAGCTAGATGTACTTGATAGCTGAGCTATCAAGTACATCAAGAATAACTATAATAATAATAAAGTTTATTTGTATGCTACCTTTCTCCTGAAAGGGAACCAAGATATATAACTCTGGCCATGTGTATTTCTATATGGATTACTATATGGGCCAAAACAACAGCAGCAGCAACAACCCCCACACACCCCCAAAAAAAAGAAAGAAAAGAAAAGAAAAGAAAAGAAAAGAAAAGAAAAGAAAAAAAGACAAAAAAGCAAAAAGAGACAAAAAAGACAAAATGTGCTGGCACTTTAAAAACAAATTTATATGCAGTTTACAGTGTGTATGTGAGTGTGTTAGATAGATAGATAGATAGATAGATAGATAGATAGATAGATAGATAGATAGATAGATAGATAGATAGATAGATAGATAGATAGATAGACACACACACACACACACAAATGTAAGCTTTCATGGACATGTCCACTTCATCAGATGTATCTAATCATCTAGAGCTGATTGGAAAGTGAGTGAAGTGGAAGTCTCTAGCACCCCTTAGGTTGCATGTACTTAGCTCTGCTCTTCAGTAAAATGATGTCTGAAGAAGTGGACAATGTTTCAGCAAAGCTCACATTTTAAAAAAAAATGCCACCACTTTTTAATCTTTTTTTCTTACTTGTTACTTTTATTATTTTTATTCACCTATAATGCTTGCACAGACTACCATGGCTACCCCTTCTACAACTACATGGGCCAGTTTCCCACTGAGTGGAAAGACCGATTGCACAGGGTATTGCAATTATGCAAGCAGAGGGCATGCTTTCTTCATGGAAAAGAGGCAAAGAATGCCCCACATTCTACACTGGAGGAGTTAGAAAAGAGGGTCACAGACCTGGTCCTGATACCAAGCTTCTGCCTCAGCTCGGCTCTGAGAGGCGATGTCTTCGTACCGACAGCGGAACTCATCAATGATGCCAGCCATGTCCAGCTCTCGACTGTTGTCTATTTTCATGGAGATGCAGGTGTCCGAGATGCGTGATTGCAACTCTTGGATGTCCTGCCAAGAACACCAAATGCAGTTTGCTTGATGCCAGTTTTTATGCCAGAGCTGTGTGCTCCATCTTTTTATGTTTTTGTTAAACCTGGCCCTCCTTTCTCGCCAATGATACTTCTGCACAGAATCTAAGCATATTTTCTTGTCCATCAAGTCCTTAACAGACAAGATGAACAGTTTTGCAATTGGGATGTGATAAACCACAGTCAATTCAAATATGCTTTCTTCACTGCTGCCCTGTCAACATGTAAACCAATGGCCAATCATAGAACACAAGAAAGCTAAATTGGCTCTGTCATGGCATGAAAGATCTTAAAGAATGAGCACATGCCCTGTACTACTTATATTGTCTTTACTTTTGATGGTCCAGATCTCTATATTGTTTGCTTTAGACTTGCATTTTCCAGATTTTAGTGGATAATAGTCTTCCCCATGCTAAAATAGTAGGGATGGACAGGAAATGGAAAAATTGTGTTTTGCATTGTTTTGTTTCGTCCCTCCCCCCCGGGTGGTTCATTTCATTTCATTTTAAAATAAATTTTTGTAAATAAAAGTTATGGAATGAAACAGTAACAAAATGATTTGTTTATAAAACAGCTCCCCTGGGTCTCACAGGCACCAGTTTTCTTAGGTACCTTCCTTGGACTCCCCCTTTTATGCCCTCCAAATTTGGAGAGATTTGGGGTTCAGGGAGCTGAGTTATTAAACTCCAAAAAGGGTCCTCATGGGGGGGGAGAGGAAGAGAGAAAATGTGTCTTTCCTTTTAAAATGGAAGTCTGTGGTGCAAAGCATTTTTCAGTTAAGGGACTGCTAACATTCTGTTCTGTTTTATTTTTGTTTGCCTGGAAGAATCACAGTCACTCTCATTCAGGGGCCTATAAATTTTCTCTTTCTCTTTGAGAGTGAAGGTTTTTATTGATTTATCTCATAGCAACTTCCTAGGCAAAGGGTCCAAGCTTTAACTTTCAAAAGTCAGATTCCTCTTTTTCCATAGGACGGAGGACCCACTTTGGAATTTAATAACTGAACCCCAAAGCTCTCCAAATTTGGAGGGCTTAAAGGGAAGAGTCCAAGGGAGCTATCCACAAAATTGGGTGCTCCTAAGATGCAGGAGAGTCATTCATTTCATAGAGTAATGAAACAATTCATTTTCAAAAGCTAAAAATGGCATTTCATTTCCTTTCATAACAAAGCACTGTTTACCATTTCATTTCATATTGTTTTATAAGCTTAAGAAACGACGAAACAGCATTTCATTTTTCGTAAGGTGCCCATCCCTATAAAAGAGAAGATAAGTCATGACAGCCTTCATGCACACTTAGTATGTCTGCCTCCCAGCACAACACATGGAGCCTCTTCCATGCATGAGCTCTGTAGTATGGTTAAAGGATGAAAAAGCATTGTTACCTCTTCAATAGCAGTTTTGAGAAAGCAAATGTTTTGCACCAAGCTTTCCACTTTGGCTTCTTTCTTTGACTTGTCCATGAAAGCGCAGTCCACCTCCTGTGGGAAGACAGAAGTTTCTTGGTCTCATGGGCAATGCCAACAAAAGTCAACCAACAACCGGTTCAAACACTTTGAAAGAAATGGCTAAACCTGAACTAAAAGAAGGTAAAAGAAAAATTTGGAGTAGTGTCTTTGAACTGAAAAGGTGGGGAACCAAAGATTTGTTATAATCAAGTGTTGTTGGACTACAAGAACAGGTGCCTGGAAAATCTAGTCCCTTAGAAAAGTGGTTCCCAACCTTGAGTAGCCCAGATATTCTTGTCCTGCTACTTGCCTTCTTAAGTGCCACATATTCATTTTCAGCACAGGCTCTCCTGTTGCATTCCTCTTCAAATCTAGGAGGATTAGGAAGATACATATGAGCGAACAATCATAACAATTAGGCTATCTTGTGCCCTCAGACCCGGACGTCAGCCATATTAACCTCACCAGGCTTTGTGATCGTTCTAGCCCAACGAAAACATGGCTCTTCAGAAATATAGATCTTTGAACATCTGGCCCATAAGGCCACCCTCTACAAGCTGGCCTTTCTACCAATGTGTGGGACTATAGTGTCTAAGGCAGCTACCCAGCAGGGTCACTGACTGCTCTGTTGGGATGGGAGTTATATTCCAACCCATTGGAAGGTGCCAAGTAGAGAAAGGCTGTGTGTCTATCAGAGCTTGGAAAAATAGTTTCCTGCAATGCTTCCCAACTTTGGGTCGCCAGCTATTCCTGGACTACAGCTCCCAGAAGACTTTATTACTAGCAGTATTGACCAGGGTTTCTGGGAGGTGCAGTCCATCTGGGGACATGAGGTTGAGAGCCACTGCTTTTCTAGACCACAGCTCCCAACATCCCATAGCATGCTTGGGAATTCAGGAATTTATGGTGCAAATAAAGAGAAGAGATAAAATGTGCCAAACTGTGTTCCATGTCTGGCTTGTGTCACTTGGTGGCCTGTTTGTGGTGCAGGATCAGTGGCTTACATGGCCATCATATCCAGTAAAATTTCTGGGCATGTACAGGATCAGCTTGCCAGCAATAAAAGGAAAGCTAGTTTTCTAGACATAGAATGTTTATTTATGTACTGGATGCAGTGGTCCCCACTAGAGATGGGCTTATCGTTTCAGAAGTGGTCAGCTTCTGAAATGAAATGTGGGAGCCCAGAGGCCTCCAATGTGTCATCTTTCCTTCTTCCTGGCACTAGCCAATCAGGAGATGTGCAGGGAAATGCATCATCCCGCCTCCCTGTCTGATTGACCAGCGCCATGGAGAAGGAAAGATGACGTGTCAGAGGCTTCTTCCTCATTGGACTTTAACCCCACACGAGCCCAGCACAAAGTGAGAGATTGGTTGGTTGCATTCCTCTGGTTCCAAATACCACCCTGTAAGTTCCTACTCTTGGGTAACCCAGGTGTTCTTGGACTGCAACTCACAGAAACCCCAGCTGACACAGCTACTGGTGAAGGCTTCCAAGAATTGCTGTCCTAGAACACTAGGGTTAGCCACAGCTTGGAACCACAGTGCTAGAGCTTACCACCCCATGAGCTTCCACTGCTTCCATCTGAGAGGCAATCTTAAGGATAAGAGATAGGAAGTGACCCCAATTCCTTGCCATGACAATCCAGCTGCTATCGCGTGATACCGTCATCACCAGCACTCAGGTCATCATCACCAGTACCCCCTTTTCCTTTCCATTCCTTTCCTTTTGGATGACTGTTCCTAGCATCTCCCAGCCAGCTTGCCCTCCGGTGCATGCTCACCTCTTCCTGTTTCCTTCCATAGTTTCCCTCCAGCTGTTCACCTCCACTTGCCACTGGGCCCTCTCCCATTCCAGGCCCTCCAGTTTCTTCCTCAGCTGGCTGATGTATTCATGAAACAGGGACTCCATGTTGCTTTTGGGGTGCTTCTTCTCTTTCAAGAACTCCCACTTGGTCATCAGCAACAGATTGTGCTGTTCCAGCTCTTGGACCTAAAGGGACAAGAGGCAGCCATGACTACCTGGACTGTTGTCCAGATGACTGTTCGAGGGGTGGCTGGCAATGCAGAAGCTTCTCTCGCAAATGTTTGTGGGGAGGGACAACCAGGTGGTCCACACTGCATGCCCGATTGTGCAACTAGTTATGCAACCATGCCCTCAGCACTGCTGGCTGCATAGGACTTCTGCTTTGGGGTGGATTTCACAACTGCTTGCCCTGCTTTGAGTTACATTGATATAGATACTCAATAGGATTGGGGCTAGTTCACCATGTTATACAAAATCAGGAAAGCATGATATTTTGCTGACATGCTAACTAAAATAACATTCATGTTCCTTGCTATCCTATATTTTGCCACCTGGGTGAGGAACAAGATGGTGGTGCCACCCCAGTTGCCTATGGAAAGGCCAGCTGCACTGATGGTCATGAGGGTCATAAGGCAAAAGAAAAAGCAAAGTGTTCTGCTTATGTACCACCCTATACCACTTCAAGTAGTCTCTCAGCAGTTTACAGTTTTAATTATAGAATGCATGCTTCACATCCCCCCAGGAAGCTGAGTACTCATTTTACTGACCTCAGAAGACTGAAAGGCTGAGTCAAGCATGAGCCTGCTACCTGGGACTGAATCCCAGGTTGTGAGCACAGTCTTAATCTTACCTGCAGTACAGGCATTTAACCACTGCATCATGAGGCTCCTTATCTCCACAAGTTAGACATGGGCATGACTAGGCGAAATTGTCATTTCCGTTTTCGGTTCTCGTTATCGTTATGTAACGGGTAACGGTAACGAGAATTACTCCGCTCCAGCTCGAACCCGAACCAAAAAAGAAAAATTGGGTCTGATTTTTCGTTGTCGTTCATGGTATCGCGGTGATCGCACGATGCCAAGCAGCACAGAAAAAAAGTTTTAAAAATTAAAAAAACCCCGATTCCCGGCCATAAAAGCAGGCGAAAATATGCCTGCCTCAGTGAGGACACCTACCGAGGGGTGGTTTCTGGGGGGGGGGTCCCCGGCCTTCCCCCCTTCCTGTCCTGGGCTGCTTGCACCAGGCTGGGGGGGGGTCATCCTCGTCGTCTCCATCTGCCTAGTGGTGGTGGGGATCCAAAATGGCGACCGCAATTTTTCTTTTGAAATCGTGGTCCAAAAACCCACCAAAGCACCACAGAAACATGTGAAATTTAGGTATTTTAAGTGCCTGATTTTTTATAGTAGCAGCAGTGGGGTTTTTTATAGCAATAAAACTTCGTATTGATTTTATTTTATTTTATTTTATTTTTATTTTTATTTTTTTACACCTGTGCACGCGCAATGATGGGCTGGCCATGGGAAGGGACCATGCAAATTTTTGGAGCCATTCCACCAATCGCATGGCCAGGTTTTGCTGAGACTTCTGGATGTGCCAGAGAGGGCATAAAAAGCCCACCAACCCTAACCCTAACCCTAACCTGAACTGTTACCCTAAGCCTAGCCCTTACCCTAACCCCAACCCTAACCCAGACTCGTACGCAAGTGCACTTCCCTTCTTAGTGGGTCAGAGTGATGCACCCAGAGAGGTGCCTTCAACTCGAGAGACCCACTCCCTCCCTCCCTAAGCATAACCTGTATGGCAGTATGCCAGTATGCTTTCCTTCTTAGTGAGTCAGAGAAGCGCCGACGAGGTTCCTCTGACACACTAACCCCCACCCTAACATAATGTTCTTAGTGAGACAGACAAGTGCCGACGAGGTTTCCTGTCACACTAACAACCCCAACATAATGTATAACGGTGGCTACATGTTACGCTCCCTAAACCACTGTACAAATGACAGACGACAAACGGAAACGACAATTTTTTGAAAAATTTCGCGACAAACGGAAACGATCCGAAACGGGCCCGTCCCGACAAACGACAACTCGAAACGTAATTTTTTCTGATCGTGCCCATCTCTACCACAAAGCACGAAAGGCAATGGGCTAGTTGCAGGTGGGGAGAGTAGGAGAGGCTAAGGCCGCGTTTTCTGTGCATCTTAATTTGATGCGTAGTTTTTTTCGGGCGGACATGTGGTGTTTGATGTGCTGTTAGTGTCCTATCGACCGGGTAGTATTTTATTGCTCTGTGCCCATCTCTACTAGCTTACTGTACATCTTTCCCCTTTTTTCTGGGTTAATTTTCTGTCTACGTTGCAGGAAGTGGCAGGAAAAGGGGTACAAAGCCAATTACTGCGTATTTTCTGCAGTCACACTTCGCTAAAGTAGCAAAGAATTGTGCATCTTTATTATTTATTTATTTATTTATTATGGAGCTTATATACCGCCCGTCTTCCTGGAGGGGAACTCCGGGCGGTTTACAACAAATTAAGAAGACAGCAAATTACAACAACAGCCAATAAATTAAATTAATAAAATATTATATTTTGAACAATTTGTAATATACATCTACTTTTTAAATATGATAGTTATATTGTATTAATTCTACTTTTTGGAGCACTTTGCTCCACCTTTACTTAACAGACAGCCCCAACACTTGATTAATAGAATATCCAAAAAATTATTTGACTAAAAAAATTAGTTATTTGCAATTGAAGCTGCAAGAAAAAAATGTTTTTATTTGAACACCAAAGCTATAGCTATGCTTTGAACTCCACAGTGAATGGAAAATTTGACTAACAAATAGTAGCATTGAGATGCTATGATTATCAAACATGCCAGGCCTTGGAGGCTGCTAACACCTGGGACCACAATTTGCCAGGAAAAAACATTATCTTCCAAAAAGTGTAGACTCAGGTCCACAGTGTAGCCACATGTGTGCCAAACCAAATGTATTATTAAAAGTCTTCAATATCAAGGTAGCAGTTCTAAGGCATATCTCCTTTGGGATCTTGCAGAGTTCAAGAATGTTTCTCTCCAAGCTAATATTTGTCCTATGCATTACAACTTGAGCCTACTTCCTGTAGGAAGGAAAGTTTTTTAAACCAACCCCTAACAGTGGTTTAAAAAACTTTGGTGAATGTGCGCTTCCGGGGGCATGTTCGGGCGGGGCACCAAATTACTTCCCTTCACGCTTAGGATGCAATCTTTTACTGTGGAATTCACCGCAGCAAAAATGTGCAGAAAACGCTGGTGAGACCGCGGCCCAAGTGATGCAGGCAGCTTCACCTTCCAGCAGAGGAATGGTTCTGAGGGGAGCAGAAGGAGGAAATATGGCAGCTGTTCCACTCTTCCAAATGGCAGGGCTGATCCTGCCTCAATCTGTTCAGTGCTCTATCTGTGCTTCACCATACACATGAAAGTCTTGCACATTCAGATTGCCCCACATTGCTCAAAAGTGGAAAGGAATGTTTCTATTGGTCAGCCTGGACTACTGAGAGAAGCTGCTACCAGGTAGATAGGATAGGCATGGCTGTGAGAGATCATACAATCAGAACATGGTTCTGCTCATGGAAGCCCTTCCCCCACTCTTAACCTAATGCTGGCATCCACTTACCCTCTTGCTTAATTGGAAAGAAATAAACATTTTAAAAAAGAAAACCTATGCCTAGATGCCCTAACCACATCTGATTCCACCTGATTTTGGAAGCTAAGCAGGGTCGATCCTGGTTAGTACTTGGATGGGAGACCACCAGGGAATACAAGGTGCAGTAGGCACCTGGAGTAGGAACTAGCAAGCCACTCCAGTATTCCTGCCAAGAAAAACTCCATGGACATGGGGTCACAAAGAGTTGGTCACGACTGTAATGACACACCACACCACATATACTAAGGAAAGAATGACTCAGTCATTCATCTGCTTTGAAAACCATCCTAGAATGCATCTGAATGTTGATTTTTCATAAGAGTTCACATGGAAGAAGTGTGTACATGTGTGTGTGTGTGTGTGTGTGTGTGTGTGCATGCGTGTGTGCGTGCGTGCGTGCGTGCGTGATCTGATGTATACATTTTGTAAGCCATTTTGTGTAATATACACATTTTCGCAAACACGTTACCTAGTATGATGCCCCCTTTAAGCATATATTTCTCCCTAATGTGCACATTTTTGTAAAAAAAAATTAAACAGAATTCATGAAGGTACAACTAAGTTTAGTTTACATATGGATCCCAGTGTTCACAACTAGACATGGGCACGACTCGGTGACATTGTCGTTTCTGTTTTCGGTTATCGTTTCCATTACGTAACAGAAATGGTAATGGTAATTAAGTCGTCAGACCTCGAACTCGAACCGAAAAAAGAAAAATTTGGTCGGGTTTTTCGTTTCCATTTGTGGCATCGCGGTGATTGCGCGATGCGAAGCACAGAAAAAGTTTTAAAAGTTTTTTTAAAAAAACCCGACTCCCGGCAAAAAAAGCAGGCGAAAATATGCCTGCCTGAGGCTTTGCCACCTAGCAGAGGGGTGGTTTCTGGGAGGTCCCCGGCCTTCCCCCCTCTTCTGTCCTGGGCTGCTTGCACCAGGCAGGAGGGGGGGTCATCCTCGTCGTCTGTCTCGCTGCATGCCATGCGGTGGGGGGGGGATCCAAAATGGCGACTGCAATTTTTCTTTTGAAATCGTGCTCAATTTTAAATGCCTGAATTTCTATAGTAGCAGCAGTGGGTTTTTTATAGCAATAAAACGTTGTATTGATTTTATTTTATTTTATTTTATTTTTTATTTTTTTAGACCTGCCCATTTGGGCTGGGCATGGGATGGGACCAGGTAATTTTTTTGAACCATTCCACCAATGGCATCACCAGGTTTTTGACTGAGACTTCTGGATGTCTTGGAGGGCACCTTCCAGAAATCGCAGTCGGGTGTATGGATGTGGTTGAGGGAGGAGGGCTGGCTCCTGGTGCTGGTGTGATCCAATCGAGATTGAGGAGGGAGGCTGGAGGCTTTAGGATTTAAGTTAGGCAGGCAAGGAGGGAATTGAATTTAGAAAATGATTTCTTTGATTCCCTGCAGCTTTGTCTGCTGAAGGAAATAGCAGTTTATTCTTTATTTCTTCTCTGGCAGTTTGAGGAATTTTTTCTGATATTGGATAAAGGGGGAGGTTCGACTGGGAGTGGGAGGTGTGGATTTATTTTAAAAATATATTATATACGACCATTTATTTTCTATTTTCCCAACTTCAATTTGCTTGCACACACACACATTTGGAGATGCAAGCCAAGAACAGAACCTCTATCCTAAGTAATATCCTAACTGCCCACTCGCCCGTCTGCCCGCGCCACGGCCCACCCACCTGCCCGCCCGCGGCCACCGCCCACCCATGGCCTCCCACCACCGCCCCCTGCCCGCCCACCGCCCCTCGCCCCCGCTCCGCCCGCCGCCTAGGGCGCAAAAACACCTAGCGCCCGCCTGGATTGCGGGATGCCCCTATGCTCTGGGAAGTCAAATCGCGCTAAATCGCAGTGGAAACGACAAATGACAAATGACAAACGGAAATGACAAATTTTTGAAAAATTTTGTGACAAACGGAAACGACCCGAAACGGACCCGTTCCGACAAATGAAAACTCGAAACGTCATTTTTTTCTGGTCGTGCCCATGTCTATTCACAACTATCATTAGCGCATCCCTTTCACATACATTTCTTCCCCCAAGCTGAAGAAATCTCTTGGAAAATGTAAAAGTGCAAATTTGGCCAAACGAAGCAATCTGGATCTGCACATGGGTTCTCATGTTTGGAAATCGGGACATTTGCATCAACAGGCAAACCTGCTGTTAAGCCTAAATGCTTGACTTGATCAACTCACCTTGTCAATGAAACAGGCAAACTTGCTGTTCAGGCTTTGGAGCTCATTCTTCTCTTTGCACTTTTCGGCTTGGGCGGACGAGTTGATCTCCAGATTGAGGGGCCGCAAGAGAGACTCATTGCAAGTTATTGGTGTGATGAAGGGACTGCCATTTTCACTGGGCCAGGCTTGCATGGACCCACACGAGCAGTAGGACTGGTGGTAACGGCCTCCCGTGCCAGTGTAGCCCCATCCTGCACCAGCTTCCCGAAGCCTGGGCCCGCATCTAAGCGAATGGAAGCTACCAGCACTTGGAATTCTGCATCCCCTTGGGCTGACGCCACCCAGGCTCCTGCTACTAAAATAGCCGGCCCCCTGAAACCCAGATTGAAACCTGAAGAGCAAGTAGAAGAGCTGGAGTAGCCTTTACGACCAGCTGGCGGAAGGAGAGCTGAGCCCGTGGAAAAATGACAAGGTCCATCTCCAGGAGTCAGTGGCGAAGACATCTCTTCTTAAGGGTATTAGGACGAAGAAGAGTCAATATCTGCAGAAAGCACCAATAGAGAACAGTCTAACCTGCTTTCTAAGAGGCTGCTCTTTATATCTCTTTGGGGAGGAGGGTTTGGCTGCCTCATCATGGGGAGGGGGGAATTGGTAAAATTGATTGAATTTAATGAGCTGGGAATGTTTTGCTTTTGCTACATAAAAGAGGGAAAATGTGGCTCATGCTACCAGTCACAGTCCCTATGGATAGTTTACCAGTCTTCCTAGTTTCTCAGATTTACTAGCATGATACATGCTGGGGATTTATAAAAATCTGGCACCAGGAAATGAATATTTTGAATCTGGTGCTTCCCTTTGTCGCTAGCCCAGCATCAACTAAAGATCCCCAAATAGCCTTTGAGATGCCTACTTGTCTTCTTCAAGAGCTCCTAGGAACAACACCTAGTAAAGGTGTATATTTCCCCCCTTCTCTCTGTGTGTTTTCTGTTCCCCTTTCTACACTTTCCCTGTCCTGCTGTTGCCTTTTCCCTTGAAGATGAAAAACAGCAGCACAAGGCTTTCACTCTTCCAGCACTTTCTTAGCTGGGGAAAATTTCAGAGGCACACTGGCGATGCAGAAACTGGCCAAGACACACTAAAGGAATCATAGATAACTCAGATAGATAGATAGATAGATAGATAGATAGATAGATAGATAGATAGATAGATAGATAGATAGATAGATGAGCATGTGCATATATATATGCCTTTGGACCTAAAAGGCAAAGACCTTTCTCTTCAGGCACGCTATTCCTGAATGATGGACTACCATGTGTATTTTATGTGAATCTATAGCTTCACATAGACTTTGTGTTTGTGACTACTTATAACCGTGTTGCTTTAATGTAATGTTTGTCTATTAATGCTGTAAGATGTCCCTCAATTCCTTGTTCTCAAATAGTTGAACATGTCTTAATTGTACTGGACTCTGTATTATCCCTCATTACTATAAGCCGCCTTGGGTCCTATCCTTTTCCAAGGAGAAAGGCAGGGTAAAAATACTCTAAAATAAAGAAATAAAGAGAGGGAAAATGTCCCAGGTCCAGTCATTCTTACACCTCCACTTTAACACCTGGCTATGTACGCACCAGATTCTCAAAAAGCACAGCAATGTTAACTAGTGTTCATAAGGATTCATGGAACAAATTGAGAGACCTCCCAAAATAACTCTTGCATTTTTACTAGCTTCCCTCACATGTTCTTTCAAGTCTTGATGACAGTTCAGCAGGCCCTTCAAAGGGTGACAGTAACATCAGCGACAGATGCCTTAATTGTGTTTTTTATTAGTCAGTGAAACTGGGACAGTAATGAAAACACCACATTAATGATGACAGTGGCAGTACCTTCCCTCTGGACAGAGAAGTGACTGGACACTTAACTGGAGCATTGCTGTGATCATCAAGGTGCAGCCTGTTGCATAAAGCTTCTCTCGAGATGAGGCGCTGCCATGTGGAAACACGCTTCTGGTGTGATCCTGCCATATTTGCAAATGCCCCTGCGACTTTCACAACCACCTGGAATCCAGCCTCTCTCTTTCCCTCCCAGCTGTGCCAGGTGGCTGTTTCCTTGATTAAGAGTACAGTATACAAAAGAAAGACAGGAAATGCCATTCACGGAGCGGGGGAGGGGGGACTTGCAACTAGGGCAGCTTTTGTCTCAGTCCATCTCTATTGCTACTGATTTAATTCCATGGGTGCATTTGGTCCACTAATTTCACAGGCACGTGCTCGGTCAGGTACACTCAGAAAGGAGAACTTTGTTTGGCCTGGTTATTAAGGCCACACATGAGAAGCCTGCTGCTGAAAACTCCCAGCTCATAAATACCATGAAATTATTGTTCCCCCTACGAGGAAGAGGCCAGACCTAGTTTTCCAAAAGAGATATAAAGGACTACTTGCCCTCCTGAAACCTTCAAATCCTCTCTTTCTTCCTCTCCCCACCCTTCTCCTCCTCAACTCTCTCCCCCCAGCCCACATCTTTCAAGTTTTTCCTCCCCTCCCCTCCCCTCCCCTCCCCTTCTGCCAGGAAACAATGCCTGGCCGTCCTTGTTGTGGCTGGTGCGCAAGGACCTTCAGCTCCTATTCAGAGGTTCTGCCCCTCCAAGGAAGGCAGTGCCAGGTCAGCCAAGCTGCTTGCCCTCCTCGGCGGTGTTATGGAGGAGCCCTTGGCTTTAGCAGCAGGAGCGTCGTCTGCAGCGGACCCAGAATGGCCTGCAAGAACAGCCACATCGGGAAGGGCTGTTGCCGTGGTGTTGGGCCTGCACATAGCCATTGTTGCTCTGGATCAAGCTGCCATTTTGTGGATGCTGGAAGAGCCGTTCCTGGGGCAGCACGCATCACGTGTGTCACTTGCAACAAGTCCCTCCTGCAGCCTCTTGACCTGGGGATTGATACCACTGCCTTAGAGGCAAAGTGTCAGGAGAAGAATGATCTCCAGAGCCTCAACAGCAAGCTAGCCTGTTTCATTGAGAAGGTGAGTTGCAGGGGGGGGGGGCAAGAAGACAAGTGCCCCTCAGACCATCAGAGAAACATGACTGAGCAATGGCGATGGTAAAAGAGGATTCCAAATGAGGTTTTTATGCTAGGATATAGCTGCTAGCTAGCTCAGTGGTTTAGGTATCTGACTGTGGAGGCAGAAGTCCGTAGTTGAATTTCCAACTGTGACTCCCCTGAGAGTAGATTCAGCCCATGTAGCCTTGGGCAAGCTGTCCAGTCCCAGTGGTACCCTACAGAGGAAGGGAATGGCAAACCACTTTTGTGTACTCTCTACCTAAAAGAACTTGGAAAGGGTCGCCATAAGTTATAATTGACTTGCTGGCACAAAATTATAGCTAGCTGGACAGTTCAGTGGTTTAGGTCTACGGAGGTGGTGCCAGAGGTTTGGAGCTTAATTCCCTACTGTGCCTTGCAGAAGAAGAGCCAGCCTGTGTAGCCTTGGGAAGGCTGCACAACCCCAAAGTGTCCCCAGGAAAAGGGTAATGGTTCCAGGACTCTCTACCTGGAAACCCTGAAAAAGGCTTCCCATAAGTCAGAATTCAGTTAATGGCACATGATGATGATGATGATGATGATGATGATGATGATGATGATGATGATGATGATGATGATGATGATGATGATGACATTTCAGGTATGTAGTCAAATGCTGAAAACCCTACCTACAGTCATTGGACAATATTTACTCTGTGTGTTTGTGTGTGTGTATGTGTGTGTGTGTGTTTGCAGATTCATAATGCAAGGTCTTTAACTGGGAGGAGCATGACTTGAACCAGCACTGGGGAAATAAGATAATTTTGCTAAATAATTTTGCCTTGCTGCCAGATGGGTGGCATAAATATCCAAGAAAGAAAGAAAGAAAGAAAGAAAGAAAGAAAGAAAGAAAGAAAGAAAGAAAGAAAGAAAGAAAGAAAGAAAGATGTGGATGAATTTAAAAATGAATTGCAAAATTCATCCAAAATTCATTAATTCACAAATTCATCCCTCCAGTTTATGGAAGATTGGATTTCTGGTTTCTGAGTTATACACCTCCCCAAAAAGGGTACCCCTGGAAAGTCCCCACCCCAGGCACCTAGAGACCCCAAATCTGCAGAGAAGTTCATCTGACTCTGCTCTACAATTGCTCCGTGTTTGGTGAAGATTGGGTTTCCTCAAGCCAGTCGCTAAAAGGCACTTTCCTAGGGAGGGCCATTTTGTGAACGTAGAACTTAGATGTCTGAAATCTAATCTTCACCACACTAGGAGGGATTGCAGATGAGACTCAGGGGAAGTCTCTCTGTCTCTAACTGGAGGCCATTTTACAGGGTTTTTAAAGTAAAAAAAAAATGAATTTACAAATTGATTTGATCCATCAGAAAAATCCTTTTTTTTGGTGATTTGTTGACTTTAATGAATAATGAATCAAAACAAACACATTTTTTTCTGATTCATCCCCATCTCTAACTGATATTTTTTAAAAAATGAATTGAAACAAAATTCTCAGCCCTCTATAGCTGGAACCCTTTTTAACTGTGGTGACTACATGGGTAAAATCATGAAAGAGCAGTTCCCACATCTATGGAATGGCCATCTGAGTATATGCCAGGCCTTACATACATTTGTCTGAAATGTATGTAGAGCTACACCGGTGGGAGAGATGATTCATTTTGATTCATGATTTGTCAAGGTCAATAAATCTCAAAAAAGGGATTGATAACTTTTAAAATGATGAATCAATTTGTACATTTATTTTTGAGTTTAATACCCTGTAAACTGGCCTCCAAGTCAACCTTGAGATTGGGTTTCAGATATACGAGTTCTATACCCACAAAGTTGGCTCCCTAGAAAAGAGCCCTTTTGCAACTGGCTTGGGGAAATTCAATCTCAACCAAACTTGGAAGGATTGTAGAGGAGAGCTAGAGGAAACTTCTCTGCAAATTTGTTGTCCCTTGGTGCCTTGCAGGCCATTTTATAGCCCAACATATTAAAAATCACTAAAAATTCATCAATTCGTATTTGCCTGGGGTATCATTTCAAACAAATACAAATGGATGAAACAGCAATTTTTAAATGAATTTTGCTATTCCTTTTGAGATTCATGCCCCTCTGGGATAACAACCAACATTTTGCTTTTGGGTTCCAGGTCCAGCTGTTGGAACAATACAACCTGAAGCTGAAGACTCAATGGGACTTTCTGCAACAAAAGAAATGTCAAAAAAGTGACATGGAACCCCTCTTTAAGGATCATATCAACAGCCTTGAAAAGGAGCTGAAGTGTGCTGAGCACAAGAGAGAAGAGCTACAAACTCAGCGTGATGCTTTGGAGGAAGCCTTAGAGGACTGTAAGAGGAGGTGAGCTTTAAGGGCCATTAAGGAGGTATGATCTAGCTATTCAGATAAGCAACAGTTGCTTTTAGACATTTCTCTTCTCCTTTCTTTTCGTTCCTTGTTTCTGAGAGGCACAGTGTGAACTGTATTAAACGATAAATTGGGTCTGATTTGTCGTGTTTCATGGCAAGAGCCTGCGGCACAGAAAAAAGTTTTAAAAATAAAAAAATCCCGATTTCTGCAGGCGAAAATATGCCTGTCTGAGGGCTGAGAGGGGTGTTTTCTGGGGTCCCGGCCTCCCCCTCTCCTGTCCTGGGCTGCTGGACCTGGTTTCAGTCTCGTCGTCTCCATTTGCCATGATCCAAAATGGCGATGACACAACCCACCAAAGCACCAAAGAAAATGCGAAATTAGCTATTTTAAATGCTTGAATTTTTACAGCCAGTGGGTTTTTCTGCAATAAAACGTTCCATTGATTTTATTTTATTTTATTTTTATTTTTATTTTTTTATACCTGCGCAATGATGGGCTGGCCATGGGATGGGACCATGCAAATTTTCCATTCCACTACCCTTCTAACCCCAACCCTTTTTTAAAACACTGTCCTTCTTAGTGAGTCAAAGCAGAGGCATTCCTTTCACTTCCTTCACAGTCCAAAGCTCCAAAAACTCCAAACCTATACGCCAGTATGCTGTCCTTCTTGGTGAGCTAGAGGCACCCAAAAGAGAGTGTGTGCCACTTGCCACTTTCCTTTTCCTTTTGTAGGGGGCCAGAGGAGGCATCCAAAGAGAGGTGCCTCCAAGCCTGCTAAATGCCTTTTCCTTCGTAGCAGACCACCCCAGAGAGGTGCCTCCAGGAGCCCACTACCCTACCCCCTAAACCAGTACTAACGACAGACAAATGAAACGAAAATTTTTGAAAAATTTCGCGAAAATGGAAACGATTCAACGCAAAGCACCTTTTTTCCTGGTCATGCCCATCTCTAGTTGCTTTTTCTCTGTTCTTGCTGAGAGGCACAGAGTGTGTATGTGTGTGTTTTAAGAGCCCGAATATGAGTTTGCTGTGAGCTGATGTGCACTTTTCTCACCGATCATATGACACAACAGAAAATGCAATACAGCCACAAGTTCTACAGCCCCAGTTTGCCTCACTACCCTTCTATTTTTTTAAAAAAAGTCAAATCCTTTCACTTCCTTCCAAGTGTGTGGCCACTTTGAGCAAAAGTATAAAGGGCAGACCAACTGAGCACGCAGAAATTAATGTTTCAGCAAAGCACCTTCCCTATTGACTCATGAGAGAGGATGATGAGTGTGTGTGCACACGTATACAGAGAAACAAGCAGTGCCTATCAGAGTATGAGCAATTTAATCTGCCAGCAGAAGCAATACTTGATGAATGAATTTCAACCAAAGAGCTGTATTACAAATGTACAGAATATATCACAGCATCTAAGAACTTCAACAAAGCATTAAGAAAGAGCACATTAGTACAGTGGTACCTTGTATAAATGAATTAATTCATTCCGAATGAAATTATGTTAAGCAAATTTTCCTTTATACAAATTTCCCATAGGAATGAATTGAAAATGGAGTAATCCCATTTTTATGTTGTACGGATTTGCCCCATAGGCAATTCTGTTAAGCAAGTTTCCCCTATCTCCAGAATATTTTATGTTGTACAAATTTTATGTTATACAAACTTTTTGTTATACAAGGGTCCACTGTGTATGGAGACAAAAATCAAAGTGCTTGCAGATGCGGAGCATAAATTTGTTTTCCCACGAGCAGCAGACTTTAAAAAATTAAGTGCAACCACGCCCACTTAAGTGTGGCCCAGCACATTTTACGAGGACCTGGTCTCAAGGTGGTGAAATCCTTGAAATCGCTGTTCTGATGCAGATTTTAATCCATTACTCGAGTCCGTGGGAACACAGAAAATTCGCACCAAAACCTTTCTCCCCCCATTATGGTGGCTTTGCTGTGGTTCTCAGTTGTGGGATCAGAATGATTGTGGATTTTCAAAACGTGACCCTGGGAACATCTGATCCGCGACATCAGCCATGTGACCGCTCCAGGGGGTGATTCGGACCAAAGTTTGCTGCGGATTTTAGTGGTCATGTGAAAGCATTCTTAGTGTGACTTCACAGCAAGAGAATGTGAATTAAACTGCATTTCCCTCACAATGTCGTCACACCCTAAGACTACAGAGATGGAGATTTATAAAGCTGTACATCTAGTCTTTTTGGTTCAGCCAGTTTTTATAGAATCATGTAATCACAACATTATAGAGCTGGAAGGGACCTGAAGGATCCCTGAGTCCAGGTATTTACCACAGTGAAAACATCCCTGATAGGTGGTCACTCAACAGCTGCTTAAAACTCCCCAGGGAAGGACTGTTGCCCTCTGAGGTAGTTGACTCAACTGTCAAATGGCTCTCATTATTAGGAAGTTCTTATTGTTTAGCTGACATTTCCTTTCTTGTAACTTGACTCCATTCTTTCTGGTCCCATTCTCTTGAGAGGCAAAAAGCAATCCTGTTTCATCTTCCATATGACAGCCCTACATATACCATTCTAATTGTCTTCCTCTGGACATGCTCCAGCATCTTGTCATCCTGCATCAACCTGTGGTGCCCAGAATGGAAACATTGCTTCAAATGGGATCTGAACGAGGCATGGAACATGCAATTTATAGTTGTTGGTACCTTTCAAAAATATTCTCCACTCATTAAAGATCTTTCCTCTTACTGGATTAGGTTTGAAGAGGAGTACAATAGGCGAGCATCAGCTGAGAATGAGTATTTGTTGCTTAAAAGAGTAAGTAGTAACACAACAATATGTGTATCATTAACATCTTATCAGCTTTATAATAATTTTTAAAACTATGAGATCCTCAAAAGTTGAGGTTGCTTACTTCTCCTCCAGAGACTATAACATGGAAAACTGGTTTTGTGGGTGCTTCTCTACAGCAGGGGCTTGTAACCTGTGATCCACAAACTCTTAAGGTATTTATGGATGAGCTCCAAGGGAGTCATAAAACAAGTACAATTAAATATTTCTATTTCCTCCCCATTTGTTGGAAGATTATCTTTTTTACTGTCGGTTTATGTATCTTTCTGGGTATAGAGATTCATAGTTTTCACCAGATTCTTAGAGAGATTGGTCACAAAGAACAGTTAAGAAACATTTGTCCAGAGCAGTACTTCCAGATGTCTTCACAACTAACTGTGCTGGCAAAGGCTTCTGGGAACTCTAAGTCCAAGAACATCTGGGAACCCAAGGTTCAGAGTCATTGGTCTAGAGCAGTGGTAGTAAGCCTTCAGCACTCTAGTAGTTATTTTGGACCACAGCTCTTTTGTCATTGGCAACCTAGGCTTAGAATTCTGGGAGTTGTGGTCCAAAACATCTGGAGTGCCAAAATACTGGATATGTAGGAAATGTAACCCTTTGTTTTCTTAGCCCATCCCTGGAATAAGGACAAATAAATGGTGGGCCTGCCCAGGCCATTTTATAGATAGCTGTTTGGATCACTGTTGGCACAGTTTGGTTCCAACCAATTGTCCCTGTGCACATGTTTCTTCTTAGATCAATCAGTCCGGCCCTTTAAGAGCACACACCTTTCTAGCACAGCAGGAGGGCATTCATTCTTTTTGGCTATGGTTCTGCATGCTCCTAATTATTCCTGGTGTGGATGGTTAGTTCACATCCAAATGGAGCGATGGGTGGCATTAAGTGAGGAGGCAACTCTGTGATGTATTAGGTGGGTTGCATCATTAAAAGCAAGGGTAATACCATGCTAAGTTGATAGATTGCTCTTTTGATCTACCACTTTAATTAAACAAAAAAGGGGGGAAGTGACTACAACTGGCTGAATGCTGACTGTTAGAAAACATAGGGAAGAGGGCTATGCCAATGCCATGGACTGTGCCCCACACGGCAGTCCCGGCAGAGGAGAACAGCAGGGAAGAACAGCAGGGGAAAATTGTGGGTCACCTCCCTTTTGTCTACAAAGTCATTACCTCTCATGTTGCCGCTGTCCTCTGCTGCTGCCTCCTTACACGTGAGTAATACAGGCAAACTTAAGCATGAGTAACCTGGTTAAACCTGATTTATGAGTGAACTGGACACCCAAAGACCTGCCTTGGCCCTTCTCATTGGAAAAATAAGTATTTCCAGTGAGAACTCCCTTGTCTAGGCAGGCCTATATGTGTCGGCTCTGAAGCTGGGGGTAATTTAATTGTCCTTTCATTGTGACTAGGAGACAACAAATATAAAAGAAATCTTAAGTGAAGGGGTGGGGAGCAGCTTCTAATTTTGTTCCACTGGTTCAAGCCTAGCCTGGGAAAGAAGGCAGCATTTGTTCCCTAGATCTAGCTGGATTTCTCAGCTCCATTTAGTTTTGATTGTTGGTTTGGGATGGAATCTGTTGGTTTTCCAAGGATCCAGAGGCAAGCATCCTGATTCAAATAGCTCTACAAATATTACAGAAACTCCTTTGGGTTTTCTTGCCATTCTTTCAATGGTGTTTGTTTGTTTGTTTATATACTGTTCCATCTGACCTAAGGTCACTCTGGGTGGTTTACAAAGGTTTATGTAAACAATAGTGCAATTAAACAAGAGGTTGACCCAAAACAGCTCTTCCCCCAACATCCTATGCCTCTGGATTCATATAAAATATCTCTTCAAGCAAACTTTCAGTGGCACCTCTGGTTTCTATTCTTCGCATCCAGACCCACTTTTGCCCCTGTCCTTACCTGTCTCATCACACCTCACCTTCCCAAGAAGATCTGACATGTTGGCAATTACTTTGCCTTTGTTTCCAATCCAGGATGTTGACTGTGCCAGCGCACACAAGGCAGACTTGGAAACCAAAATAGCAAACCAGGCCAAACGCCTCAGCTTCTTAAAATGTGTCTATCAACAGGTAATAAGAATTCTTCTTCTTCTTCTTCTTCTTCTTCTTCTTCTTCTTCTTCTTCTTCTTCTTCTTCTCCTCCTCCTCCTCCTCCTCCTCCTCCTCCTCCTCCTCCTCCTCCTCCTTATTATTATTATTATTATTATTATTATTATTATTATTATTATTATTATTATTATTATTATTATTATTATTATTAGTGATGGGCACGACTCAAAAAATGGTGTTTTGTTTGTCGTTTAGGGGTCCGTTTCAGTTCGTTTTCATTTTTCGTGATTTTTTTGCAAAAAATGCATTTTCGTTTCATTACGTAACGAAACAAAAAAACAAAAACAAAAATGAAAAATTGCTGTTTTGTTAGCATTCATTACAGTTCAATGTATTTGCCCCAACGAAAACGAAATGCATGACAAAATTTCTGTTGTTTTGGTTCGTTTCATTTTGGAGACAAAATTTGTTTTTCGTTTCATTATGTAACAAAACAAAAAAACAAAAACAAAAATGAAAAATTGCTCGTTTCGTGCCCATCTCTAATTATTATTATTATTATTATTATTATTATTATTATTATTATTATTATTATTATTATTATTATTATTATTACCACACAGCTAACTACACTGGATTTTGTTTATTATTATTATTATTATTATTATTATTATTATTATTATTATTATTATTATTATTATTATTATTATTATTATTATTATTATTATCTCTTGTTATATGACACTTTGCCTGTCAGTTCTCATAAAAAAGAAAATTTAAGGTAGGAAAAACAGAAGGGCTACCCTGCTGTCTTGCACCTCATCTGAAGGAAGTATGTCAGGCTTTAAAGAGGAACATTGTTGGATTACATCTCACAGATGTACCTTAGCTCTGCTGTTGCCAGACTGTTGACATGAGGCTGATGATGGGGACTGTACCACTCTCATATTGCAAAAGCTCCACTGGCTGTTTCCAGCCACCATTTGGACTTCTGGTGATGACCTATAAAGCCATATGGAAGTCTAAAAGGCTGGTATCCTATGTGAGTCTACCAGTTTCTGAGATTTCAAGGGAAGGCCCTTCTCATCCTGAGGTGCTTTTGATGGAGAGGGGAGAAAAGCCCCCCCTCAGTAGCTGCTCCCATGTGCTGGGACTCACTGTCAAAGGAAGCTCAGCTCCCCTCCCTCCCCACCCCCTTATTGTCCTTTTGCCAGCGGGCACACCCCTTTGGATTCAAAACAGACTAGCAGCTGGGGAAGGGGTTCCTACTAGGGCAGTGATAATGAACCTTTTGGAGACCGAGTGCCCAAACTGTGATTCAAAGCCCACTAATTTTTTGCAAAGTGCCAATACAGCAATTTAACCTGAACACAGAAGGCTATGAAGGGGCGATGTCGGGTGCCCACAGAAAGGGCTCTGAGTGCCACCTCTGGCACCTGTGCCGTAGGTTCACCAACACTGTACTGGGGCAAGGGAGTTTTCTTATTTGAACTGAAGTGTTTCACCAGCCACTAATTAAAAAATCCTCACTTGTAATCTGGGTCATGAACAATGCCACCCAGCTTGTGCATCATGAGGCACTACATATTACACCACCTCAGTTCGTTTATTTTCTTGTAATCATTTACAAACTCCTTCAATAATTGGCTGAAATCTTGCTTACTATGGCAGGTCACAAGTAGAGCAGGTCCATTGAATTGGTGGCAATTTGCTGAGTTACCTCCTCTTCCATTGATTCAATGAACCTACCTTTGCTGTGACTTACTGCAGTAAGCAACAGTATTCCAGCCAGTGAGTTATTTTATTTAATGTTATGTGGTTTCTAGTCATATTGTCAGCCATTTTGGCCCAAATCCTTTTACTAGCCTGAACTGGTGTATACCCATTTGGTAAGTAGGGATTGGGTGGGTCATTTCCTCCTTTACCTTCATTGATTCGGTGTGAAGCAACGGTATTCTCGCAAGTTCCTATCAGTCATATAGCATGCCATTTAGAAACATCATAGTTTCTTTCCTCAAAATCTAGCAAATGGATGCCCCATTGTCCAACCATTTGATTCTCAATGGTTGCGCAGTAGGACAGCTGCATTCTCTCTTGGTACAGGAAATTTCTGAGCTGCAGAACCGCATTTCTGACACTTCTGTCAGAGTGCAAGTGGACAACAGGCGAAAATTAGACATGGGTTGGATCATTGAGGAGTTCCGACATCAATTTGAACACACTGCTTCCCGGAGCCAAGCTGCAGCTGAAGCCGGGTTCCAATGCCAGGTCAGCAACTGGGCCGATCTGGTCGGCTCCAATGATTCTTATTTCTTACTCATACAGAAACATAGTGTAATGGTGAAGCCATTTCACTTCCTAATCAGGAACCTTGTATGTCTTGGTAGTATCAGACACTCCGGACCAAAGCAGCAGAACAGAATGATAATCTGCAGAAATTGACGGGAGAACTTCAGGCTTTGACCCGTGCTGCTCATCACCTGCAGTCTGAAACTGCAACCATCAAAGCTCAGGTGAGCTGAAGGGAGTTACAGTTCAGTGGTTTAGTTTATTTGGCTGCAGAGCCAGAGGTTGGGTGTTTGACTCCTTGCGGTGCCTCTTAAGAGTAGATCCAGCCTGAGTAGCCTTGGGCAAGCTGCAGAATACCAGGGCAGCTCCAGAAGGGAATAGTAACCCACTTCTTGCCTCAGATGCCAGACGCTCCAGGAAAGGTACTGTGAGAAAGTTGTGTTTTTGCATCTCCAGTGTCATAGACTAGAAGAGGAGGTAGCTGCTGCCAAAGAGCATGGAGAAATGGTGGTGAAGGATGCCAAGTCTAAACTGGCCGATCTAGAAGAGGCCCTGCGCAAGGCCAAGCAAGATATGGCTTGCCAACTACGGGAATATCAGGAGCTGATGAATGTGAGGCTGGCACTGGTTGTTGAGATTGCGACTTACAGGTAGGGAGAGATGAGAGTGTTGGCTTTGGTTCATTTTGGGTAAGATCTTTACTAACATTGACAAATGTCTATGTGGGATCGGAGGAAAAATAAGTTTGTTGTTGTTGTTTTGAAAAAAATAGGATGTTGGCTAAACCAAAGTTTGTCCCTCCAAGCCTAGCGCTTTGAAAAATTAAGCCAAAAAGACTGTTTGAATCATTGTGTATTGTTCAGCCACCTCTTGTGGAATCTTCTCAGAGATCCTGTATGGCACATAAGTATATGTGGCTTTGCACACTACAGTAGGACCCCGTATCCACTGATTCATTATCCACTGATTCAGTTATCCATGTTTGGCAAAGAAAAAAATTAAATAATTCAGCAACCACAAAGCAAGCTGTAAAGCAAGCTGTTGTCACAAACAGCAGCTGTAAAGCAAACTATTGTCACAAATAACATATGTAAACCAAGCTACTGTCACAAACAGCGGCCATAAAGCAAGCTACTGTCTCAAAACAGCAGTCATAAAACAAGCTACTGTCAGGAAACAGCAGTTTGGGGGTGGGTGAGCAGGTGTTCTCTCTTATCCATGGTTTTCATTATCCATGGGAAAGCCTGGAACCAATCCCCAGCGGATACTGGGGTCCTACTGTATACCTGTTCAGTTTGGCCAACCTGGGTAAAGGAGGACTTTGCTTCCTTTCTTTTGAAGAATTTATTAGAATTCACATATTGCTTCATATCTGAGACTGAAAGAATTAATGTTTCTAAGAAACAAAAAGAAGAAAGGGAACTGATGGATATTTTTCATCTTTCCTTCCAGGAAACTTCTGGATGGAGAAGAACATTGGTAAGTACAAGTCAGGCCCTGAAAATTATTTTCATGAACAGTAGTCTGTTGCCATCCAGATTAGAGTGAATTCTTTCCACAAAATTTAAGATGAAACAGAGGTCCTAAATTTGACACTTCCAGTTTTGAATCCAGGCATTTGAACATTGAAACATTGGCTGGAACCCTACATGTGCTTACATAAGATTTTTGTAACTTGTCGTGGCTAGTTAAGGAAGTGCTAAGTTTCAGCTTGGTCATGTGACTAGTCAAGCTCCCAAATGCCCAACTGAAATGACACCTCATTTATTAGCTGCAGCAGGTTATGCAGACCTTTTACAAACACCATAGGTACCAGGCAATGCATTTATAAAAATAAGCAGTTTAGCACTCCCACTTGAAGGTTGTCCCCCCTCTACAAAAATATGGATATTAACTCTCCCCCCCCCACACACACACCAGCAGCATCTAAGAATTCCACCTTTGAATATTGAACTGTATACTTATTTTCATATATCTTGAAAGATCTAGAATTCAGACAGACTTGAATTTTGAAAACACAGATTTATAATATAGTTACCTTCTGATTAACTTTTGTGCCATATAAGCTTTCTTTATTTTCTGAGTGTGTGAGTTAGAATTTTTAAAATGCCATGCTTTAAACATCCTTGATGGCTCTGCACATTTATGTGGGCGTAAGTTGCACCATTCAACTTAATGGGGGTTACTTCCGAGTAGACGTGCCTAGGCATAGACTGTAATTGTAAGCTAAAAGAAGTTTTAAAGGCCACTTCAGACAGCATTCATTTAGCTTCAGAGACAGTGACATGTATGCACATGTCAGCCATTATAGATGGATAATCACTAACTGATTTTGTGTACCAATCTGGACCCCGGTCAGCAGCATCCTATTTGCTTTTTAAAAAATATCTCCCCTGCCCTTTCATTGTATTATTAGGAGGTGGGTGTCCAGGTGGGATGGGTTCAGGGGTGTGAAAGCCAGTCCAAAGATTAAAAAAAAGAATGCCCGCCCCATCTGGGAAGCTGATCCAGGGGGAAGGAAGAGACCACCTTGCCCCAGGCTCTTTCAGATTTGACTAATCCTTCTTGTGTAATTATTTTCCACCATGATACTTGGCAGAAGCGCCATTTTGCTTATTGTGTTAAGAGTCCTCAGATTATCAGGGAATGTGTGAATTGTCTCCGAGGGCCCATTGAGTCACCTATTGATGTAATGAGTTATCTAAACATTCTCTCTCCCCTAGGTTGAAGAAAGGGAAGCATGCTGTGAACATTGGTAAGCTGCTTACACACTTAGTTACAGTATGACAAGTATTGTTCGAGACCTACTAGTATACATCCAGATAGTGGTTTTAGGTGGGTGTGGGTGGCTGCTTAGTCCACATCCCATATCCTTTACAAGGCACATGTTTGCAATTCTATCCCTTGCTGAATCAGTAAACATCCCTCACAGAACTGCAATATTTAACTGGTAGGAGTAGTCAAGCTGTCACAGTCTAGACCAGGGGTCCTCAACCTAAGGCCCCAGGGCCGGATGCGGCCTCCCACGGTCCTGAATCCGGCCCCCGGGACCAATTGCAACCCCCCACCTACCCCTGCTTTGCGAGCAAGCCAAGCCTCCGCAGCTGCTTCTGTTGCTGAGGCAGATCAAAGCAGTGGGCTATGCCACTTCTCCCACTCCCCCCAACTACTGCCCAGATGATCAGCATGCTGGCTAGTGGGGCATTTAGAGTGGGAGGGCTACACCCACTGTGGTCCGGCCCCCAGTGGTGCCTGGGGCGTGGTGGACTGGCCCGCTGTTTGAAAACTTTGAGGACCCCTGGTCTAGACATATTGGTGCGCCATGCTCTTCAACCAAAGCAAGCAATGGTGCTGGCTGTGTAGGGTGAATCAGTTGAACACCTGGCTGTACAACCAGAGGTTGGGAGTTCAATTCCCCACTGTGCCTCCTGTGAGTAGAGACCTGCCTGTGTGGCCTTGGGGAAGCTGAATAATTCCAGAACTGCCCCAAGAAGAAGGGAAGGGTGAAACACTTCTGAGTAGAGATGGGTATGAAGCACTTTATGCCTATCTTTACTTCTGAGTATTATCTACCTGGAAAACCCAAAGGATCACCAGAAGTCAAAATTAACTTGACAGCACATGATTATTAGTCTTATCAGTAATTCAAAACATGTGTAAAACGTTTGGAGGGTGCAGGGTTGCCTACCCATGGCAACTGTTGTTAAACCCACTGATAGACTGATGGCACTGTTTCATCAAAGTGTTTTTTTAAAAACATCTTGAAACAGGTTAATGGGATCCATCTTAGAAGAGTCATTCCCTCTCTTCTTTTACAAAGGAGAGAATGCACAAACTAGGAGGGTGATATCTTTGACTGATATACCTGTACCTCACCTCAATATCCCCTTTTAGTTTTATTTCATTCAAGAATGTTATTTTTATATGTATGCAGAATTATGCAGATTTACTTCATGGATCAATTAGTCAGTTAAACACTTCACATGGTTCATTTCCTTCAATTAGGATTTCTTAACCTGATGCTCACCTTGACATCAGTATAAATGAGTTATATAAGAACATAAGAACATGAGAGGAGCCATGCTGGATCAGGCCAAAGGCCCATCTAGTCCAGCTTCCTGTATCTCACAGTGGCCCCAGCAGATGCATCTGGGAATGCACGATACTAGATATCTGTCTCCTGCAACCACTCCCCTGCACCTGGCCCTTGAAGTACCCTGGTTTTAAGCCTGGAGATTACACATCTCCATCATGGTTTGTGACCTGTGATGGCCTTTTCTGGTTATCTGATTTTTGTGTTTAGAAATGTCAGGGATTGAACACGGGGACCCAAGTTTGGGAACCACCGAAGAAGAGGAACCTATCTTGCGTTTCCCTACAAAATTGAAATCTCCTTTTTTCCCCAGCTGTCCAGCAATGCAAGGGTGCAATAGTCCGCGATGACAAACTCCAGCACGGACAAGGACACACTTTTCCATGGGGAAGTGACCGGAGAAATCAAGGAGGCTGTGACAGCACTAGAGCCACCGGTGGTGTCAGTAAAACCACAAGAACCATCCAGACAAGCTGTGGCGGGGGCTGCAGTTCTTCTTGTTCTTGCACACAGGCCTGTCATAATGATTTCAGTAGTGGAAGTCTTAAGAACACCACCTTCCATGTTGTGTCCACTGCTTACTCTCATGGAGGTTCATGCTGAAAGTATGGGGGATGAGAGTCCTTGTCAAACATAACACAAATGCCTCTGAACCTGTGTCTAGAAAAGTCCCCTTTAGTTCTTGTCAAGCAACAAGCAGGATGGAATTGTTGGCCTTTGGGGGACCAAGAGGCCAGATAATACAAAGCAAAGCAGCTATTCTCTGACTGAAGCCATTGTGTGAACAAACACATTTTCCAACATTGTTGTGGCGTGTTGTCATGTTGCTTCTGACTTATGGAGAACATATGAATTCGTAACTTCTCAAAGGTCCTAATCCTTAACAGCCCTGTTAAGGTCTTGCAGATTCAAGCCTGTGGCCTCCTTTATGGAGTCAATCTGGCTCATATTTGCTCTTCCTCTTTTCCTGTTGGCTTCTCCTTTCTCCAACATTATTGTCTTTCCCAGTGAGTCTTGTCTTCTCATTGTGTTCTCAAAGTACAACAGCCCCGGCTTAGTCATTTTTGCTTCCAATGAAAGATCTAACATACACATATTTGTCTTTCTGATTGTCCAGGGTACCCTTAAACTCTTCTCCTTCTAATGAATTGATTTCCTCCTTGTTTTCTTCATTGTCCAGCTTTCATATCTATATGTGTCATCAGGAATATCATAGTATCCGTGATTTAGGCCTCAGGCTGCTCAGTGACATATCTTTATACAGTAGGACCTCCATATCCACTGATTCAGTTATCCACAGTTGGCTGAGGAAAAAAAATAATTCAGCAGCAGCAAAGCAAGCTGCTGTCACAAAGAGCAGCTGTAAAGCAACCTACTGTCATAAAACAGCAGCTGCAAAGCAAGTTACTATCACAAAACAGAAGTTTTGGGGAACATTTTTGGCGTTCTCTCTTATCCATGGTTTTCCTTATCCACGGGAAGGCTTGGATCAATCCCCAGTGGATAATGGGGTCCTACTGTACTTATTGATATTTTCTAGTTCTTTCATAGCCTTTCAGAACTTTTGTTTGCTGAATTCTTTCTTCTTTCAGTTTCCTAGGTAATTATTTGCAGCCATTGCTGTTTTCTGCCAGTAACAAATTGCATATATGGGGCTCCATCTATCTGCTATCCTGACTCCATCAAGTGGACAAAATAGTTGGTTTCCAATAATGAGAGCTTTTTTGCATTCAACATGTGCTATCCCACTGGACTCTTTCCTGTTACTGAGGTCACGCTATAAGATAAATGATACAAATAGGTGTTGGGATGTATGGGTTTGGAAGATTTGGGGCATGTGGACTCTTGATGACATGCAGTCCGGCCCAATCTCCTTCCTGCCACCCAAGTTGTGTTTCATTTGCCTTGTAAGCCAAGGCAGAATTACCCATGGGGAAGGAAGGGGGGAGGAAGGTCCATGGACATGATGGAAGACACAAGAGTTCCACTATTCCAAGTGGTGTGTGCTGTAAAGATCACCAACCACTTAGCATTTGAGACACGACTCCTACTTAGACACAGCAATTGGCCAAATAAAAAAATACCTATTCTCAAAAATGTTCAGATTTATTTTTTTGAGATCTCTCAGGGCCATGACCTAAACAGCTCCTTCTCGTGATTGTTCACAGGTGAGTTCATTTTTCTTTTGTACAAGAGAAAGATTGGCTCCTAAAAATAAAAACTTCCCTGCTTGCCAAGAAGTACTGTAGCATGTTCTGTCATATTTGTGTAAACACATGTGCACAGTCTAGTTATAGGGAATTACAGAGATGACCTTAGCCTATACAGGCCATGACTCAAGAAGAGGAAGGGTTGGCTTCAAGGAAGAGAGGTGATCAACTGGCCTTCACACATTCTTTTCTGTTGTTTTGAAAATATTTTATTACCTATTCATTTCTAATGGAAGGAACACGATGGTGCCATTTGAGGGCCTGAACTGCTTTTCTTTGGAAATGGGTAGATAATTTATGCTAAATTTCTTCTACAGCCATATAAATAAATAAATTTGATTTCATGTGACAAAGAACATCACTGGGATCATTCTTGGAAGGGAAGGAGGTGAGTATTAAAGAAAAGTGCTATCCCTGCCTTAGGTTCTGTGCCCCCTAAGCTTAAACATGGACTCGAGGTGGCCAGGTCAAAAGGGTGAAAAGGTGCTCTGCCTATCATGGGCTCGGTCGGTCAAAGGTGTTTCATAAAATTAAGGCTGGAATACTCTGTTGACACACTGATCAAGAAGGCTCAACAACAAAATGGGTTGTTGGGTAGCTGCTGCCTGTTCTGGATTCCAGCCAGCCATGCATTTTCCCAGCATACTCCAATCTCAGTTCTCCATTCTCCATCTCCTGATAGTACATCACTTCTCTGTGCTTACTGAGACTACCCATCCCTTATGGGGCTATATAAGGTCTATCCCAGTGATGGCGAACCTTTTAGAGGCCGAGTGCCCAAACTATGATTCAAAACCCACTAATTCTTTGCAAAGTGCCAATACAGCAATTTAACCTGAATACAGGTGGCTGTGAAGGGGAGATGTTGGGTGCCCACAGAAAGGGCTCAGAGGGCCACCTTTGGCACCCATGCCATAGGTTTGCCAGCACTGGTCGAATCTGTTAAGTTACATATCTGACTAGAATTCACCTGAAGCTTTAAGGATAAGGCTACAGTAGTTCTGTAATAGCAATAGCAGCAGTAGCAGCATATATTTTGACAGAGCTAAGATTTCAACTCACTGAAAGCTGGTGTGCTGTACCTGTTTATTAGAAAATAGAGAAGTCAACCAAACAGAAAGGCAGACCACAGGAGCAGAGGCAGCACATCATCTGTGAGGTCCCCCATTTTCCTGGAACAGTGAAAAACGAATACAATCGTAGAGCAGTGCAGCCAGCTGACCACTGGTAAACGAAGAAGGAAAAAGTCTGACACGTGTAGGGAATGATTGGAAGCAAGGCCCTGACCCTTAGGATTCCACACGGAGCAGTCTGAACACAACTCCTACTACAAGCAAACATCAGTGGTACTCCAAACTATATGTGGGGAGGACTCTCTGGTTCTTTGCAACAGAAAGACAGGCAGAGAAGGACAGGTTTCTTGACAGCTTCCCCTAAAAGGAATACTCTCTCTCTCTCTCTCTCTGGGCACTTTTACACGACCTCTAAAATCTGCTGGCAACTTAAATGCGGACCAGAGATCGTGGGGTTTTGTCCTGATCCCTGTGTTCCCACCCTTCCGCACTCCATTGCTCCTGTCTGTGGTGAGGGGAGGGAGAAAAAAAGGAGAAAAGAATGCAGGCTCACCTCCGCCTGCCATAGCAGAAGCCCCGTTAGCAGATGAGCAGTCTGTTAAAGGGGCAGGGGGACAAAAAAAAAAGAACAGAAGGTGAGGAGAGCCCAGCATCCACAGCTTTACAATCCACATTGGAAATTTTTTTTTACCTCTGGAGACCAAGTACTTGTAAAATGTGCTGGGGTGTGCTTAGGTGGGCGTGGGCGTACTTAATTTTTTTTTAAAGTTGGCAGCTGATGGGAAAACAATTTTAAGCTCCGCATCTGGGAGCCCTTTGCCTCGGATTTTAGGGGTCATGTAAAAGCAGCCTCTTCTCTCTCTCTCTCTCTCTCTCTCTCTCTCTCTCTCTCTCTCTCTCTCTCTCTCTCTGTGTGTGTGTGTGTGTGTGTGTGTGTAGTTTCTGTTAGGATGAGCAAGGAAAGGACCCCTGCCTGCAAGTGTTTGGAAAGCAAAAGCAGTGCATAAGACCTATAGTGCCACTCCTATGCAAGCCAAGCCCATGTATATGTTGTAACCAAGAATGTGCAAGTGGCAACAGAAGGGAGCTTATAAAATGGCCCCGAAAAGGCTCTGCTAGAAGGCAGTGTCTGTTCCAGCTAAAGCACAGAGGCTGCCCTTCCCTAACACTCCCTTGGCTCTTTAATATTTTGTTCTAAAAGAAGTAGAGGTGGACACGAACTTGATGTTAGAGCCTTTGGAACTTCCAGCACTGTATGTACCAGATGGGAGGCAAGGGGTGCCCCCATCACCCCCACTGCTGTCCATGAGACTTTGAACGAGGCCACAGCCGTGTGTACTTCCTCCTCCTCCTCTTCCTCCTCCTCCTCCTCCGCTGCTCACGATCCCTCCCGCTCTGATGACCGTCTTGCTGCTGGCGGTGTATCCCCCGCCGATACATGGATCAGTGTCACACACAAAACCACCCTGATTCCGACAAACAGCTGCAGCCGGAAGAAATCAATGAAGCTTTGTCAATTTTAGCCCCAAACCGGGTGAAGTGGTGGGGTGGGGGTGACATGACATGAAGAGCAGAGCAGAGAAAAAATAACTAAAGGAGTGCTTACAGATATTCACGGGGCCGACATCTCCGCACAACCTGTTGAAAGAAAATGCAGAAAACTCACACTTCTATAGTTTCATTTGGCACCCATCTATGAGCCTCCCCAGGTAGCTGAAAGCCACCACCTCGCATAATTTCCAACACTTCTCATATAGTGTCCCCAGTGTCCGTAAGAAGTTAGTCTTAGCCCATGCAAAGGATGAAGGCATTGGTTCTAGTTTCTACCCCTTCTTACCATTTGGACTACACACATTTATCTCTGCACCAACTTTGAAATCATCTTGCTAAAAAAGCCTGCATGGAAACAATATGCCCATTTTTCTACACATTTCCTCCAACATGCACTTATCTTATTCTTTTTCTGCCATGTCTCTGGGACACACGGAGAAATAAACTTCAGCTGAGGCTCCCCAGTTAACCCACCTGCTCTCCTCTCCTTCCAGCAGCTTCCTGTAAGTGGCAATCTCAATGTCCAAAGCCAGCTTGCAGTTCATCAGCTCCTGGTACTCTCGTAGCTGCCGGGCCATGTCTGCCTTGGCCTTGATGAGGGCATCTTCCAGTTCAGCCAGCTTGCCCTTTGCATCTTTCAGGGCCATCTCTCCATGCTCCTCAGCTTCTGCAATGGCGGCTTCCAGCTTGTTCTTCTGTGTAGAGAGGAAGCCCAGGGCTGTTTAATGACTGACTCTCCTCTATCAAGATGTACTGTGTAAGCCAAAAGGGGCTAATGGTCACACTAAGGCATAAAGGTGTATGTCTCAATCATCCCCCACCTCAGGCGTCTTTTTTCTAGACTAAAAAGCCCCAAATGCTGCAGCCTTTCTTCATAAGGGAGGTGCCCCAGTAATCATTTTGTTCGCTCTCTTCTGCACCTTTTCCAGTTTCATTATATCTTTTATGTGATGTGGTGATCAGAACTGCAATACTCCAGGCGCGTCCTTACCATTGTTTTGTACAATGGCATTATAATATTGAGTTGGTCTCGGTGACTTTATGGGTCCCTTTCATGATTTTAGTCAACATGACAAAGAGCCACTCACTCAAAGCAAATCGCAAGGTACCTGGCCTTTGGCGGTATCGGTTTCAGCCTTCAGCCTTTGAATCACACGGTTCAACTCCATGATCTCGTTTTTGGTGTCCCGCAGGTTGTCACAGTGCTTGCCGGCAGTTTCCCTCATCTCCTCATACTTAGAAGGAATTAGGAAAACATCAAACGTCAAATGCTTGTGAGCTTTTACCACAGTTTCTTAGACAAGAGTTTCAAACTGCAAAGTTCTCACACTCATCCCCTGTGTCCCCTTTCAGCAGGAAAAAAAAAGTTGGATCAAAAAAATAATGTGATTAATTATACACATTGTATCCTGATGCAATCTCTTGTACAGTATTTCCTTTGATTCTAATGACAGGTTATTATTTGTAATGTATATTTGGCCTCATTGTATCTTTGGCCCCCTCAATCCTTGTTCCCCTTTCTTCCTTTTTCATGTGCGTGGATACCTCTGAAGCAAGACGTGGCCATGGAATACTTCTTGGGAGAAAGAGAAGACACCCCCCACCGCCCATCAGGAGTTGGTTCCTGATTTTCTACTACTCTGACTGAGCAATCTTGTGGAGGCAGAGATATGGGTGGTCTGTGACTCCTCTGCCGCCTACTATACCACAGGTTTTCTTTGGTATAAGCATTCATGAACTGCAGTCCATGACTTGCTCCATAAATGCTTAGGCCAAATAAAACTCACATGTCTCTTGGGTCTCAGAAGATCCTTTAATGCGGTGGTCCCCAACCCCCGGGCCGCGGACCGGTGCCTCCGCCGGCCCTCCTCTTCCTCCTCTTCTCTCCCGCAGGCGGCCGGTGGAGGAGGAAGGCTGGAGGAGCGCAGGAGGAGCCGCCGCCGCATTTGCCTTTGCCTCCCTCCTCTGCCCGCCGGCGGCGGCGGCGCATCCTCCTCCTCCTCTGCCCTCCTCCTCCTCGCCCTCCACCACCACCAGCAGCAGCAGCAGGTACTCCGTTTGGCCCGCTTGCCCCTCCTCACCTCCTCCCGGCCCCAACCCCCCTGCCCTGGGGGCCGGGCGCGCGGGGGGCCAGCGGGGAGGTGGGGGCCCCCTCGGTCGGAAGAGCAGGTGGGTGCCCCTCCTCCTCCTCCTCCCTCGGGGTGCGCGCCCTTTGGCCCCTCCCTGCGGCCGAGCTGCCATTGCCACCGGACTGCACCTGTGTTGGGGGCGGGCGGGGGGGCGTTGCGGGCCGGCCCGAATGTTTTCCCCGCCGCCGCTGCGCCTGTGTTGGGGCGGGCGGGGGGCGTCGCGGGCCGGCCCGGATGTTTTCCCCGCCCCCCAAATCGCCCCGCCCCGTCCCCCCGCCACCCCCATATATCGTCCCGCCCCGCCGCCGCCACCGCAACCCCCCGGAATCGCCCCCGCCGCCGCCGCAATCTCCCCAATCGCCCCCGTCCCGGGAGCCGCTGCCCCGCCTTGCTGCCCCCACACGGCCTCGCGGGCCGCCCCGGGAGCCGCCGCGCCGCGACCCCGTAATTGCCCCCGCCGCCGCACTTGCCCCCATCCGCTGCCGCTTTTGAAAGAAAGAAAGAAAGAAAGAAAGAAAGAAAGAAAGAAAGAAAGAAAGAAAGAAAGAAAGAAAGGAGGGAGGGAGGGAGGGAGGAAGGGAGGGAGGAGAAAGAAAGAATGTAGGGAGGGGGTAAAGAAAAGGGAAAGAAAGAAAGAAGGGAGTGAGGGAGGGAGAAAGAAAGAAAGAAAGAAAGAAAGAAGGGAAGGAGGAAGGGAGAAAGAAAGAAAGAAAGAAAAAAGAAAGAAAGAAAGAAAGAAAGAAAGAAAGAAAGAAAGGGGGAGAAGGAGGAAGGGAGAGAGCGAAAGAATGAAAGAAAGAAAGAAAGAAAGAAAGAAAGAAAGAAAGAAAGAAAGAAAGAAAGAAGGAAAGAAAGAAAGAGAAAGAAAGGGGAAGGAGGAAGGGAGGAAGAAAGAAAGAAAGAAAGGAGGAGAAGGAGGAAGGGAGAGAGAGAAAGAAAAAGAAAGAAAGGAAGGAAGAAAGGAAGGAGGGAGGGAGAAAGAAAGAAAAAAAAGAAAGAAAGGGGAAGGAGGAAGGGAGGAAGAAAGAATGAAAGAAAGGGGGAGAAAGAGGAAGGGAGAGAGAGAGAAAGAAAAAGAAAGGAAGGAAGGAAGGAGGGAGAAAGAAAGAAAGAAAGAAAGAAAGAAAGAAAGAAAGCCGCCCACCGGGTCTCGCCACCATGGGGCAGCCCCAAAGGAGGAGGAGGAGGGGGGCGTGCGGCAGCCCCTCGGCCCCCACCCGCCGCCTCCCGGGCTTAGCGCCTGCTCCTCCTCCTCCTCCTCCTCCGCGGGAAGGATCCGGCCCCATCACGGCGGTCCCGAGCAAAGCCGGGCCTCCCTGGAAAGGAAGAGTCCCAACTGGCCGGTTTGCAAAGGTGAGAGGGAGGGGGTGGTGTGGTGCGGTCGTGCGTGTGTGCGCCTCTCTCTCTCTCTCTCTCTCCCCCGACCCCGCATTCGCATTCCTTTATCTCTTCCCCACCCCCCCACCCCGGGCCACGGAAAATTATCAAAAATTTACCGGTCCGCAGGGATAAAAAGGTTGGGGAGCACTGCTTTAATGTGTACACTTATAAAGACAACATTAAAAACAACAGCAATATATAAAGACATCTCTTCCCTGATGGATCTTTGCACATTAAAAAAAACTTAATATAAAGCTGACAATCATTTTGTATTGTGTTTTTTGCAAGTTAGGTGACACATCTGCCTGGGATTTCACATCCTTTTAAAAAAGCTCATAGCCTCTGTGATGTAATCACAGGTATTGTGCTGTCGTGCATTTTGCCAGGTTTAGTCATCCTTGCCCAGTGAACAAAGTGCACACTTACCTTGGACTGGTACCAAGACTCGGCTTCATAGCGACTCTTGCTGGCAATGTCCTCATACTGGGTCCTGACCTCAGCAATGATACTATCCAAATCTAGGTCTCGGCTATTATCCATCTGCACAACAACGGAGGTATCCGAGATGGAGGCCTGCAGCTCCTGGAGTTCCTGCATGGAACAGTGATCAGGCATAGTCTTCATTTGCTACTAGGCTTGGAGACAAGATGGCTGCTCCCCAGGGTGTCCTGTGGCATGGTCTAGCATTGTGGGTTGTGTGTGTGTGTGGAGGAGGGGATTCATGGGCATATGCTTGGGTGGTCTAATGGGCTGGAGCTGTTAAGGGGTAGGGTGGGAAGCTAGCCAGAGTGGCCCCCATGAAAGAAGAGGGGGCTCCTGCTTGCAATGTCAAGAACTCTTTGGAAGATGAGCTTGACTATGCAAGCAGTAGCCAGCTTGTGCCCCTCCTGAGTTCAGCTAGTTCTAGACTCGCACTGAGGGTGTCTCAAGCCATTGTCCTAACTGTGAGGAAGGACAAGATGGTGACCACTGAGTGGATTGGCAGTGTCATCTTCCTTCAAGATGGCTAATGTAAGGGTGTCCTCCCTTTCCCCAGAATATTCAAATTAGTTTAGGGGGGCTATAGCAAGAGGTAAACAGCTATGGGGCCCAGGAGATACAGGTAGGAAATTGCCACTATTGTCTTCTAGGAAATACCCCTTTGTCATGTATGTCTAATGCAGCAGTTCCCAACCTGGGGGTCGGGACCCCTTTGGGGAGTCAAACAATCATTTCACAGGGGTTGCCATGAGCCAGTGAAGAAAAAGGCACAAACAGTTTGGGTCTGGAGAGGGGGGGAGCAATGGGGTGGGAAGAGTGAGTTACAGCTTGATAGGTTGGAGGGGATGTCAGTCAACGGCACCAGAAGCTGCAATTGGCTGAGGGTGCCTGTAGAGGGAAGTTGTCTATGGCACCTGCAGCAGTGGCCTGCCAAAGGGGGCTTGTGGCCTCTTCCTAGCAGGGCAAAGGAGTCACCACAACACAAGGAAGTACAAGATGGTATTAAAGGGTCACGGCATTAGGAAGGTTGAGAACCACTGGTCTAATGGAAGGGTGGTTGTGACTCAGAGCACGTTTGCCTTGGAGACCTCAATAAGCTACAATCAATACAGGCTGAATCCAGTTTAAAATGCCAGTTACCTACCCCTCCTTGTATGTGAGGTTGTTGGTGTGTCTAAACATGCCTCCTAGGACCCAAATTACAGGCTTGTTTTAATATTATTATTTGGACCTAAATTAGCTTCAGTTCCATATCTGAAAATATGCCTCAAAGGGCTACTCTTACTACTTTGTCCGTCAAGGGAGCAAGGGTTTTGTAATTAAAAAACAAGCAGATTGCATAGCATGATGGAGAATAAGAAATGTCCTTACCATGTCATGAACACATTTCAGAATATTAATTTCCTCAGTTATGTTGGCCAATTTGGCTTCCAGCTCAGCCTTGCTCATGTATACACAGTCAACATCCTAGGGATTGATTAAAAATATACCCTGTAGTAAGATGGGTCATGTTTATGTATAAGATGTTTCATTTCTTTAATAAACTATTGGTAAATTAATTATCATTAATGTTAATTATTGTGTTAGTAATTTACTGCCATTTTCCAAAGTTGACAACTGTATGTGCTGTACATAATCATGCAGTTTACCATGTGAGAACATTACCTACAAAGGAGAAAGGTAAAAAGACTTCCTACGCACACGCACACACACACACACACACACACACACACATGAGGGCACACATACATCACACATAAGAAATGTAACTTTGTATGTATTGTTCTCATATTTTTATCCTAAACTAGCAAAAGGAACATAAGGCCTCCCCCCAATAAGACAAATACCATGCCCCTTGTATAACAGGTCTCAGGGAACAAGTTATCTATGGTTTGTGTTTCATATAGAATTCCTCTTAAATTTCTATTGGCATGATAATGGTTTGTGTGAGTTTGTGACTGGCCCAAGGTTACAGACTGAGATTTGTAACTCCAGGGGGATTCAAATTGGCTCACCCCCACTACAAGGCTCCAACACTGACTCCCACAGGCTCCTAAACAGATCAGTGGTACAATGCTAGAATATTCCAACAATGGCCTAATCCAGGCCTGCCCAAAGTCCGGCCCAGGGGCAAAATCTGGTCCTTCAGGCCATTCTGAGTGGCCCGCAGGTGGCTGGCCTGCCCCTCCCTCCCCCTCCTTCACCCACACATTCCCCTGCGGTGGCCACGGCTCCCTGTTCTTCCTTTGGTCCCCACCTTCCTTCTTTCCTCCCTCCCTTGATCCCCACGTCCCTCCCTCCCTCGTTCCCCACCTTCCTTCCTTGCTCTCTTGGTTTCCACCTTCCTCCCTCCCTCCCTTGGTCCCCGTCTTCCTTCCTGCAGGTGGGGTTGCAAGGGGTCAGTGGGTGGGGCTTATGGGTCAGTGGGTGGGGCTTGTAGTGGGGTGGAGGGTCGGGGAGCAACCGGCCCCTGACACATTCTCAGCCACCAAATCTGGCCCTCCTTACAAAAAGTTTGGGCACCCCTGGCCTAATCAGTGGAGGCAAACCTTTGGTATTCCAGATGTTTTGGACCACAGCTCCCGCAATCTTTTGTTATTGGTAATCTAGACTTGGAATTCTGGGAGTTGTGGTCCAAAACATCTGGAGTGTTGAAGGTTTGCAACCACTGGATAATTCTTCACCTTTTGGGGGGGTCATGATGAACCACGTGGAGCTTCCAGTGAGAGCTATGGATCCCCTCCCCACAGACCTTCTAGACTAGAGGTCCATAAGCCATAGGTGAAGAACCGCTGACACATACTGCACAAAACAACAGGATCAGCAGAGAATTTCAGGCCAAATGAGTTCCAGGTCCAGTAATAAGTTTGCTTTGAAATATCCACTGGGCAATACACGAGGGAGTTACGTGGGATTCTTTAAGACCCTTTTCTCCCCCCCCCCCAAAAAAAAATCACAGGCGTAGTGCTTCAAGAATCAGGGAAACATTATGCACAATGACCTTATGCTCTGGCACCTTCCTGTGCCATGAACAGTGGCTATGTTTGTTACCACCAAGGTCAGCTAATTCAGAGTCTCTACAGACCCAGGAAAGAGTCCAACATGGTCCTTCAAACCAAAGAATTTGCCTTCCCTTGCTTTTGGCCAATAAAACATAAATGGACGCTCTGTGTTTGAAAGCCAGTGTTCATGTTTTGCGTCCTGCTTTGCTTCGCTCACCTTTTTCAGTGTAACAAACTCGTTCTCAGCAGCTGTCCGCCGATTGCACTCCTCTTCATACCTGTTAGAGAGTGTATCAGTTTGGACCTCTTAGGCAGTGAACAAAATGTGAATCTGCTATCCCCCACACCTACATTTTGGACTATAATGTCTGTCATCCTCCACCCAGACCTTTCCATTAAGGATGATGGAAAGAGTCGTCAAGAATCTATCTATAGGAAACAGAGGTGTCCTGCTTTTAGTCACATGCAGAACAATCAGCCAGAATTAGATAAGAAAGCATGAAGAAACACACACATTTCAAGGTGCTAAAGATAATTTGTAGGTTTTTTTTTAAAGCCTAACCTTTCATAGTCAGACTCTTACGTGGGCACTGTGTCCTAACTAGAATCAAGAGATCTAATTTAATTCAAATCCCTTTTGAAGCATAATGTCTCCTAAAGGCTAATTTGTATGTTTCTTTTAGTGTTTGGGTCATACATAAGACTGGCTCAGACACATATAAGCTGTAGAGGGAAAAGCGATTTGATCACCGTGTGGATGATGAATCGCTCTCAAAACCTGGCTTAGTATGAATGGGAAATCAACTTAAAACACCACGTGACCAGAGGGGATTGTAAATCGATGGAAAAATTAGATTGCACAAAGATCCGTGCGACCATAGCCATAGATAAGGTCCGTTCTCTAACTTCACCTTCAGGCTTGAAGTGAGGTTAGAGAACGCAGCTTGGGAAGGAACACTGTAGGGATGAGAGCAATGTAAACCTCCACTTACTTCTTCCTGTAATCTTCCAGTATGTCCCTTGAGGTCGTCAGATCTGATTCCAATTTACTTCGGTCGCACACGATGGTGTCCAGTTCTCTCTTCAGGGCATTGATAAAACTCTCATACAGGGGCTCAATCTGACTCTTGACCTGTTTCTGCTCTTGCAATAGGCTCCATTTTGTTCCCAGCACTTTGTTTTGCTGCTCCAAGAACCGCACCTAGATCCAAACAGAAGAGCACTTCTGAAACTGAATAGGCCAAACTCTACAACTCTCTCTCTCTCTGTGTGTGTGTGTGGGGGGGAGCATACAGGTACAAGTAACAGGTATCCTGTCTTATGTGCTGTTTCTTCAGCCCTCTACCACATCACAGTAATCCTTCCTCCTACAAAAAAGGTGGCATGCCCATGGGCTTGGTATTATTTTGAACTGTAATTATCATGGTAGATAATCAATTTGTTGTATGCAGCCCAGAGACCTCTTGGTAGTGGGGTGGCTAATTTTTTTATAAATAAATAAATAAATAAATAAAACTAGTGCAATCTACTATGGTCAGATGAAAGCTGCGTTTGAGAGATCCCATACCACCAAAATATGCCCGTCAGCATCCTGATACAAATCAAGGGTCTTGCAGCCCCTTAAAGATGAAAAATTACTTTCTAGGTGTATATTCTGGTGGACTTCAACCTGCATAATCTGTTGAGAGAGTCAACACGGTAATCCTCTGTCATGAACATATTGTGGGCACAGCCTGCTGCTCAGGGCTGTAGACTTCTCCCTCTCATTCCTTTTTGTCTTGCCCAGGGATGTACAGCTGTCTTTTGGAAAGGCTGGGGGCTCACCCTTTGTGTATGCTAACAAAACTGGAAGTTGCATTCTGAATGCACCAGTCTGCTAACTGATTATCTTTGTTAGACATCTCTGATGTAAGATCTCATGTTTCTGCCTAGGCTTGTAGCACTCCAGAATTTATTGAAATGGAGAACCTTGTGTTGGAGCAGTATGTGTATATGTATGAGAAACACAGTAGAGAGAGAGAGAGAGAGAGAGAGAGAGAGAGAGAGAGAGAGAGAGAGATCATTCATCTGTCCTGTTTAGCATATGTCTGCCTCTGCTGATAGCAGTCCTCTAGACCCTCAGATAGACCCTTCCAACACCATAGAAAGTAGAGGGACCAAAGCAGGATAGAAACCAATGATGGGCCTTAACAAGTATGTAGAGTGGTGAGGCCAGAAGGGATCTTATTTTGCATTTGACAGGGCCAAAAAGCTGAGGAGCAATAAGGATGGATAAGGAATTCAGATCAGGATAAATTTACCATCCAGCTGGAGATAAATGAGATTTTAAAACATTGGGGAGAATCAAAATGGACCGATAAACACATCCAGCTCAGGGCTTTGGGTACTGGACTCTTAAACTTGTGAATCTCTGGATCATTTAACATGCTTTGTCTAGAGCGAGAGAATGATGTCTCTCTCTTTTTTGGGGGGGGCTCCTATATGACAAGAACGCAGGCACAACATTGCTCTTCTGTTGCTTAAAAGAGCTGAATTTGCTACCCACTACAAACTGAGGAAGCTGACTTATATTAGATAGAATAAAAATATGATTGAGCTGGAAGGGGCCTCTTGAGTCCAACCTTCTGCTCAGGGCAGGGATTCAAACAGAATTATATCTGACAGTTCGGTGTCCAATTTTCAATGCCTCCAGCATTGGATCGCTCATCACATCCCACGGTAATTGGCTCCATTGTTTTACTGCTCTAACGATTGCATTTTTATGGCATTCAGATCTGGCTACCTGTAGGTTGAGCCCATTGTTGTTTGTCCTGTACTCTGGGAGAGTGTATCAAGACCCACATCTTGGGAGGGGGGGTTGTTACTTCAGGTTAAAGAAATGCAGCCACAGGAAACAATAAAAGTGATGGGTTGTTTCTTTTCATCTGTAGCAGGTAATAGAAAAGGTCAGTGATTAAATCCCTCAAGAGATGTTTCTAAACAATCCTGGGCAGAGCTTGGAAAACTTGTTAAGCTACCATTCCTAGAATCCTTAGACAGGGACACTGCAGAGTCTGGGAGTTGTCCAGAAAACATGGCTTTCCCCCTCTCTGGAACAGCCTAGTCCCATTTCGCAACTGGGTTTTAAGAACCTGACCTATCTATTCTTCTTTCTAAAGACAATATGAGAAATTGTTTACTAATCACCAGCTGCAGTTTGATCTTCAATGCAGCATGGAATGACACATTTCCTTAACTATTACCGTTATGAAACATGACTTTCTTCCTTTGCTCCTGTCAGAGCAAGACAATATGAGTTCATGCCAATTTCTTAGTTTGTTTTAAACCCAATTAATTTCTTTGTTGGATACCTTCAGGGGTTGTCCCCAAACCAGCCAGTGACCTCCCTACTCACCTTGTCGATGAACGAAGCAAATTTGTTGTTGAGGGTCTTCAGCTGTTCTTTCTCCTGATGCTTCACTGCTTGGACACTGGGGTCAATCTCCAGGTGAAGAGGTTGGAGAAGGTGGGGATTGACCGTAACGGGGGCAATGCTGGGGGTAAAAGGCCCACAGACCCCACAGACCCTGCTGCCAAAGACAGAGGTACCCAAGCCGTGTCCAAGAATGGAGCCTCCCAAACTGTATCTGTGTCTCACAGGCTGGAAGTTACCAACGGCAATTCTGGGTCTGCAGGAGGCAACACTAGAAAGACTTCTGCTTCCAAAGGAAAGACCTCTGGGGGCCGTGTGGCTGCCTGTTTTGTAGGAGAGGGAGCTGACCGCACTGTAGCGTTTCACGTTCCTTGGGAGCACAGCCGAGGAGGAACTGTAATTCCTAACCACACCTCCTCCCCTGGAACTAACACAATAGGATCGGCACGACATGATGACAGACGGACAGCAGAGGGACCAGAAAATGTGGCTGAAGCAGAAACAGAAGCAGAGCGCAAAGTATCCAGACAAGGTGGTTCTTGCTTTCTGAAACCAAAACTTGAATTTCTCCACTATTTATTACTGTGATGATGAGCCTTTGCTGGTGTGAGCAGCCCCAAAAGGCTATTTAAATGCAATTTATTAGCTTGGGGTATTAAGAAACCTGTTTGCTTGCCCGCTTTGCTGAGCAGAGGTTTGGTCTCTTCTTGAAAGCACCTCAATCATACCTTCTAATTTAATCGCAGGGCTACCCAGATCCATAAAAAGTGGACTTGCAAGACTCCCTTTTTTATATAGTAATGATTAAAAGAAAAAAGCGAGAGGAGGGGACACTTTTGACGTACTCAGAATCTTGTGAGTTAGGAAAGAGCTGTTGCTTCATTTTATATGTGAGAAAAGGGCATATACACCATGTATTAAGTAGGTGCATCCACTTGCAGATGCCTGCATCTGTGGTCTGGAAACAAGAAGGGACACAGAAATTCAGGTTCAACTACCCTCAAAAGTTAGCCTCATCCATGCAGGAGGAAAAGATAAATAGGATTGTTTAGCCTCCTTAAATCCCAATTTTGGTGTAAATTTGATCAATAAATAGAAGACAGAAATGGAGCCTCTGTTTACAGACACAAAGGTTGCTGCCCTAACACCACTGACATTTTTCGTTCTGAAGAACTCTTGCTGTGGTATTTGATTGGTGCAATTATTAGTGTTGTTAGCTCTGAGAGCAATTATGTGATCTCAGATCTGTGGTGTTCCACCAGTCATTAACAGAGATGGGAAAAGTTACTTTTTGAAAGAGGCTGCAACCAGCATAGTCCACTAGCCATATTGGCTGCAGCAGGCTGAGAATAAAAAAGGATATGGGATGATGAACCCTTTAATGCCCCAGAGACTCTCAATAAGTGTTTTCAGGGCCAGTCCTATCCTTAGGTAAAGTGTCACAGGGACTTCTGGTGGCAAATGTTTGAAGTCTGTAAGCAGCAACCATATTTTAGAGGTTTGAGCTATTTAATTTTTTTTTTTTTAAAAAACCACCTGTTGAGTTCAGGCTAATCCCAAACTTTTCTTGTATCAGAATAACTTAGCCAAAAACTTCTGAGACAAGCAGAGATCCAAATCACCATTCATTTATTCAGCTGGATAAAGGAAGGGGGGCGACCTTTTCCCCCAAAGCAGAAGGAAAGAATCTCAACTAACAGAAGCAGGGTACACATTTAAGTACAGAAAGCATGAGAGGCCCCTCCCCAATCAACAACATTCTTCAGGCAAGCTGTAACTCTTTGTTAGAGACATCCTATCCCATTCTCCTTGCACCCCCCATTGATGTCCTTGAACATATAACGCAGGCTCTTCTTCTTTCTCTCTTGCCAAGGCACAAACATTCCAGTAAAGTTGAAACAGTTTCAGATAGCTTACAAAGCACAATAAGGTACAGATATAAGACATATAGAGGAATCAACATGACATCACTTTGGTTCACTTGTATCTGTTAATTTTTATTAATTCCTGTTCCCAACACTAACTTCATTCTTTAAACATGCTGCTGTCCCCAGCTATAGAGCAAGAGGCCAGCTAGTTACAATCACTGAAATAATATTCAAACATTAGTCTAAGTAGCTTCTCTCTCTGTGTGTGTGTTGTGTCATTACAGTCGTGACCGACTCTTCGTGACTCCATGACCATGGAGTTTTCTTGGCAGGAATACTGGAGTGGCTTGCCAGTTCCTACTCCAGGCGCCTACAGCACCTGGTATTCCCTGGTGGTCTCCCATCCAAGTACTAACCAGGGCCGACCCTGCTTAGCTTCTGAAATCAGGCAAGAACGGATATGCTTAGGGCATCTAGGCAGGTGTGAAAGGAGAGGTGCCATTTTGACCTTTGCTCAGATAGCAAACTACTGTATCTTGGACTGTCCTTGCTATCCTTTGATGCTCACAATTAGCCCCCAGGAAAATCCACGCAATCGAAACATAGGAACCAGTGGTTATCAATCATAGATCTGATTATGATATTTTCCTCTCATTTCTTTTCCTAACATGAAAAGAAGCTGGTCTGAAGGAGCTGTTTTTTCACATGCACTGACACAAACTATAATCCTTTCAAGTTCTGTTTGGAAGCTCTGGCACTCTTCTGTTAGTGGAAATACTTGATGGATGTTTAGCTACAAAATGGCTGCTCTTAAGGCCTGTGATCTGTCCCATCCACTCATTCAGAAGGAGACAGGAATTGTGTCTGTATTATGAATCTTTCAGAATCTGGGATTAGATCTAATTTGGAAGGTCAGGGTGAGGGGTCTTGGCTTTTCAGTCAGAGTACAAAAATAAGTCTGGGTCAGTTTTGCTTCAGTTCCTTGTCCAAATCAAAAGCATAAGAACATAAGGAGAGCTCTGATGGACCAGGCTAAGGTCCCATCTAATCCAGCTCCCTGTATCTCACAGTGGCCTCATCAGATGCCTCTGGGAGCACATGAGACCCATACCAAATGCACATTTCATAGTCATCACACTTGGTTCCCAGACTGACATTCAAACAACAACCAGTGGTGCCCTACAGATGCCCTGCAGCCAAAACCAAAGAACAGGTGTGGACCCAGATGGCTGGACTAAGGGATGTGACATTCCTCTAAAAGCAATAGTCCACCATAATATATGTGATATATAGCCTGTATCACAATCTCATAAACATGGAAGTTTAAGATTTCAAGAGGCGGTATTATAAAATTATGGATCACACGTTTTCATTTCGTTACCATTTCGTTACCGTTTCGTTACCATTTATTCCAATTTTAAGTGGTTTTTTTAGCATTTAAAGCAGCTCACTTCATTGCTGTAACAGAAACAAAACGCACGACAAAAAACCCCGCATTTCTGTTCATTTCGTTTCATTTTAGGGACAAATTTCATTTGTCGTTTCGTTGCGTAAAAAATGAAAACCGGAAAATGAAAACGAAAAATTGTTCGTTCTGTGCCCATCTCTACAGAACACCGTACATGAAACTGAGAGTGTGTGGCCGAGCCTTTCTTTCTTTCATTCATTCTTTTGTTCAACTCAGTGGGCAAAGCTCTAATCGGGATCAAACCTCTCGTGTGTAGAAAGGGGACGTGCAAATATTGCCCACACTCTAAATCAGGACAGTCCAACTTTGAACAGGCCGAGGTCTACTTTTTCCGGCCTAAAGTGTCTGAGGGCTACTACACTAATACATCTACTTACTAATTTTATCCATTCCAAGCACATGCTCATGGCCCTTGAACTGCCCACTCAGCTAAGACAGTGGGCTGGAAGACCCAAAACTTTGCTGGGGCAGTAGTGGTCCTTGGGATGGGGGAGGGAGGGGTGGAGAACTTATCCCCTCACTTTTTTTGTTGATGCCTGGCGAGCTACTTTTGAACCCTTCACGGGCTACCAGTAGCCCACAGTCTACCTGTTGGACAGCCCTGCTCTAAATCAACCCTCTATGGGGCTTAAAATCACCCAACTGTACCAGTCAAGTTTTGTTTTGTTTTCTTTAGCTCCCACACTACAGGGTGGAAGGTTTAGGAAAATGAGCTGGTCATCTGGCAAATACTAGCAAAAACCTAACTTCCCAGTTTGAGACAACAAAAGCCAAATTACACACGTTCAGTATTTCTTGCACCCACACTTTCTCCTCAGCAACAGGATTTGTTTTCTTGGGTTTGTCTCCAAAACTGGATAGGCAAATTTAGCCATTGCAGACATGTCCATTACTGCACTTTGTCCAATGGCAGTCAGGCTGCTTCTTTAAAAGAAACTTCACAAGCACACCTGTTTCCGTCTTGGGAGGACACTCCTTCTAGATAAGGAATCTTTCTCTTCATCTAAGGGAAAAAAGGATTCTGCACCCCAGTTAGCCCCCCCCAAGTCACAAACCAAGCACAGACCTTAGGTTGTTGGCTGCAGTTTTATTAATAAGAGTCCTTAGAATCAGAAAGACTTCAGTTTAAGTACAAAAAAAGGAGAAAAGAACAAGCATTGCAATTGACTGACTACAATGCAATGACAGCTCAGGAATACTTCTCTTTCCTTTATCTGGCCACAAACAATCAAACACAGGTGCAATGCACCGGGGAAATGGGGCTGGCATACAATCAAGGTCTGGGTTGGCATGCTGTAATTTAACATTGCATATTTTTTTAAACTGGAAGAATATAAATTGTCACATTTAAAATTTTACAACTATAGCCGTATTGGCTGTTTTATTTTTTTTAAATGAATTCAAAATATCTTCAGGTTTTAAAAGGTTAGAACCTTTCTAAGTATTCACTGAAAAGTGTTCCACTTCAGAATTATTCAAAAGTGCAGAGGTGTTATACAGATTTATTTCCAAAGTGTACATAGTGTGTTGTTTTTTTTCCTGGGATGGAATGGTACAGTAGGTGGCATTAGATCTGCAGCAGTGGAGGCCTGTTTTATAAAGCCTGTTTCTCCTGTACTATCTGTCTTGAAGTAACACCCCTCTCCAGCAAAATTAGCCGTCATGGGGTGAAAATACAGGTCCCTGTTCAATTTATTTCACCTGAACATGTAGTTAATTCTCCTATTGAGACCAACGGAATTTCAACATGCTTAAATTTGGTGGGATTGCATTTTTGCGCACCTCATTTTTTGCAGAGAAATGAATGCTTTTGATTACTGTGAAAGTAAAGCTCTGTAATTATGGCCTGTATTTTATGACAGATGGGGAAATGGAAGGTGTCCTTTAAAATATCGTTAGCACTAAGAAAACAGCAGAAGATGGGGTAATGGTAATGTAATGCAATGTGCAGCAAGCTGTACAGCATTGTGGTCTGCTGATCTATTGGACTGTACAGGATTTTCCACACATATAGGATATCAAAAATGTTATTACTTCGATCAACAGATCAGGAAAACAAGTCTCATCCCTCTCAAGATTCAAGAGAAGAGCCAAACGACTGAGATCTATACACCTATGTCAGTGCAGACCAGAAGTGAAGAAATGGTAAAAAACAAAGTTGAAGGCACGCAGAGGGAAGAGTTGGGATATTGTAAAGCACAGCTTCAGCACTGATCTAATCTTAGCACTTTCAGTATGAACTCAAAATCTACTTTTATAAACAATCTATCAGACCTGGCCAACCCTGGGGACAGGAGAGGTCATAGAACTAAAGTATAGGTTACATCTAGCCCATCCTGATTGGATGAAATCTGTTCATGGTCCAGAAGCACAATTCAAGCAGACCTTTGGGACTGGGTAATTAGACATGCAAACAACACTTACACTTATTTCCCAACAAACCAATCAGAAAACATCGTAAGCTCATTTGCTATCTATATGAGGTGCGAAAAAGATCTGCTATGACAATCAAATGTCTTTCAGTGCCCAATAGAATTCCCTCTTCTCATGATGGATTGCCTGCAATGTGTTAATTTGACCCCTAAAGTGCTTATGCATAGCCCTTTCATGGCATCTGTTTCTTTCAATGAAAAGATAAACTATATGCATGTGGCAAGGCAGACATGTTTATGGTTTGGGAAGCTTCAGAGCAGCGGTTCCCAACCTTGAGTAATCCAAGTATTCTTGGACTCTCAACTCGCAGAAATGCTGGTCTTTTTGGAGTTTTAGTCCAAGAATTTCAGGGCTAACCAAGTTTGGGAACCTTTGAACTAGAGGATATGCTAAATATACACCAACAACTTCCTGCAGGCATAAAACCAGAAGGAAGAGAAAGCACTGTGAAGTGTATGGTGCCACATGTCCTCCGGTTGCATGGACTCCATCAGAGGGGCAGACACTACTTAATGCCCAGGGCCCACTGCTTGGATGTATCAAGGCAACATGCAAAAAAAAACAGCATGCATTAAGAAAGTTAGGTTATTTCCCCCTCCAAATTTTTCATCCAGGTCAAAGCCTCTTTCGTTACCATCCTCATAAAATCTGGAAATTGAGTAATGGCAACTGGACTTTTCTTGATAGGTGAAAATGTTTCTTTTTACTCATCCAAGTAGCTTCTTCAGTCTAAGGAAGGTGAACCGTGAAGTGAAACCAATGTGGAGGATAAACTGGAGGTCTCCTAACAATCTCCCTCCGATTGAAGCGACTTGGATGTGTAGCTAAACATTTCCATTTCACAAGGAAAAAAAAGTCCAGTTGCCTTCACATAACTTCCAGATAACCTCGCCTAGATGACTGAGAATATTAAACATGATTTCACACTTTGTTCTGACGTTGAAAGGAACCTGCATCAATACATGTGTGTGATCAGACATGCCTGCACCAATATTGTCAATGCAGCATGGATTTCTCTCAAGCTCTAACACTGTTGTGGCATGAGAAGAGCCTACATGTACAGTGGATGGTTCATTTATTTTGTGCCACTATTAGTTCAGGAAGATGTGTGTGTTTTTCAATAGGATTATACCTGAGCTATTGCTGTACTAACATGGCAAGAGATAGTGCTTGACACGAGCAGTGTATGCAGCTGACTCCCTCCCATTGACTGTCAAATCAAAGAGTATGGAATACAGCTGGAGATACCTCACAGGTCTGCCAAGGAGACAGCGGCATGCTCATGACAGCGGTGATGCTGACAGGTATATGATTTGCAACACTGAGGCTTAGGTTTACAGCTATGATCTCACTGAGCCCAACAACAGGCCTGTGAGGTAGGGCAGAGACATGTTAATTGTATAGATTAGGAAACTGGGCCACGGTCACTCAGTGAGTTCACTGTGAATGCTTAAGAGCGAATCTTTCAGACTGAGGCTGCAGAACCATGGGCAGAGTATTCAGTCACAGGCAGGATAGGATTATAAAGAGATGATACCATTCTGTTAAAAAGACTGGCACTTATAGTTGCTAGATACCTCTTCACAGAAGCCTAGAAAAGATCAGTCCACTGGACAGTTGGACATGTGCGTCAAAGGAAAAAGATTCTAGCAAAAAGTGTATATCTGGAGAAGCAGATAATCATTCACAGAGAGGCTGCATATGTGGCATGGGATGACCCCAACATAGACTTTGACTGTTGGCCAGCTTACAGTATGTGGTAGACAATGGATTGTGCTGAGTTTCTGTAAAGCAAGGGCAGGAGGAAATAAGAAATAGGTAGCATGGCTACGCCAGGTGGTTGGGCTGTATGTTGAACCCTTCTTTGACAGGTGGTTGTTTGACTGGTGAATTTAATATACAGTGGTACCTTGTATAAAGGAATTAATTCGTTCCAAATGAAATTCTGTTAAGCAAATTTTCCTTTATACAGATTTTCCATAGGAATGCATTGAAAACAGAGTAATCCCTAATCGTGACCATTTTTATGTTGTACGGATTCCCCCCATAGGCGATTCCATTAAGCAAATTTCCACAATCTCTGGAAGCTTCTATGTTGTACAGATTTTATGTTATACAAACCGTCTGTTATATGAGGGTCCACTCTATTTGTTCCCCAACGTTTCCTCAAAAGGGCTCAAGGTAGCTTACAGTTGTTGTGGTTCATACCCACAAAGTGGCTCTCCCTTGCAGCTTCTTAAATCTGACTCTTGGAGAAGCTGGTCTCTGTGTGTCCGTGGCTTTATAGAGGTCAATATGTTCCTGAGAACTCACCCCCACTCCCACCCCATATATCCATGCTATGCTTTCAGTTTCCTTGCAGCTCCTTGCTTTACAGAAAGAATTTGGGGGAACATATGGTCTCCCGGATGTCGTTGGACTGCAACTCCTATCATTCCTCGACCAGCGTTCCCCATCTTTCTAGGATTTGGTGGTGATGCAGCTCTTAAATGTAGTTCCCATACTGCCATGGCCAGTTTTGCCCCTGAGAGGAAGGCAGCCCTGGCTCAGGTGAATTACGGGAGGGGTGAGCAAAGTCCAGCCCTAGAAGGCAGCACATCAAAGGGTGAAGGAGGCTGGGAGTTGCAGTCCAAAACCTCTGGCGTGCGCTGCACTTGGCCCACCTCTCACTTTGCTAAACCCTTTAGTTCTGGTAGCTCTTTCTAGTTGTGGATGTTTTGGATACTATTTTCATACTGGAGCTGCTTCCCATGGCTGAGCTCATGCTCCCCACGGCTGAGCCCATGCTCCCCATGGCTGAGCTTCCCATGAGCCCCCGCCCGCTGGCGGAGCTGATGCTGCCTCCGCCCATGCTGAGGCCTCCTCCTCCGTAGCCAAGCCCGGCTCCGCTGGCTCCTACCATGGCACTTCCACCGCCGTAGTTCATGCCTCCAGAAGAGTGGACCACCGCTGCAAAACAAAGGAAAGCAAGTCAGTGTTCAGGGAGGAGCTGCCTTTGGGGAACAGCCAGCCTGATCCCACTGAAAACGTGGACAGAGGGAAGGGAAAGAGAAGGAAGAGGGAGATGCAGCTTCCCCAGCTCTAGAAGTGAAGGAAGTGACTTAAAGTCCTTTCTCCAGACAACTTCTTGGGGAGGCCACTATTAGCACATCCTCAGTAAAGACACAGCCTTGTCTCCCTATGTACTGCCTTTTACTTCACAGCCCCACTAAATCCTGTGGAATGTACTCCCCAGTCCAGGATTATGGAATTTTACTAAGGACCAAGGTGGGCGAAGTAAATTCGACAGGCTGCAAAGTGTCCTCCAGAGGTACCCCTGTCACTCAGGATAATTTGGTAGAAATTCCCTCCCCCCAGCCAAATCTCACCCAGCCCTGCTGCCTTCCTCTCTTCCTTGCAGGCTTCTGACAGCAATGTGTTTTATTTAAAACAAGGTAGAGGAACTGCCCAACCCCAAAAGCAAAAGTGGATGTGGATTTCCAGAGACCATTCTGATTTTGTCACTATATATCTAGGCTGTGAGCCAAGGGGAAAGGCCAACACCTCAAAATCCATTTCAACCACAAAGCCTTTTCTCCACGTGTTTTCCTTTTCTTAATGTTACATACCATGCTGGGTGAGTTCCTGCATTATTGTTTGGATTTGATCTTTTCAAACTGCTTAGGATGTGAGCCTTCACAACCAACTACTGTATATATAACACCTGTATTTGTAACAAACTTCTGTCTGACTAATTCTAGTTTGCAAAATAGTTCTTTCTTCCATTCCAGCCCAGGCAGAAAAGCTGAATAAAGAGCTTTGTGTAGACACTACCTGAAGAACTGCAGGACTAGGTTTCATACATTCCCACATCTTCGCTATATATATATATAGTCTGGCCAAGGCATCAAAATATTCAGCTTTGTAGGTAGTTACTAAGTCCAGAGTACCACTAACTGACAAAATAGCTTTGCTTGCTTATTTCAAGAACTGACAACTTCATGGAAGACAGACCTGTTGAGAACAGCTTTCGTCCATGACAGCCACAAAGAAAACCTTCCTTTTTTGAAGACTTGTGAACCCGATTTGTCACAAACTGGGGCCAAACAACAATGGATTGTTGTTTCCCATTCTACCTTATTGGTCAGCTTCCTTTGTGCCACAGATAAGTCGTCATTAGGGTTGAAATCAGGTTAGTGCTCCAGAAAATTTACTTGAAATGTCATTTAAGAATTCCTTCTGGTGTCTGAGAAATCAGTCTTGAAAACAAAACCTGATTTAAAGGCCAGTTATGAAACAAAGGAAGCTGATTTCCGGAATACGTGAGGGGGGGGGAACCTACTGTGACCATCTTGTATCTAATCTGGAATTCTTTCTTCCAATAATATATTTTCTGTTGCCTACATTTGGGTACTTAGTCCTTTAGGGGATGCAAGATGCCAGTGGATATCAGTTTTTGAGAATGAGTAACATAAGAGTTTTAATGCCTTCAGATCCTACTGGCTTTGGGGCTTTCAAGAGGCACCTGGGTGTTCATTTGATGGAGAGTGGACCAATTGGATCATTGATATGATCTAACAATGTGTGTGTGTTGCTAGTTTCTCATGGCATTTGTGGAAGATTGGGAAGTTGTGGCCCTCTAGACAATTGCTCGACTATTCCACTCTAGCTGGAATTAATGGGAGCTGGAATGCAATAACATTTGGGAGCTACTCTTGGCCTAAAACAAAGATGGACAACTGTAACCTTCCAGAAGTTGCTGTGCCACACTCCTAACCGGCATGGGGAAATGGTGAGGGAACAAAGGATTGCATTTCATCGACCTCTGGAAGGTCACACACTGCCCGCCCTTGGCCTAAAGTGATATTCTGAGGTGGATTTGGGGTAAATTTTCCCTATTTCCCCCTCCATTTTGTATTAGGAAAGAAAGAAGGACGGAAGGAAGGGAGATCAATGACATCATGCATGGGGTTTCAGTAACTTGTACCTCACTGAATTTCTCTCATCACTTATTACTTACAGATATTTACTGCACCAACACCCTCTCCAGCAAGCCTATTAAAAGAAGGAGGAAATAGATTATGTAGGTTTCAGAATTTGTTCTGCAGTAACATCTTAATCTAGTAATTTTACAATATCATGTAAAACTATTGTTTGTCACACTAAGGCATAAGTAAAGATTTTGTCCTCAGTGCACAGCGAGCTCTGTGTAAGAGGCTGCAAGTATGAAACACGAAATGTAAATGTTGCACTGTGTTTTTGCACATGGAACATCACACACCTTGCTCCTGTTTGCCATGACACCAATTGTGGGAGTCCTCCCTTTAACCTATGGCAAGGTTTAAAGAGCTTTATGCTCTTGAAAGAAAGAGTAGTGGGAAGTCCAGTTATGCTTCCATTTGCTCTGGTTCTCATTTGTCAGTGAGTGGTCAAAAACAGATTCATGTTCCTTGGTATTGTGAATTTTTTGTGACAGCTGGATCCTGACCAGACAAAATTTGATCAACATTTGGAATCTGTTTAGAACAGCCAACAGTATACAGTATTAGGTTCTCAATACAATTACTGTAGAAATATTTCTGATTAAATGTTCCCATCATACTCACTGGGAACAGACTAAACTGGAGCCCTCTAACCCACAGCAAAATAGTAGAAACCCCTGTTTTAAAAAGGTAACGTTTCCCCACAAACATGCGTGCTAGTCATGTCCGACTCTAGGGGCAGTGCTCATCTCCGTTTTCAAGACGAAGAGCCAGTGTTGTGCAAGTCTGGCCATGTGGACAGCATGGCTGCATGGAACACTGTTTACCTTTCCTCTTTCTTATGGCAGTACCTATTTATCTACTTGCATTTACATGCTTTCAAACTGATAGGTTGGCAGGAGCTGAGGTTAATAGAGGGAGTGCATTCTGCTGTGTGGCACCTGGGATTCAAACCGCCAAGCTGCCAACTTTGCAGCCATTCGTTTCAGTGCTCTCGTCTTCTGAGCCACCACGCCCCTTACTGAGAGGAGGTCAAAATGGTGTGGTTTGAGGCAAATCAGTCCACTCCAGTGATGTCCACATGGAAACACTGGAAAAGAGAATGGACCAACCTGACCCATCAGCACACTAAAAAGTGGGACAAATGCCAGTGTGTACAGGCTCTAATTCAGTCTGGAAATGTCTCTGAAGGATGCCATATTGCAAAATTTTGGATTAAACTTTGAGCATTAAGAAGCTGGGTGGTATAATATCATGAAAGGACAAAAGGCTTCCACAAGACAGGGTTACCCACAGCAATATGTTCCATACTTCAAACCTTCACATAGGGATACACTTTCCATGTGGATAAATCACAGTATTTGGTAGTTTTTATGCTTTCCACCCACCTGCTCTCCTCTCCTTCCAGCAGCTTCCTGTAGGTGGCAATCTCTATATCCAGGGCCAGCTTGACATTCATGAGCTCCTGGTATTCACGCAGCTGGCGGGCCATGTCTGCCTTGGCCTTTGTTAGAGCCTCTTCCAGTTCGGCTAGCTTTATCCTGGCATCTTTAAGGGCCATTTCTCCACGTTGTTCAGCATCGGCAATGGCTGCCTGCAGGTTGGCACACTGCAAGAAAAAGGTGGTGATGCCTTGTTTCAGAGCGCTCTGCCTTTCAATGGCCAAGGTCAATGTTTTTTGTCCATGACAACCCCTCTGTTCAATTCAATCATGGTTGAGACGCTAAATGTGCATCCCTGTGTACTCCGTGGTCATGTGGGCTCACGCTTCCACTGCAGTAATACCTGGAGAGCCACGTGTCACCCACCTGAAATTTCATCAGTTAGGGATATCTTGGAAGAGAAATGGATTACAAATGTGGTTGGATAACCATGCCTGTTATCCCTTAGTATTGGCTGTTCTGGCTAGATTTCACCAGCTTCTGGAGGGTTGCACCTTGTTCACCTCTGTGGGCCAGGAAGGCATGTTGCAGTGCGCTTTCATATGAATGTTCTCTAACAGGGGTGTGAAACACATAGCCTGAGGGATGTGTGGGGCATCTTTCCCTCAAAATATCACACTTTATTCTGTACCCATTGTGGCATGGTGCACAGAGTGATGGACTAGGTCTCAGGGCACCCTGGCTTTGCCATGGACGCTTAGGAAGAGGGGGCTAGAAGCAGTTAAATCACTCCTTAACTATGCCAGTTATTTTCAACACCCTATTAGGACCACTGTAACAACAAACTCTCTTTATTGGACAATTATAATTTCTGTTTTCACTTTCACTCTCCTTCACTGAGTGCCTAATACAGTGGTACCTTGTATAAAGGAATTAATTTGTTCCAAATGAAATTATGTTAAGCAAATTTTCCTTTATACAAATTTCCAATAGGAATGTATTGAAAACAGAGTAATCTCTAATCACGACCAGTTTTATGTTGTATGGATTCGCTCCATAGGCGATTCTGTTAAGCAAATTTCCCCTATCTCCAGAATTTTTTATGTTGTACAGATTTTATATTATACAAACTGTTTGTTATATGAGGGTCCATTGTAGAGATGGGCATGAAATGAAACAAATTTTTGTTTCCGTTTTCATTTTTTCATTTCGTTACATAACGAAACGACAAACGAATTTTGTCTCTAAAATGAAACGAAACGAACAGAAACACCGGAAATTTTGTTGTGCATTTTGTTTCCGTTACTGCAATATGAGTGAATTGCTTAAAATCCTAAAAAAAATCACAAAAGATTGAACTAAATGGTAACAAAATGGTAACAAAATGAACGAAAACGAAAACAATTTTTTTGCAAAAATTTGCAAAAAAGGAAACAACCTAAGCGGACCCTCCAAACGACAAACGACAAACGAAATGCCATTTTTTTATTCGTGCCCATCTCTAGTCCATTGTATAAGACATATACAATCAAGTAGTTCAGCTCTCTGTCTCTTTAGCATATAAAGCAAAGCAAAGTGTGCAACATACAACCTATATACCATCCCATAGTGTTTAAAGTGAATGTACTCGGTTTACTGATCTTTAAAGGATGGAAAACTGAGTCAACCTTGGGCCAGAGTCTGTTGGGATCAAACTTAGGTTGTGAGCACAGTCTTCACTGCTTGGGTATATAGTGTTCACTATTTTGCTGGTAAAAAGCTAAGACCGTTATACTTCTACATTTTATAAACATGCCACATGGTGTAATTATATATGCTAATGAAATGATGAGTGGAGCATTTTATGCTACTGTAGCAAGAAAAAAATTAGGCTTAATATGAAAATATTGCTGTCCTGCTATTTCATTATGGGTTGCAAGTTTTAACTGGCGGTGAAATGGGGTAGAAATCTTGGGACACAAGGACCCCCGTTACCAGAAATATCATTTGATGTACGGTATTTAAACCGTTTCCCTCATTGTCATTTTCAAATATTTTCCCCCCAGAGAAATCCTCTCCAAAAACCTTTGACATAAAATACTCTACTGCAGGTCTGTCCAACTTTGAACAGGCCAAGGACTACTTTTTCCGGCCCAAAGTGCCTGAGGGCTACTACACTGAAACCTGTACTTATGAATGTTATCCATTCCGAGCACATGCTCATAAATTTTAAAAAAAAAAGTTAAGTAGAGCAGCGGCTTCCCATAGGAATGCATTGAAAATGTATTAATCTGTTCTGGAGTGAACATATTTCAGTGCATTCCTATGGGAAGTCTAACCATGCAAATGGTTCCCTTGCACCAGCTTGAGCCGGTATGGACGGGTGCAAGGGAGGCGTGTGCATGCTTGCGAGCAGCCTGGGCAAGTGGTGGTGGTAGATCCACCACCACTGCTTGCCTGGGCTGCTGGAAGACTTTCCAAAAAGGTGTGCTTTCCCTCCCACTCACCCCTCGGGCCTGACTCAACTCTTCTCCCCCTCTGGCCTCTTCCTCTTTCCCCCTTCTCCCTTTCAGCCCCCTTGCTGCCAGTACCACTGCTGCCGCCGCCCACAGCTCTCACTCACTTCCGCCATGTTCGCTGCACAGCTGGGACAGGCCAAGCCAGCAGCAGGGCAATCACATCGTCATGGCAGCGCAAGGAGGAGAGAATGGCTCAGAAGGGGAGCAGGAAGAGCGGCAGTGGCAGTGGGTCATGGTCTCTGTGAGGCAGCCATGGGGATGGGAGGGGGAGGAAGAAGGAGGGAGAGGAGGAGGAGGGGAGGGTGGGAGGAAGGAATTATTCAGGGAGGAAGAAGAGGTAGGCATGCCCGTGACCCCACCTCTCGCTGTCCCCTCCCCTCCCTCCGCTCCACACCACTGACTCAGCTGGTCACGAAACAGTGGTGCGCCAATCATCCAACCAGCAGGGGGAGCACGGGACTGTGCCATGGCACTTGAGCTGCCCCACTCGGCTGAGACAGTGGGCTGGCAGACCCAGAACTTTGCTGGGGCAGTGGTGGACCTTGGGGTGGGGGGGAGGGGTGCAGAACTTATCCCCTCAATTTTTTTACTGATGACCTGTGGGCTACTTTTGAACCCTTCGTGGGCTACCAGTAGCCCACGGTCTACCTGTTGTACAGGCCTACTATACTGACATATATGAAACATAAAGGTAACTGCAAGACAGCACCTGTTTTTTCACATTATCAATTTCGGAGTGAAGTCTTTGAATCATGCGGTTCAGCTCTGAGATCTCGGTCTTAGTATTGCGCAGGTCATCTCCATGTCTTCCAGCTGAAAGCTGCAACTCTTCATACTGCAGAGGAAGACCCAACAAAGTAGAAGTAGTGAACTACCATATATATATGCCTAAAACATAATAATTGTTTAGTAACAAGACATCAAATTGCATACAGGCCCTCACAACTAATTAGGCTGGTTTAATTTTCAAGTGAATGATTGTGCATTACCATTTGCAAGGGAACCTCCATTGTCCCCGGAAAGACAGCTTAAAAGCACAGCCTCATCACTTTTACAAAACATGCTCCCTGCTACTTAAAATAATGCAAATTCTCCATACTTTCAGAAAATGAAACCCAGTCATACCCCACTGAGTTTAAAAAAGAAAAAAAGAAAGCAGGGTATATATATTTATATTTCAAACTCATACCACCATACAAATGTTGTGGGCCCTCTCACCTTACTTTGATACCAGGACTCTGCCTCAGCCCTACTCCTGTTGGCTATCTCTTCATACTGAGCCTTGACTTCGGCAATGATGCTGTCCAGGTCCAGGTTGCGGTTGTTGTCCATTTGGAGAATGACAGAGGTGTCTGAAATTTGAGCGTGCATCTGGGCTATTTCCTTAAAAATAACGGGGACAGGAAAAGAAATTACTTATGAGGTAAATGACACTAAAATCTTCATCTTCCCTGGTAGCAGCTTTGCACAAAGCTTTACAGGGAAGGGAATTCATTCACATCTCTCTAAACCAGCTTCCCTCGGCCTAGTATGCTGTGCTAAAACCTCCATCATCCCCATGAGTGGTGAGCCAGACAATTTATCATCCAATAAACAGTTAACAAAGGTCCTTCCTTACAGCTTCATACAAAGTCTTCAGGAAGCTGAGTTCATCGTGCAGGCTGTCCGTTTTTGCCCCCAGCTCAACCTTGTTCATGAAGGCAGTATCCACATCCTGGGAAAAGAAGACAATGCAATGGCTTGAACCTTGCTATAGAGCCCAGACAAAATCAGTGTTTACCTCAGCAGTGCACGTGGTGTAAAACAAGGTAATAGACATGGGCACGACTAGGCGAAATTTTCATTTCCGTTTTCGGTTCTCGTTATCATTACGTAACGGGTAACAGTAATGAGAATTACTCCACTCCAGCTCGAACTCGAACCGAAAAAGAAAAAATGGGTCTGATTTTTCGTTGTCGTTCATGGCATCGTGGCGATCGCACGATGCCAAGCAGCACAGAAAAAAAGTTTTAAAAATTAAAAAAACCCAAAAATATGCCTGCCTCAGTGAGAGCACCTACCGAGGGGTGGTTTCTGGGGGGGTCCCTGACCTTCCCTCCCTTTCCTGTCCTGGGCTGCTTGCACCAGGCTGGGGGGGTCATCCTCGTCGTCTCCATTTGCCTAGCGGTGGGGGGGATCCAAAATGGCAACCACAATTTTTCTTTTGAAATCGTGGTCCAAAAACCCACCAAAGCACCACAGAAACATGTGAAAATTAGGTATTTTAAATGCCTGATTTTTTATAGTAGCAGCAGTGGGGTTTTTTATAGCAATAAAATGTCGTATTGATTTTATTTTATTTTATTTTATTTTATTTTTATTTTTTTACACATGCGCATGTGCAGTGATGGGCTGGCCATGGTATGGGATCATGCAAAATTTTGGAGCCATTCCACCAATCGTATGGCCAGGTTTTGCTGAGACTTCTGGATGTGCCAGAGAGGGCATAAAAAGCCCACCAACCCTAACCCTAACCCTAACCCTAACCTGAACTGTTACCCTAAGCCTAGCCCTTACCCTAACCCCAACCCTAACCCAGATTCGTACGCAAGTACACTTCCCTTCTTAGTGGGTCAGAGTGATGCACCCAGAGAGGTGCCTTCAACTCCAGAGACCCACTCCCTCCCTCCCTAAGCGTAACCTGTACGGCAGTACACCAGTATACTTTCCTTCTTAGTGAGTCAGAGAAGCGCCGACGAGGTTTCCTGTCACATTAACAACCCCAACATAATTATAACGTTACGTTCCCTAAACCACTGTACAAACGACAGACGACAAACGGAAACGACAAATTTTTGAAAAATTTCACGACAAACGGAAACGACCCGAAACGGGCCCGTCCCGACAAACGACAACTCGAAACGTAATTTTTTCTGGTCGTGCCCATCTCTACAAGGTAATATTTCGTCCTTCAGTCATTTGGGCCTAAAATTCCAAGCAGCCCTCCTCGGTATGATCAAATGCTAAAGGACCATGAAAGCGGTAGCTCAAAACATCTGGGTGACCAAAGGTTATCATTCCAGGCTTAAAACATATCATGTGTGAAAAGGCTATCCCCTCTCAACAAATTGGGCCAAATGGACTGAAAGCCCTCACCTTCTTCAGCATCACAAATTCATTCTCTGCACCTGTGCGCTTGTTGATCTCATCTTCATATCTATATGGAGGAAAGAGGAATAATGTGACATTTTAACATTTGGAGAGAGAAAAAATGATACAAAGGAAGCTCTTTTAGTTTTACAGTCCCCAGGCACTTCACAAGGCTTTCTCTTATAAAGGCTCCTGTCATCCTTCACCTATCACAGGAATAGGCATCAAGGTAAACCATATTCTCTGGTAGATTTCTAAGTACTGTAATTTGATCTGCAAAGAGGTCTGACTCTTTGACAACATTGTCAGTAACAAATTTTCTACAGAAATGTGGCAGGAAATATGTACTGTATTGAAGGGGTGCAAAAAGTTTTGCCTTAACAATTATAAATCCCTTATTTGAAAAAAATGTGCCTCAGGTGTCTAAAAGTGACAACTTTGTTGAAAAACAATAGTATAGTATTCCAAAACAACTGAAATTATCTTGGAACATTTATGAGATAACGGGAAGAAGCAGTTAGTCAATCTAGTGCCTGCTTTCATGGAAAAAAACTAAACAATAATGCTTATGTTATGAGAACAGAGGTAATAATAGGGAGAAATGGAATGCGGGTTTATTTTGCCACCTGAGTTACCTATAATATAAATTAAAAGAAATAACACAAAACAGAATTGGTTAACTGGAGTATGATCGCCTGGAACTGCCCACCTGACCATTTTCAGAGGACTCTTGCCAAGCTGTCAAGGGTTAGGATTAAGATTGGGCACAAAATGAAACATTATTTTTTTCTGTTTCATGCCCATCCCTAATTGCAACTACTGTATCTGCTGGCTACTGGAGCATGCTAAAGATTTTCAGAAGATCAGTCAGTGATTTATAAAGCACAGCAGGGACTTTGTCTGCATGGATCATGAGACACTATGGGTTGTTCTGAAACAAATGTAGTATGTGCCTTAGCCCTTGATTGTGGCAATGTATAATTGGAATTATGGACAATAAGCTACTGTTAGGTCAGAGCAGAGAGACACAGAATGGTTTCCTATAGGCAAAGATGTCAGACGAGGAGCATTTTATCACTTTATCAGTTTGATATGTACACAGAACATATATAGAAAGCTAGACCAGATTCAGATGAAGCATGGTTGAAAACTGGTGGAAGAAACATTAATAATTTGTTTTTCAGGCAATACCATCTTCCTAGTAGGAAACAGGAATAATTTGAAATGACAGTTAAAAGTAAAAGAAGAAAGACACAAAACAGTTCTGCAGACGAAAAATTAGAAGACACAGACCATGACTACAGAACTGATCAGTTTTAATGGTGGCAATGATGAAACTGAAGTAGTTAGAGATTTTCTATACCATGGTTCAATTGTCAACCAAATGGAGACTGCAGTCAAGAAATCAGAAGAAGCCTGGGACTAGCAATGATGAAGGAATCAGAAAAGATCACTGGAGACCAAGATCATCCACACTCTTGTATTCCTGATCACTACATATGGCTGTGAAAGCTGGACAGTTAAGAAAGCTAATAATATTTTTATTCGAAATATAGTGTTGGAGGAGAGCTTTGGGGATACCCTGGACTGCCAAAAAGATGAACAACTGGGTCCTAGATCATGTCAAGCCTGAACTATCTCTGGAGGCAAAAAATGTTGAAACTCAGGTTGTCCTACTTTGGAACCATCATGAGAAAACAGAATTCTCTCTAGGGAAATATTACCATGTGTGGTGGTGACAAAGACAAAAAAATTTCTGGCTACAGATTTGGGAAGTGGCACAAGAAATTGTACAAGTAACATTGAACTATAAACCTGAAATGATGTTCATGAATATAATGCCAGATATTATTGATAAGAAAATAAAATATATTCTACTGTAGATATACAGGGCAGCCAGGCTGCTATGGGTGCAGAAGTGGAAGAAGGAAGAAATACCAATGATGGAAGAACTGTTTAAAAGGTTATTGGATATGTTCTCAGAGGCCCTGCAGGATCAACCAAGACACTTTGTAAAGGAGAGCTGGAAGATGCTACATAACTGGGTCCAGAAGCAGACAAATAGACAAGGGAAGAAATAGATACGAAGATGTTAATAATACTCACTAGAACCTTTGGAGGGCATAGCAGATGACCAGACAATGGTGAAACCCTTGGTCCATATGTGTCGTATGTGGATAAGTGCATAACCATATTTTGATTTATGTTAGTTTTGTCAATTGATATATTGGTTGTTTTGTTGTATATGCAATAAAGAATAAAAAGAAAGAAAGCAGAATTCTCTGGAAAAGATAACAATAGTGTGAGAGGATGAAGAAAAAGGAAAACTGAATACAAATTGGATAGACTCCCTAAGGAAGCCATAAGCTTGAGCTTGCAAGAGCTAAGCAGAGCTGTTGAGGGCAGGACATTTTGAAGACTGCTGATTCAAAGGCTCACCATAAGTTGGTGGCAACTTCGTGGCACATAACAACAGTCTGCTTTGCTGTAGTAAATAGAAAACAGATCTTGTAAACCTGAAGCCTGCCCACCTTGACCTACCTGTCAAACATCTATGTGTTTTTCACTATGAAATAAGCAAACACTAGAGTTCTATTCACACAAATAGATAAACTTATGTGAGCCCAGTAAGGATTTGTCTATAAGATAGGCCAAGTAGGCAGCCATCTGAGTTCAGGGAGTCCCTAAAAGCAATAGTTCCACTTAATTGCTTCTCCTTAGGTTTAGCACCCAGAGGAACACAGCCTCAGAACACAAGGAATTCATTTAGCTATCATGGTTCATAAAAACAAATACTGTAGTAAGCACACTGTCTGATCAGCAAACCAATTTGAAGCTATCCCCATAAGACTGGCTATCTGTAGATGAAGCTATTCAAATTGGTGACATTCTCCATAATTTATTTATTTTAATTTTATTCATTACATTTATATCCTGCCCATCTAGTTCCAAAGCTCTACTCTGGATAGCTAACAATAATTAAAATAGCACAGTCCCCATAACACCCACAAAATCTAAAAAGAGAACCAATAGCCATTAAAAACAAGATATCCCCAAAATAAAGAAAGTTGGATGGTCACTGAAATCAAAATTAACACAATAAAATCAACTGAATCAATGAATCAATGAATGAATGAATGAATGAATGAATGAATCAATCAATCAATCAATCAATCAATGAACATTTGTTCAGTATTTCAGAAGGCAGATGTGATAAGTCATGTTTGAAATCTGATTCGAAAAGGTTATTGTAAAAATAACCTTTGATTAAATTTATATCAACACACTGCATGTTTCGCATCAAATTGCCACATTCTGATCCTTTCACATTTATTGGTTCCTTCCTTCTAAAACCTTTAGTCCATCACTACAGGATGATGCACAGGAGACTCCAAATCAGAAGAATCGGCACTGGCATCTTCCAAGTGTGTTTGGCTGCAATGCCCAATCCCCCTTAGCTGACATGTTGTTTTAAGGTGCCACAGACCAATCTTGCCAATCTCTTGAGGAGAGGCCAAGTTTCTGCCCAATCCAGCCATGGTCTACTGAGCCTTAAAACAGAGCAACAAGAGCCTCAAGTGTCTTTACGTTCTGGCTGTGGGCATCGTCTTGTGTGACATGTTTCAGAAGGGAGGCAACTACGATCATGCCCAGATTAGTTTTATTGACTTCACTTTGAGGAGAGGCCAACACAAATGCACCTCTTTTGGCTTCTCAAGGGGTTGCCAGAGATGCAGCTGCCAAAAGATGCTGCAGGAACCGGCTTTTTATTGACTGGGCCTCATTATAGGACCATCCTTTCCTGGAAAGGGAGTCCCCTGGAGCTAAACAATAGAGGAAGATTGTTTGACCTTGCTTCATGAATGGCACTTAGTACTCCAGTCCAATAATATTCATCTCCCATGAAAAAAACAACTTTATTAGCCTTTCAGACATTCTTCTCATGCTGCTAGAACCTGGTGTTCAGCTCATTAATGCCACACCCCGAAATGAATCAGAGGAAGCCGAAATGCCATCCTTGTGACTGCAGAAGGGCTGTGGGCATGTGACCAAAAAAGAGGCAAGATGGGCTCTTCCTCTGGGTGGAATTCTGGTATTTGGCCAGGTGATTCTGCTGAACACCAACCAATTGGTTAAGTAGTCAGTCATTGTCACCAGTGTCTATCAGTTAGGGAGAGAAGAGAATGGTGGTTCTTCTCTGGTCACTTTACAGAAGATGGTGGTAGATGGTTGGAACGCCTCACTCACTGCCATACAGTCAAGTGGGTGCTGGCTGCCTAGGTGTGCTTCGGAAAGGTGTAGGTTTCTCAGGTCCAAGAGAGACTAACATTAAATACACTCTTTGGAAATGGCTAATGAGAGCGGCAGCTGCCTCCAGGGCTCCAGATTTCTGACGACCTCTGAATGGGGGTGACTTCTCTCATGTCAGAAACCTTTTAACCATAACACTTGCCCAGTAGTTACCAGAGAACAACTCCCTGAATTGAAATGGTTTTATAATCTCTCAAAATGTCTATATGTTTTAACACATGCCATGCCCTCTCTGATCTAAAACCTGAAAGTCAAAACCTCTTTAAGAAGTGTTATAATTTTTTTTTTAAAAAAAATAAGCATTCAATGGAATTTCTACATACACGGTGCCTGAGTACGGGACTTAGCGTTTGAATAGACTTTAACAACAACCAAAAAAACCCCACAACCTAGGACCCATTTCTAAAAATGTATAAATCATTTTTGCCAAATAAATGTTGTCCTCATAAAGAGTACCTCATGGAGTACCTCATAAAGAGTAGATTTTTTTAATTTGTTAAAATAAATTAATCCTGTTTACCACACAAAGCAAAACAGAATTTACAACTCTACTGTGTATTTCAATACAAGTGAGAATAAATTATTATTAGTTTTATTTTATTCGAAATTTTAGACCATCCCGACTTTCCCACAGGAACTCTGAGCGGTTAACAAAGGCTATTTCTTCTACATAGCCCACAAACCTTACACAGCCTTATTTTATCGTCCCAAGCTCTGAGCTAAATTAGCACTTAATTTCTTCACAGCCTTTTGACCCATTTTTCCTAATTACTGTACTGTATAATGATTTTTTTATCTAATACTGGAACGTAGTGTGGTGCAGAAAACATTTTACAATTCTGCCGCCTTGTGTTTTTTTCCCAGAAATATATATACTTCTAATACTAATAATTGAGGATGGGCTTGAATTAAAAAAAAAAAAACAAATTACAAGTGAGCATGAATTGGAGACAGGCACGAATTTTAAAAAACCAATTCACCAATTTGTTTTCATACAAGGTGATATTCCCCCAACAAATCTGAATTAACAAATTTTGAGTCATTGATTTGTTGGGCCATAAAACGGCCCTCAAGGCATTTATGCGAGAGATACCAAATTTGCTGTGAAGCTTCTGCTGACTCTGTTTGGAGAAGTTTGGATTTCTGGTTTCCACCTTATGCATGCCCAAAGAGTGTGCCTCCAGGAAAATTCCCCCAGTGACGTGAAAACACCAGACCTGCAGAGAAGCTTCCTCCAGTTGTCCTCTACAATCAGTCAATTTTTGGTGAATACTGTTTTCCCCCAACCCCGTTGCTAAATGGCACTTTGCTGGGGGGGTCACTTTGTGGCTGTGTAAATCAGATGTCTGAAACCCAATCTTCACCAGACTTATAGGGATTGTAGTAGAGAGTCGTGGAAGGATCCCTGAAAATTTGGTGTCTCTAGGTTATAGGGGTTTAAAAATAAAAAATGAATTTATGAATTTTTATCAGTTCATCAGGAAAAAAAATTCTTTGACCTCGACAAATCACAAATCAAAATTAAACAACATTTTTCTGATTTGTCCCCATCTCTAGTGCGTACCCCTCTTTATCTCCAGAACTGTGTTTTTATGAGGAGCCAGGAGGATATCTCCTTGCTCAAGGTGAGACTCTCTGCAGGGAGTCACACAGAATAAGAAATCTGCTAAGTATTCAACACACATTTTTGGGATTGAACCCTGATCTACAAAGAAACACTGTCTAAACATGAAACAGAAAGTTGTAGCCAGAAATGACATACTCAGGAAACTGCCTGGGTCAGACTGTGATGCACACCTACAAACAATACAAACAACAATTGTGTCCCTGTGCTATTCCACAGGAGAATATGCTAGCACATATGGTACAAGTGGATATACTCCGTATTTTTCCGTCTATAACTGTGTTGGCGAACCTATGGCACGGGTGCCAAAGGTGGCAATCGGAGCCCTTTCTGTGGGCACCCAACATCGCCCCTTCACAGCCACCTGTGTTGAGGTTAAATTGCTGTATTGGCACTTTGCAAAAAATTACTGGGTTTTAAATAGCAGTTTGGGCACTCAGCCCCTAAAAGGTTCGCCAACACTGGTCTATAAGATGCCCCCATGTATAAGACATAACCCATCTTTTCCAACCCAAAATTACAGTTTCACAAACACGGTTCTCGCCTCGGCTTACTTCTGTGTATAAGACAACCCTTAATTTTTAGTCTAAACATTTAATAGAAAAATATAGTCTAATACATGGGAAATACTGTAATTTTATTTTTCTGAAAAGAAGTCACACACACGCACACATACAAGTGAATACAAAAGGGTCATAAACATCCTCTCTGAGGTTGTTTATTACACAGGCTTCCAGTTCTTAAAAGTCCATGCCATAAATGAGCTGCCATTGTTATCTTTCGTAAGCTGTATTATTGGTGTTAAAGTGTTACTTGCACAGAAAACAGCTCTCTTGTACTTTTCTTGGAGAGAACTATACACCATACTTCAGGCTCTTGAGCTGCAAGGGAATAATTCTGCAGTCTTTCACGTTCTGAATGGACAACATCAGGGAGAATTCACTCCCCATTTTAGAGTCCAGTTTAAGGGACTGATCTCTCCCCCCGCCCCAGTAAAGCAGAGGTGGGGAAAGTGCAGCCCTCCAGAGGCTGGACTGCAACTCCCAGCATTTCCCATCGGCTGTGCTGACTAGGGCTGATGGAAGCGGCAGTCCAACATCTGCAGGAACTCCCCTTACCTACTTCCACTGTAAAGGCGAAACTTGGGACAACGTTGCTAGAAGTCTTCACCCCATCAATGTGCTCTCAGTTTTTAAGAACGGCACAGGAAGCCTATCTCACATGTCCCACTTTTGGGTTGGCAAGTACAAAACAGGAATCTTTCCTCCAGCTGCACAGGATTTCTGGAACAAGTTGCTTCCAGGCATCCCGTCATTCCAGGCTTTGAGGAAAGAAAGATTGTGGCCCAAATCCTATTGTAAAATAACGCACACTTAAGGGCAATCCTGTAATCTGGTACTGTCTGTCTGTCATATGTCTGAAACCATGACAAATTACACAAACTGGCATGTCTGAGCATGCGACAGGCAGAAGGTAAATTTGTGTTTGTGAGGATTCTGGTCCATCTGTTTTATTTGGCATTTACTTGATTGTGTTTCATGGGAGTGCTGTTGGATTCAAGCTGCCCACCTGATCCTGAAGTCTTCCACAGCATCTTGCATGCTCTTCAGTTCTGACTCGAGGTGTGGCTTCTGTCCCAAAACACTATCCAGCTGATTCTTTAAATTAGTGATGTAATTTTCAAACAAAGGGTCAAGGGTGTGTCGGGTAATCTTTTGCTCCTGCAGGAGGCTCCATTTGGTCTCTAGCACTTTGTTCTGTTGCTCCAAGAAACGGACCTGGAGGAATCCCATCATCACAAAAATAATTAGTATTACATCCTTTACTGTCAAGCCAGGCAAACAACATCTCAACATGGTGTCCTTTGACATTCAATTGTTGCATTCACGTTTTTGCTGCTGTTTCGGATGTAAGAGGATTTTATGCATTATATTTGATTTTATATTGTTGTTGTCCTATTTGATTACTATTGTATTATATATTATTATTATTGTTTTGTTGGCTTGGTCGCCCGTCTATACGCCGCTTAGAGTTCTGTTTAGAAGATAAGCGGGATATAAATTTAAAAATAAATAAATAAATAAATAAATAAATAAATCTTCTTCCTTAATGTAAAATAAACTGAAAGGACTTATCAGCAAGTGTTTTACATGGGAAAATATGCTGGAACCCTAAGTAAAATAATATCATATAGCGGTTATTATCAGATCATTTGGAAAGTATCAGAATCTTGCAAATGTGACACTCCAGGCATGAAAATGAGAATCATTATTTTCAGTCATATGCACCTAATCATTCCTGTCGGCCTCTTATTTGGAACATGCATGGGGAATTTTGCATGGATTCTGACAGACAGCACCACTTATACAAGCTGTGGGATGATCCCACATTGGGCTTGTACTTTTAAAAGAATGGTTGTCTGCTCCCTTGCCTCATGGCAAACAGTTTAGAAAGCTGAGGGGTTTGATAAGCATATTCTGATATTTAAAAAGAGAGAGATATTTACATTATTTACAACACTTAAACAAGGTCAGGATCACTGTGCAGGTCCACACTCAGATTCTAAAGCAACTTTTTTGGATCTAAAATATGTAGTTTTGAAAATGATTTCAAAACACAGAATCCCTCCTTGTGTTCAATTGAAATAATATTCATCAGGCAGGAGTTGAAAGAAGGTACCCCGGAGGTCATCTAGTCAAATATTCTGCTCAATGCATGATGCACCCATAGCACATGGTAACCCATCCTCTTCTTAAACAGCGCCACTGAAAAAAGCCCTTAGTGCCCCTCCCAACCCAACACAGACTCTCTCACTCTTGGCGAGCTCCTATTGTTAGGCAGCTTCTCCCAATTGTCTCTGCTACCCTGAAATTTCCACTCATACAAGGCAACATTCTAACTGACCCATTCACTTGGTTGGGACAATTTGTTAATGCTTTTGTTTGTGCCTGTCTCTGCTTTGTCTTTTGATGTCTTTAGATACATTTTTGGTATTAAAACACGTCCACTAGCATTTATTTTTTTTGAGAGGCTCAGTTCTCTCCTTCACATCGTCAGCAGTTACACCTCTGGCCGGATGGAGATGTTTCTTGCTGTTAATGCATGAACCAGAAAACAAGTGGAAGCAGATTGCCAGGGCATTGCTTTCTCAACATCTGTCCAGATGGGGGAACCATTTCTGTTGAATGCTCAAACCATGGTCTCCTGATGAGACATCACAGAAAACTATGGTTCAACAATACAGGATGTCAGTGACAAAGCTGGTCACTCAGTTAAGAGGGAAGGTGTTTTGGAGATGTGATACATAATTATACGAGAACCAAATGTGTGTCTGAGCCACAAGTACAAATAAGTCTTCAGCCTGCAGTTCTTACTTTGTCCTTCTTTTCAAGTTATGTTCCCAGGATTGCTCTCCAAGGCATAATGAAAACACAACATGGGGAGAGCAATCTTGGGACTTTTAAGAGCCAAAATGTTGGTATCTGCCTGAAAGCTAAGAAAATCCTCAGACCTTCACTTCAAGAAAGTGAATGACAGGACAACAAGACTTTCAACTGGTACTCTTGTTTGTGATAGACTGGCACAAAGGAAATCAGGGTATTCAGATGGATCCATTTGTTTTTAGTCTGTGTCAGGCTTGCATAAATATGTAAAAACCTTCTTTTTTGTAATGGCTCTTTGGTCTGCAGCTACTGCTAGAGTGGGGGATTCTAAGAGATGTACTTTTAAAAAGTAACTTTCCTCATATTGGTTCCTTCATAAATCTACTCCATTCACTGCACAGTCAAATTACTTTGGAATATCATTTCTCCCGACATTTATATTGTTATGTTTTTCTGTGACAAGAGTTGTATCACGAGATTTGAAGAAGCACAAAACTAGGAAGACCTGTGATAGATCCAGACTAAGCAGGAGTCCAGGAAATTATCCATTTTGCTTCCAAACAGAAGTACAAAATCCTGCACAAAACACTCAAGTGCCTTAATCATAAGAAAATTTTAGAACAGGAAACAGAAGAAAACTTACCTTGTCAATGAAGGAAGCAAATTTGTTGTTGAGGGTCTTAATCTGTTCCTTCTCTTCCTTCCTCACCTTCTGAATGGTTGGGTCGATCTCAAGGTTGAGAGGAGCCAAGAGGTTGGGGTTGACGGTCACCTCATGGATGCCACCAGCTCCAGGCGCAAAGCCACCAGGACCATACCCGCCGCCACCAACCATCCTGTACCCAACGCCACCGTGACCTATCCCATAACCATATCCGGATCTGGCATATCGGTAGCCGCCCATGGAAATTCTTTTAGTTGCTCCGAAACCATGGAGGCTCCTGCTACCAAAGCCACCACTAACACCAGCATGTCCAAAGCCTGAACCACCTCCCCGGGCGACCGAAACAGTGCTGAAGCTTGTTCGGCTCCCTGGGATAACAGCTGAAGAGGCACTAAAATTCCTAGTAACTCTGACCGATTTCTGAGCCATGGCTGTCAAGCACAGCGGGGTGAAAAGAAGACAGAGAAAGAAAGGGAGACAAGGGATGTCAGACAAGGCTCCTGGACTATCAGAATCCTTTCCAAAGCCTACATGATTTCCCTTTTTATGTGGTTCTGGAAATGGGTTTGGCCACTGGAGAGTCGCAGGTCATTGAGCAGAATTAATCGTTTTGGTATGCCGGGCACAAAGCCACTTTTTCCATTCTGTGCCTAACGTAATGCCCTGGCAACCTGCAGGCTTGTAAAACCAAGAAGAATTTTTCTAACCCTGTACTTTGCAGTGGCACAGGTGCCCTAAGGCCTTGCTTTTAACTTCATAGACATCAACAAGTGTGGGTTTTCTTTTAAGCTGATGGGAACAGAATTGTCACACGAGAGTGAATGGGAGTTGCTCAGGCAGCTTCCTTGACAAGAATTTCCATCTGGGTGCACCCTTTTTTGCCACTCCTTATCCACATGCAACACCCATTGCCGAGGTAACAGAGTCACCAGGGAGAACATCATCTATTTATCTTTACCATTCAAAAGTGTTCATATTGATAGGGAGCATTGTCCTGGGGGGAAATGGCATGGAAAGCAAGTTCCATGGAATCTTCCCTGTTTAAAGCTACAGTACTTAGCACTAATTATTCTACACGCCTCATCATGGAGGATGCAAATCTCTGGTGAAACCAATCCCTTCCTGGGACAGTGTGATGGCACAGTACCCTCCACCTTCACTCTGTGCCTCCACAAATATCTCCTTCTTGTCTTTCCATATCTTGTTGATATGTCTGCTTCCCTGTACCCCTTTTTTCCCTACTGTTTATCTGGAGGCTTACATAATCCAGATGGAAAAGTATGTACTCAGGTTTATTACTCTGAGGTTGAACTACTGTGCATAGGTTCAGATGTGTAGAGAGCCATGTAGAAGATATTTAAGGCATCCTTAAATATTAAGGTCACCTTGAGCAGTCTTCTCCACTGTCATCTTGTTAGAAAACCTAGAGTGAGTCCTGCTGGTCTAGAGTGGGCCCTGCTGTTCTCTTCTCTTCTCCGCCATCGCCACTATGATACTGTCACAAAATTGTGTTCTCATTTTTTTTTCTCTGTGCTGTCTTCATCCTTCCTCAGAATTTCTGTCTTTTTAAAAGAAAGAATGGGACAACAGCAGCATCGTCCCCTTTGTCATAAGGATGTAAGATACAGTGGACCCTTGTATAACAAACAGTTTGCATAACATAAAATTTGTACAACATAAAAAAATCTGGAGATAGGGCAAATTTGCTTAACATAATCGCCTACGGGGAGAATCCGTACAACATAAAAATGGGATTGCTCCATTTTCAATGCATTCCTATGGGAATTTGTATAAAAGAAAATTTGCTTAACATAATTTCATTTGGAACGAATTAATTCCTTTATACAAGGTACCACTGCTTCTTCCCACTTGGAACAGTCCTACAAGCTGGCAATGGTGACAAGAAAGATTTATTTCCTGCTACCACACTCACTAAGCAGGCACTGATTTAATTACATTCATTACAACTCTCCTACCACCATCAACCTAATTTTGTTCCCTGGTGCCTCATTCTTGTCAGTGGCCCTCAGGTTACAAAAGGAGGAAGGTACCGTAATTTGATCAAACTATTGCTGGACGTCTCTCCCAAAGACTTGGTGCTGCTCATTAGCAGAAGATGAAATGCCTAATGAGGGGACCAGTGGTGGAGACCAAGGCCAAACCACAGCATGTTGCTGCCTGAGGCAGACCAAGAACCAGTCAACCCCCTCAGGTTCAAGTTCTTAATATCACAGATCGGTCATTTGGGCACCCAAGACAGGAAACCTCCACTTTTTTCCTGGCATAAAATTTCCAGAAGTAATAAATCAACTAAGTGACTATTTGATGCTCTTTGGGATAACCTATTAAGGATATACATGGCAGACACCATCTGCTTCAGGAGGCTGCCTCACTGGATCACATCTTGAAAAAGGAGAAGCAATTGCGAGACCAAAGCAAAGTGTTCTGCTTTGACTAAGTCAAAGTGCTCTGCTTTGACTAAGAAAGTACCAGTGGTATCTGTGCAAAGGAACCTCTCTGGGCATCTACCATGTTTTGTACTAAGTCAGAGACAAACAAGGCCCATTGTATTTATTACACTCAACTTCTTTTTATAGAGTGTTCAAGTACACAATGGTTAAAAAAAAAATCACAGGAGAAAGCTTGACACAGTTGACACGATTTGTGCTGAATGGCTTTGCCTAGAACCCGCATTTTTCTGTTCTCAGCAATTGTTTGGGGGCAATGCACAAATAACTTATGTTAGTCTCACTGCAGAGTCCAGAATGTGGGGAGAAACATATACAGCAAATGTGGTGGACATAATTATTGCCACTTGACCACTTTCCCCTTCACTTGCCCATAGTCAAGTTCCTCTCTCACAACAGTATGGGCCCCATCTCCTGCAAAAGCACTGCTATTTCCTGTGTTTCCTTATTACATGAAGCTGCCATCAGGGGACTCTGTTTTTCTTTGGATGGGATGAGCACACTGCTTTAATGTACATTGTGTGACTAAAGAGCATTTTACTAGGCCCTGCAGCAACTGTCTGTACTATACCAAGTCAAGCAGAACAACTGTTTTCATGAGGAAACACCCCTCTGTTTCTCAAGATATAAAACAGCTTTCTGGAAATTCTTTAAAATGTTGCAATCAGCATGCTGGGTGGATCACACAACACATCTTATATCATATTAACTATAGTGTATCACACCCAGTGTGATGCAGTGGATCGAGTTACGGACAAGAACTCAGGAAACCAGTGTTCAGATTCCTGCCCAGCCATGAGAACTTGTGGGGCAAGGGGTGTGGAATTGGCGAAGCTACTCCTATTTGACAGAACTATGAGGACTGTGATATGTCATTTATGACCTAATGACACATAACATATATAATATCATACCTGCACTGCTGAATTTCACCTCTGACTCATCTGATGAAATGGGTGATGGGTTTTTTAAAATAAAAATAATAAATATATTTATCATGTGGATGTCCATGAGAAATTGTTAAACAGAATACAGAGCAAACCTTACAAGGGGATGGATTTAGTCCTTTAGGTTGCCAGTTGCAGACTTCCACTCCGCTTGATTATTTCTATTCTATTTAAGAAGTTATATATTCACTGCACTGAGTGGATATCTCATATAACAAACGGTGGACCCTTGTATAACAAATGGTTCGCAAAACATAAAATCTGTACAACATAAAAAATTCCGGAGATAGGGGAAATTTGCTTAACAGAATCGTCTATGGGGCAAATCCATACAACATAAAAATGGTCATGATTAGGGATTACTCTGTTTTTAATGCACTCCAATGGGAAATTTGTATAAAGGAAAATTTGCTTAACATAATTTCATTTGGAACAAATTACAGTGGATCCTCATATAACAAATTGTTTGTATAACAAAAATTTGTACAACATAAAAATTTACAGAGATAGGGGAAATTTGCTTAACAGAATCGCCTATGGGGCGAATCTGTACAACATAAAAATGGTTGTATGGAAAATTTGTATAAAGGAAAATTTGCTTAACAGAATTTCATTTGGAATGAATTAATGCCTTTATACAAGGTAGCACTGCATTGTCCCTCATTATTGTAAGCCGCCTCGTGTCCCTTTCAAAGGAGAAAGGTGGGGTAAAAATATTCTAAATAAATAAACAAATAGATCATAACAAGCTCTGGAACTTCCTGAAAGAAATGGAAATTTCTGGACAGCTTAGAAAAATAGCATCATATACTTGTACATGGAAAAATCCAGTATTTTACCATTTTGATTATTTAACATGTATTCAGAAGTGGTTATGAGAAAGGCACATCTGGAAGAATCTGCCACTGCAGTAAAAAATGTCTGTAGGAACATCATCATCCTCTGGTATGTAGATGATATGATTCTGCTGATTACTCCTAATAGTCAAAGATGAAAGTGAAAAACTTGGATTGTACCTCAACATCAATATCAACATCAAGAAAACAAAAATAATGACAACAACAGAGAACATGCAAGTCAGTGTTAATATCAGGAATGAAGTAATTGAAGTAGTAAAGGAGTTTAACTTCCTTGGCTCTAAAATTAATCAAAATGGCGACTGTGGCTCTGAAATCAGAAGATAGGCTTAGAAGAACAGCAATTATTAGTATGAATAACATCTGCAGGAATAAAAACATTAGCCTCTTGATCAAATGCAGCCTAGTTAATTTGATCATATTACCAATAGCTTCCTATGGTTGTGAAACTTGGACTCTGAGGAAGACAGATAGGAAAAAGGCAGAGGCATTTGAATTGTGATTCTGGAGATGACTATACATCTCATGGATAACAAGGATGACCAACAAGGAAGTCCTAGACAAAAACCAAGCTTATCTCTAAAAATCAAGATCATAAAATAAAAACTGTCATACTTTGGTTGTGTTATGCGAGCCAACTCACTTGAAAAGACAATAATGCCGGGATTGGTCAGTGGCAAAAGAAGAAGGGGCCGCCTAAGGACTCACTGGCTTGACACTGTCAAAAGGGACACTGGAATGGCTTTGATGGAGCTAAAATAAGCTGTACGAGACAGAAAGCCATGGAGCACATTGATCAACAAAGTGACCACGAGTCGGACACTACTCAACAGGTAGATGAGACAAGTGCAATCATATAATGATATAAAGATCAAACTGAATTGTGCTGGAAAGGGTTGCTTCCAAGCTTTGACCTTAAAATAGATCCTTTAAAATAACCCTTCTGTGGAGTTTTTAAACGGATTGGTGTGCTTTAATGCTTTGAATGTGTTTTTGGTGTTGCTTGTTTGCCAATTTTAATATGGCATTTGCTCAATCCTCTTTAGTATTTGTATACGTACTGATTTTAGTTTTTAAATATTGTCTTTTAATGATGTAAGTCACTTTGGTTCCTTTTTAAATAAAACAAAATATTTAAAATAAATAAATGTATAAAGTTGCTCCGAAAGAAGATCAGCCCTGTCATTGGGCCAAAAAGTTCAGAATAAGGCACGGAGCAGGGACTGGCTGATTCACCATCTGCAGTATGTTATCTGGAGGCTGGCAAATAGGGCAAAACAGACTGTGCTGTCACTGTTCCACATACAATCTATTCTAAACCATTATCTGAATGCACCCTAAGAGCCTGTCCACACTGTGAAATTTGGTATAATCTGGCCAGTGCTTAAGGGATCATTCTCTTCAATCCAATCCTTGCAAAGACCAAACCAAGAGATATTTTGCATCTCAATGAATTATGCCAGATATGGCCCAGCTCTTAAAGGGGGAGGATGTATCATTTCAAGAAACACTACAAGCAACACTATCAGGTAACTATATGCCATAACTATATGCCAACATGGACAGGCTCAAAGTCTATTTATAGATCTGATTGCTGCCAAAAGAATGGATACAAGTGCACTAACCATATTCAGGCTCCCCCGAGACAGGGACAACTCCTAGCCCACAGAAAAATTGTCCCAACTCCTCTACTGATAGACAAATCAATCCTATGTTAAGAAGGGAGTGTGTATGTCTCTGTGACAGTGTAGGAGAGAAGTGGCCAGAGAATCACTGGAAGATAGCAGAAAGTGAGGAGGAATTAATGAACCTCTTAATGAGGGTGAAAGAGGAGAGTGAAAAAATGGGCTGAAGCTCAACATAAAAAAAACCTAAGATAATGGCCACTGGTCCCATCACCTCCTGGCAAATAGAAGGGGAAGAAGTGGAGGCAATGGCAGAGTTTATAAGAACATAAGAACATAAGAAGAGCCATGCTGGATCAGGCCAAAGGCCCATCTAGTCCAGCTTCCTGTATCTCACAGCGGCTCCACCAGATGCGTTTGGGAGCGCATGAGACTAGATATCAGTCTCCTGATACCACTCCCCTGCATCTGGCCCTTGAAGTACCCATATCCCCCCTCAAGCGCCTTTTTTCCAGACTAAAGAGGCCCAAATGTTTTAGCCTTTCTTCATAAGGGAGGTGCCCCAGGCCAGTAATCATTTTAGTCGCTCTCTTCTGCACCTTTTCCAGTTCCACTATGTCTTTCTTGAGATGCGGTGACCAAAATTGTACACAATACTCCAGGTGGGGCCTTACTATTGTTTTGTATAAAGGCATTATAATGTTCGCTGTTTTATTTTCAATCCCCTTTTTGATAATCCCTAGCATGGAATTGGCCTTCTTCACCGCTGCCACACATTGGGGAGACACCTTCATGGAGCTGTCCACCAACACACCAAGATCTCTTTCCTGATCCGTCACGGATAACTCAGAGCCCATGAGTTGATAGATGAAGTTTGGATTTTTTGCCCCAATATGCATTACTTTACATTTAGTTACATTAAAACGCATTTGCCATTTCTCAGCCCATTCCCCCAGTTTGGAGAGATCCTTCTGGAGCTCTTCACAATCTTCTCTGGTTTTTACCACACGGAAAAGTTTTGTGTCATCGGCAAACTTGGCCACCTCACTGTTTATCCCTGTCTCCAGGTCATTTATGAACAGATTGAAAAGCACCGGTCCCAGGACAGAGCCCTGGGGCACACCGCTTTCACCTCTCTCCATTGTGAAAATTTCCCATTGACACCTACTCTTTGTTTCCGGGATCTCAACCAGTTCTCAATCCATAAGAGGACCTGCCCTCTTATCCCCTGACTGTGCAATTTTCTCAGCAGCCTTTGGTGAGGGACTGTGTCAAAAGCCTTTTGAAAATCCAGATAGACTATATCCACCGGTTCACCCAAATCCATGTGCCTGTTGACCTTTTCAAAAAATTCTAAAAGGTTTGTCAGACAAGATTTACCCTTACAGAAGCCATGCTGATTTTCTCTCAGCAAGGTTTGTTCTTTTATGTGTTTTAAGATTTTCTCTTGGATGAGGCTTTCCACCATCTTCCCTGGGACAGATGTAAGGCTAACTGGCCTGTAGTTTCCTGGGTCCCCCCTCCTTCCTTTTTTAAAAATTGGTGTGACATCTGCTATCCTCCAGTCCTCCGGCACTGTGGCCGTTTTAAGAGACAAGTTGCATATAACCGTTAAGAGATCTGCAATTTCGTTTCTCAGTTCCCTAATAACCCTTGGGTGGATGCCATCTGGGCCCGGTGATTTGTTAATCCTCAATTTATCAATTAGTCCTAAAACCTCCTCTCTTTTAACCTGTATTTGATTTAATTCTTTAGTCAAGAGGGGCGGCTCAGGCAGCGGAATCCGCTCAAGGTCCTCTGTCGTGAAGATAGACGCAAAGAACTCATTCAGTTTCTCTGCAATGTCCAAGTCCTCCTTAACCTCCCCTTTTCCTCCCTCACCATCCAGAGGGCCAACTGGTTCTCTGGCAGGTTTTCTACTTCTTACATATTTAAAGAAGCTTTTATTATTACCCTTTATATTGCTAGCCATGCGTTCCTCAAAATCGTTCTTTGCCTCCCTTATCATCTTCTTACATTTCTTTTGCCAGAGTTTGTGTTCCTTTTTATTTTCTTGGGCTCCTTGATCACTGCAGATGGCGACTGCAGCAACAAAATAAAAAGACGCCTGCTTCTTGGGAGGAAAGAAATGGCAAACCTAGATAGCATCCTAAAGAGCAGAGACATCACTTTGCCAACTAAGGTCAGGATAGTCAAAGCTATGGTTTTTCCAGTAGTGATGTATGGAAGTGAAAGCTGGACTATAAAGAAGGCTGATCGCTGCAGAATCGATGCTTTTGAGCTGTGGTGCTGGAGGAGAGTCTGGAGAGTCCCCTGGACTGCAAGGAGATCAAACTTATCCATCCTGAAAGAAATCAACCCCGAATGTTCACTGGAAGGACAGATTTTGAAGCTGAGGCTCCAGTACTTTGGCCACCTCATGAGGAGAGAGGAGTCCTTGGAAAAGTCCCTGATGTTGGGAAAGATTGAAGGCAAAAGGAAAAAAGGACGGCAGAGAATGAGATGGTTGGATGGTGTCATCGATGCAACCAATATGGATTTGAAAAAACTCCGGGAGGCAGTGGAAGATAGGAAGGCCTGGCAAGCTCTGGTCCATGGGGTCACGAAGAGTCGGACACGACTGAACGACTGAACAACAACAAAAAATGTCTCTGTGACAGTGTAGGAGAGAAGTGGCCAGAGAATCATTGGAAGAAGTACCTGTTGCTCATGGTAACCAGGAAAGGTCTTGTTAGTAAACTTACAACACAGCACATGTTTTCTTGGAAATAATTATTACAGTATATCCTGTCAAGTCACCTATTTCTGGCCCCAGTCAGTGGCCAGATTGCTGACTGGGGTCCGGTTATAGAGATCACATTACACCCCTACTAAAGCAGCTCCACTAGCTGCCAATCAGCTATCGAGCACAATTCAAGGTGCTGACCTTAACCTACAAAGCACAAAATGCCCTGGGACCAAGCTATCTCTAAGATTGAATATCCCAGTATGACCCAGCTCATCAAGGTCATCAGGAGAGGCCTTTCTCTCCATAAAATGCAGCACAGGTGCATCTTATAAGAACACATGAAAGGGCTTTATTGCTGCTCCCAGACTTTGAAACTCCCTCCCACAGGAGGCCAGAGCTGCCCCATCTCTGCTGTCTTTCCAGAAGCAGGCAAAGACCTTCCTCTTTAGGCAAGCTTTCCCTCAATGAGGGATTACGTACTATGTAACTTTTATATGGATTACAATACATGACTGCATTGACTGATTCCATAAGAACACCAGTGTTTTCCATGTTTACTTCTTTTTTCTTTTGGCATGCTCTCTGTAGCTTTACTGTTACATTTTAATGTTCTAAGATGCCCTTCTAATTCCCTGTTCTTAATTTGAATGTGTCTTAAATTTTCTAGGCTGTATATTGTCCCTCATTATTGTAAGCCACCTTGGGTCCTTTCTAAGGAGAAAGGTGGGGTAAAAATATTCAAAATAAATAAATAAATGTTTATGGTAACCCAATAAATGAGTATTGAGGGAAGGAGAAACAGACTCCTCTGCACATGGGTCTACTTTTGAGTAAACATGCAAAAGATATGCCTCATAGGTGCAATCTTGTCCTTGGTGACATTTATCACTCCATCCTTTACTTTCAGGAATAGGACCCACTGAGTTCAAAATCCAAGAACAGCATGTTTAAGATTCTGTGAACTTGATTCTATGTGAATTGGATTCTAGAGATGGGACAGCAGATCTGCTAGAAAATACAAGCTACTGAATCTAGTGAGGGGTGTTCCTGTGTACCATTGACACTTAGGCTCCTTTTGTAAGAAGAAAAAGCCCGCTGCAAATTGTGGAACAACTTCAAGACAGAAACAGAAGTGAACTCAATTTCTCCAAGGAAGGCAACTGTGCTTTAGAAGAACAAAGGCAGAAGGAAAAAAAGTTTACATCCAAGTTATACCTCAGTATCTAACATTTTGCACTCTTGAGGAAACCAAGAAGCAGAACATAAAAGAATCAATTCCTATTGCTGTTTTAGAAAAGGTAGCCATGATAGTCTGTACAATTATGAGGCAAAAGCCAAAGGGAAAAAAATAACATATTTATATTACTATTTTTAATTTTTGTTCTAGATTTTCTTTGGACTGTCCCTATTGCTTATCCGATGCTCAAAGAGACACTAGCTCTGTACATTCCAGGCAAAAATCAAAACCAATGAAAAAAACACATCACTATATTTTAATGTAAGCTTTTCTGGATACATCCTCTTTTTCAGACATCTAGGTGCCATTAACATACAATGGAATATAAGTTGCATATCAAATGTTCATTGGCTGTTGGATGAGTCACTGCATTTAATGCAGTGATTGCGCTGTACTGTTTTTTTAGGTCTTTGTTGTGAGAATTCTTCAAGAGACAGGAATATGTAAGCAATGGTTTGACTGTATTGCTTCAGTCTTTTTGTGAATATACCTCAAGAGACTAAAAACAGAGGCCAGAGAGGAGGAAGAGGTGGGGGAAAGGCAAAGACTGGGGTCGGTGAGAGAATGAGTTATTTTGTAGAGACAGAAATCCGCTCTGTACATGTAGAAAGGCAATATATATTAACGCCCAAAACGGCTGTTTAGGGCACAGGATTTCTATTAATTCACGGAAACCTCAGATGAAAAAAAGACCCCCTCCCTTTGCCGACGGCGACGACCACCGCCCCGCTAAAACCAGCAAACAGACACCACCTAAACCCAGGCTCCCGCATGACTGCGGCTTCTCCCCAGTCCCTCGCTATTATTGACGCACGCCCCCCTTGGCCACGCCTTCTCCTGGACGGAACGCGACCAATGACGGCTGTCGAAGAGCGCGTTTCAACCAATCAGGGGCCGAGTTCCAACGTCAGGCAAGATGGCGGCGCCGTGAGCGGGTGGGCCGCCGGGTCGAAGGCAACCGCGGGAATCTTATATGGCGAGCAAGCGGCGGCAGGCGGCGGCAGCAGCAGCAGCAGCAGCGACAACAGCCACAGTACCCGGCGCGGAGAGCTCTTCTCTGAAGAGTCCGGCGAGGCGGAGCAGGAAGCGGCGGGGTGTGGCCGGTCCCTCCGGCACTACCCAAGATGCCGAGAGTCCCTGCACCCGAAGCAAAGCGAAGGGGGAGATTCCCGGGGAGCCCCCCGTTTCCCCTCGGCTTCCTCAAGGTACTTCGTTCCCTGGCCCCAGCTTTCCTTCCCGGCTCTCCCACCTCGCCCTAGCAAAACTGCCGCCCGATCCTGTGCCACCGCCGTTTGTCCTTGGCCAGCGGGGTTTGCTCCCGAGCTTCCCTCTTGGATCTAACCGCCAACGTTGGAAATAGCCTTTTCTGCAATTTTAGGACACCATTTAGGGGAGTCCCAAACATACCATCGCAATATGATACTTAAATCCTAACGTTTATAATCACCGCCTGTTTTAAACGCAGTTTTAACTTGGAATTTGATGTTCAGTTGTATTATGCGTTTTTGTGTTCATTTGCTTATTGTATATTTTATTGATGTGCACCCCCGCTCAGAGGGACTAGTGGTCGGATGGGCAGGATAGAAATGGAATGAATGAATGCATGCATTTGAAATCTTGGGCACAGCCCGCTTGGAATTGGGAGGGCTGTTTTCCGAAAATTGAGTGGCCAAGACAGCATCCTCCTCTGGTTTTCCCATTTGCTGCCCCTTTCTCCCCATCCCACCCTATCCAAGCAGGGGGTCTTGCTTATCCTAAGGGGTCCCTCCTTCTCCAGTAACTGTCTTACTTTGTTCCAGTGACAATTAGAAATTTTATCAGTGCTGCCTGATGGTCTGTGAAGATTCTCAGTCACCCAGGTCAGTTTATCTAAAAGTTGAGTCATGGCAACTGGAGTTCTTTTTCTTGAGAGAGAGGAACCTTTCGCTGCTCATCCAATGAAGCTGTTTGGATGAGCAGCGAAACGTTTCTATCTCTCAAGAAAAAGAAGTCAAGTTGCCATGACTCAACTTCCAGATGTGTCCTGATGGCTGGTTTATTGTGCTATCCGTAGGGTGGCATGATCATTCTTTTGGCTAACCAAAAAAGCCCCAAGTTCAACATGGACAGTGTGTTGGGACCTTCAGCTCTCTCTTCCTTGTGCATTCTTTAAAAGTGTAGTTGTGAGGATGGGTCTACAAAGTCTCGAATTAGGCTCTTTGGGGACTGCATTTGCCCTTGAGTGGCCCAAAGATTGCTGGGCATTATGGTGGGGAGTGGGGAATCAATAGTGTGTATCCTTTATTTGGAAATAAGGTTCCAATAAGTGTATTTACATATTAGGAAGAATTAGTAGTTGCTGTATCTGGTCCTTGAGAATTACTGTCTCTATTTGTGTTGACAAGGCTGGACCTAAATTTAGGTATTGAATCATCAGCTGAAGACTATCATGAGAGCCAGCAAAGTCAGCTTTTGCACTGCATCCTAAGACAACATGTACATGGTATATCATCACGGTCAGATCATTTCCCCTCCTCCCAGACCTTTTTAACTTTGGTCAGAAGAAGCAGGGTCCAAAAATATTGCCATGGCTGAAGAGCAAATGTGGAGGTCTTTAAACCTTTCTGTTGTCTTTTTGGTTGAAAAAGGCATTGTTAAAGTAAAAGCATTGTAACAATCTGGACTTTTGTATGGCCAATATGGCAGCTCTTGATTTTTCTAAAACTTTGTGCTATAAGTTTCTAGTATGTATTTGTTAGTCTAAAAGGCACCACAAGACTTGGTTTGTATTTAATATATTTAATATGCACACAGAGAACATTGCTGAAGAGTGTCACCACCACCAAGTAGGAGTAGGCAACTGTGGTCCTCTTAATGTTATTGTATTGCAGTTTTCATAATCATTCACTGTTTCCTGTGCTAGTGAAGACCAAAACCATTTAAAGGGCTACTGTTACCCTGCACCCGACCAAAAAGACTGTCGGCCTCCCAGCACTCCGGAAATATTCACCTGTACATATTAGATTCATATTAAATCTGTGGGAATTTTCATGAATTACAGTGGACCCTTGTATAACAAATGGTTTGTATAGCATAAAATCTGTACAACATAAAAATTCCAGAGATAGGGGAAATTTGCTTAACATAATCGCCCATGGGGCAAATCCGTACAACATAAAAATGGTCACGATCAGGAATTACTCCATTTTCAATGCATTCCTATGGGAAATTTGTATAAAGGAAAATTTACATAACATAATTTCATTTGGAACGAATTAATTCCTTTATACAAGGTACCACTCTTTTCTTTAGACATACAGGTTACAGTTATTTAGCCATCGGTTTATATTCAGAGTTATGGGGTTGAGGACCAGATGAACATGGAAAGAAACACAGATAAATTTTCAGACTGGTAATGCCGATAACATTATTAACACAGATAAGAAGCTTGAAATCATTGATTACATAAACAGCTTAGTCTGTCTAGTGGTTAACTGGCTGCCAGGTAAACATATGGCTGTTTTTGAAGTGGGGAGTTTCGTTCCAGGAAGTTTCTTTGCTGTTCTTTCCTATATCAATTTATGATTTTGAGGATGGAATTTTGACAAAGGAAATGAGTTTATATGTATCTACAGGTAGTGCCTAGGGAGTTCTGACTTAAAATATTGCCACCTGTCTGTATATTAGGGATTATTTTGCTGTGGTCTTGTTCCATAAGATCCACATTGGGCTTGAGATGATGCTATTGCTTCCATTTTTCTGTACATCAAAAATTGCTTAGGCAGCAGAAAAATGTATATTTTATTTAAATAATTAACTAACCTCTCTCATAGTAACATCCCATAGCTGTTCCCAAACAGCAGTAACAAGACAGCCTCTCTCTATAATCCAAAAGACATAACCAAAACAGAAATGGTTGGAAGTAGGGGTGGGTGGGAGGCATGAACTGAAGCACCTGTTCTTAATTACTCTTTGTTATTCTGGTCAGCTGGAATGGAATGAATTGTGTGAAAATAGGAGCCTTGACTTGCTGGTCCCTTAGCTGAGCTGGTGGAGTTGGCTCTGGATCCTTTCACTCCTGGCCTTTGTGTAATGGATAGAGGCCGAGCCTGGCAGAGCTGCCTTCTGAGCAGAGCTTGTAGTGGTCTTGGTTTTCTTCTTTCCTCACCTCTTGTCACAGCGTGCATGTGCTTTGTCTACAGAAGGCCCCAAGTTCATTAACTGGAGCCTTCAGATTGATTATGGGCTATCAGATTGCTTCTGAATTATGATGGACTTGATACAGTGTTTTGTTCAGCCATGTTTTACCATTGAGTTCCCATTGCTGAGAAGGGATTTGAACCCAGATCAAACTCCTGGGTTCTATTCCAGTGCTCTGTCCAGTGCACCATTCTAAACTTACCCCCCTTTATGCAGGATGGGAAAAACCATTGTCAGAAAACCCGGAGAGCTGCTTCTGGCCAGTGTAAAGACTACTGAGTTCCAGGGCCCGATGGAAAAACGTGAGGGAAAGCAGTTTTTACACCAGAAATGTATCTGGTATCCGATAATTGTCTTTGCCAGACAATGTCATATACAGTATTGATATTCCTAAGACAACGCAGATGCAGGTGTAGTGCCATTTCTTCCAACAGTTTTGCTTATTTAAAAAAACAGATTTTGTTCTTGGTTTCCACAGAAACATGCGTATATAAGACTCCGAAGAGAAGACTGGCCAGCAGATCCTGCTTGCCTTCCTTCAGTTCTCCTGCAAATGACAATGATATGCAGCAGGAGATCTTCTGGGATCCTTACTCACCAATTGCATGTCAGCTAGGTAACGGCTTATTGGGATCATCTCTGCTTACTGTTTTCCTGTTGAAAATTAATGTACCTTTTGAAATGTGAGGTTAAGGTCTGAAGTGTCAAAACATGAATATGGGTATGCCAATGCCCATATTCCTGCGGACAGTCAAGCATGTCCAAACTTCGGCCTTCCAGATGTTTTGGACCACTACCATACTACCACAGTCCTTTGCCATTGGCCATCTAAGCTTAGAATTCTGGGAGTTGTGGTCCAAAACATTAGGAGGGCCGAAGTTTGGACATGCCTTAAGGAGTTCCATGGATGCTTGTCTTGGCATGAGAATGCTCAAAAGATAAATTGCCCGGAATGTACAACTGCTAATGTTAGAAATACAAATGTGCACAGACCACTCTCACCGCCATCCTACTCCTTGCCCAAATAAGGGCATGTAGTCTTGAGCTTGGATGCTTTTGGACACTAGGTTTTGATTCTCTGAGGAGTTATGGGTACAAATGGGGAAATGCAAATGGCAAGGCTTGGTCACAGAATGAACAACATAGAGCCTCTGGCCCAGTTGTTCTCTTAAGAAAACGGGAAGAATAAGTTGTTTTAGTTTGTGGTGATGTTATGGAGGAGCTAAAGCAAGCAACGCTATTATGTTCAGAAATGGAGTCTGAATGGCAGGTGTTCCAATTTAAATTGAGTGTCTCACCAAGTGAAGCTGGTGTGTCTTTGCCCTTGTTTTAGATTGTCTTCTATTGTTTGAAAGATTAGTGACATCACCTACCTATCTGCCTGCTCTGAGGAAATTTTTAAGTGAATATGTTTTATGTGATTTTTAGAGAATATTTAAATTACCATTCCACTTAGATTAGGTATGGTTTTTAAAAAGCAAACGACATACCTACTAGTTTTGAGACTTTGGTCTGCTTCTAACTTTGGGAAACACTCCATGAGTTGTTCCATTTACTAAAAATATGTTTCCCCCCACTTTTCAGATAATGGACGAAGGAAGCATACAGTTAACGGGCGTATGGTTGAAATCTCAGAAATTGTTAATCGGATTGCTCCTCAGGTAATTAATTGCTGCTTACGCTGAAGAGTATAGAATTTCTCATTTCTGCAGCCAGCCTGCTTTGAGAGAACATGAGGTGGAGGTGTTTCTTCCTTAATAACTTTATCCAACATCTGTAGAATGTTCCAGCATCAGCATGATAAAAAGCTGTCTGAGAGGAAGAAAGATCACAGTTGTACAGCTTGTCATAACTGCATGTACTTTTATTGAGCTGCTGCTACCACAAATATAAATGGGCGCCTTTTCATTTTAGGCTATGTTAGAGAGACCAGCAGTTGTCTTTTGTGTCTTTTTAATGATGTAAGTTGCCTTGGGTCCTTTTAAAGAGAAAGGTGGCATTAAAATAAATACATAAATTCCTTTTAAAATATCTCCAGTTTATTAACATCGAAACAATGAGCCTCTGATTGTTGCATACAACATTTTGACTTAACTGCATGCACTTTCCCTGAGAACTTTCCTATGCACTTGGTCAAACTAGTGGTGGCTTCAGAGGGTCTGTGGACCTGTGCATAGTGGAACCCCCTTGAGCACCGCGTAGATGTGTGACTGCCTAGTTTTTTTTGCCCTTTCCATCGTCCTGTGCAGTTGGCCAGAGGCAGAGCACAATGCCGTGTCATCGTCTCGCTTTTATTGTTGCTTGCACACCTAAAGATCAGTGGCAGCTGTGAATAGGCAGCAGGATCAGAGGTTCCCTCAGGGTGAAAGAGGTGCCCCTGCCCCCCCAATACAGTGGGCAGGAATGCAGAAGAACACAGTTCTGGTTGCTAGCCCCTGAATGGTGCTGTGCTCTCCCAAGATAGACCCACATAACCGCTTGTCTACTTCAGTGTTTGCTTTCTTGCTGTTTGTTAGTACAGTAATACAGGCATACCTCAAGTTAAGAACTGAAAAGTTTGTAAACCAAGTTTTGTGGGAGGAAATTCATAAACCAAGGCATTATTTTCAGTGCATTTCCTTTTGTGAACCGAAAATTATGTTAACAGAGGCGTTTGTAAACCGAGGTACACTTGTACCTTGGCTTACAATCATAATTCATACCGGAAACATGCTTGTAAACCAAAGCACTCGTATATCAAAGCAAATTTCCCCATAAGAAATAATGGAAACTCAGATGATTTGTTCTGGGGCCCCATAGACCACATACTATACACACAAAATGCCAAATTTCACAAAAGAATTTGGGTAGAAGTCCACGTCTGAACCATGTTTTAGGTATCTGGATGTGGAATCTGCTCTGCTTGGGACTAACAACGGGATTTTACTGTGTTTTCAATGTGACAATTAGTATCTCTATACACAAGACTGGGAGGGGGGGAGAGGATATTGAAAACAAATTTAATTAAAACATAAATATAAAGAATATAAAGAAAATTAAAACAAAACCCTAACCTGCTCTCACCTTTGAAAACCTTTGTGGCTGGTGCAGGGGAGACCTCCATTCCTCTCGTCTCCCTCTTCTTTTGAGACTTGCATGAGATGGAACGTTCCAGACAATCACCCACAATCCAGCAGGGAGGAGAGAGAGAACCACCATTGGCTCACTTTTGGTCATGTGACCTGTTCCAATGCTTGTAAGACATTTATATCTTATTTATTTATTTTGAATAATTTTACCCCACCTTTCTCATTGGAAAAGGACCAAAGGTGGCTTACAATAATGAGGGGCAATATACAGCCTGGAACATTTAAGACATATTCAAGTTAAGAACAGGGAATAAAAAGTCATCTTAGAATGTTAGAAGGTAACAGTAGACCTATAAAGAGCACACAAAAAGAAAAAGAAAAGAAAATCCATTATGAGGGGTGAAAAGCAACATGGAAAACACTAGTGTTCTTATGAAATCACTCAGTGCAATCATGTGTGGTAATACATATAAATGTCACATAGCAAATAGTCCGTCATTCAGGGAAAGCTTGCCTGAAGAGGAAGGTCTTTGTCTGCTTCCGGAAAGACAGCAGGGAGGGTGTTCCAAAGTCTGGGAGCAGCATCAGAGAAGGACCTTTCATGTGTTCTTATGAGACACACCTGTAAAAGGTTGTGGGATGGAGAGAAAGAGCAATCCTCAAGGCAGAAATTAGAAGAAATGTTTGCTTGTCTTGCAAAACCCTATTAAACAAAAGTACTTGTAAATCAAGGTATTACTGTAGATAAGTGGCCTTTAGAACAGGAATTTGGAGTGGAATAGACAAGCCTATTTTTATGGGTGTGGTCTTTTCTGTGTCTCTCCTTGCCTAACCCTCTTTTTATTATTAATGGACATTTTTTTAAAAATGCCTTTGGTATTGCTGAAAAAAAAAGAAAAAAGTTGACTTTTTCTGAAGCTTGTACATGGGAAATTTTTCCTGTTCAGTCATGGTAGCTGCTCTGATGGTTGCTGAACAGAAAAGCAGGATTTTCTTAAAATGTTTCTTGGCTCTGATAGTTGTTGCCTTTTGTAGATAGATAGAGTTGTGGTCTTCCATCACATTTGCAGTCCTGATACACATGATTCTTCTCATTCAGGATGATAAGCCAGCCTGCTATGAAGGCAATCTTCTTGGTCTTTGGATTGGGGATGATGCCATCCCTTGTACACCTGGGATCACAAAAACGCGCTCGAGGACAAAAGGGAATGGTGCAAGGTGCGTTACAAGGTGTGGTGTGTTGTTTCTAAATTTGAATGGTGATATTCTCCCAGAATGTTTTGTAGGGTCACATAGCCTGTAGGTAACCATTGCATTATAACAGGTAGGAAGCTATTGTTTGTTGGTTCTCCAGAATTGTGGAGAACCCTCGTTATTCATGCTCTCTCTTTCCTTTTCAGTATTTAGTGAAAACTGTTTTGTTTCCGGCAGATAGAGTTACACTTGACCCCTTTCTGTTAACTTTTAGAAGGCAACTTAAACATTGCTTTTCAGGGAGGCCTTCTTCACAGCCCCTGCCTGATTTTCTACATCTACTCCTTTTGTTTCATTGTGAACCTTCCACTGGTGCCATGTGTTTTATCTGCTAACGTTGCATATTCATAGGTGGAACAGTACAGTAGGACCCTGGTATCCTCTGGGGATTGGTTCCAGACTTTCCCGTGGGTAATAAAAACAGTGGATAAGAGAGAACGCCTGCCCACCCACCCCCAAACTGCTGTTTCCTGACAGTAGCTTGCTTTATGACTGCTGTTTGTGACAGTAGCTTGCTTTACAGATGCTATTTGTGACAATAGCTTGCTTTACAGCTGCTGTTTGTGACAACAGCTTGCTTTACAGCTTGCTTTGTGGCTGCTGAACTATTTAATTTTTTCCTCTGCCACCCATGGATAACTGAATCAGTGGATAATGAATCAGTGGATACAGAGGTCAAACTGTATTTGTATTATTTAAATGACCAAAATGATGCATTGCAATGATGGGGCAGTATTTAAAATAAAATTATGTGGCACAGGCAATTAGCTTTTCAATGGCACAGGTGGACAACTTGTGTTGCTCCAGATGTTTTTGGACTACTTCTCCCAGTGGTCCTAGTCAGTGTTGCTGGAGGTGAAGGATAAAAAGGTTGATGTCCTATCCCATTTGGAAAGCTATAAATTATCTACTACTCTTATAAAGTAGTTTTGCCATATTTATTTTTAAAATTGCTTTATCCTGTTTCAGTGGCTGCTGTTTTTTGGATTATTAGTAGCTTTATTAGTTTTTTTGTTTGGGAATCCTGCCTCAATTGCTCATTACTTTAGAGTGGTGGTAAGTAAGCATTTCCAAATAATTCATATTAGTAATGTATGTTTTTCCTTCTGCTTTTTCATATAGAGGTCTCCAGTTAAGAAACAGAGAGGAGGAGCTTATGAAATTGGCAAAACAATTTGATAAAAACTTGACTGATGCAATCCAGGATCAAGATGCTTCACGCCACAGTATTGACCATGTTGAAGCAGAGACAGAAATGTCAATTGACCATGAAGATGATGCCCAGGAAGAACATCAAGAGCAATTCCTTGGAGGGTGCCTTCAAACTAATGCTACCATGCCTTGTGGAGTAGTTGAGGAGAGCAGTGGAAGACTTGGACACTGTGAGAACAGTAATCAGGAGCCCATAGATCTTGACGTTGAGGTAGCGCTTAATGAACTATTTGATGGTCCGACCCAGGCCTGCAGCGATTCTCTGAGCCAGGGCCTGTCAGATTGTTCCTCAAACTCAAGTTTCCTTGAAAACCGGAACCTTCTGCAACAGGAACAGAATGCTTCAGATGAGGTCATATCTGCTGCTGGAGCTGAAATGAGAGAGGCTCCTCAAGGACAAGGCTCAACAGCACCTCTGATTGAATGCACGACACCCATTTCAGCCGAAAAAGCTGAGGCGACTGCCGAACAAGCAGCTCCCAATGTAGTCTCTTCTAAGAGGCTGAGTAACCTTGAGAGAAGTGTAGGTGATGACTTTGATGACTGGGGAGATGATTCCTTCCTCATGCAGATCACTCAGAACCCTGAACTAATCAGCACTCCAGAAAATGCTTTCCCTTGTTCGTCAAATGACCAGGCTCAAATACGAGAGAGACCCGGGGACTCTAAGAAAATGGCCGCCATCCAGGGTGGATTGTCGACTTCCTCTGAGAATGTTGCAGCAACATACATTTTACAGAAGCAAAGCACTGGGACAGGCAAGACATACGGTGTTCATTTGGAATTCGAGAAGGCCATTTCAAAACACAGCCCAAATAAAATTTCTGGCAACAGTAGTGGTTTAGTGCAACCTAAAAGTAAGAGTGTACAGCAGGATTTCACTCGACTTAAATGTCCTGCTGACAGTAGTTCATCTGAAAAAAGAGCTGTTCCCAGTTCAGTCAATCCTCCTCTCCCCAAAACTCAAGTAGAAAAATATGGAAGTAGCACAGCCCATATGGACTGCCAGTTACCCACTGTTTCAGCCACTACAATGCTCCCCGAACTGAGGAGCACAACAGATCCAGGCAGCACTGGCTGTTTGAAGCCAAAGGAACCACTCAAGAAAAGTGTGCTTTTGTTCAACGACTGGGACGAGCCCAAGTTCTCGGATGAAGTTTTAGACTTCTATTGGGAATCTGACAGTCTTTGGGGCACCAGCTGCGATGATGACGACTTGTTGTATCAAGTCTGTGACGATGTTGAAAGAAACACTCTGACCCAACTGGCTGTGGAAAAGGGAGAACAAGGAAAATCGGTAGTAGAACCTCCTTGCAGGTTGGCGCCAGGTCCTTGCTCCACAGTGCCCAATCCAGGGCTTACTGATTGCCCAGAGGCCCAAAGGACCCGCCAGGGCCGGAAAACGTTCTGTTTGGATGCTCCAGCTACTGTGGCAACAATGCTGAAGAAGGAGCGCTCTGTACCCCCTGCCGCAAAGGAACTGTCAACAGGCGAGAGCGTCAGGAGCTTTCCAGAGAAATGGTGTCGATCTCTTTCAGTGCCCAAGGAAGACTTGTCTTCTAGAATAGGCTCACCCATACTCTCCAGTGGGCACTTGAGCATCAACGATGTAAAACAGCAAAACGGCCTTTGTAATATGGGCAAAGTACAGAATGGTTGCCTTATTCCTCAGATGGCAGCTGTAAAGCCAAACTATGTGTTCAGAAAGACTGGCCCATCTCAACCTCTTGCTTTGGACCATGAAAACAACCGTTTAGGAAGGCTTCCTGGAACTCATATGGGGCTGTTGGAAAGCAAGAATGCCAATGTCCCTCTTCAGACAACTGTCCAGGCAAACGGGAAGCTTGCTTTTAGAAGACATCTCTCCGATTCTTTTGCACAATCTGAAACAGGTAAGTTTGAGTCACGCCATCGTGGCAAGAGTTGTGGAGGTTCCTGGAATGCTCAGCTGACTTGGGATCCCAGTCTACAGTCCTTGGGGTCCCTGGGACACCTTTCTCTGGGTGATAAAATATGTGTTTGAGGGGCTTGGGATGGCTGTACCATGAGTGACAACGGCTCACATTTCTCCTGGTTCCCAGACTTGCCTCCAAACCAGCAGTGAGCCTGTTCTACTCCTGGGACTGGTGGACATTGATGAGAAGTTTGTCTTTTTAAACCAAGTTAGAAAACTGTGGTGGTGGAGGAGGAGGAGGAGGAATGAAACTGCTATCACTTTCTCCCTGTGAGCATTCACAACATAAGGCTTTATTTATTCATCTGTTTCTTAAATTTGCATTTTCTCCCATTAGCGCAATGCACTATTCTGGGAAGTTTACAGCCCTATTTCTAGGCGATGATTTCTTGGCCTCCCTTTGAGCAGCCTGGAAGAACATAGTGAAGTGGCTAGATGACCTTGGGAAAAAGTCCATCTCTATACCTGAGATGGCTCTAGCGGCCTTGGGTATCTCCCCTCATCATGTTCAGGTTCTCTTAGTCTTTGATTACACTTAATGGATTGGGGTAATTGGCTTAATGTATTTCGAAAAGCGCTCTGCATTCCCCAGTTGCTCATAGGCAGAGCACTGGTTTCTGCATTCCTTATTTCAGTTTTGTGTCATTGTGTTTCTTTCAAAGCATTGCAAACAGTGGATTGAGGAATTTAAAATTAAAACCAAATCCTGCAGGGAATGAGAGAGGTTTTTATAATACAGTGTCCCCCCCCCACCTATCACGGGGGTTAGGGACCCAACCCGACCTGCGATAATTGGAAATCTGAGATAGATGGAGGCAGATCAGGTTGGGCCTGGAAGCACTTGTACTTACCACCAGGCTGGCACTGCCTGAACGGGCCTGCAGGGGCCTTTCCGGGCCTCCCTGCTAACCGGAAGTGACTTCTGGACCGCCAAAAATTATTTCTGAAGCATCTCACATGCCTAGAAAGGTCCTCGGAGACATCAGAAATGATTTTTGGTGAATCAGAAGTGACTTCTGGTTCACAGGGAAGGCATTTTCAGGCCTCGGGAAGGCCCTCGCAGGCCCGTTTGGGGCAGCGCCAGTCCTGGGGTAAGTACAGGACAGCTGAAACAGGCCTTCCCCCCTTACCCCATGGGCCTTTTTCATATACTGAGGTCCTGGGATATAGTGGGACCACAGTATATGAACCGCGAACAGTCAGTGACCACAGTACCCTCTTGTGTAGGGCAGAGCTCTGGGAGAGGAAAAAACCTGGAGAATTAGAGCCCTGAGAGGTCCTTCACTTTTTCTTGGTCTGCGTACTAGAACAGCTCTACAGCTTTGGTGCTGCAGGATAGATTTAGCACAACGGGAGCTTAGTATTTCTCAGCAACTGAGTGCTTCAGGCTAGATTTGGAGCTGATCTTCTGTGTACACAAGCGTTTTGTCCGTTGCTCATGGGACTGAGTCCTGATGGGACCTTCCCATGGTTCTCTATTTCCATGCATGCTTCCTTCCCCCGGGTCCATCTCACATTGTTAGAGAGGCTCTGAGAAGCTTCCACAGCAAATCAGTGGGATCTGTACGGGGCTGTGGAAGGAGGTGCACCAGATATTCAGGCTTTGGCCTCAGTGCTACTAGAGCAGGGATGGCGAACCTATGGCACGGGTGCCAAAGGTGGCACTCGGAGCCCTTTCTGTGGGCACCCGACATCACCTCTTAATAGCCACCTGTATACAGGTTAAATTACTTTGAATTGCAGTTTGGGCACTCGGTCTCTAAAAGGTTCACCATCACTGTACTGGAGTGTCCTAGTCATCCCTTCTGAATTTTAAGCTTTCATTAGAGGTTCCCATTTATGTTCACTCACATGAATGAGTGATACATTTTCTGCTGAAACAGGAGGGCTGTAGCTGCTGCTATTTATTCTTGACAGTATTGGTACAGATAATTTTCCATGTTCCTAAAACACAGCTTAATTGGTGGAGCTGTGGCTAAACCACATACACAGTATTTTTCTGTGTACTGTATTGTCTAAAATCGATAGACTAAAAATTGAGGGTCATCTTAGACATGGAAGTAAAACGGAGGAGAGAACCACTACTGCGAAACTATAATGTTGGGTTGGAAAAGTGGGGGTCATCTTATACATGGGCTCATGTTATAGACTGGGAAATATGGTATGTGATTTGTATTTTTCACTGAGCTGGTGGTTTGTCTGCAGTCCATCAGATGCAATACTCCCTGAAGGCAACTTGGAGTCAATCCTTGGAATTGTATAGATCACTTGGAACTTTAGTCTGCTTAAAGGTGTAGGTGCTAATTTGCATGAGTGGTTAGCTATCCTTAAGGCATGGAGGTTCTACTGATGGGAAATGAAGGCCTTGTGTAGTTGTGATCTCTTTTGATGGCAGAAGTGCAAGGGAGACACACATGTTTCCTTTGAAAAGAAAAGTTGGGATTAAAAATCTGGATTAAGTTCCACTGTCAGACCCAGAAACCAGGTTCCTGACTTTCCCTAAGGGTCAGTCCAACAGGAATACCACAGACTTCAAATGAAAATTAAGAAACCTTGACCCTAACCATATTAGTACACTGCAGTCCCTCAGTGAGATAATTTAAGTTTGAGTATGTCTGGATTGGCCTCTAAAGGTGCAATGATGCTATGCACAGGAATTGGAGTAGTCTCACTTGAGGCACTGCTACCTTCCACAGTAACAAAACTAAGAACAATGAAACGTGTTTCATGCCATGTTGTGCCTTTCTGCCACAAAGGAACAGTTCCTAGGCGCTCATGTCATGGTCTTAAAGCAGGGGTGTCCAAACTTTTTGTAAGGAGGGCCAGATCTGGTGGCTGAGAATGTGGGGGGGGGCGACTGCCCCCCCCACTGTAAGCCCCACCCACTAACTCCTAAGCCCCACCCACTGACCCCTTGCAAGCCATGTTTCCTCCTCAAACCAATTCCTCCTCTTTTTATTTTTCAGAGGAGGGGGACACGTTGCAAAGCCCGTTACACACAAACACACCCACACTCCAGGGTCCCCTTCTGTAAGCACCCCACTCCCTTCCTCCCTGGCTAGTAACTTTTCCCCACTCCTGCCAAGCCAAGCCAAGCTCTTCTGCCTGCCTACCTGCCCGCTGCCCCCCCCACCACTCTCCTTGCATTTATTTATGTATTATTTTTTAGTAATGGGGAGGGTGAAAGAGGGAGGGGTAGGGAGGGGCGGGCTGGCCAGCCGCGGGCCACTCAAAATGGCCTGGCGGGCCGGATTCAGCCCCTGGGACGGACTTTGGGCATGCCTGTCTTAAAGTGTGGCAGTTTTGTTTCATCTTCTTTCATCCTCCTGCAACCAGCATTTGGCTTGGATTTTTAATATTGATTGCCAGTCTGTTTGCAAAACGTAAAAGAAAAAATATTTGCACTTGTGAATTTAAGGACCAGTAGACAATCCAAAGTGACCCAGTTTTATCTGAATGTAGATCAGAGCCACCAGGAAGGGTATGTGCGCACATGCTAATGTGTTTGCTGATGTTGCAAACCATGTGTTTCTGTCAATTCCGTTTTTATCAGAGTGAAAGGCAGTCTTTCAAAGCAAAGCAAAAGAAACCACCAGTATAACTGCCAAGTCAAACAGTCAGCTGTCAAGATGGAAGAACTTTCCACATCATGAGTGCATGTGTTATACCGCCCTTTGTTATTACATGTCCCCCCTCCCCAGAAATTAATCAGACCATAAAAGACCTGGGCCAACATTCCCTCTAAGCTGCGCAGGTGCACAGCATTGCATCAGACATACATAGTTGAGCCAGTTTTTCTGCTCATTTGGTTCTGGGTGCAACCAGAACTCCTTGCACCCAGGGCCAAGCTTAGGGGAAAACATTGGCCTGGTGTGGAGATTTCTTTGATAGAGAAGGAATGATAGGGATCCCTGCACTGGGATATCTCAGATATGAATTAAGTGCAGGAATGATGAGATCTCTTTCACATCAGTTGGGATCTTGGTACTCTTTATTGAGGCTCTGAAGGAATGTAGAAGCAAAACAAGGCAAGTATATGCAAACAAACCCAGCAGACAGGCTTCTCCTCTCAGCTCAGCCGGAGGGCTGGGAACAGGCAGTCTTGATGTTAAAGAGCTCCGATGGTAAAGCTTCCTTCCTCCCCTCAGCACAACACTTTTATCCCTCTTCTTGCACGTCATCCGACAGTACCCAATCAGACAGACAGCTCCCCTTTCTGAGCATGCTCAGTAGAGCCTCTGAATGCCTGACATTCCTGTATATGTTATGGGCTTGAAATGAAACCCAGGAAAATGTTATTTTCTCTCTTTCATTTTTATTTGGTCCATTGTAATCTCTGGAGACATTTCTCTAAGGAGGGTGTCTCTTCCAACCCCCTTGAAGGACAACAACAATCTTTATTTGCAGCCACAGGCCCAACCAATAAGGTAAAAATACCTACATAAAGTTTTAAAAGGATAAAAGAGTAAAACCATTACAAAATTTTAAGATAGTTAAAACAGTTTAGGTAGTAAAAGTGAATTATACAAACATTGTGCAATTCATAATTATATTAAGAGCTAACAGAGGCCAAGGTTGACTTCCGTATTTTTGGGCAAAGAAAAGAAACTTGGCCACAGATTCAGTGGTACCCTTGTTTGTGTCACTTAATAAATATTTTAAATACCAGTTCAGCGTCCTACCTGGGAAGACACTCATTATGGGCTTGAGTAATTTAGTACACTCATTTCTATAAAAATCACATACAAAAAGGACATGATTCAGTGTTTCAATTTCTTTGTTATTACAAGGACACAATCGGTTTTCATAAGGGATGCCAGAGTAACGCCAGTCTAAAATTGCAGATTGAAGGCAGTTAAATCGAGCTCTTGAGAAAACATGCCAATATTTGGGCACAGTCAGGTTTTCCAGGTATCGAGCACTTTGTGAGAAATTAAAGTTTAGTTCAAGATGCAGAATAAAGCAAGTTTTCTGCGCACTTGCGATAGAGTGCTGAAAGTCAATATCCCCAATCCGCTTTTCTATGATAGATTTAGCTGTCTTGGGCTCATAGGCATTAAGAAAATCAATAGATGCAGTTTAGTTGGAAACAGATGCAGTTTAGTTGGAAAAACTTTAAACCATGAGCTATTGTGGACATCATTTTGTAAGAGATGCAGATATCCCATTGAGGTATTGGCATGTGATACCTTAATCCAGTATCTAAAAGCATAGATCCAAGCAACACATTCTAGTGATACAATGCCAGTCTCCAATCGAAGACCTGCTGCAGGAACACATCTTGGCATTCCAAGGATAGATCTTAAAAATGTTGAAAGAACACTCTCCATGCTAGGATGGAATCCTAGAATCCAGGTTGGAATACCATATAATAATTGAGGCAATATCTTGGCCTTGAAAACTTGAATAGCAGCAGGTACAAATTGCCCCCCCTTGGTAAAGAAAAAATGAGTAATTGCCTTTTGTGCATTCTGGGCTGCTTGGATTACATTGTCTATGAGCAGCCCAAGATAACTTATAGTTATAAGATAACTTATAGTTATAACTTAAAGGAGTCTTTATTTCTATTTGATAGATGTTTGTATGCCAACATGAAAGTCAGACCTCTTTCTTCCCTCCCATAGATGATAAATGAACCAGCTCTGTCTACTTATTGGCATGGTTTCCTGCAGCTCGGCAGATGTAACTACCTTGAGACCACGACGACAAGTAATACAGACTCCTAATGCCCATTTTTCTTTCTTAGAACAGAGAAGCAGAAAATGTTCTCAGGAAGAAATTGCAAGGAAGAAGCAAGAGGCTTTGGAGCGGAGAAGATGGAAGATGGAAGCGTTGCTGAAAAGCACAGCGCCAACCTGAGTGGGGACAGGAAGAGGACCTGCTGACTCTTGGGCGTGAGAATTCCCCAAAGCCACAGGAATTATGATTTTGCAGTTGAACTGTTTTTGTCACCTTACTATATCTTGAGCCTCCAAAATAATGGTATTGATAATGACATATGGAGCTGCTTTGGGGGTTTTGAGTTTGTTTGTTTGTTTTAGATGTCTTCTCCCCCTTGAAACATGACTGTTTACAGCTATGAATGGTTTCCCTGATTCTGAACGGCCAGCCCAGTATCTGGCCTGTTTTTGTTATCAGATTTTTGACTTGTAAACAAACCCAATTGGCGTCAGACCTGTCAGGTCAAAAATACAACATTGTGGTAGTTTTTATTTTGCTGTGTGTAAGCAATCAAACATTCAAGATAATTTAAATTTCATGTTAGGTCTATCATGCAATTCTGAGAACAAAATGAATCTCCTAATGCCCTATCCGTGTATCACTGATTCTAGGCCCACTGGTGATACTTTTCCAGGATTATCCGTTTGTAGAATGTTGAAACCATAGGCAAACCTCCAATCTAACAAGCAATTCACTACTTGGGACAATTTGTAATTTGGGTGTGTTGCATTTCTTCAAAGGCCAAGTATGATTTTTGTGAACTTCTTACAGGAAAATGTGAACATTTACCAGGATTTATTTATCTTTGTAAATTATGTACACTTTGTAAATTGTGATTAAAATTACAGCTGCTTCCATTATTGCAGTTTCTTTGTTGCTGTTCTTTTTTAGTTTGCAGTGGGGAAACAGAGCTGCATCAGAACCCTTGCCTGTCTTCACAGGTTAAAAAAACCAGCAAGATTGTGGCCTATTCATTCATTCATTCATTCATTCATTCATTTTCATTCATTCATTTTTATACTGTCCGTCTTCCCAAAAGAACTCCGGGCGGTGAACAAAGAGGGCAAGACAAACCCAAAACGAACAATACATCAATTGAAAAAAAAAATAAAGAGATAAAAAGAAAACATATAAAAAAAAAATATAATATATAATATGAAACAACTCAGCAAGGGAGTCGATAAGTCATCGGCAAGACGGCAAAACCCCCACCAAAAACAACTAATCCAGGTTGCCAAATGCCTCCCTAAAAAGCAAGGTTTTTAACGCTTTTTTGAAGGCGGGCAGGGACTGTGCAAGGCGCAACTCACTCGGAAGATGGTTCCAGAGTGAGAGACCAGCCACCGAGAAGGCGCAGTTGAAGGGGGACTGATTTCCGCGCCTCCCTAGGCATGGCCACTCAGAGTGAGAGTGCAGGCTCTGTGGCAAGCTCTGTATAAATTTGCTTGCCATAGGGCCAACCATGAGAGATTCTTCTATAGGAGAACATTTCACAGCAGTTTAGGAGGGAAATAGAGGAAGACAGATATGATATGGACTGACTGTCAAGGAAGTGACAGCCTTGATTTTACACAGCCTTGAGCAAGGCTGTTCAGGATATTTTGGGAACCACCCACTCATAGGGTAGCCATAGGTTGGAAGTGATAGTGCATAAGGATATAACCTTTTTTTTGTACCATGCGGTTTTAGCTTTTAGAAGAATACTTGGTGGTTTCTTTAGATATGTAGGGCTGTCAAAATGTAGGCGGAGCAGAATTCTGGCTGGCTTGCTACAGGTGAGCAGAGTTAACTCTTAAGACCCTGCAGAACTGCCCTGTGAGCAAATTGTGTCTTCTAGTAGGTTCAGGATAGAAGGAGCATTATGTATGATTGTTGTGCTATTATCTGGCAGAAGGCCACCTAGCGTATATGGATAAAATGAATCCCAGCAGCATTAAGTATAATGCTAAGGTGCAGAAGGAAGGGGCAGGAATCTTGATTGAGGCAGTAGGTACAAAATGGGATTTTATTTTATTTTTGCCCAGTCCAGCTTGCCCAAGGCTGCACAGCCGATCAGCCCCCCCCATCCTCCAGGTGACCTTGGCCAGCTCATATCTAGAGAGGCTCAGTAGGGATTTGAACTGCTTCCCCCTGTGTAGCCATCAAGTATACTGTAACTTGATAATTCATAGCTCACTCTTCCTATTACCAATGGATAGTCAAATTAGCTGCCTCCACTTTCATTTGAAGTCTAGTTTACATGCCCTCTGGCAGGGTAGTGTAAAGTTCACCATGCAGTCAAAATCCTGTGTCTCAGTTGTGTCACTTCAATACAAGGAGTCTCCCATACTGTAGAAACAGTTTATGTGTGACATGTATAGGCAGGTTCTATAGGCAGTCTGTTCAGTATTCATGAGACCAATGAACAAATTAGCACCGGGATGCTATTTTACCTTTCAAATGATCCCTACACTCGGTAGAGACAAGGTAGTAAAGTAGTGGATGAGCTCATGTCCATGTGAGAAAGATGTGGGGGTGTTCAAATTGGATTAGTAGTAATTAGAGATGGGTATAAACCACCAACACAGTGGTTCATGTCAATTCATTTCTCACTGGAACAGGTTTTTGGCCCACTCTCTTCTAGGCATTGCCTTTGAGCGAGCACTCACCAGAGGAGGCAGAGCTGGGAAGCACTGAACACCTGTTCTTCTGAGAAACGAACTAGTGCTTCATGCTCTAGTCACCATCCTGTACTGCCTAATCAACATGTCTTAATGCCTGGTTTTCTCGTGTGTGTGTGTGTGTGTGTGTGTGTGTGTGTGTGTGTGTGTGTGTGTGTGTGTGTGTGTGTGTGTGTGTTGTGTCATTACGGTCGTGACGGACTCTTTGTGACCCCACACCTATGGAGTTTTCTTGGCAGGAATACTAGAGGGGTTTGCTAGTTCCTACTCCAGGCGCCTACAGCACCTGGTATTCCCTGGTGGTCTCCCATCCAAGTAGTAGCCAGAGCCGACCCTGCTTAGCTTCCAAAATCAGGCAAGATTGGATGTGCCTAGGGCATCTAAGGCAGCTCAGTTTTCTCTTATGGATTGAAAAGAAACAAGACCACTTTATAAATTACACCACGCATTTTATTGGGCACACACAAGGGAAGTGAGGCTTCAAACAATGAAAGGCACAAAAAAGTGATCTAGTTTATACAAAATTTGAAAACCTAGAATTCTGACATGAAGGCAAAAAAGATAGAATGGGGTGACACATCTGTACAGCTGATTAAATGTTGGTTGAAGGCAGAGCTCAGTAGCAGGTGGACCCTTTGAAAAGCAGTTCATCTTATCAAAGCCAGGGGTGGTGGTGGTGGTAAAAATGTGTGTGTACTCCCATTAGAGAGGGCCAGATAAGAAATGGTTCCATTTTACGCTTCTGTTTTCAAAAGGCTGTGAGGCTTTTTAGCTTCTGTAACTTCTCTGAGTTGAGGAAGTGAATTTCATGCTGGAGGAGCTGCCCCCTCCGAGGCTGACTCCTCGCCCGGCACTTCGGCCACTCCCGGCACTGAAGTTGTCTCCGCCAGTGGACATTCCACTTCCAAGGCAATATCCTCCTCCGACACCGAAACCGCTGCCTCCTCCAATGCTAAGGCTGCTTCCGCCTCCATAGCCTAGACCGCCACCCAGACTGGCTCCACGGGAGACGGTTGAAGAGACAACAGCTGTGGGAAAAAACCAACAGCACACGCTCAAGACATACAACGTTGTGATTTGGAGCCAGCTAAAACAAAGGGAAGTGGGCGAGGTGGCTCAGTGGGCTATGGCGCTGAAAACTGTTGGCTGCAAAGTCAGCAGCTCGGCAATTTGAATCCTGGGTGCCACGGAGCGGAGTGAGCGCCCACTGTTAACCCCAGCTCCTGCCGACCTAGCAGTTCGAAAGCATGCAAATGCAAGTAGATAAATAGGTACCGCCGTAAAAAGCGGGAAGATAAAACAGTGTTCCGTGTGCAGAAATGCGTTGCTATGTTGGCCACATGGCCACGGACTTGCACAACACTGGCTCTTGGGCCTGGAAAAGGAGATGAGCACCACCCCTAGAGTTGGACATGACTAGCACACATGTGCGGGGGGAATCTTTACCTTTTACCTCAAAATAAAGGAATGAGCCCCCAAAGTAGCATGTGAAGCAAAAAGCACATACGACAGGATATACAGGAGATGATATACAAAAGACATATGACTGGATAAGGCATAGCAAAATGAGGGCGGAACTTTAAATAAACAGAACTGAGGATCCTCCCTCCCATTCATGCAAAATCTGTGAGCCTCCAGATACTTACAGACATTCACAGCATTTGCTACATCACTGGCCAGCCTGTGGAAAAATGAAACTGAGTCAGTAGTCAAGCACAAAGTCTGCAATACTGCGATAACAATGTACAGTAAAATAATGCCTGTAGCCACCAAAGGGAGACCTAACTTGATATAGGCTTACTCAGTAAAGAATGCCGCACTTTATAATTTGCAAAATCTGAGCTGGGACTGACAGATCTGACCCTCTGGCAGGCAGAACGGCAAAGAGACGGCAGGGCAGAGAAAAGCTTTGTCTACCTTCTCACATCTTCTAGATCTGCCTCACTTTCTGCTTATTTCTTTTGCATAGCATAACAGAAGACAGCACTATTGCCAGTTGTTAATTTGGGTGACCATGCTAATTGTTCTTGCTGGGACATCCTTGTGAGGTCCTGCAGCTGAAATATGTAGGCTAGTTAGCTGCAACGGGCCACATTGCCCATGGTGCACCACGAGGAGGCTAGTCTATATATCATACTGTCACTTCCTGTGAGAGCAGGAGGACACTGTTTCACAAATTGAGGAGGGCTGCATTTCTCTCCCTTAGACACTACGTGACAGACAGATGTTTAATATCCCCCCAGGACAATTAGCACCCCTTAATTATCTCACAGCCAGAATGATGAGAAGAATATTAAGAAACGGGAATTCTCATTTGGGATAGAGCCAAAGATATTAAAGATTCCTCCCTGTGGCGGATGTCAGGATGGAACTTGGTAGGTGGATGCTGAGGCTGTATCTCACTCACCTGCATTCTTCTCCTTCCAGGAGCTTCCTGTAGGTGGCAATCTCAATGTCTAAGGCTAGCTTGACGTTCATCAGCTCCTGGTAATCCTTCAGCTGGCGGGCCATGTCTTGCTTGGCTCTCTGGAGGGCCTCCTCAAGCTCATTCAGTTTCTGCCTTGCATCTTTGAGTGCCAGCTCCCCACGTTCTTCTGCTTCAGCAATAGATGCCTGCAGGTGGGCAATCTATGGCCATTGGGGGAAAGAACTTGTTTAAATCAGTGGCACGGTACCCATGGCTATGTGGATGTAAATGGACTGCCACTCCCAGTATCTCTCACCACTGCCTATGCCAACTAGGGCTGCTGGGTATACTAGTCCAACAGCCTTTGTAGGGTCATGCAATGCCAACCTCTGATTTAGAGGGTACATTCCTTGAAGCAGAGACCTATATTTTTAACAATTTGGTGCATGAGTGTCAGAGGGTAAAGCATAATTTGAACTCTATGTAATTAATACACAGTGGCCAGAGTAATCTCTTGTTGCCATAAATCTCAGCTGCAGATCGCTGCAAGTTAAGAAGTTGGTGCAGGCATGTGTTGTAGAACGTGGGTTACACAATTCACTGCACAACAGCAAATGCCTATGTTGACTTCTTAACCTCTGGTAACTTGCAGCTGAAACATATGCCAATGAGGGCAATCCCATCATCATCATCATCATCATCATCATCATCATCATCATCATCATCATCATCATCATCATCATTTATTGATTCCAGCTCATGAGAACTTGCACATCAATCAACGGGGAGACGCCATGGGAGAACTTTCCTCCTTTTCCTACTTGCTGCTATCCTCCTTTTCCTACTTGCCTCAGCTAAACACACACTGTGTTAGGGATGCTGATGGAGCAGTTGGGACTACATGGCTGAGAAGGTAACGTTCATCAGGGTTGAAGAGAGTAGAGAAATAAGCAAGCATGGAAGGCCAAATCCCCTGCAGCAGAGGTGCACCATAAGGTCCAAGATAGGATGGAATGCCCAGCCATAACATTGGTTTTCCGTTCCCCTTTGGACTAAAGTAAAGGCAAAATGCCACATTACATGGAGGATCTTGAGAGAGTCCAATATCCCACCTGCTTTTTCACGCTGTCAATCTCCCCTTTAAGTCTGTTGATTACTCGGTTGATCTCTGCAATCTCTTGCTTGGTGTTGCGCAGGTCATCTCCGTGTCTGCCAGCCGTAAGCTGGAGCTCTTCGTACTAAAGCCCAGAAAAGTGCAAACACACCAGGTTGAGGTACATTCCATCTGAAGCAGCTTCTTCCTTCCATTTACACTGTATAATACACACAGTGTAATACACTGACATTATTAAAATTAGAGGGCCAAGGGCCACTAGAGGCCTGCTTTCTCGGTTTGCTACTACCACTACTAGATCTTCCTCCTTCCCACTGTCCACAACCAGAAGGTACCACTGCTTTTGTGGATGGGTTTCTGTTCTTCAAAGAAAAAGGGTAAGAGATTTGGGATATACAGAAAGAATAAAGGATGGCTTGAAAGCAATTCAAAAATTGGAATTCTCTATGGAGCATTACTGAGATGCAGTGGTACCTCAACTTACAAATTTAAAAAGTTCCGAATGCATGCTCTTAAATCAAACTACTCTTAAGTTGGGGTACCTATCTAAAAAATTGAAAAAAATAAATAAAAAAATGAAAAAATGAAAAATATATTTGTAAGTCGAGCAGACCATATCTAAAATTTGTAAGGCAGCAGTTAAAATGCCAATAATTTTCCTCTCTTAAGTCGAATTGCTCTTAAGTCGAGCTGCTCTTAAGTCGGGCTACCACTGTCTTTCAAAGTGCAGGGTGGCACAGTTCTGCTTTTGCTCTGAACCAATGCAATATGAATCAGTGGGAAGTTTAGCCACTTCTCCTTAATCCAGCGGTTCCCAACCTTGGGTAACCCAGATATTCTTGGACTCAAATTCCCAGAAACCTACACCAGAAGCTGTGCTGGCCAGGATTCCAGGGAGTTGGTATCCTGGAACATCTGGGGATCCAAGGCAGGGAACCAGTACCTTAATATGTAATACTTTACCTTGGTTTGGTACCATGATTCAGCCTCAACCCTGCTTCTGTTGGCAATATCTTCATATTGGGCTTTGACTTCAGCAATGATGCTGTCCAGGTCCAGGCTGCGGTTATTGTCCATAGACAGAACCACCGAAGTGTCGGAGATTTGGGTTTGCATCTGTGAGAGTTCCTGTAATAAAAGGCCATTGTTGAAGAGCAAAACAAAAAATCATAGACATTGATCCTACTACTCAAACCATCCCAAGGTTTTGATCCTCTAAGCCCTGGCTACATTACATCACTAGTCTCACCATACTGAGGCTCCCTACCAAGACCTCCTCTTCATTGCTGAGACTTCTCGGCTTCTCACAGAACTGAGACATTCACTTCATATCCCCCCCATGTGCCATTTTTCTGAGCTGGAAATGGTTAAATTATCTCCAGCTTTGCACTTTTCCAGTAAATCTTGAGCAGGAAATATGAGAAAGCCTGCTTTTGGTTGTCCTGAAGGTGAAACGGGCGAGACTGTAAGGATATGAAGCAGATTTTCCTCAGAAATGATGCTAGTTTTCTCAAATCTGTTTGGTACTTGTCTGTGTGGGAGTATTCCCCCCTCCAAAGTTCCTCATTTTGTTTTCCTTCACATTTTTTTTTTTGCCCAAACAGGAACTGCAGAATTTACCTAATGACAGCTATAGACATAGGCTACAGCCAGCTAATAATTAAGTACCTGTTCTGTGGAAGAATAGTAACACAGACTGCTTCCCTTCAGAGAAAAGAGCAGTCAGTGATCCTTACCGCTTCAAATAGAGCTCTGAGGAAGTTGACTTCATCATTTAGAGATTCTGCCTTGGCTTGCAGCTCAACTTTGTTCATGTAGGCAGTATCCACATCCTTAAAAAGATCAAGAAAGAAAGAAAAAGGAAAGATTCTTTTCAACCAAATTTTAAAATCTAGTTGCTAAATGTGATGAAACGACATGATGTACTTATTTTTCCCATTACTGAGTGCTATGTGAGGCCTAGCTGTGTGAGTGGTCAGATAGATGTTTTGGCTTATTGCCGGCGACACCACAAATGGTAAGTGACATTTCCAGTTTGTAAACATTTTTAAATGTTTCCATAATAAAACTTTAAGAGCAACACTCAGGTGGCTTTTTTAAAAAATGGTGAATTCTGACACAGTTTTAAGAATGTTCCAAACACATACGGAGAACTATTTTAAAACCTAGTTGCAGGTTTTATGATTCACTCCCTAGCACAAGAGCAAAAGAACAATATCTCTCACAGTAGAGGATTGCTCCCCCACCCTACCCCCAAACAATCATGGGGTTGTACACAACTCCTCACCTTTTTCAGTGTTACAAAATCATTCTCTGCTGTTGTTCGCCTGTTAATCTCGTCTTCATACCTGTTAAGAAGGAGAAAAACAGTTTTGTGTACTAAACCGGTGAGGTAAAAGTTACAGGTTTTTAAGGGTTTTTTTTTGGGGGGGGAGTTTAGGAAATTAATCTTGGTCATGAGTGGCAGGAACAGAGAAAATCTATAATAACCGTTTCTGCACAGGAAACTAGTAAGATCCAGAGTCACATAGGATGGCATGCCTGTGCTGCGGTTTACTTCGATGCGGTGCCTCTGTTTACGCAGTTGATTTGGGGCCACAAACACTCCAAAACCTGAGGGACATCTTGGAGGAACTTTACCAGGAGCACCGTCTCACAGTTACCCCAAACGCTGACCATGCCTATTCTCCACAATTGTTAAGTGTAGCAAAAAGTGACAGCTGAAACAAACAAATATTTTAAAAAATGATACTGTATCTAACATCAGTTTGCTGTTATTTTGACTCCACATTGTGGCTGCTTTAAGCTCTAACCATTGGGGGCTATTCTTGACGATGCAAGGTCATCTTTGGTAGGGCTGAGCGTTATCATTGGAATCCAGGACAGAACTGACCTGATCCAGGCTCCTCTGCCTGCGTTCTAGATCAAAGCAGTATGGGCAGATTTGGGTTCAAGACAAAGCAAAGGCTATCTGAACTGATTTGGTGATTTGAATGTGTCCTACACCCAGGGGAGGGGCAGAATGTGACAAAAATAATGTGAACAAGTGGTTGGGAAGAAAGGAAAGGCACTGAATTTTGTTTGGTAGTAACTGTAATCTATAATCTGAGAATTTCATTTTAACCAGTGCCTGGACAAAATCAAATTTCAAGATTCCTGGTACACAGTTCTCAAAGCTAGCTATCTGAAATTTGGCACGTTTATTCCCCTGCAGGGTCTATCATACTACCACATTTTACATATCTTGTTGCCAAAAGAAATAAGTCATGGCCACTTCTTTCATCCTATGCAAGTCAAGTAGAAGGGCAGAGATCTGAATCTTGGGCACAAATTGAGTTGTGTGGATCCTGGATCACCACAGATCAATCCAGGATCCATCTCAAAGCCCGAGGGACCTTGCACAGCCTTTCTGGTTGTGATCTGTTTCATGAAACTAATGGGGGATGGGGTATATAAAAGAGAAGGAGCAACAAGAGAGAGAGAGAGAGAGGTGTGTACTTGGTCTTGAAGTCCTCAACAAGGTTCTCCATGTTGTTCAGTTCAGACAGCAGCCTCCCCTTGTCGTTCTCCAGGCCATTCAGTTGTGACCTCAGATTGCTGATGTAAGACTCAAAATAGGGCTCAAGGTTATTTCGGACATTTTTCTGGCCCTGCTCCTGAAGCAGAGTCCATTTTGTTTCCAGCACTTTGTTCTGTTGCTCAAGGAAACGCACCTGGAATAAAGAAAGGCCCAGACCAATCACAATGCACTTTAAAACAAAAGCAAGCACATCCAAGCAAAGGTTCTACCACAGTGCTTCTTATATTGTGCCCCGGCCCCCATGGCAAAAGTCAGGCATCTTGATGGACTTTCTGGACACCACCACCATCTTGATTTGAGGGGGTGTTGCTTCTTTCATTAGGCTTGCTCTTTGCCTCTGTCTATGGTAGGCCTAGCTTCCATTCCAGTGCTTGGTACCTATGCCCACACCCATATCCTCACATCAAAATAGACAAAAAATGTCTTGTACTGATTATGTCACATTCTTGCATATTATGCTACCAACTGCTCAAAAGGGGGGATTGTGATGACTGAGGAGCATGGGTCTCAGACTAAATTTTGGAGTCTCATTTTAATCATCCTCATCATCATCATCTATATTGCAGCAAACAGGAAAGGAATATAGAAAGCTTCTCCAAGATTGGCTGCATCTGTGAACCTTTAAGGAATGCAGGATTTGGAAATTCGTGTAGAAACTGGCCTGATTTATACCCTTTGAACTAAAATATGGTTGTTTAGAACACAGCTCTTGATGAAATTCGCTAAATGATGCAAAGTAAAATTCTTCTCTGAACTAAGTGCCAAAACTAAATGCAATGTGTATCTTGGGAGGACATTTCCCATCAGAATGGTTTTAAATACTCCCTGTATTTGTTTTTTAAAGCTTAATGTGGAAATCTCATGGAACAGATTAATAAATCAAGCATGAGAAAATGACAGGGATCACAAACAGCTTGACATGTCTGCTCTGCCCTTCTTGAAAATTCAAGTTCAAGATATTGAAAGAAATATTTACCTGCCTGCCTACCTTTTCTTTTCATTTTTAACTTTATAGCACATTCTTCCTCTCTGCCTAAAACTTTACAGAAACCCAGTGAGGCAGGCCAGTCTGAAAGTACATGGATCAGAGGGGATATGAACATAAGTTTCTTTAGTCCAATACTCTATAACCCTTGCATTCACTGTCTGATTATTCTGTCTCCTTGTATGTCTTGGTATCCTGACTGTTACCATCAGGGAAAGGCCACACAAGAACTAGAACTTGTTTGGGTATTGTTTTTAGTTGTTACAGTTGACCAGCACTAAACTTTTATAGGGGCTTTGTGTGTTTGCCAGGATTAACCCACTTAGAGATTTAGCTGGTATACATATAACTTTAAAATATGTGGTGCCCACTGTGAGCCACACTACAAATCTGAA